>OY728129.1:1441961956-1442693206 GCA_963277665.1 Viscum album
GGAGCTTGGGTGGGTTTATATAGGAAAGGTGAGGAAATTCTTTATTATTTAGGTTTGGGACCCCTTATATTAAATTAATCCAAACCACAAACCATCCCATGGTTTTCGCCCATAGTTTTTGGAAAAGGGAAGAGGAAAATAATATTTTATGAGGCCAAAGTCCGAAATTCTTAAAATAATAGGGTTGCTTATGTGGAGGTGAGTCACACTCCCATGGAAAACAATTTAAAAAGACAAGGTGTTTAATAAGCCTTGAAGGGTCCATTAATGATTTGAAAAGTAAGTTAAACAAACCAAAAATCACATTATTTTAATGTTAAAAAAATATATTGGCCTAAAATAAAGCTTATAGTATTTTATTACATCACTATTCGGTCATTATGATGTCATAAAACACATTATATATTTAAACAATATTTAATTTTTACCCAAAAAATTGATTGTCTCAGAAAATTATGAAAAATTCACCATTGGATAATTTCGACATCCCGATTCCAGAAATAACATTTATTTTATCTAAATAATTTTCTAAATATGTTTATTTTCACTTTTAAAATAAAAACCGATATTTATCGAAAATTTACAGGTTTTGACAAAAATGGATTTCAAACCTTAATAAAAATTACAATTGCATTCATAAAATAATATGATAATTTATATATAATAAAATTAATTTAATAATAATAATATTTTATTAAAATATTATTTAATTCAAAAATCCCTTAATTTAATAAAATAGAATTCTTAATTAAATAATAACTAAAAACACTATTTTCATTTTAAAAACTATTTACAATGTATCAATAATGACAAGAAAATATATTAATTATTATATACAAAAAAATAATGTACATGAACATAGTACTATAGATTTGTTACATAACCCCTTAAAACAGCCGCATAAGACCTAAGGGTAAGGTGTGCGATGGTGACAGACTCTTGGGGTGGCTCGGATAACATCGCTCGAGTGGTAATCTCTATCAACTTCCACTTTTCCCGTAGATAGTCTCGTTCAAGCTTGACATGGTGAATCTCAGCTTGGGCTTGGTTAAGAGCGAAGCCCAAAGACGACACCTCTTTTCAAAGCTCCAACAAATGGACTTCGTATGAAGCAATTCTACTAGATGAGGCCATCACTTCTTTTGTCTGAGTAAATTGGATTTGTTAAAGCCCTTTATTTATACTAATCATGTGATCACTGTTCAACTGATATAAAAGTAACAATCACAATTCTTAACATAAAACTAAATAAGTTGACATTTTATATAAAAATTTTACATAGGGAGACATTTAATTAGATCAAAAGGAATTTCCATTAATGAAACTTTGGGTCCATACAATATTCCCCCTTAAGAAATTTCGCCCTCAAAATTTCCTTTTCTCACACAAAAACAGATGTGGGTAACTTAGCTTCATCATTTCCTATGATTCCCAAGTCACTTCTTCAAACTTTTGGTTTCACCACAACACCTTGACGAGGGGCATTGTCTTATTTTGTAGAACTTTTTCTCTACGATCTAAGATCTTCACTAGTTGCTCCTCATAAGAAAGATCATCCTCCAAATGTACCACCTTAGAAGAGAGTACATGTGAAGGGTCCGGTATTTACTTCCTTAAGAGGGATACATGAAAGACATCATGTACTTTGACTATTGTAGGTTGAAGTGCTAGTCGATAGGCCATAGACTCAACACGATCAAGAATCTCGAAGGGGAAGATGTACCTTGGACTTAACTTCCCTTTCTTTCCAAAACTCATGACCTTCTTCCATGGAGATATGAATAGAAAAACCATGTCTCCAACTTTAAACTCAAGGTCTTGTCGACGATTATCTACATAACTCTTCTGTCAAATCTGGGCTGCCTTGATATGCTGCTGAATGGTTTTCACCTTCTCCACCATTTCCTCAACCATTTCTGGTCCAAGCAGCTTAAGTTCACTGACCTCATCCCAACACGCCGGTGTTCTACACCTTTTCCCATAAAGGGCTTCATATGGTGCCATTTGGATGCTCGAGTGGAAACTGTTATTATAAGAGAACTCAACCAGAGAAATATGGTGATCTCATCCTCCTTTAAAGTCCATTGAGCATGCTCTCAACATGTCCTCAAGTGTTTGGATAGTCCGCTCGGATTGGACATTAGTTTGAGGATGATAGGTCGTACTGAAGTTCAGTTCAGTATTCAGATCATGTTGAAGACTCTTCCAAAACATAGAGGTGAATCTTGTATATCGGTCGGACATAATAGATAGTGGCACTCCATGCATCCTTAACAATTCCCTAATATATATACGTGCCAGTTGATCCAAAGAGAAATCCTCCCGAATAGCAATGAAGTGTGTAGTCTTTGTAAGATGATCCACAATAACCCAGATTGCATTGTTTCCTTTGGATGTCCTTGGAAGTCCGGTTACAGAGTTCATGGTGATGTTCTCCCATTTCCATTCTGGTATGGGAAATGGTTTCATCATCCCCTTATACTTCTGCATCTCTGCCTTCACTTGTTGGCATACCAGGCACTTTGATGTATATTCAACGATCTCCTTTTACATATTATCCCACCAAAAGTTTTATCGGAGATCTCAATACATCTTTGTTCTCCCTAGGTGAATATAGAAATTTGAACTATGTGCATCATCCAAAAGTTCCTTCTTCAGCTCCAGACTTGATGGAACACATAGTCTTTTCCCAAAGCGCACAATTCCTTATTCATTAACATTAAACTCCGAGGATTTTCCCTTTTTGATAGCTTCCACTTTTTTCTGAATTCCCACATCATCCTTTTGATCATCCTTTAACCGTTCCAAAAGAGACGGTTGAGCAATCATTTGTGAAAGGATTGATGATGTTCCCTTCTTTATAATTCCCATGTCCATCTTTATCAAGTCTAAGAAGATTGGATCCTTCTCAATTCTCATCATTGATAGAATCAGTGGGTCCTTTCTACTTAGGGCATCTTCCACCTTGTTCTCTTTCCCAGGGTGGTAATGTATTGTACAATCATAATCCTTGATGAGCTCTGTCTATATTCTCTGGTGCATATTAAGGTCTTTTTGTGTGAATATATATTTAATACTCTTGTGGTCAGTATATATCTCACATTTCTCCCCATAGAGATAATTCCGCTAGAATTTCAAGGAAAAGATCACCGCCTCCAACTCCAGATCATGCGTTGAATAGTTTTGCTCATGGATTTTCAACTACCTTGAGGCATATGATATCGCTTTATCATTTTTCATCAGCACACAGCCTAATCCCTTCTTCGAAGCATCACTGAATACCACAAAAAGTTCCCCACTTGTGGGTAAAGTGAGCACGGGTGCATTGATAAGCCTCCTTTTCAACTCCTTGAAGCTTTCTTCGCATTCGTCACTCAAATAAAACTTTAATCCATTTCGAGTTATCTTGGTAAGAGGGTTGGAAAATCGTGAGAAATTTCTCACAAATCGTCGATAATATCCAGCTAATCCCAAGAAGCTACGGATATCCGTTACTGATGTTTTCCTCGGTCATCCCTCAATTGCATCTATTTTGGAGGGATCCATAGATATCCCATTTATTGTGATGATATGGCCCAAGAATGAGACTTCCTTCAACCAAAACTCACGCTTGTTATACTTTTCATAGAGATTTTCCTTGCGCAAAGTCTCCAGAACAGTTCTTAAATGCTCCTCATGATCCTCATTGGTTTTGGAGTATATTAGAATATCATCTATAAAGACTACCACAAATTTGTCTAGGTAATCTCTAAAGACTCTATTCATCAAGTCCATGAAGATTGATGGAGCCTTGGTGAGTCCGAAAGGCATTACTATGAATTCATAGTGCCCGTATATTGTACGAAAATAAGTGTTGGGGAGATCTTCCTTCTTCACCCTTACTTGATAATATCCCGACCGGAAATCTACCTTGGAGAAGTATTGTGCTCCACACAGCTGATCAAACAAGTCATCGATCCTTGGTAGAGGATACTTGTTCTTTATCGTGATTTTGTTAAGTTCACGATAATCGATGCAAAGCCGCATTAACCCATCCTTCTTCTTGACGAAGAGGACTAGTGCACCCCATGGTGAAGCACCTGGGCATATAAACCCTTTATCTAGATTCTCCAGTAGTTGTTTCTTCAGATCTTCAAGCTCCATGACATCCATTCTATATAGAGTCTTGGATATTGATAAATCCCATAGTATAAGTTCAATTGAGAATTCAACATCTCTTTTAGGAGGAATACCAGGAAGTTCCTCGGGAAACACTTTAGCAAATTCCCTCACAATAGGCATTTCCTCAAGGATGGTTTCTTCCTTGGACTCAATCATCTGAGCCAGATACGCGTGCTCATATGGCAGTAATATCCATGCTTGAGATGATGGAGCTAAAGTAGATTCATCTTCCTCCTTACACTTGTAAAGAATCGGGGGTCTATTCTCCATATGAAGTGTGATTTCCCTCTCCCGAAAATTTACGTTGGCTCTATATAAGGAAAGTCAATCCATGCCAAGGATTGCATCAAATTCCACCAGAGGGAGTATGATGAGGTTCGCCAAGAAATTCAATCCATAGATTATAACAGGGGATGACTTATATTCATGGGATGCAGTGATTTCCCCATTTTCCGTACTCACCGACATCTTCACTTCCATGATTTGTGGTGGTGCTGGGATTGTTCTACTAAACTTTCGAGATATAAAAGAATGCATATAACCTGAATCAAAAAGTACGTTCTCTATTCTTGAATGAATAACTAGCGTACCTATCACAACTTCATTTTCGGGGTTCACTTCGGCAGAAGTGATGTAAAAAGCTCTTCCTTGCTGCCTTGGAGGTTGTTGGTTTCCTCCGAAAACCCTTGGTTTAGGGCACTGATTTGAAAAGTGCCCCGGTTCTTTGCAGTTGTAGAAATGAACAACACGTTGAGGTTCGAATGGAGCGTTCCTCTCCTCTGTCACAACCGTGGGTCTTTCTTGCCGACAGTTAACATCTAGGTGCCCTTCTCTTCCACACCTAAATCATTTCCTCATCCCCTTGAGGTAATTTCCAGGGTGCTTCTTTCCGCACTTTTGGCAAGTGGGGTGCTGGATCTTCTTAGCACCGTTGGATTTATCCATCGGACCACCAGCATTGAAGTCCACCTTACGCTACTTGTCACCATGATACCCCTGTGATTCCCTGACTTCCATTTCTACCTTGAGGGCACATCAAACAATTTCCTCATAGCTTTCGAAGTCACGGATCGCTAATACTTTCCGCAAGCTAGGCTTCAGCCCACCAAAGAAGCGGTCAACCTTGCATTCGGGGGTAATGACAAATCCGGAAGCGTATCGTGCAAGACTTGTGAAGTTTACCTCGTACGATCCAACAGATTCTTATTCTTTTTGCTTGAGGGAAAGGAAGTCCCTTTCCATCTTAAGCCGGAGGGTGCGTGGAAAATATTTATCAAAAAACATCTTCTATAAATCCTTCCATTCCAACGCATTGATATCCTCATCAGGATTCTTATTTTTGATCAACGTCTACAATTGATCAGCTTCACCCTCCACACGATAAGCCGCCAAGAGAACCTTCCCTTGTTCATAACATTGAAGGATGTAGAAGTTCTTTTCAATGGAGTTGATCCTTTGTTCAGCAATCGTCGGATCAGATGATCCACTAAAAGTAGGAGGCCTTTGTCTTAGGAAGCTCTCGATAGTGACTTGTTCCTTCTTAGGGGGGTTTGTACGTTCCTCTTGACCCGTGTTTCTATTAAAACCTTGAGTTATCTGAGATATAAGCATGACAAAGTTAGCGATTCCCACTCCCATTGGATTGGGCATCTCATTAGTACAGTCATCACACTGATCTTCACATCGGTTGTTAGCCCGAGTCCTCCTATTACCGGCTATTGGCTGGAATAAAAGGAATGTTAGTGGGTAAAAAATAAAGGGTAATCCAAAAACAAAAGTTTATGACTTACAAATAAAATTTTATTTCCTTAACTCATGAGTCTATAGGCTTCAACCTAGGCTTTTCATGATTCTACATTCTAACATATATTCTTAGGGGATTTTTTTTATTCCCTTAATAAGGGTTCATACTAAGCTTGTGAATTTATCCAAACATATCCCCTAGGAGTGTCGTAACCAAGAGTGAATCAAGGCCCATTGTCGTGCACCAATTCCCGTTTGAGTCTAGCTCAAAGTGGTGTTTTTGGGTTTTACCCCTAGGATACATCTCTGCCAGAGCCGCCTCTACCTGCTCGTATCCAGACAAGGATATATTTGTTTGATAAACCACTTACTCATTACTTACGAAAACTTAGGGATGTTTTTATTATACTTAGTCTTTTCTCTAAGGCTTTACTAGGGTTTTATAATCATAATCCCAAAAATAACTAAACCTATCCTCTGATACCAACTATGACAACCCTGATTTTATTTCAAACGTAAACATGATTTATTACATAAACCATTCACTTGATACAACATGGATGATCGATAGGTCTAGTGTATTTGGGGCTTAGGATCATTACATAACAACTTAAAACATAAATTACAACATCTTTATTGAAAACTTCCTTTACATGACAACTACATTCCCTCGTACTTAGCATTGCATGGGATAACCTGAGGACATGCATAAGAAAAGGGGTGAGCTATAAAGCCCAGTTAGGGAATAAACATGGAATACATGGGGAGTAAAATACATGTTAGAAAATAGGAATATAAATAGATCACAATAGAAACATGAACATAAATGCCTGATAAAGCATGATAATCATAACATTGAAATGTGGCAACAACACTTAACATGGAATTAGCGTGATCCAAGGCCCATTGCACATAGAGCATTAGTAAATCCTCATTGCAAATGAAGCACGAGTAAACCCTCTTTGCACTTGAATTAGAATGAGTCAACACTCATTACACATGATGTATCATGATACTATACTTTACCCAATGCATTGGAGCGCTATAAGGGCACACCCTTCTTAAACATTTCATTTCATGCATAAGTGTGCCACATGGATCATAAAACATGGATTCATAAAACATAATCATTTATTCCATGATAAAGGAATGTGGAATTCATACATGAAACTATATAATCAATAAGTAAATGTGTATAAAGGTTAATACCCTTGATGGAGAAATGGGCATGGTATTCACTACACAATGGCATTGGCTTAGAAAATCGGTGTGATTTCGGCAACATAACTGCTTGACGTAAGAATTCATAAAATAGGTTGATGAGAGAGAAAGGGGTTCCTCATCATATTTACATGTAATGGACAGTAAGGAGGTTATAT
Organism: Viscum album; assembly: GCA_963277665.1. Classification (NCBI taxonomy): domain Eukaryota; kingdom Viridiplantae; phylum Streptophyta; class Magnoliopsida; order Santalales; family Viscaceae; genus Viscum; species Viscum album. The sequence goes on from OY728129.1 coordinate 1,441,969,240, forward strand.
AGATACATGTTCCAACAATTGTAATAGAATTTAGTTTCATGATACAAAAGTATTTCTTGAATGTAAATGAGGAGGGAGAAGTTCTTTTCGGAATTTCGGCATAGTAACAAGTGTACATGGGAGGCATTTAATGAGAGATAAAGGGGTCTCACATCATTAAAACATAAAGAGGAAAGTATGAGGGAGGTGAAAAACCATACACCAACATTCATAATTGAAATAAAATGGGAAAAACAACTTAAATAAAATTGGACAAAAATGAGAAAGGAAGAAAAAACCCTTACTTGGAAGTGTGCTTCCAAAGGCTAGAGAGAGGCTTGAGAGAGGCTTCTTGGGAGCTTGGGAAACCTTGAGAGGATTCTAGAGATAGTAGGGCAGAGGTTGGACGAACTTCAAAGGCTTTGAGTGAGGATTAAGTGGGAGCTTGGGTGGGTTTATATAGGAAAGGTGAGGGAATTATTTATTATTTAGGTTCGAGACCACTTATATTAAATTAATCCAAACCACAAACCATCCCAAGATTTTTCCCATGGTTTTTGGAAAAGGGAAGAGGAAAAAAATATTTTATAAGGCCAAATTCCGAACTTCTTAAAATAATAGGGTTGCTTATGTGGAGGTGAGTCACGCTCCCATGGAAAACAATTTGAAAAGACAAGGTGTTTAATAAGTCTTGAAGGGTCCATTAATGATTTGAAAATTAAGTCAAACAAACCCAAAATCACATTAATTTATTTTTAAAACATATATTGGCCGAACATAAAGTTTATTGTATTTTATTACATCACTATTGGGTCATTATGATGTCATAAAACACATTATATATTTAAAGAGTATTTAAATTTTACCCAAAACATTGACTTTCTCAGAAAATTATGAAAAATTAACCGTTGGATAATTTTGACATCCTAATTCTAGAAATAACATTTATTTTATCTAAATAATTTTCTAAATATGTTAATTTTCTCTTTTAAAATAAAAACCGACATTTATCGAAAATTCACGGGTTTTGACAAAAAATGGCTTTCAAACCTTAATAAAAATTACAATTGCATTCATAAAATTATATGATCATTTTTATATAATAAAATTAATTTAATAATTATAATAATAATATTTTATTAAAATATTATTTAATTAAAAATTCCCTTAATTTAATAAAATAGAATTCTTAATTAAATAATAACTAAAAACACTATTTGCATTTTAAAAACTATTTACAATGTATCAATAATGAAAAGAAAGTATATTAATTATTATATACAAAAAATAATGTATGTGAACATAATACTAGAGATTTGTTACATAACCCCTTAAAATAGCCGCATAATACCTAAGGGTAAGGTGTGTGATGGTGACAGACTCTTGGGGTGGCTCAGATAACATCGCTCGAGTGGTAATCTCTATCAACTTCCACTTTTCCCATAGACGATCTCGTTCGAGCTTGACATGGTGAAGCTTAGCTTGGGATTAATCAAGAGAGAAACCCAAATATGCCACCTCTTTTATGAGCTCTGACAAATGGGCTTCGTATGGAGAAATTCTACTGGATGAGGCCATCGGTTCTTTTGTCTGAGTAAATTGGATTTGTTAAAGCCCTATATTTATACAAATCATGTGATCACTGTTCAATGGCTATAAAAGTAACGGTCACAATTCTTAACATAAAACTAAAGAAGTTGAAATTTTATATAAACGCTTTACATAAAGAGACATTTAACTAGATCAAGAGTAATTTCCATTAATGAAACTTTGGGTCGTTACATTAGATGTAAGGTGTATTTCTTGAATAATAAGAAAAACCTTGGTAAGTTTGATCTAAAGGCTGACAAAGAGATCATTCATGGATATTATACAACTTTTCAATCCTCTAGATTTTTTTAATAAATATTCAATGATATTTGGAGAGTCTATTCATGTGATGTTTGATAAAATTGATCCTTTTTATCAAAACAAAATTTAAATAGATAAATTCTCTAATTATTTAAATTACTTGAGGTTTAACTCTTAAAAAGATATTTCTGAATGTAAATTATAATATGATTAGAATCAATCTAGTTATTAAGCACATGAAACCATGGAACCTAATAATAACTTACCTAGACACCCTATAACCTTAAAGGATCATCCTTTAGAGACTATTAGGAGACATACATTAAATATTTAGAACTATAATAAATGTAGAAACCCTAGATACATTTTCTACTTTCCTATCCCAATTTGAACCTAATATTGTAGAAGAATCCTTAGATGATAAATATTGGGTGTTAAATATGTTGGGAGAGAAATGAAATTTGGTAATGAATTGATAGGCCCTCAAACTATCTTATTATAGTAACCAAATTACTCTATAGAAATAAGTAATAAGATCAATTAATAATTACTATGGAAAAGAACAGACTGTTTGGTAATGGTTACCACTAAGAGAAAGGAATAAATTATTACGAATAAATTATATTGGTTTCTAGGATTAATTCCATTATGATCCTTTTGACCTATACATATAATATGGGATTTAAATTATTATAGATGGATGTAAAATCAAATATTTTATATGCTTATTTTGTAAAGGATGTTTTTATTAAAAAACATATCGTTTTTAAAAACCATCAACTACCAAATTTTATTTTTAAACATACTTATTCTCTTTATATCTTGAAAGAATCACCAATACCTTGGTTTCAAAATATTTAGTTCTTTTCTTTTGAATTTTTTTAGTTTGATTGGAAGATCCAACTCTGTTTTTGATAAACTCTCATTATGATATTTTATTAGTTAAAATCTATATAGAAGATGTTAATTTTAGGTCAAATAATAAAAATATTTTTAATTATTTATCAAAACTTATGAAAAATGGAATTTCATATGAGTATGATGGGAGAAATGAATTTATTTCACGATTTTTTAATTTATCAAAAAAAATTTATAATTTTTTTGAAAAAAATAAATACATTTTTGATTTATTGAAAATATTTTTACTTGAAAACATAGGTATTATGCAACTCCCATGTGTATTAATGTAAAACATGACATCGATAAAGCTGGAAAATTAGTTGACAACATGTTATATAGAGGTATGATTAGTAATTTTTTATATCATGTTGATAGTAGACCATAAATCATGTTTTTTGTTTGATAGTGTGCAATATTTTAGTTAAACCCAAAATAATATCATCATATTACTACTAAAATGATTTTTTGATTTTAAATGGAATAAATTTTCTATATCTTATTTATCTGAAATACTATGTTTTAAATTTAATTTTATATTTAGTGGATACTTATTTGAGGGTGTATATTAGTTATATAATGAATATCAAATACTTTTATATTTTCAGGAATGACCCCAAAATTATCGTTTAGTAAAAATAAAAATTAATTTACATTTTCACACACTAAGGAAGAATATAAATCTATTGGTAGTTATTATAAACAAGTGTTATGGATAATACACACACTTCTAGACTTTTGAATTAAATTCAATCATATTCTTATATTATGTGATAATATTAGTGCTATTAATATTTCAAAAAAATTTGCAAGTCACTCTAGGCCTAAGAATATTGATCTTAGACATCATTTTATAAGAGATCATGTAATAAAGGGGGTATATCTTTATAAATTATTAATACTAAGTATCAACTTGCTGATATTTTCACTAAAATACTTCCCACTACTATTTTTTATTTTATTATCGTAAATTTAGGTTTATTTTACTTTAATTTTTTCTATTAATTAATATTTTTCTAGTGTATTAAATTTTTTATTTATGTTTTTATTTTTAATGTTTTATTTATTTCTATTGTATATTCAGTTACTACTTTTTTTTTAAAATTTTATTTGTGTACTTTATTTTTGTAAATTTCCCATTCATTTTCAAAAACCCAAAATGATTTCACTAAAAAAATTTCTTAAGAAATATAAACATCACTTCAAATCAATAAAGTAAAACAGCTCTATCTCTTACCTTTGATCTTGAACCATTTCAAAAATATAATGTCTCAATCTATCTCAAATCCTAAGATTAAAACCTAAATTCTTTTGATTCATGAGATGGAAAAGATTAAGAGAACTAATGAACTATATCCAAGTAGAATGAAGTGGAAGAGGACCTCTAGTTATAAACAAAAATTTATGAAAAGGAATGTTGTTGATTTTAAATGGATTTTTCAGATAAATTAGTTGTTGATGTAATAATTGATCTTATAAGGCCTATAATACATGTTTGATGGTGGAAATACATAGTATGTATTTGAGAAAAAAATGGAACAGTATTAAGAGAATTTTTAGTTTAGTTTTTGAGACATAGAATATTTCATCTAATGGAAGGTGAATGATAATAAATTTTCTATTTCTTAAATGGATATTGATCTAATTTTGAAATACAATGATGATGTCATGTTTATTATTAGTTTAAGATCTATTGGGAACAATTTCCATAATTAAAGTACATTATTTATTTTCTATTTCAAACAACTAAAATAAGGAAGATACTTGTGAAGGATTTATAGGGTGATCATAAAGTCTAGTTCATGTTTTTTAAAACTACTGTTATGACATGGATAACTAAGTTAGAGAAAAAATCTTCCTGAACATGCACATTATGTTTTTTATATTGAGAGATATTAAACAAAATTTCAGTAGGTACCTAATAAGTTGTATGAATCATTATTTCCAAAAAGATGTTATAATTTCATTCTACCCCTATTTAATATTGATTTATCTTGATATATACAATAGAGTTATGATTGGTGACATCCAAACATGGTTTATATGTCATCATAGAAACATCTTTTCTTCTGGTACTTTAAATATTTATATATTTATTTTGAGCATAACCAAGGGTAAGATGATGCTTATCGGCGTTGAGGTTGAATAATAGTCATGAGTCTATGATGAGGGGGAGAAGAGGAGCCTAAAATCAATCAATTATAATAGTATTGGTGTAGAAGAAGATGGTGAATCCCATATTGAAGGAGGTGGAGTACCTCAAGTAGCTAGAGGATGAAAAGTTTCATCTTTTGGTTCTTCAAAAATACCTTCAAGTAGTTTAATAAGCAATTTCCTTGATGAGAATATCCCATTTAGGATAGGGGGAGTTCTTCAGTTTCCTAGAACTATTCAAGAGACTTATGTTAAGAAAGACAATGGATGTAGAGACCCGAAGCCTGACTTACATGGACATTACATTACATTTGCGGAATACTTAGTACATAACAAACACACACACACAAGGATCGTAATAGTTTAGTGTCTTTGGAAACTCGGAACGTAATATTCTAATCGTGGTGAAAGATATTCAATATCTCCCATAAAGATCTTCCCCTTTTTTTTACCTAAAACCTTTCTTTATTTCCTGGGGAAAAGAAAACATAAAAGGGTGATCTCAAATGCTCAGTAAGGGTAAACAAAAGAAAAATCAATCACATCGTATTCATAAGAACATAACATTTTGGAAATCTTAACCTGCAAAAGAGAGTATAATTTCATAACATGGGATAAATCATAGTAGTGAAATGAAATCCCAATAATCATAACATAAAACATTAATCTTTGTGGCATACACACATAATCATAGAGAATCATTTCTTGTTAGTCAAGACTCATTGCCAAGACTATCTTAGTGGACACAGTCCCTTTCTTAATCGAGTAACCCTCGTTTCAGTCCTGTTTCACTGAACCGGTATAACCTACCGTTCCAGCCCTGTCTATCTCATGAGATATAAAATCATTACCCAATGCATTGGAGGGAGATATAGGTCCCACCCATCTTATAATGAATCCTTTCTTATGTGTGCCACATAATCATAAAACATACATCATCGCATAACACATGTAACAAAAATGGGATTCTTGAAACATCATGACATCATAAATCAATTCATATAAGATAAAGGAATTCATAAAAATAATTCCATCACAGCATGATCAAATCAATGTAATAATAGGGATAAAAACAGAACCCTTTATTATCTTAGATGGAAAATAAATTTTGATAAAACACTTGAACTCCATTCTTGAGGAAAATATCCTTTCTTCTTCAAAAACATTTTTCCTTTCATAACATGTCATACAACTTTAAAATAAAAGAATTTGATTAAAAATAAACTTGAAAACTTGTAAAGGAAGCTTCTTGGAAATAATTTTTTAAAAATCCATTCATGCCGTATAAGTTAAAAAAAACATTCTTCGCACTCTTGTCGGAAAAGTCAAAAAGTACCTCGTACGAAAAACGACAAAAGATTCCTTTCATTTCTTTTACTAAAAACTCACTGAAGGGTAAAAATGGATTTAAAAAATTGTAGGTGGATGGAAGTAATATTACATATTGATGAAACATGGACGTGGATGATAAAATACACCCCAGTAAATACTTACGAATAAACAATCTCGGATAAAAATGAGATTGTGATATTTCCCTTACCTTAGGTCCGATTTGCTTCGTAAGTGTCGGAACCTCCTGTATAATGATTTAAATAATGTCATTTACTTATTACAGAATCATATTAATTGTTATGATATCATATATGGTTCACTTATGACATTATATTACCCGTTCTTTTGTAAATTCCACGTTAAAGAAGCGTTTTGGGTAAAATCGTTTCATTTATCGTAGGTGTTCTGACTTGTTGTTCTTGACATTATTATTACTTATATCATGATTTACTTAATTCCAGAATATAAAATATGATTTATATATCATATATATTCAGTATATATATATATATAATAGATAGATAAATGAAATGAAAAACACCGTTCATGGAGACGGTAGTCCGTACGTACGCATGAACGCTGTTTTCCTTTCCTTATTGTCTTGAATGGAAGTAAGTAGATGACATAAATATATATACATAAATCCAGTAGCTTTATAATGTCATATATTTCATTATTATTTCTTATATATACTTTATAATCATTCTTTAATGGTTAACATGGAGAATGAATCTCATCGCGTCGTGGAGACGGTAGTCTGTACGTACGCACGAGCGATGATATCATTTCCATAAATATTGAATTGAATTGGAGTGGATTATACAATATATCAGAATCAATATGATGTTGTAATAACTATTTATAGTTATTCTTTACACCATTATACCCATCCATGTAAGGTGGTGGTGGAAAATAGATTACACCACGGCGTGGAGACGGTATTCCGTACGTACGCACGCGCGGTGATTTCTTTTTCCGTAGGATGGATAGATGGTGAAATAGGGTTGTTTCATAATTATAATAACATATCAGTATATGAGTGATACTGATGTTATTAATTCATAATGAAACAACCTAAGAAGAAGAAGTGGAAGAATAAATAAAGATGAAAGAATTGGTAACGGTAATTACCTCTTCTTTGAAGCGACTTTTGGAGACCTCCTCTTAGGGAACTAAAATTGGTCTTTGAGGAAGACCAGAACCTCTAGGATGTTTCTAGGGAAGTGAAGAAGAGATTTTGGCAGAGGTTGGCCGAGATTGAGTGCTCAAATTGGTGTGAGGAGGAGGGGGAGGAGGTGTCCTTTTATAAGGGAGGAGAGGGGCACCTTAGGAATATCTCAAAATATTATTTTATATTAAAGTCAAAATCGGTTTATAATGGTTCCAAAGGGTCTTATTTCGAAGCTAAAGTGGGGATGGGTCGAAATACTATCAACCAATAAGATTTAGACAAGTTTAGGGTATTATTTTAACCTTATCAATTAGATTTAACTCTAAGTTAAATAATTTAACTTTTACCGTGTCTTTTTGTTTTCTTTCACTATATGGTTAATACACTTACTATAACATGCCAAACGAACCCCAAATTGTTTATTATTAATATATATATTTTTATCTAAGTCATTTGGCCGAACCTTAGATTTTTAGGAATAAAATAACAATTAATAATATAATATTTGATTTAAAAACTATTTTGTGTCAATTTTGACACTATTTGATATATGATTTTTGTGAAAGTCATAACAGAATTATATGTTCGAACCAAGTTGATTAAATCAACACTAATATATCATAGTAACCTAGAAAATTAGTTGAATTCATAAAAAGTCTCAAATTATATTTAGTTTGGTGTTTATAACATCAATTATGTCAATATTTCATTAATAAGATTATTACTGCATCATCTTTGTGTCATAAATAACTTAACTTATTTGATGTCTAAAAATTACAAATAAAATACCATTATGTGGGAAATCTTTTTAGATTTCTAATGAATATTTATAGTCTAATTTATCTTATGTATAACCCTATATTAAAAATTTTTTAGTAAATAAACTTTGATTTTAACTCTTTTAACTCTTCTTTGAATTAAATAATAATAAATGTCCTAATCTAATCCAAGTGGGCCTAAATGGTCGTATTTTATTCATAAGGTTGTTTTTGGTCGAATTACACTTATCCTATAGAATTAGGACATGTTTTAGGGTAATATTAATATCATTCTTACCATTAATTACCCTATTTACTTTTAACCGTGGTAAATAAAAGTAAAAAGTTACTATTCACCAAAAATTATTTTCATCTCATTGAACCACATTTTACTTACTGACATCAACCGTGTCTCTCGGATTTTTGAAATTCCATTCACAGAAGCGGTAAAATTAAGTTTTATGAAAAATTCAGTTTTTTTAACTACCACTTAGTAGTTTCACTATTCATCAAAAATTGATGTTTTTCAGAACAATGCCAAAATTTCATCCTAAGCTATATTTCATATTCCGAACTCAAAAATGAAGTCTATTTTTCCAAATTCATAACATAGAGGTTTCATTAATTAATTTTATAATTAAATCCCGCTGTTAAAACAAATAGCGTGTTTTTAAGAAACAATATCTATCAAAAGATTGACACTAGTTTATAACTGGTTTAAATGTGAAATTACATCCAGTGACCAACATTGTATTAAATTGTAAAAATATATTCTAAATACACTTTAAAACCACTCAAATTAATAATTTATCAATATTAATTATTTCGATTAAAAAAGTTGTTTTTAATTAAAATTTAGTAATTTTCACTATTCATCAGAATATGAAAGTTATCCGAAATGTACCAAAATTTCACCTTAGGCTAAATTCGATATTCCGAATCCAAAAATGAAATCCATTTTGAAAAATAAAATTTACAAAATTTCAAAAAGTGGTTATTACTATTCATAACGGCTAGTTTTAATAACATTTTAATAGCATATCGTTGTTTAGTGAAACTCGTTATTGCGTACTACACACGCTATCGAGGAAGGTCGCGATTGTGTGTAATGCAAGGCAAGTCAAGGATGTGTGTTGTGAAATATACTTTTAGTGTAGCGTACAACACAAGACATTAGTGAAATAAAAAGAATATTTTTCATAAAATCTCGGGCTGTTACATTCTACCCCCCTTAAAATGAATTTCGCCCTAGAAATTTGTCGGGGTTATAAATGGTTTACTATTCGAAAGTTTCTTTAATAGAATCCCACATCATAAAAAAAAATACCAAAACCAATCTTTAAAAACAAAAGTATGAAACCTAACGGTTACCCAAATAAACTAATCACTGGGTTTCCACATAGGTGAAAATATGGATATGGAAGAAAAATCTAACCATCATGTTCTGATGGAGAGTGGTAGAGAACATGGCTATGGAAAAGCCAGTAATCACAAAGCCATAAATTTGTGACGATCTAAGGTACCATCTGATTCATCAGATATAAGATCACTAGGACAACATTTTTGGTTTTCAAGATCGTTTCCCTAAATTTAAAGAATTTGAATTAGAATAAATACTTACTTTATGTTGGTACAACCTCATTGTTGTTCGTTCCTTTAACAATTTCAACTTCATCTCTTAAATAAATGAAGTTGAATTTGTTATTTGTGAAGTGTTAGCAGATCATGTGATAGAATGACGGGTCATTCCATCTGTCTCAAACAAAAGGTTAGCAAAAATTATATACATAAGTCGATCTATAGTGATATTAATCATATATTGTTCCTAAAATGGACTTATACTTCATATATCATACGGCTTAATATAATAAAACTAGTTTCTACTAAACAGGGACTTCCTGTAGGCCAGTGGTAGGCGATAAAGGCCAGTCGCACTTCGGTTGTGGGTTCGATTCCTACGACCTTGTCCGACGCGATGGGCTGTCGCCCGTCCTGCAGGTTGTCCCTTTTTCTAAAACTATATTACTATAACATCCCATCAATAATATCGAAAAAACTTCTATCCTTAAACAATACTAACTTATGTCCAACATAATCCATTCTAATCTTTAGGCTTATCCATAATACTGCAGTCCACTCTCATAATATAGTGAAAACGATTAGCAGAGATTTAATACTATCGTTAATCCCCATATATATGTCTTGTTGGTCACATTCCAAACATTCAAAGGCCTTAATCATGTATTCTCTTGAATACCTTAGTGAAAACATGAATGCAGTTTAAAGTTAACACTTTCCACATACCAAAATCCTCAAAATTCTATATACTCAAACCATGATATCACTTAGTCCTTATATCAATCATGAGCTCATGAATACTATCAAACATATTAGATTCTCTTTATCCCTTCATTATGCGCATATCATCCACTTTCCAAAAAAATATCTGAATAACCTTTCATTGTTACTCATACCATTCATCATAAACTTTCAAAACTTAAGGAAAGACAACAGTGTAACAATCCTTAGATGTCTTTTTATTCTATAGTACAACATTACACTTAATAAACATGTAATCATTCCACTACCTTCTTAAACCATTGACCGAGCTTCAATAATTCTTTCATCTCACATATCATTTTTAGTCTCTTCATCATCATCAACATAAATACTTCCCATAAGACCATACTGATTATCTTCATGAGACTTTCCCTTAGGGCATTGGTTTGCATAATGCCCGTACATTCCACATTTAAAACATTTAACCATTGTTGATGTCGTAGCAATACCATTATCCTCATCCATGGTGTTAACTGAACCTTTTCCTTTGCACTTACTTGCTTTGTGTCCTTCTTTTCCACACCCAAAGCATCTTCCAGTTCCTTTGAAACATTCTCCTTGATGCCTCTTCCCACATGATTTACATAGGGGAAATTGAACTTTCTTTCCTCTATGATCATCATAAAACTCCATCTTTCTCTTATTAGCCGAGTCAGGAAACTTACCAAATTTTACTTTATTGATCATATTATGAGATTGCTGATTCGGCATAATAATGATGTTTAGACTTCCAAATCCCATTTCACTATGAAGAATATCATTCCATTGTCCATCATATCCTCCATTATCGTGAATCATCTTGTTTCCAGCCATTTTCTAAAACCCAAAAAAGAATAGTGTGAGAGGCAAAAATCATGCTAGGGAAAACAACATAATAAAGGGGGAGTACCTTCAATATCTAACATCTTAGGTTTAATTCTATGATCGTTAGCGTAGTTCTAGTACTATAACCTATACGTATACTTAACCTTAGGGACATCCCTAGACATACCGTAGAAATATCTCTAGGGATCTCACTAACGTTTTCACATCCTAGTTTCCAAAGGTTGACTAAACCTTTCCTCTGATACCAACTGTAGAGACCCGAAGCCTGACTTACATGGACATTACATTACATTTGCGGAATACTTAGTACATAACAAAAACACACACACAAGGATCGTAATAGTTTAGTGTCTTTGGAAACTCGGAACGTAATCTTCTAATCGTGGTGAAAGATCTTCAATATCTCCCATAAAGATCTTCCCCTTTTTTTTTACCTAAAACCTTTCTTTATATCCTGGGGAAAAGAAAACATAAAAGGGTGAGCTCAAATGCTCAGTAAGGGTAAACAAAAGAAAAATCAATCACATCGTATTCATAAGAACATAACATTTTGGAAATCTTAACCTGCAAAAGAGAGTATAATTTCATAACATGGGATAAATCATAGTAGTGAAATGAAATCCCAATAATCATAACATAAAACATTAATCTTTGTGGCATACACACATAATCATAGAGAATCATTTCTTTTTAGTCAAGACTCATTGCCAAGACTATCTTAGTGGACAAAGTCCCTTTCTGAATCGAGTAACCCTCGTTTCAGTCCTGTTTCACTGAACCAGTATAACCAACCGTTCCAGCCCTGTCTATCTCATGAGATATAAAATCATTGCCCAATGCATTGGAGGGAGATATAGGTCCCACCCATCTTATAATGAATCCTTTCTTATGTGTTCCACATAATCATAAAACATACATCATCGCATAACACATGTAACAAAAATGGGATTCTTGAAACATCATGACATCATAAATCAATTCATATAAGATAAAGGAATTCATAAAAATAATTCCATCACAGCATGATCAAATCAATGTAATAATAGGGATAAAAACAGAACCCTTTATTATCTTAGATGGAAAATAAATTTTGATAAAACACTTGAACTCCATTCTTGAGGAAAATATCCTTTCTTCTTCAAAAACATTTTTCCTTTCATAACATGTCATACAACTTTAAAATAAAAGAAGTTGATTAAAAATAAACTTGAAAACTTGTAAAGGAAGCTTCTTGGAAATAATTTTTTAAAAATCCATTCATGCCGTATAAGTTAAAAAAAAAAATTCTTCGCACTCTTGTCGGAAAAGTCAAAAAGTACCTCGTACGAAAAACGACAAAAGATTCCTTTCATTTCTTTTACTAAAAACTCACCGAAGGGTAAAAATGGATTTAAAAAATTGTAGGTGGATGGAATTAATATTACATATTGATGAAACATGGACGTGGATGATAAAATACACCCCAGTAAATACTTACGAATAAACAATCTCGGATAAAAATGAGATTGTGATATTTCCCTTACCTTAGGTCCGATTTGCTTCGTAAGTGTCCGAACCTCCTGTATAATGATTTAAATAATGTAATTTACTTATTACAGAATCATATTCATTATTATGATATCATATATGGTTCACTTATGACATTATATTACCCGTTCTTTTGTAAATTCCACGTTAAAGAAGCGTTTTGGGTAAAATCGTTTCATTTATCGTAGGTGTTCTGACTTGTTGTTCTTGACATTATTATTACTTATATCATGATTTACTTACTTCCAGAATATAAAATATGATTTATATATCATATATATTCAGTATATATATATATAATAGATAGATAAATGAAATGAAAAACACCGTTCATGGAGACGGTAGTCCGTACGTACGCATGAACGCTGTTTTCCTTTCCTTATTGTCTTGAATGGAAGTAAGTAGATGACATACATATATATACATAAATCCAGTAGCTTTATAATGTCATATATTTCATTATTATTTCTTATATATACTTTATAATCATTCTTTAATGGTTAACATGGAGAATGAATCTCATCGCGTCGTGGAGACGGTAGTCCGTACGTACGCACGAGCGATGATATCATTTCCATAAATATTGAATTGAATTGGAGTGGATTATACAATATATAAGAATCAATATGATGTTGTAATAACTATTTATAGTTATTCTTTACACCATTATACCCATCCATGTAAGGTGGTGGTGGAAAATAGATTACACCACGGCGTGGAGACGGTATTCCGTACGTACGCACGCGCGGTGATTTCTTTTTCCGTAGGATGGATAGATGGTGAAATAAGGTTGTTTCATACTTATAATAACATATCAGTATATGAGTGATACTGATGTTATTACTTCATAATGAAACAACCTAAGAAGAAGAAGTGGAAGAAGAAATAAAGATGAAAGAATTGGTAACGGTAATTACCTCTTCTTTGAAGCGCCTTTTGGAGACCTCCTCTTAGGGAACTAAAATTGGTCTTTGAGGAAGACCAGAACCTCTAGAATGTTTCTAGGGAAGTGAAGAAGAGATTTTGGCAGAAGTTGTCCGAGATTTAGTGCTCAAATTGGTGTGAGGAGGAGGGGGAGGAGGTGTCCTTTTATAAGGGAGGAGAGGGGCACCTTAGGAATATCTCAAAATATTATTTTATATTAAAGTCAAAATCGGTTTATAATGGTTCCAAAGGGTCTTATTTCGAAGATAAAGTGGGGATGGGTCTAAATCCTATCAACCAATAAGATTTATACAAGTTTAGGGTATTATTTTAACCTTATCAATTAGATTTAACTCTAAGTTAAATAATTTAACTTTTACCGTGTCTTTTTGTTTTCTTTCACTATATGGTTAATACACTTACTATAACATGCCAAACGAACCCCAAATTGTTTATTATTAATATATATATCCTTATCTAAGTCATTTGGCCTAACCTTAGATTTTTAGGAATAAAATAACAATTAATAATATAATATTTGATTGAAAAACTATTTTGTGTCAATTTTGACACTATTTGATATATGATTTTTGTGAAAGTCATAACATAATTATATGTTCGAACCAAGTTGATTAAATCAACACTAATATATCATAGTAACCTAGAAAATTAGTGGAATTCATAAAACGTCTCAAATTATATTTAGTTTGGTGTTTATAACATCAATTATGTCAATATTTCATTAATAAAATTATTACTGCATAATCTTTGTGTCATAAATAAATTAACTTATTTAATGTCTAAAAATTACAAATAAAATACCATTATGTGGGAAATAGTTTTAGCTTTCTAATGAATATTTATAGTCTAATTTATCTTATGCATAACCCTATATTAAAAATGTTTTAGTAAATAAACTTTGATTTTAACTCTTTTAACTCTTCTTTGAATTAAATAATAATAAATGTCCTAATCTAATCCAAGTGGGCCTAAATGGTCATATTTTATTCATAAGGTTGTTTTTGGTCGAATTACACTTATCCTATAGAATTAGGACATGTTTTAGGGTAATATTAATATCATTCTTACCCTTAATTACCCTATTTACTTTTAACCGTGGTAAATAAAAGTAAAAAGTTACTATTCACCAAAAATTATTTTCATCTCATTGAACCACATTTTACTTACTGACATCAACCGTGTCTCTCGGATTTTTGAAATTCCATTCACAGAAGCGGTAAAATTAAGTTTTATGAAAAATTCAATTTTTTTAACTACCACTTAGTAGTTTCACTATTCATCAAAAATTGATGTTTTTCAGAACAATGCCAAAATTTCATCCTAAGCTATATTTCATATTCCGAACTCAAAAATGAAGTCTATTTTTCCAAATTCATAACATAGAGGTTGCATTAATTAATTTTATAATTAAATCCCGCTGTTAAAACAAATAGCGTGTTTTTAAGAAACAATATCTATCAAAAGATTGACACTAGTTTATAACTGGTTTAAATGTGAAATTACATCCAATGACCAACATTGTATTAAATTGTAAAAATATATTCTAAATACACTTTAAAACCACTCAAATTAATAATTTATCAATATTAATTATTTCGATTAAAAAAGTTGTTTTTAATTAAAATTTAGTAATTTTCACTATTCATCAGAATATGAAAGTTATCCGAAATGTACCAAAATTTCACCTTAGGCTAAATTCGATATTCCGAATCCAAAAATGAAATCCATTTTGAAAAATCAAATTTACAAAATTTCAAAAAGTGGTTATTACTATTCATAACGGCTAGTTTTAATAACATTTTAATAGCATATCGTTGTTTAGTGAAACTCGTTATTGCGTACTACACACGCTATCGAGGAAGGTCGCGATTGCGTGTAATGCAAGGCAAGTCAAGGATGCGTGTTGTTCAAGATCCTTTTCGTGTAGCGTAATACACAAGACATTAGTGAAATAAAAAGAATATTTTTCATAAAATCTCAGGCTGTTACAATGGAGTTGTACTTATCCAAAGGCATAGAATAAAAAAAGAGCCTATTGATTTTTCTTTAGTTTATTTGGTTGAAGAAGTGGATAAACCTATTACTAATAAATAAATGGTTGAATCAAATGTTTTTTACTAAAAAAAATAGTTATTCAAGTTGCTCAATTAGATGAGAATCTTTTGGAATAATTTCATTTTGATGACAAAGGTGGTTCACCAGTTGTTGAAACTAATGAACTGAGTAGATATCAATCAGTTTATTTTTTTAAATGTCATTATAAAGAAAATTTTTAGAATATAGTGAAGGTATATAGGTTCTTATATAATTTTTATCAACATAAAGTTAATATATGTAATTTTAATCTCCTTAACTGGTTGAAGTGGGAGAACCATCAGTGAGGATTCATACGAAATTATATGGTTATAATGATTCATTATTTGATGAAGTTACCCATTTTCCCTTATTTTTGGTTTATAAGTTCAATTAGGATAAGTATGAATCTATTAAGTTTCAATTAGATAATGGGATTTCTCATAAGTATTATAAAGTGATGAAATATCTTCTATTTCTATAAAATAATTTGAATCTATTCAAAATTAGTATCATAGTTTGAAAAATTGATCAATATCAAGGAAATATTTTTTTACTCTTAAGAGTGACATATATGATCTTGTTGCATAGATCTGAATTGAATATGTTTCAAAATCATATTTTTGTGATTTGAAATTTATTTTATCTAATCAGTTTGAATAAGTAAAAGCTAGTTATAGTAAAGGTAGGGCTTCTACATCTAGTAGATCTGAATCAAAAACTATGTTGAGAAGAATATAGTAGATTTCAGAAGATAATTTTTATAGTGGGGAAAAAATTCAAAGATTATAATGTGATAGTGTTCCTAAACACACATCGATGGAATATTAGAAATAAAAAGTCTCAAAGTTTAATTCTATAGAGCTAGGAGTTTAGTTTTTAGTCAACTTAATGGGTGAAATGATGAGTATATATATTCAGTCTTATGAGAATGTTCATAATTTTATAAATGTTAATCTAATGGTGGTTATTAATATTTCCTATGATACATGGTTTTTTTGAAACATTTGTTCGAACTAATGAATAATAATATCAAGCTATTGATTAAGGAGTTAAAGTCTTTGCATTAGAATGTTTGTGATTCTTTGACCATAGAATCTTTCTCTGATGAGTCAGAACCTTTTCCTCATAAAAGTTCTTATTATATTAAAATCCATTACACAAAAATTATTTATAATATAATTTGATTAATAAAAAAATTTCATCTACTATATTATTTTATATTTTCTAATTACTATTGTCTTATATTTCCAAGGCCAATCTTTTTCAAGATGCATTTATTTTTTTCTACCATAGCATCCAAAAAATATTTTTGTACTACATTAGATGTTTTTATTCCTTTTTTATAGATTATTTTTTTTTCACAAAATGGGGAGAAATTTGGATAAATACAATATTCTAATATTTTTTTAATAAATCACTATTTATCTGATTAATAATTAAAAACTATATTTTTTGGTTTATATTTATATTAGTTTTGTGATCATAAAAAGGGGGATATTGATGGGAATATAAATGTTTATCTAACAATTTCATTAATTTCTTGTTATTTTTTATTCTCACAAACACCTTCAATTTTTTAACTAAGGTAGTTTATTTAAGTATATTTTAGGATTATATTAATTGAAATATTTATTTTATTTTCCATGAAATTTTGGAAGTAGTTTGACTAAGGTTTTAATTTATATATATTTTAGATGTTTTAAAGAAGTCTAGAATAAATTTTAAGAATCCTATGTTTAAGGTGAAAATTAGGTTTGGGAATCTAACTTTTTTTAAGGAATGAAAGACTTATAATGATACATTTAGGATTATAAACCTAACTTTTATGAAGAACCCTAAATTTTTATATCTAACATATGGTTATTTAACATAATATTTAAAATTAATGGTATGTTTTAAACCATACTTTTGGAGTTATACATATACAGAAAAACCCTACGTTGAAGTAGTCATCTACGAGGTTTGAATTCTGGATGTTTTTCAATATTTCTATAAGATTTCACCTAAGTAAATATCTAAATAAAATCCATTCGAATAACATTTCAAAGGATATTAAAAATGGATTAAATCATTCCTATTTATACAAAAATATATGATATTAAATGGAAAATTATGTTCAAATATAAAAAAATGAGTGTTTTGATAATCATTTTTTATTTAGAAATATTTTTAGATCTCCTTGATAAGAATCAAATCACATTTCTTATTTATTATGAAATAATTTTATCTACAATTGGTAATATTTTAAGTAAGGAGTTGAATATTATTTAACAAATCTATATTTCTCTAGATTTTTTCAATATTAATATTTTTATAATTTCATCATGAAATTATCATATTAATTATATTATTTTTGTTGTACTTTCTTGATATATTCTTTTTCAGTTCATTGAATCTCTTTCTCAGGAATACATTTTGGAAACATACATGTTATATTCTACTATGGTGTATCTCTCTGGATTCTAAGAAGTTGATTTGTTAATTTTTTATGTTTCTATTGTTTTCTATAGAAACAAGGAGTTTAATAATTAGATTTTTGCTAAGAATACTTTTCTTATATTCCTCTAAATATATATTCATCCTTATATTATAATGGTAAATGTGAGATGAACTTGAAGTCAAAAAATCTATAACTCTTTTCTATTGGAGTGTCAACTTCTTGTATTAAGATATGTTTACATGGTCCCCTACAAAATAACCCATGGGACCTATCAAATATCTATTATAAGTTCTCAATTTCATGTAATCAGTTGTAGAGGTCCCCAATAAAAGGATTAGTTTAGTGAAAATCACTAGGATCACAAAGAGAGTGTTTTTGGAGTGGACTAGGGAATATTTGTTTCCCTAAAGTGCTATAATTTTTTTGGTCTTTTCCTCTTTATTAGCCCACTTATTTATCTACTTATGGAAAAAATAACTCTATTAATATCTAACTTTTATGGGGGTATTAATTTTAAATTATACAAGTGTTTTTTAAAGGACTAAATTCATGGAAAACACATACTTCCCTTAAAATTCCATAAAAATAATTCCTTATCCTATAATATTTCATTACCTCCTTTAACAAACCCCATAAAAATATCATTTTCCCTCCCCTATCAACACTGGATGTCCATGGCTAGTTCATGGAGAAAGTTTCATCCAGTCAGTGCAATAGGGGGGGGGGGTAACTTTTCAATCTTCATAACTTATAGATTTACATTGTATCTTGGTGGATAAAATAGTGGTGGTATATTTTTGACACTTACATTTTATTCATACCCAAAATATAGTTCTTAAAATCCAAGGTTGAGTTCCACCTCATTCAGCACTATCCCTAGTTGAAGGAGAAACAAGTTGGAGGCCTCAAATATAAGGATGGAAAAGTCCAAATCACTAAAAATTTATAAGAGTTTCAAGAACATGACTTATTAACTTTTATTCGACCCTCATAATCCATGAAATATGATACACCATCTCCTACAGAAGTGAATTCCAAATAATTATCCTATTTGAGGAGTAATACACCGAGTTTTTCCACTTTATCCTCCAGATTCTATAGCTGTAGGGGTGGTTGAATTGATTTAAAATAAAAGGAAGACCACATTAGATAGGTGAACATCCATTATTCGGTGAGTGAGGATTTTTAACCATGATTCCTTTAAGTAAAAGAACTTGTTTTATCAGGGCAAGGTTGATACCAACATTAATAAAATCTATGGGGATTTGGTGACATATCCACTTGATTAAGTAATCTTGTATCAGATGATGGATCTTGAAAATCAACTGAACTCCTCTATTTATTTTTTTAAAAATTAATTTTCCAAAATCATCAAATTGTTCACCAATAAACCCAAATGTTTTATTTTTTTGGGTGTCAAATAATAAATAAATAAGAAAATAGTTTTTTATTAAAAATGATTTTTATTATTTAAAAAACGGTTAGGCATTAGAATAATTTCAGGAAATCACACATCACATGTGAAAAATGAATCATTGGAACACTACTAAATATGACGTTTTATTGATTTTACCATACGTGATTTCCAAATGAAACAAAACTTTTAATAGTTTATTGTTTTAATTTTATCTTTTTTAATATTCAATACAATTATCTATTGTTTATTTCATTTCTTTATTTTTTTATCTTTTTTTCTACCCTTATGAAAGTTTGATCAACTAGTCTTCACCCTTATGTGAGGTCCTTGAGACTATTATGCAAGTTATATTTCTATGTAAGTACACTTACATGGGTTTCCTATAACCCTTTTTAAGCCTTTTATGGGTGCCTTTACCCTTATGTGAGTCTTTAATGACCATATATAGTTTTTAGTTTAGGTAGGTTACCATTATATATGTTATGTTCTTAACAATATACCCTTATATAGCCATAGTGCACCGTTATATGTGCTGGGTGTACCCTTACATGGGCCATGTATTTAGTGTATTGTCATTACATGAGATATGTATCACCCTTACAAGATCTTTGGGGTACCCTTATGTGGCTAGTTTACTCTGTGAATTAACCATACACTTGGAACGAGTTACCCTTACGTGAGTGGTAATACCATTACATGAGTTTCAAAATACCCTTAAATGAGTCATGTGGTTCCCTTAGGTGAGCCACATGGTACCCTTATGCCACAAAGTTTACCCTTACATAGATGTGATAACCCTTTTTCAACGATGAGTACCCATAATTTGTGGGTCCTTTCCCTTATATAGTGGGAAAAGGACCCTAACATAGTTTCTTACCAACCCTTATATAGGCATGAAATTTACGTTGCTCATATTAGTATGTTAAAATATAGATTATTTTCTATTTTTAAATATATTCTGGTTGTTTCTTGGTTCATTATAATTATGTGGGATCTACGAGGGTATTTCTTGCAAGCCATCAAATGATCTATGGTGATATTGATTCATGAAAAGGTGTTCAAGAGATTCTTAAACTAATTTTTATTGGGAGATATTCACCCATTGGAAGTTTATTTGGAGATTTAAGAATCAAAACCTTCCAGACATGACGCTTCATTACTATTGATGATTAGAGTATCCCCAACACTATGTTCTGGTGGATACGGTGCCCCTAATTGCATGGTATGCTTTTAACCACTTTATCAATACTATGATAGACACATAGAGAGTTTATGATTCATTACTGGTTGATAAATCTAGTTGTTCTATTAGATAATTTAATTTAACTACTTTTCATATTTCTTTAATGTGTATTTATTATTCCATTATAGCTTGTTTTTTTCTTGTTTTGATATGAAGTTTATTTGTTTGAGAGTTAATAATATATATGTAGTAGGGTGGGGTTTTTGTCAGGGTGTAGGACCAAATGGTACCAAACCAAATTAAATATCTTTAATTATTTATTATTTCTTTCTTTCTTTGTTCATTATTTATTATCCACTATAATCATTTGTTTTTTGTTTCTTTATTTGTTGGATACCTTTAATATTTATGTGATACTTTTCATTTTGGAGTATAACAGTGCTGGTTCCCATCCACTGTCAGTATCATAGCGTTATGCATAAGATATGGATTCCAAAAAGTATAAAATAAATAATTTCCATCATAATAATGATTTTAATTTGTGGTGATTAAATAAAAGAGACCTATTAGTCTATAAGGGGTTGCAAGATGAATTTTTAGAGATAAGAAACCCCATATAAGTTAGTACATTGTTGGACATACTGCAATTAATTATTCAGATTCCCCCCTGATGTTTTGATGAAATATCATAACTCTTTAACTTTTTATTTAGCTGAAAATATATTAAGGTCGGTCTCTTATGAAACTTCCATAGATGGATTTTTGTTTAAACATGAAAAAATTTATATGAAAACATATTTAATTTATCATATAAATAATAAGAAAAAGTCATATACCTTTAATATGTGTCCTAAAACTGCAACTCAGGAACACCTTAATGAGTTTAATAAAACCACATTAGACATAACTAATATAAATGTTACTAATGAAGATGAGGACCAAGACATTATATTTTTAATTTCATTAGATAGTTTATATGAATATCTTATTGATTCTTTGATGTGTGTCCAAGATTACTTTACCTTATATGTATTCAAGTCTTCTTTTCATTATTGTGAGTTTCACATAAAGGATATAGTTAAACTTGAAGCCAAGGGTCTGAATGCAAGGGGTTGTTTTGAGTTTTAAGGGAATAAGAATTGTAATATAAAGAAGGTTGGAAATAACCATACAAAATATGGGTAGTCTCAGTATAAAACCAAGATAAAATAGGTTTACTACTATAATTGTAGTAATCTTATGCATGTTAGAGCCAAATGCAATGATTTTAAATCTAGAAAATTTCTTAAGGTTTCTAGTGATCATTTTATCTTTTCCGACCAAGTCTGTGAAAGTTTCTAGGTTTTGTGTCCATACTGAGATATTGTTAACATTGAATGTGTTTTAGACATGGTATATTCCTTCCATATGTTCCCCGATAGGATTTCCTTCTATATTTTTTCCAAGGAAGTTGATCAATTTGTAGTTTTAGGAAACAAAAAAGATTTCATGTCATGGTTAGATATTATGTTATCCTATAACTTTCAAACCATTGTATAATCACCTTTTTAGATGTTATATGGGTTCTATACATAGAATGGAATCTCATCCATTTAGCTGTTATAAATTATAGAGGTTATACTTCTAAATCCATTTTAGGTTGTCTAAGAATCTACATGGGAGATCTAATGTTCTTGAAAGGCTCTATAATGAATGGGTAATATGTTTTCGATGGAAGAACATATGTGAAATAGTTATGAAATAGATATGTCACTAATAGTGAAAGAACTATTCTTTAGTATTGGAATTTTGGACGTGTGTGTGCTAAAGGTCTAGAAGAATTGAGAAATCAAGGGTTTCTCACTCAAGTTAAATTGATTAACTTACCATTTTGTGGGTATTGTGTCTTGGGTACGTTCGAAAGAGTCAATTTTCATAAATATAGCTTTAATACTAGTTTCACACTTGAGTATGTTGACTCCAATTTATGGGGACTATCAAGGACCACCTCCCATGGTAGAGGCTATTATAATGTTGCCATTATTGATGAGTTTTGAAGGAATATTTGGTTTTATATTTTTAGAAATAAATCTAATGTCTATGAGGCGTTTAAGATGTGTAAATACAATATAAAAAATCATTATGGGAATAAATTCAAGGAATTTAGGATTTATATTAGACTCGAATACATATCTATTAAGTTCAATATTTTTTTTCTAAATATGATGGATTTTTGAGACACCAAGTTGCGATTTATACTCCTCAGTAGAGTGTTCTAATCGAGAACATGAACCATACCATTATTAAGTGGTTTCATAGAATGATTTCATTCTCTTTTATTCCTAAATATTTTTGGTAAGAGGCTATCACCATGAAATTATACTTGATAAATAGGTTTCCTTCATCTTCAAATGTCTTTAATACACCTATAGAGTTATGGGAAAACCTATCCCCATTTTATGGACATATTAGGGAATTTTGATGAGATTTCTATGCTCGTTCCAGGAATTATTGTTTTGAATTTAGGGAAGTTAAGTTAATTTTTATTAGGTATCCTATGGGGGTGAAGGGGTATAATCTTTGTATAGATAAATAGGGATTTTGATAAATGTATTATTATCCATGTTGTGTTATTTCAAGATTATTTTACTCCTATTTTCCAACATCCCATTAATATGAGTGGTAATCGTTCTTAGAAGATGGATCTTGAGTTTGAACCTTTTAGTGTTAGTGAATCTCACAAAAAGACTCCTCTATCTACATCTCAACTATCCCTCTCTCAACATGATCTATAATATGGGTCAACTTATTTTGATCCATATTATGTTAGAGTTACTAGTGACCTTAGAGGTTATTATCTCATTAGTGATGGCTGTATAAGAGTCATTAAGCCTCATTCAATGTACAACAATGCTAATATGGTTTCATTTTCCATGCATGTGGTAGTGGATCTTAGTGGAGAGGATCCATAAAGCTATAATCAAGCTATAAATGATTTAATCTATAAGAATTGGATTTCATCCATTGAAGATGAGTTGACATCCCTATGATAGAACTATACTTGGATCATAGTTAATAAACCACTTACAACTAAGGTGTTTGGCTATAAATTGATAATAAAGACAAGATAAGATAATACTGTAGGGAATAAAGTTATGTATATATCCAGGATAGTGTCTAAATTATCCCTTCAAAGAGTGAGAAATAGTCATTATTAAATTATTTATCTTTTAGTTATGAATTATTCAATAATAATTCTTTTTTTCTTTTGATACCCACTTAGACATTCATATATAATAACATGATATTAAAATAATTTTCTCCTTTGGTAATTTAAATGAAAAATAATACCTGAATCCTCCTACTAGTTTTTATAATGAATTCAAATAAAACCAAGTTTTTTATTATAAAATTATTATATGGATTAAAAAACTTCAATATAGTGGTACAAGAATTTTAATTTTCTTTTGTTGCAAAAATGGATTCATCTGGAGTTAGTTTGATGCATCTGTACATTTTAAATATATTAAAAATTATATTCTTTATTTACTACTATATATTGATGTCTTGTCCATCATGTGTAGTGACATGAAATTAATCATCCACGTTAAAATGAAATTCAATTCCTCTTTTTAAATGTAATATCAAGTTTTTGTAAAGAAAATTATTGGAATATAAATTGTTTAGGATTGGAAGTGTAGGATTTTCTATATATCTCAACATTTTTTTATCTTCAAAGTGATTAAGATGTATCATTTTGATGATTTGGATATTATTAGTGTTTTATTTTATTAGTATTTTATATTATTATAATCTCTATAATGTACCATAGCCTATGATGTTGAATATATGATTAGAATGTCATATGTTAAAGTAGTGGGATGTATTATGTATGATTTGATTTTTACCAGTCTATATGTTTCATTTTCAATATATACATTGAAAATGTTTTCAAATACGAGGATCCCACATTGACATGCTCTTATATGGTTATTATGGAATATATATTCTACTTAATCTCTTTTAATATGATATGGTTAGAATATTAATTATTCTGAATTAGTGACTAATTATGTGGATTCTAACTATGCTAGAAATATTAATACTAGAAAATTTGTTATTAGTTTTGTCTTCAATGCATATATAGGACCTAAATCGTAGAAGTGAAATATAAAATTAGTGGTGGAAATCTCAACCAATAAGACTAAGTACATAACACTAACAGAACCTATTAAAGAATCCATAAGAAATAAATTTTTTATTTATAAGCTTAATTTAAATAATTATATTATATTTGTACATTGTGATTCTCAACCTAACCCCTATATATCTAAAAATGTAACATTCTATGGTAGGTATAAGTTTATAGATATCAGGATTCACATTATTAGAGACATTATAAAAACTAGAGTAGTGTGTGTCACTAAGATACATAAATATAAAAATCCAACTGATAATTTGGCAATGGCTACAGATTTAACTATGTTCAATCATTTTTTTGAATCATGAACATGGTTCCATTTAATAACATTTATTTGAAACAAATTTTTTTGTTAGTTTCTTTTTCAAATGGTTGATATTTGTTGATTATAGCATGCTTGATTTAAAAATGAAACTAATTTGTTTATTAGTTTATTTTTTATGTTTCAACATATTTAATATTCATTATAATTATTTACTATTTCTTTATTACATTTATTTTTTTCTTCTCTTGTTTATCTACCCATACATAATTCCAGTGAACCAATCCTTACACTTACTTGAGGTCTTGAACATCCTTATGTTTTTTTATTTCTATATAATTACCATTATGTGGGTTTCCCCTAACTCTTAAATATTATTTTTACGATTTCCTTTACCCTTATGTAGCTTTTTGTTTTAGCAGACTAACCGTGTGTTAGTTCTATCCATAACAGTATACCATTATATAGCCACAATGTACCCTTATGTGAGCATGGGTGTAACCTTACATGGGATTTATATTTAGGTTATTACCCATATGTGAGCTATGGGTTACCCTTACACGATCCATGGGGTATTCTTATATGGCTAGTTTACTTTGTAGCTTACCCTTACACAAGGTTCTATTTAACCTTAAGTGGGAGGCCTTTCCTTTTTTGTGAGTTTTGGAAAACCCTTATGTGAGGCATGTGGTACCGTTACGTGAGCAGTTTTGTACCCTTACACCATAGAATTTACTCTTATGTAGTGACATTGACTCTTATATAGTGGCGTTGACCCTTACATAGTGAATCATTACCCTTACATAGTGGGTGAAGGAACCTTACACATTGTCTTTCCAACCATTATACAGGTGAAAACTTTAGAAAACCCATTTTAATAACTTACATATGGATTATTTCTTATTTTTTGTATTTTTATGTTTTTAGGGTTTCATGATTTTCAGTCGTTCATTTACAAATGTTTTTAGGCCATTAAAACTCTGTGTGATCTATGAGGGAATTTCTTCTGATCCATTAATAGATCAAATGTTAGGTTTATTTAGGAAAATTTGTATCATAGATTACTGTAATGCTTTTATATAATATTAACTTCATATATTAGAAGTTTATTTTTATCTTGAGGCATCTTACCCTTCCAATCACGTAGCTTTCACACTATTGAAGATCAAAGTATCCCCAAAACTATGTTCCAGTGGAGATCGTGATCCTACTCTTAAGGTATAATTTTATTCACTTCATTAAAGACATGATATATATGTGAGGATATTCTTGTATGTTCTTGGTTGGTATATCCATCTTTTCGAATTGATAATTTTATTTCACTCCTCTATCACATTTCAAAATTATGGTTTTCTTATTCAATTTTTATTGGGGTTTTTTACTATTTTGATGTGTATTTTCTTTTTTGTGCATTAATAATAAATTAAAGTATGATGGTGTTCTTTCCATGGAGTAATATCGATAGGTACTGAATAATATTAAATAATTTTTTTATCATTATTTTTTTCATTCATTCTCTTTTCATTCATTATTGGCAAGTTTGTTCATTTATTTTTCATCAGTTTTCATTTCTTCAATGGTTGTATGACTTTACTCTTTTTTTGATCCTTATAATTTTGTGGTACACTAGTATTGGTTACCTTCCACATGATTGGGTAAGTGATTGTCTTTATTAAGGCTAAAAAACACTGATAAAAGGGGTACTTTTATGAGTGCTAAATAAAAGCACTCATAAATGAGACCTTTATCCGAACTAGATCTTTTTATATCATTTATATATGTAACCATTTATTATAATGTTTCTTAACACTGATAAATGTGTTATCTTTATCAATTATAAAGTACTTTTTTTATCATTTATAAATGGAATACTTCAGAAAAATAAAACTTCCATGCTATTAAATTTCATATAGATGTTTATAGATTTTTTATTATTGATATAATATACCATTGTTTTTGGTTTGTTTTATTGTCAAAAAATAAAATGTATATGTTTTTTTGATTTTTTAATGCCATGTTTTTTAATATTCTATTAGTACATTAATTCATCAATTTTGTGATTGTTAAATTTATTTTTATTAAAATTAGTTTTCCTATTTTTTATTTATATTTTACTCT
This sequence comes from Viscum album, assembly GCA_963277665.1. Lineage (NCBI taxonomy): Eukaryota > Viridiplantae > Streptophyta > Magnoliopsida > Santalales > Viscaceae > Viscum > Viscum album. The sequence goes on from OY728129.1 coordinate 1,441,996,695, forward strand.
TATGTGGGATGTCTTTAACACACACATGAGGAAAGTTTTTACCTTGACATGAAATCTTTTTGAGGTAGGTAAAATTTATATGTATGTCATATTACAATTATAAAAGGAGGATTCACCATTACGTGAGTATTCAGTGTGGGTTTATAACCTTTATACAAATCTTGTGAATATCCTTAGGCAGATAGATGCAGGGTGTGTTACCTTGACACAACGTGTGTGAGACCTCGATGTAGTATTTATAAGACCATAAAGAGGTGGATGTGAGGCATTGATATAGCTAATAAAAGTTATCTATATTCAGAGATTCTTGGATGATCATTATGTGATGCCACTAGGTAAAACCTTTATACAACAATGAGAGTTAATTATACTTGGTACCTGTTATAAAGTTTTTTGAAATTGAATATTCTATAAGATATATGGCCGAGAACATGTTCTCAAGTTGTTGGAGCTGTTGCGTGTGCTTCATATTTAAGTACCTAGAGACCCTACCTTTACTATAATTGACTGATATTAAGAGAGGGGGAGCCAAGATAAATTTATAGAGGGAAGGTGACATTCCAAATAGTGGAGGGATTATGCAAGGGATTATTGTTGGTATTTATCACAAATGAATCAAAGAAGGTTTTTCAAGTTTAGATATTATAGATTGAACATTATGTGGAGTATCTAATAAACCTATACATTCTTGGAGGATCTTTCATAGGTGACGCTGAACCCTAGTATGGGGTTTCAGTGTGGATCACTTGTTCTTTTCAAAGAGTTTTCCCCAGCTTATTTTGATTTAGTTTTTTTTTTCATGGTTGAATGAGCATCATTGATTATTCCTATGGATTTATAATATAATGACCCAATATAAGCATATCATTATTTTATATCATTACTAAAGGTTAAAAAGTTTATATCATAATCATCTTACACAGGTTGGATAAATATTTAGTTTAGTGTATTTGAGGACCAATTATAAAGAAAACTTAATTTAATTTTCTTTCACATTTCACTATAATTAAACTCTTATAGACCCCCTTATAGTCTTAAAAAAGTTATAATTATGATCATTACCTAGGAAAGGGAAACATAATAAAGGATTGATCTCAAATTCTCAGTAAGGCAAAACTTTCCAACATGCCATTAAGACTTAGATCAAAAGAATATGAGAGAATGTGAGTTGGTAGAAATTTGGTATTAATAAGAACACGAGACAATAATAATTTTCCATAAATCATAAAGGAAGGAAATGTAATATTAAAAAACAAAAATATACCATGATATAAGAGTGTGAGATAATAATGGAAACATTTCATAAAGAAATGATATCATAAGACCGTTGAATCTTAAATATGTCGAAATAAGAGAAATCATAACATCATAAGCATAGGCCAGGGATCACTACCATGACAATATAACATAGTGTGCTTAGGATAACCACCTATGAACTATAATTGAGGCTCACCACTAATAAAACATAACATAGTATGCCTAGGATAACTGCTCGTGCACCATAAATAGTATCTCATGAGATAAAAACATTACTAAATTCATTAGAGTGCTACTAAGGAACACCATTTTTCAAGATTAATATCTTGAGATGGGTAAATATTATTGTCTAGAAATATCTCATTGAACCAATGATAAAAAATTTAATGTCATAACATTGAAATCCAAATATTATCACTCAATATGAAATTTAACCTCTTTGAAACACTATCTCATCAAGTAGTGTGTAGACCCATGTATTCACCAATGGGATTCATACATCTTTCTTAGACTATATGAAATAAATTCATCATTACACCATGGCCATAGAAGTTAATGAAATAGTTCTATTTTTATCAAAGGGATGACATATAAACTTCAATAATTATAGAAGGTGCAAATATTCTGTCAAATTTTTCATTAATAACATGTAATTCAGGGCTCTCCAATGTTACCAACTACCCATGAACATATGAAATCATGGTTTTGTTCAGTAAATATAAGTGTGCGAGTCATGAAATAAATTAATAATAATTGTCATGAACCATACCCCCAGGGCCCATTCTGTGAATACCCCAAGCCTGCCTTCTATAGGATAGGAGATGATGACTATCATCAAGTAAGAATATCCAAAAAAAGGGAAGGTGTTGCCTTTAAACCTGTACACACGCACACAGATCAAATTGTGGAAAGTAAAAACAAAGTAAACCACAATTGTCACTGAGAAAACTACTGAGAGTAAAATAAAAACTAAAAGTAAGAAGGGGCCAAAATACAATCCAAAACCATAAAGGGAAGTAAAACTGCTATGGTCCATCCGCTCAAGACCCTGTATGTGAAGGGTTGATTCTTGTAGCCATAGAAGTACGCCCGTCCGTCCCATCTCACAAAGCAGCACATGGTCCCAGACCACCAAGGTCTCTGTTAAAGCGTCGATCACCTACACAAGACACGACATGTGTGGGCAAAGCCCATATAGGGGTGAGTAACACAATACTCAGTAGGGAACCCAAACCACAAAGGAAATACCAGAAATCAAGATAAAAAGGAAATACCACAAAGCAAAGAAAACTCACACTAGGTGTAACTCAAAGTATTGAAAGTAAGATTATCAATCGTAAAGCTGAATCATCTCTTACTACAGAGGGACTCATCCCTAATGATTCAATGAGGTTCGCTCAGCTACTAGACCACTAAGGTCCACTCAGCTACTGGACCACTGAGGTCCACTCAACTACTGGGCCACTGAGGTCCGCTCAGCAACTAGACCACTGAGGTCTACTCTGCTACTTGATCACTAAGGTATGTTAAGCTACTGGAACACTGAGCTCTGCTCGGCTACTAGACCCCTAAGGTCTACTCAACTACTGAACCACTGAGGTTCCCTCAGCTACTAGACCGGTGAGGTTTGCTCTTACACTAGGCCACTGAGGCCCCACTCATAATATCCTTCATGTCATATCCAGTCGTAGGATTATTTCTCTCTAGTGCACTTGATTCAAAGAGAAAATATTCCTCAATCCATCAATCATATCTCGAATTACACGAAAGATCACTTAGAATATACCCAAAGGACTGTCTCATCGCAAGGGTCCCAACACCATAGATGACACGTCAATCAGATGTGTGGTATTAAAGATATTGATGTTTTAGTAAATAGGGGATAGTTGCATTTGGTCCTGGTCTAACCTAGTTGGACTGACCAGAACAAACCCGACCTAGGGTCACGCATGACCAACCCCGATTTACCCGACCCGACCCGGCCCGATTCGGCCAGACCCATTGGGACTTGCTAGACCCGACCGGTTTGACTGCAGGTCCAGCCGTCCAGGTCACCCAGTGACCAGATTCACATTCTCTGGCCTGGTTCGACATAGTAGGACCGGTTTCTTTCTAGCTGGGCCACATAGTGGCCTGATTTCTTATTTGGCCTGGCCCGCATGGCTGGTCGGTCATCCTCCAGCTCGGGCCGCACAGTGTCTTGGTTCACTCCATTGGCCTAACCCGCATCAGTGTTCCATCTTGGATCCAACCTAGATGCCATTATGGTGTCCGGTTCGCACAACCATGTGGCTGGCTGAGGCTGACCACCTCCCCTCCGCACGCGGTCCAGTGTGGACCGCGTGCCAGTGCACACCGCGACCCACTCCGCGGGCCGTTCGAACTGACGGGGTGCCCAACCGATGATTACCCCTACACCTCCAATACTTATAATGGCTACGTCCTCCACCACCTTAGTTGCTGCCACGGGCCACCAGACTTTCTTCGGTGGTCTGCTTTCTGATCCGTATGTGCTCCTGGGTTTCTTGGGGCGCCACTTTCACTACTACATACTTATCACCATTTTTCCATCACTCTGAGGGTCCGGCCTCATTTGGAACCCCCGAAAAATATTTGACATGACCTCGTGGGTCTTTCAGTGAAGAAAAATAAGAGAGAGAGAGAGAGAGAATCATCAAGAACACCCAATGAACAAACCAACCTTCAATTGTGTCAGTACAAAATTGTTCTTGTCAGTGAGATCACAAAGAATAATTCAAATAACCAAGATTTAATTCTCAATATCAAACACAAAATAATATTTCTCAAGACCACAAGAAGAATTTACCTGCTAATCAACTAGTTAGTGAGTTGATCTGTGTTCTTTGATTAGAAGGGAAGAAAAGAAGAAAAAAATCACTTAGATTTAAACCACTACCTAGGAAAAAGGAGATTGGTTAAGGAAGATAATCAGTCATTGTCTGTTAATATATAGTCTTGAATCCTCTCTCCAAGTGTGTCCTCACCGCTTTTTGATTCTTCAGCGTTCATCGTTGGAGAGGTTTCCTTCGTCATTCATCAAAGGAATTCCAAAATTGTTTGTCAACCCCAAATACCTATTCAATTAAATAAGAAAGACGTGTTGCTCATTGCAGTGTCACCACACTGATTTATTAATGAGGTTCATTTATAGATTTAGTGTTGCCTCATCGTTGTACCGTAGAAATGAAGATTTGCTTCGTAACAATAAAGGGAAAAAAATAATAAAATAACTTTTTTAAAGTTATTTTATTTTTCATCTCAAAGTCCCGAAAACTATCTTTTTTGGTCAACCCACATAGGTCGATGTTAGGACCTTCCTAGGTGAATCCCGATGCTCTAAGTTTAATGGTGCTTGCAGATTTTTGATCTGGGCACCAGTTTAAAAGTTAGAAAAACCTTCTCACACGATTATTTAATGAAATTGAAAAATAGTTCTAAAATACAATCCGTCCACTTCAAGCCAACAAACATGAACCATAGGAATCGACCTTCCATGAAGGATCCTCTCTCTTCAATCCTCTATCTCTACTGGGTACTCTATGAATGTCACCCCATCATCAATCTCCAGCTTGTTGCGGTCGATGACATGACAAGGCTCATGCATGTATCTCCTCAGCTGGGGTACATGGAAGATGTTGTGCACCCTCTCTAACTACGGTGGTTAATCCAAGTGGTATGCCACCTCACCCACTCTATGAAGTATCAGTAAAGGTTCGATGAACTTTGGAGATAACTTTCCACCCTAGCCAAATATCTGTATCCCTCTTCGAGCAGAGACACGTAGGAATACATGGCCCCCTCCTCAAACTCCAAGGGTCTCCGTCACCTATCATCATAGGACTTCTATTAGCTATATATAGTTCTCATTCAACCTTGGATGACTGAAAACTTCTTAGTGGTAGCCGTACCATATTTGGATCCATGAGTTCTCACTACCCTGGGTCTGTCTAGTATAACGGTGACCTACATGGTCATCCATACAGTCCCTCAAATGGTGTTGTACCAATAGTGGAGTGGTAGCTATTGTTGTACAAAAACTCCACTAGTGGTAGGTGATCCTACCAACTATGACCAAAATCAAGAATTCAAGCACAAATCATGTCCTTCAAGGTTTTTATGGTCCACTGCATCTGACCATCCATCTTTGGGAGAAATGTTTTTCTCAAACCCAGCTGAGTCTGAAATGCCTTTTGCAATCCCTTCCACAACTAGGATGTAAAGTGTGCATGATGTTCTGAGACTATTTTAGATGAAAATCCATGGAGTCAAACCATATTCTTCACATAGAGGCATCCCTATATCTCTACTGAACCCTGATCATTAATGGGTAGAAAGTGGGCCCACTTGGTGAGTCTTTCTACGATCACACAGATGGTATTGTTCCCCCTGGATGTATGTGGAAAGACTGTCATGAAGTCCATAGATATCCCATCCCAATTCCACTTCGGTACCTTGAGGGGTTGTGTCAAACTTTTTGGAACTTGGTGCCCAACCTTCACTTTCTGAAAAATGAGGTATCTCAATACAAACTCTTCCACTGCCTTCTTCATCCCCGACCACCAGTACTGGTATCCGAGGTCCTGGTAAATCTTCACCACACCTAGATGCACTACCAAAGGAGATGTATGGAACTTACTCAACACCTCCTCTGACAATGCCATTGGTACTATAGTCCGTCCTCTAAAAAGGATGACCTTCTCCCCACCTTTCTAATATTCATCAGGGGCATACCCTGTGGACATCTGGTCATGTGTAGTCTCGCAGCTGGAATCTCTGAGTTGCGCCTCCCTGACTCACTGTAAGAGTAGAGGGGAAACTACCATCGACTTAAGAAAAGATGTCTCCCCGCTATCCATGTAGGATATCTAAGGTGAGGGTAACTTCTCTGAGGCTTTGTTCAGTAGATGTGAACTTGATCTCCAACTGAGAAAATCTACCACCACGTTCCCCTTACTAGGAGTATAGAATATCTCAAAGTCATAGTCCTGGAGGAACTATAGCCAACATTGCTATCTCAGATTTTGATCCTTCTAAAAAAAGATATACTCCAGACTCTTATGGTTAGAGTAGATGATGAATCCTTAGCCCATAAGGTAGTGTCTCCATATCTTCAGTTCGAAGACTACCACTTCCATATCAAGGTCATGAGTCACATAGTTATGATCATGTCGTCTCAATTGTTGTGAGCCATAATAAATCACCACTTTACCCTGCATTAGGACACAACCAAGCCTGGTTCCTGATGCATCATAGAACACCATGTAGTTGGTTCCCTCCTTAGGCAGCCTCAATATAAGATCACCCATCAAGCTCTACCTCAGCTACTAAAATCTGTGCTGGCATATTTCTATCCACACAAAGGGTTTTATCTTCTTCCTCAACACCATCATGGGTGATACCACACAAGATAATTTGGGTATAGAACTTCAATAGTAACCAACCAACCCAAGGAAAATATACACCTCAGTAACACTCTTGGGCATCTCCCAAGAAATCACTGCCTAAATCTTTTCTAGATCCACCACAACTCCATCCTCTAAGATGGCATGTCCCAGGAAGTGTAACTTTCATATACAGAACTCACACTTAGAGATATTTCTATAAAGATGATGCTCTTGGAGTGTGTCCAGAACCATACTCAAGTTTATCACATGCTCCTAATCAGACGATGAATACAATAAGATGTAATGTAACACCTCAAGCTTCCACGGTAGATTTCCCTTTGAATAATGCAATATCTTGCGCTGTATGCAACTTCGAGATTCTAACACACAACGACCAATCAAACTAGCCGTTATGAATAGTAATACCCACTTTTTGAAATTATATAAATTTTATTTTTCAAAATTGACTTTATTTTTGGATTTGGAATATCAAAATTAGCTTAGAATGAATTTTTGGTACTTTTCTGAAAACTTTCAATTTTTGATGAATACTGAGAAATACTAAATATTAATTAAAACAATTTTTTTAATCAAAATTATTTATAGTGTAAAATTATAAATTTTAGTGGTTTTAAAGTATCATTATATTATATTTTTATCATTAAATATAATTGAGGTCATTGGATGTAATTTCAGATTTAAACTGGACATAAACAAGTGTCAATCTTTTGATAGTTATTATTTCTTAAAAACACGTTTTTTGTTTTGACAACAGGAATTCATTTTAAATTAATTTATTACAATTATATGTTTTGAATTTATAAAAATGGAATCCATATTTTTAATTATGAGGTCCAAATTGTGTTAATAGATAAATTTTATTTTTATACATTATGAGTATTTACTTTAGTAAATATTTTATTTACCATGGTTAAAGGGTAAATTTGGTAAATAAGGGTAAAAAAATATTATTATAATAATATTAAATTACCCTAACACGTGTCCTATTCCTATTGGTTTATACATGTATAACCATTGGCATCCTTGGGTTGATTTTGGGACCCCATGGATCCACTTGAGAGTAATAATGACACTTTATATTAATTAATTTAAAGTAAAGACAAAAATGACATAAACATATCTCTTAGTAAAATAATTTATACAAGGGGTTATATAAGTTATATTTTAGACTATAAATATTCATTTAAAATTTAAAAACATTTCTGACATTATGATATTTTTTTTATAATTTTTAGACATCAAATAAATAAAATTATTTTCGACATAATAATGTTGCAGTGTTTACCACATTAAAGAATGATTTAAATAAATGAGATTATAAAAATTAAAACAATATCCAGAACTTGTCCAATTATTATTGGATGATTTTATTTCGAATATTAGTCATTTTATCATTCAAATTATTGAGTTTTGGACCTTTATAAACTGAAAATCATTATATAATAAAATAATATTTTCAAACATTCCTAAAGAGCCCCTCCTCCCCCTTATAAAACCTCCCACCTCTAACCCATTTCTCACACCTCTAAAGCCTCTTGGATCATCCAACATCTACCCAATTAAGCTCCATACATCCATATATTACTCTTATAATCCTTAACTTAGGTAGAAGTCACTTTAAGGTAGCCTTTTGGTTCAAACCAAAGAGAGTTACCTGATTTAAAGGTAACATCTCTTCTTAAGTTCTTTTCTATTATTTTACTTCTACAAACCCTAAAATATCTCTATTAATTTCTTTTATAACAACACCAGTATCCTAAATATAATATGTTTTTGTTATGAGAAGTATTTAACTACACTTACACACACCTCTGTCTAATGGGTATAAAACATAATGTTTCTGTGGATGGCGAACTACTGCCTCACAAAACGATGATTGTTCAATATTCTACTACCACCTCTTATGGTGGCCATTATAATGGAACTGTAATTATATATGATATTTATGATATTTATTTAATCTATAATCTTCTTTAATTCTCTTTTATATCATAGATTTATTCTTTTCATGTTGTATATATACGATAATTTCATTTGAGGAAGTATGGACTACCGCCCCTCAAAGTGATATGACTCATTCATACCATACATGGAATGTATAAAGAATGGTGTTAATGAACTTACATAACATATATAAAATATTATACTATACTGGAATAATAATATACCTCTGTATCATTTCGTCTTCTTTCCTTTTAAAATAAAAAAAATGAAATGGAAGTAGCGTTCGTGCGTACGTACGGATTACCATCTCCACAAACATGATGAGATTCATTCCCCATCATAACCATTCAAGAATAATTTTCATTTGATTTGTAAAAATAATATTTAATAATATTATATCATTCCATATATTAATCAAATACATCATATCCATAACAAACATGACTTACATAACAAAACATTTAAAGGAAAATGAATCAGTTAAAACCTAAAACAATGATACTACTAAAATATTATTAACAAAGAAATATTAGAAGCTCATATATGATATCATATTTATGTATGTGGTTCTTGAATAATTTAATAACAATGATTTAACTATTATACATGAGGTTAACATACCCTCGACCAAGGAAAAGTACAAGGTAATGGTTAATTTCACAATATCTTTATTATCCGAGGTTGTTTTTATGTAAGTATCTACTAAGACCTCTTTATCACCCACATCTATGTTTCTTAAAAATGAATTTCAATTTTTTTTTAATATTTACTAGACTATGGGTTAAATTCATTTATACCCTTGTTTAAATTTTTATAAAATGGTTTGAAAGGAATCTTTCCACCGTTTTCTAAACAAGGTACTTTATGACCTTTTCAACAAATTAAGGTTAGAATGTTTTTTAGCTTATACGGAGGGTGTGGTTATTATCCGTCGTTCTAACACCTTTTAAGATTCCCTTACAATCTTATAATAATATTTTTAATATAATTTTTTTCTTTTATAATTACATGACTTTTAAATGATTTCAAAATAGAAAGAGATATTCCTCTCAAATAATTTTGATTTCATCTATGTCAACACCGTTTAATGGATTTTATACTTGTTTGAAGTTTATTTATTGTAATACAAATATTCCATATTGTATTGAAGGTTTTGTGATATGTTTGACTATAGATGTATTATTTTTATGCAATTCATGGTTTATGGTTAACGTATTAACATTTAGTATGTTAGTTTTAATATAAATGTTTATGTTATGTTTCAACCTTTTCATACGAGGAATGCATTGGACTAAGTAAGTGATGGGTGGAGCCTGCTATAGATCCTCGATGCATCGGTAGGTCTCATGAGACAAACTAGTGTCTTGGCACAAGGCCTTGACAAAGTATTATTTGTAGTATTGGCATGAGGCCTTAACTATGTGGGTATGATGTCCTCCATTATGCATTTTATCATTATGAAATTAGCTATTTCTATTACATATGATTATTCAACTTGTAGAATATCCATGTGAATAGGTAAATGGAATTATTTGATTTATCATTGCCATATTATGCTGATGTTTAATTTTAAAAGACTTTTGTTTTATTTTTATAGATCACCTTAAATATTTATGCTTATTTATGATAGTTTCTGTTGTATTGTTATCCTTACTGAACATCTGAGCTCACCCCTTTATTTTGTTTTCTTTTCCCAAGATATGAAGAAGTAAATTATTAATAACCTATAGGGATAGGCCAAGGATATGAGTGTGTTAAAAGGAAACAAAATGTTTTTTTCTTTATTTCATGATGTAATGTAAAACTTATGTATGTATCTAATACTTCCAAGGCTACTAAACTAATTAGTATTTTGAGACTTGATCTCTTGTGATCATGCTAATGTTATGTAATAATTTACTGACTCTAGTTAACTGGGTTCAGGGCATTAAAGTTGATATCAGAGGAAGTTTAGTACAAACCTTGGAAGGTAGATTTAGAAAAACTCTGATTAGAGAACATTACCCTAAGATAGACTTTGAGGATTAGTATAGAAGAACTTATTATAATTTTGGTAATATAGAAATTTTGTGAGTTTTCCAAGAAATAAATCCCTATCTAGATATGAGTAGGTATGGGCGACTCTGACACATATGTACCTAGGAGTGAAAACTCTGACAAGGAGTTTCAGGCTTGACATAGGGTATCTTGGTACACAACAATGGGCCTTACTATACTCTGGGTTACACCACTCCCGGGGGATATTCTTAGGATAATTAACATTTTTTTTACAAACCATTATAATGGATTTATGAGGATATACCTCCTAAAAGAATTTTTTTTTTATGATTATGGATTATATCCATGAACTGTTTAATTTATGTTAAGTGTTTTACAAGTTTAGAATTATGTATTGTGATTCATAAACTAATCTAGTATATGATATTGTTTAGAAATGGTACCTAGTGGAAGGAATGATAACTGTATCAATGCATGTAATCCATGTAGGTATTTCCCTCCTACTCAAGATAATTATAGTGGAGCTGGTGATACAACTGAGACTGATCAGCTTATCACCATACTGGGACAACTCAATCTGGTTATGATTAATAACCTTACCCGTATGGAGCACCCTGATCCACAATGTGAAGAATAAATGTTAGAATGATTCATGGGTAAAAAACCATCAACATTCCATGGGAATACAAATCCATTTGTAGCTGAGCAATGGATAAGTTACTTAGAGAACATATTTCATGCTTTGGGGAGTATTGAAAGGGAAAAAGTTTTCGTGGCAGTTTATCGCCTCACAGAAGATTCAGATCAATGGTGGTAATTAATTCAAAACACAAAGAAATATGAATAAGTATCAAATATGGAATGGAGGGAGTTTAAAGAGATTTTATTAGAAAAATACTTTCCTTGTGACCATCGAGTGGATATGGAAAGACATGTTCTGAGTCTGAGGAAAAAAGAGGATGAGAATGTCGCAAAGTATGAGTCTAACTTTAAAAGGTTAGAAAGGCATAAAGAAGATTATATACATAACACAAGGAGTAAGATTGAACAATTATTTTATGGGTTAAAACCATTTCTCCATCAAGAATTAGTCTCACAATACTTCTCATCATACGAAGATATTATCTCATGTTTTGTCAAGAAAAAAGGAATTATCATAGTCTTAAGACTTTAAAGAAAATCAAGAGATGAAGAGATCTACTGAAAACTATGAAAATGGAAATTAGGGGAAGAAGGGAAAAGTTGAATATCCATCTTGCGGTAAATATGGGAAGAAACACCCCAATACTTTCTTGAAGGGAATGAGAGTCTATTACAAGTGTAGTGAAAAATTCCACCAAGCTCATGATTGTAAGGGAAATATTGTGGCTGTCAATGTTGAATGCTACAATTGTAAATAAATGGGGAATTATGAAAATGAATTTCCTAAGTGCCAAGGAAACTTACCTCAGAAAAGTCCAAGGGATCAAGGCCAAGCTTATGTGATCACTAATGCTGAGGTTGAAGCTCTAAAAGATATAGTGGCAGGAAATTTAATGGTTTCCTCAAGTTTTTCCAATGCTTTATTTGATTCTGGATCATCGCATTGTTTCATATCTTCCAAGTTTTCTAGGAAAATTAGATATTTCCAATTTGATTAAACAAGGGAGTTATCAGTCAAAACTCCCAAGGGAAGTATCATTGCAATAAAGTTTTTTGAATCAGTCCCCATTAGGTCATATAAATGTTCCTTATCCACTGATATCATCATCATACCCATGATTTAATTTGATATAATCCTCGGTATGGATTGGATTTCGGACCATGATGAAAAAATTTATTGTAAAATGAAGGAGGTTACAATTTTTGATGATGATATGGAATACCTTATCTTTAGAGAAGAAATTTCACCATCTTATTCTGATCTAGATCCACCCCCTATAGCTCTACTAAATTCAATTATTGGGGATGGAGAGAGTGAAATAACTATGGGTGAGGAAAGGAATGTTCAAATAGAGGATGTACCTATTGTACAAGAATATATAGATTTATTTTCAGAGGATTTACCTAGACATCCTCCAGAATGAGAAATTGAGTTTTCCATTGATTTAATTCCTAGTTCAAGGCCCATATCGAAGACCCCTTATAGAATGAACACTTTGGAATTAGTGGAGCTAAAGAAACAACTAGAGGAGTTGAGTAATAAAGGATTTATTCTCCCTAGTGTTTCTCCATGGGGATCCCCTGTTCTTTTTGTTAAGAAGAAAGATGGATCTATGATTTTGTGCATTGACTACATGGAGATCAATGCTATAACAATAAATAACAAGTATCCCCTACATTGCATTGATGATTTTTTTGATAAAATTCATGGAGATAAATATTTTTCAAAGATAGACCTTCAATCTGGATATCATTATTTGTGTGCGAAGAAGGAAGACATTTCAATGACAACACTTCAAACCAGGTACGAGCATTACGAGTTTACAGTAATGCCTTTTGGACTGACTATTTCACCCTCTATCTTTATGGATCTAATGAACTAAGTTTTCAAAAAATATATTAATGACTTTGTAGTGGTATTTATTGATGATATCTTGGTATACTTTAAAATCTATGAAGATAATGAAAATAAATTGTGCACAATTATAAAGTCTCTTATAAGAAATGAATTATATGGGAAGTTCAGCAAGTGTAAATTCTAGATTTAATAGATTTCATTTCTTAGACATATTGTATCTAATGATGAGATATTTGTTGATTATTCAAAGACCAAGGCAATCCAAGAATGGCCAGCACTGACATGTATAACTGAGGTACTCAATTTTATTGGTTTAGCAGGTTATTATCGGCATTTTGTCCAAAATTTTGCCTGATTGTCTAACTCATTAACCAAACTCAAACGTAAATTGGTTAAATTTGTTTGGACAAAATAGTGTGAAGAATTTTGTGAAGAACTTAATAGAAGATTAATCAATGCTATTATATTGACTCTACCATTGGGGAATGATGGGTTTTTTATTTATAGTGATGCTTCAAATAAAGGACTAGGTTGTGTCCTTATGCATAATGATAGGGTTATTACCTATGCATCATGACAGCTAAAAATTCATGAACAAAACTATCCCACTCATGATATTGAGTTAGCAGTTGTAATATTTTCTTTGAAGATATGGAGACACTATCTCTCTGGTGAAAATGTGAGATTTATATTGATTACAAGAGTTTGAATTATATTTTCTCTCAAAAAGAATTCAACATGAGGAAAAGGGGATGGCTCGAAATACTCAAGGATTATGATTTCACCATACACTACCACCTGGGGAAAGAAAATAAGGTGGCATTTTATTTGAGCAGAAAGGATCATGGATTTTTGAACAAGATGAGAGTATAAATGGATCCTATGTTCATGGATCTAGTAAAGATGGATATGGGAATAATCATGGATGGGGAAACATCAATACTTTTTCAAATGGTTTCTAAACCATATTTAATAGAAAGGATAAAAAGTTCTCAGACTAATGATGAGGAGTTTCAAAAGAAAATTAAAGCTGTGAATGATGAGAGATTAATCAACTTTGTATATGAAGATGGGATTTTGAAATTTGGGAAGAGACATTTTGTTCCTGACATAGCCGATCTAAAAATAGAATTGTTGGATGATGCTCATAGCTCCAATTACTATATACACCCTAATAGCACTCAGATGTATAGAGATTTGAAGGAACATTTTTGGTGGGACAACATGAAGAGAGAGATTGCTGATTATGTGTCAAGATGTATGGTTTGTCAACAAGTGAAAGTTGGAAGAAAACATCCTAGAGGAGTCATGCAACCTCTTCCCATATCTGGGTGGAAATGGTATGATATTATAATGGACTTGTTCATGGGGCTACCAAATACTCCTAGAAGGAATGATGCAATATGGGTCATTGTTGATCATCTTACCAAGTCAGCTCATTTTCTTGATATAAGAGAAAATTTACCACTTGAAAGTCTGGAAAGACTATATATTAATGAATTTTTAATACTTCATGAAGTAACCCTATCGATTGTTTTTTATCGTGATCCCTGTTTTTCATAAAGATTCTGGAAATGTCTTTGTAAGGCCTTGGATACTGAAATTTGTTTGAGCACTGCCTACCACCCCCAAACTGATGGACAATTGGAATGGACTATTCAAACATTAGAAGACATGTTGATATTTTTCTCACTTGACTTTCAAGGTATGTGGGATCAATATTTACCTCTGGTAGAATTTTCATATAATAATAGTTTCCATTCATGTATTCAGATGGAACCGTATGAAGCATTATATAGAAAGAGATGTCACACACTAACTTGTTGGGATGATGTTGGAGAAAGAAAACTCATAGGCCTAGAACTTGTTTAGGAAACAATGGAAAAGGTTAAGGTTATCCAAACCCACATCAAAGCAGCTAAAAGTAGGCAAAAGAGATATGCCGATAACCGAAGGAAAGATTTGGAATTTCAAGTAGGAGATCATGTATTCTTGAAGGTATCTCTATGTAAGGGTGTTATACGATTCGGTAAGAAAGGAAAATTAATTCCCAGGTACATAGGACCTTTTGAAATTCTAGAATAAATCGGAGTTGTATATTATTTTTTGGAAATGCCTCCAAGTCTCTCCAAAGTCCATGATGTGTTCCACGTATCACTGTTGAAAAAATACATGCCTCACCCAATGTATATACTCACCTTTGAAGAAATAGAACTGGAACCTGATCTTTCTTATTGTGAAGATCCTATCAGAATTATTGATACCAGAGAACAAGTGTTGAGAAACCGGACAACTTGTCTGGTGAAAGTTCTATGGAGAAATCATAAGATGGAAGAGGAAACTTGGGAAACTGAGGAAATTATGATATATAACCACCCAAATATTTTTATATAGTTGTATTCTAGAAATTTCAAGGAATAAATTATTTAAATTAGGGAAGAATGTAACACCCCAAGCTTCCACAATACGTTTCCTTTTTAATAATGCAATATCTTGCGTTGTACGCAACTTCGAGATTTTAACACACCATGACCAATCAAATTAGCCATTATAAATAGTAATAACCAATTTTTGAAATTTTATAAATTTTATTTTTCAAAATTTACTTCATTTTTTGGATTTAGAATATCAAAATTAGCTTAGGGAGAATTTTTGGTACTTTTATGAAAACATTCAATTTTTTATGAATAGTAAAAAATAATAAATTATAATTAAATTTTTTTTTAATTGAAATAATTTATAGTGTTAAATTATAAATTTGTTTGGTTTTAAAGTATCATTAGATTATATTTTTATTATCTAATATAATTTAGGTCATTTTATTTAATTTCAAATTTAAACTGGACATAAACATGTGTCAATCTTTCGATAGTTATTATTTCTTAAAAACATGTTTTTTGTTTTGACAATGGGAATTAATTTTAAATTAATTTATCCCAATTCGGTGTTTTGAATTTGAAAAAATGGATTCCATATTTGGAATCATGAGGTCCAAATTGTTTAAATAGGTAACTTTTATCTTTAGACATTATGAATATTTACTTCAGTAAATATTTTATTTACCATGGTTAAAGGGTAGATTTGGTAAATAAGGGTAAAAAATATTATTATAATAATATTAAATTACCCTAACATGTGTCTTATTACTATTTGTTGATACATGTCCAACCATGGCCATCCTTGGGTCGATTTTGGGTCCCCATGGATCCACTTTAGAGTGATAATGTCACTTTATATTAATTAGTTTAAAGTATAGACAAAAATGACATAAACATATATCTTTTAGTACAATAAATTTTAAAAGGGGTTATATAAGTTATCGTTTTGACTATAAATATTCATTTGAAAGATAAAAATATTTCCTACATCATGTTATTTATTTTATAATTTTTAGACATCAAATAAATAAAATTATTTATGACACAATAATGATGTTGTGTTTACCTCATTAAAGAATGATTTAAATAAACGAGATTATAAAAATTAAATAAATATTCAAAACCTATCTAATTATTATTGGATGATTTTATTTCGAACATGAGTAATATTATCTTCTACTTTAATGAGTTTTTGACCTTTAGAAACCGAAAATAATTATATAAAAAATAATATTTTCAAATATTCCTAAAGAGCCCCTCCCCCCCTTATAAAAACCCCTCACCTAAAACCCATTTCTCACACCTCTCAATCTCTTTTTATAATCCAAAATCTACCCAATTAATCTCCCTACATCCCTATATTCCTATTATAATACTTACCTTAGGTATAAGGAACTTCAAGGAAGCCTTTTCGTTCAAACCAAACAGAGTTACCCGATTTTAAGGTAACATCTCCTCTTAAGATCTTTTATTTTATTTTACTTCTCCAAACCCCTAATATCTATTTATTAATTTATTTAATAAAAAAAGTATCCTAAATATAATAGTTTTTTTATGATAATTATTTTAACTACACTTACACACCCCTCCATCTAATGGGTATAGAACATAATGTTTCTGTGGACGGCGAACTACTGCCTCACAAAATGATGATTGTTCAATCTTCTACTACCACCTCTTATGGTGTCCATTATGATGGAAATGTAATTATATATGATATATATGATATTTATTATATCTATAATCTTCTTTAATTCTATTTTATATCATACCTTTTTTCTTTTCAGGTTGTATATATATGATAATTTCATTTGAAGAAGTGCGGACTACCGCCCCCTCAAGGTGATTTGACTCATTCATACCATTCATGGAACATATAAAAGATGACGTTAATTAAATTAAGTAACATATATAAAATATTATATTATACTGTAATAATAATATACCTATGTATCATTTTGTATTCTTTCCTTTTAAAATAAAAAAATGAAATAGAAGTAGCATTCGTGCATACGTACGGATTACCGTCTCCACGAACGCGATGAGATTCATTCCCCATCATAAAAATTCAAGAATAATTTTTATTTTATTATTAAAAATAATATTTGATTACATTATATCATTCTATATATGAATCAAATACATCCTATCCATAACAAACATGACTTATGTAACAAAACATATAATGGAAAACGAATCAATTAACTCCTAAAACAATGATACTACAAAAATATTATTAACAAAGAAATATTAAAAGATCATATATGATATCATATTTATGTATGTGGTTATTTTATAATTTAATAACAATTATTTAATGATTATACAAGAGGTTAACATACCCTCGACCAAGGAAAAGTACAAGGTAATGGTTAATTTCGGAATCTCTTTATTATCTGAGGTTATTTTTCTGTAAGTATCTACTGGGACCTCTTTATCATCCACATCCATGTTTCTTAAAAATGAATTTCAAAAAAAATAATATTTACTAGACTATGTGTTAAATTCATTTATACCCTTGTTTGTCTTTTTATAAAATGGTTTGAAAGGAATCTTTCCTTCAATTTCCAAAAAAGTTACTTTATGACCTTTTTGAAAAATTAAGGTAAGAAATGTTTTTTAACTTATACAGTGGGTGTGGTTATTCTATGCCATTATAACACCTTTTGAAGCTTACCTTACAAAATTATAAGAATATTTTTTAAATAAAAGATTTATTTTATAATTACATGACTTTTAAATGATTTCAAAATAGAAAGAGACATTCCTCTAAAATAATTTTGATTTCATCTATGTTAATATACTTTAATGGATTTTATACTTGTTTGAAGTTGATTTATTATGATACAAATCTTCTATATTCTATTGAAGGTTTTGTGATATGTTTTACTGTGGATGTGCTATTTTTATACCATTCATGATTTATGGTTAACATATTAACATTTCACACGTTAGTTTTAATATGAATGTTTATGTTATGTTTCAACTTTTTCATATGAGGAATGCATTAGACTTAGTAAGTGACAGGTGGAGCCCGCTATAGCTCCTCGATGAATCCATAGATCTCATGAGACAAAATAGTGTCTTGGCACAAGGCCTTGACAAAATCTTATTTGTAGTCTTGTCATGACGCCTTGACTATGTGGTTATAATGTCCGACATTATGCATTGAATCATTATGAAATTAGTTATTGGTATTACATGTGATTATTCGACTAGTATAATATCCATGTGAATAAGTAAATGGCATTATTTGATTTATCTTTTCTATATTATGATGAATTTTATGTTTAAAAGGCTTTTGTTTTAGTTTTATTCATTGCCTTAAATGTTTATGATTATTTATGATAGTTTCTGCTATATTGTTATCCTTACCGAGCATCAGAGTTCACCCCTTTCTTATGTTTTATTTTACCAATATATGAAGAAGTAAATTATGATTAACCTACAGGGATATAACATGGATATAAGTCTGTTCAAAGGGAACACAATGTATTTTTTCTTTATTTCATTATGTAATGTAAAACTTATGTTTGTATCTAGTACTTCCAAGGCTACTAAACTAATCAGTCTTTTGAGAATTGATCTCTTGTGATCATAAAAATGTTATGTAATAATGCACAAACTCTGGGTAACTAGGGTGGGGGCATTACATGTCATAAATGAGGACCACTACAAACCAGTCTAAGTATAGATGGAAGATCCAATTCACGAGTCCCATAAATACTATTGGGGTGTTTTTCATGAAAAACAGCATCACTAAGTAATCATAGTGTCAGTAATAACATCTAAAAACTGTCTTTGAGATGTCCTCATCTCATACTCGAAGCTGGTGATAGCTTGATCTGATGTATATCTTTGAGAACCATCTCAATCCCATTAGCTGATCGAGGAGGCCATCAATCCTCGGTAGAGGATACTTTTTCTTCATGGTCACCTAGTTCAAGAATTGAAAGTCCACACATAACCTCAATATTCTGTCTACCTTCTTGGAAAACAACACTAGGGCTGTCCATGGTGAAACGTCGGGCCTTATGAACCCATTCCTATGAAAGTCCTAAAAATGTACCCTCAGCTATCAAAGCTCTTCGAGAGACATCTGATATACTTGTGTATATATTAGTTCCATCCCTGGGTACAAATCAATACAGAAGTATACCTCTTTATGAGGAGGTAGTTCCGGAACATCCTCTGGAAAGACATAC
Source organism: Viscum album (assembly GCA_963277665.1). NCBI lineage: Eukaryota > Viridiplantae > Streptophyta > Magnoliopsida > Santalales > Viscaceae > Viscum > Viscum album. Next base: position 1,442,016,403 of record OY728129.1, read on the forward strand.
TCATACTCATTCACTGTTGTAGGAACTGTGGACTCATCTCATCCACTACACCATGAGTCATTATATCCAACTGATGAGTGATCTACTAGACCCTCTTATGTGAGATTATACCCCATACTACTCCGTTTTCCTTCTTACCAATAAAGGAAAACTGGTTCCCATCTCTGCGAACACACCACACTATGTGTCTACAACAGTCGATCTGAGCATGAACTACTGATAGCTAGTCCATACAAAAAATGATGTCGTAAGGCCTAAACACTGCTATTAGGATATCCCAGCCAAAGATATAACCTCCAAGAGTAAGCTCATACCATCGAAACTAGTGTGTGATCATCAAATCCTCTCCTGTAGAAGTCTCCAACCGTAATAATCAAGCCAACAGCTCGATCAGAATCACCGAGCTTCGAACAAGGTCCACAAAAAAGATAGAGTGACTGAAACCTGTGTCAATAAGAATTGTAACTAAAGTGGAGAAGACAAAAATCATACCTCATATCATCTATGGGATGTCGATACCATAGGCCTAGATTTCCTGAAGCCAAGCCCACCCCTATCCACCTACTCTTGGAGTCTGTGGTGGACCACCTGTGGGCGGTGGTGGTAGTACCTCATACTTATGCCCACCTACTGCCACTCATCTCACTCCTTTGAGAAATCCTCCTTCTAGAGGACTACCCTATTTTTTTCTATGAAGCTTTCTCAGTGGTCCCTTGACCGTCTGTCAGTCCTCTACATGGTGAGTTGGGCAATCCCGAGCCATGTGCCCCTTCCTACCACACACATAGCATACTCTACTCCTCAGATGACTCCCTCTACCTTGGGAGGCTCATACCACTGTCCCTAAGTCCTAGGGTCATCCTTCGAATGGTCTAGCCCATTTGGGCCTCTGTGTCATCTGACAGCTACCCACCATGAATGACTCGGCCACCTATCACCCAGTGGTAGCTCCCACCATCAGTGCTTGCTCTATGAGGAAGATCTCCACTAGTAGAACTTGATCCCACATCCCAACCTAAATAGGGATGCTAAGGGAAATCATCGATGACCTGATATCCCATAAGAGTCCCTGTTCAGTGGTTCGGAACCTAAACAAATGGTCCCGTACCATATCCGTAGAATAACAGGACAGGTCTGTGAACCTTGTAAAGTACTCAACCACTGTTAGGATGCCCTATTGTAGGTAAAGCAACTCTTGTATATGAACTGAGCACAATGTAGTAGGTAAGAACTCCTACATGAAAAATCACTCGAAGTCAGACTAGGTAATGGTCGCCCCCTCATGCATATGGATCGTCAAACTCCACCATCTCCCTACTGATCCCTATAGAAATCTTGCGACTAGAACTATCATCTGGTCAAGTGGCATCCTCATTAAGGAGAAGACTCTCATCACTACCTCTAGAAAATCTTAAGAGACCTAGAGATCTATCTATCCCTTGAACCTTAGAGGTATCTATATTTGGAACTTTTGTAAGGCACTGAGTATACATTCATCCTCTATCGGTAGCACCGGTAGTAACTACCAACCAACAGGCGGTGGTATCACTGTGACACCACCTGAAGGTACCATATCGGGAAAAGATCACTATACCAAAGCCTTATCACTTTGTGGACCATCTTCATGGTCACACACTAGAATCCTAGCTGGCTGTCTGCGTGGAGGCATCCTGAAAAAGATCAAGATGAATCACAATGAATAGATTATACATGGTGAGATAACTCTGACTCAAAAAGACCATGAGAGGACACATGCAACTAGTGTTTTCATGTTCCGAGTTCGAATGCATAATTCATGGTCCTGGTGTATGGATACGTCGGCCGCCACACTAACAATGGGATCCCTAGCCTAAAATCTGAACTCAAAACACATAACACTATTTCCTTATAAAAAATATATAGACTCTTAGTTTTTCTGGTATAACCAACCTCCATTTGATAACACTTTTTCATGACCCATCCATTAGGGCATGTGTTGTGAATACCCCAATCCCACCTTCCATAGGCCAAGGGCTGGGCAACTAGAACCGAGTAGGCATATCCATAAAAAGGGAAGACATTTCCTTTAAACCATTACATATGCAAAAAACTCAAACTATGGGAAGTAAACACAAAGTAAACTACAATTTTCACTAAGACAAATACTAAGAGTACAATAAAAATTGAAAGTACAAAGGGGATAGAATACAAGATAAAAAATACAAAAAAAATTAAAATTTCCACAGTCCGCCCACTTGAGACCCTACCTAAAGGGATGGTAAAGGTTAGCTGCCTGTAGCCATAGAAGTACGCCCATCGAACCCATCTCACTGACCACCACCTGGTCCTAGACCACTAAGGTCTTTGTTGAAGCGTCGATCACCTGCATGGGACACGACACATGTGGGTGAAGCCCGTGAAAGGGTGAGTAACAAAATACTCAGTAGGGACCCCAAACCAAAAAGGAAAGACTAAAAAGCAAGACCCAAAATCAAGACCACAAATAAAAGACAACTCACACCAGGTATAAATCAAAGTATAGAAAGTAATATTACCAGTCGTAAAGCTGAATCATCTTGTGCCACTGAGGGACTCATCCCTGATGAGTTATTGAGATTAGTTCGGCTACTGGACCACTAAGGACTACTCCGATACAGGACCACTGAGGTCTGCTCAGCTACTGGACCACTGAGGTCCGCTGGGCTACTAGACCACTGAGGTTTGCTCAGCTACTGGACCACTGAGGTTCACTCAGCTACTAGACCACTAAGGTTTTCTCTTATATTGGACCAAAAAAGTTCCACTCATCATATCCTTCATGTAATAGCCAATTGTAGGATTCTCTCTCTCTAGTGTGCTTGATTATGAGAGAATCTACTCCTCAAGACATTAGTTATATCTCTACTAACATGAAAACTCACTTAAAGTGTACTCAAAGTGTAACATCCCAGGTAAATAAAGAATATGACATTTTCATATTCAATTGTATTTTTGAATTAAATATTAATTTTACTTTAAAGGAGATGGTATTTTCTATGGTTTACTCGATACTCAACAATGGGTTTCTTTGAAATCTTACGTTTCACACAACGTTGAGTTATACTGAAAAATAATATAATGATATTATTATTTAAAATAGTAGTTAACGCATAGCTGTTGTTTTGGAAGGAATGAACAGAACTAACTAAAATATGATTATAAATTTTTGTTAAATGTTTTTACATTTATCCAACAAAAGTTAGAAGTTTAAAATGTGAATGAATCAAATTTTAAGCATAAACACTCTAATATTCTTTAAAAGGTCGATTTACCGCCTTTCGATGGAAAACCCTTTTTAAATATAGTTTTTGTCACTTTTATATATTATATTTAACAAAATAATATTCTTTTTTACAATTGGGAGATCAAAATTTACTTTGGATGAAATTTTGGTATTTTTCTGATAATATTCATTTGTAAATGAATAGTGAAAAATACTGCATTTTAATTCTAAACTACCTTTTAATCTAATTTATTTATATAGTTATATTGTTATTTTAATTGGTTTTAAAGTGTAAATGGATTATATTTTTACCATTTAATCAAATTTTGGTCATTGGAATTAATTTCACTCTTAATTTGGACATAAACAAAGGTAAATCTTTTGATAGTTATTATTTCTTACAAACACCCTTTTTGTTTTGACAATGGGAATTAATTTTAAATTAATTTCTTCCACTTCTGTGTTTTGAATTTGGAAAAATGGATTCCATATTTTGAATCAGTAGGTACAAATTGTGTAATTAGGTAACCTATATTTTCAATCATTATGAATATTTACTTCAGTAAATATTTTATTTACCATGGTTAAAGGGTAAATCTAGTAAATAAGGGTGAAAATAATATTATAATAATATTAAATTATCCTTACAATTGTACTAATACTATTTTCTAATACATTTCTGACCATGGTCATCCTTGGGTCGATTTGGGGACCCCATGGAGCCACTTGGGATTGATAATTACACTTTATATTAATTAATTTAAAGTAAGGACAAAAATAACATAAACATGAATCTTTTTACTAAAAAACTTTTATATGGGGTTATATAAGTTATCTCTTAGACTATAATTCTTATTTGAAAATATAAAAGGATATCCTAAATCATGGTATTTTATTTATAATTTTTAGACATTAAATAAACAAATTTAATTATGATACAATGGTGATACAATAATTTCTTCATTAATAAAGGATTCAAATAAATGATATTAAAAATATTAAAATAAATTTATTTTAAACCTTTTTATGCCATAAACTAATTTTATAGATTATTTTGACTTCCTATATTTTAATTAATGAATGTTTTTCGAAATAATCAAGTTGGTTTGGATTTTTTTAAAATTTCAAGATTTGAATAGTATTAAAATTGATATAAAAGAGTTTTAAAATCAATCAATATTTAATTAAATGATCAAATAGTCCTAAAAATATAATATTTATAAAAATGAAATATATGATACTAAAAAATGTCATTAATGATCCATTTTTGGTCACTTAACTTTTTATAATAAATATATTAACCATATAGTATGAATATATAAGAGGATATGGTAAAAGTTAGATAAGTTAACAAAGGGTTAAATAAGAAAGATAAGGATTAAAAAAATATCCAAAACTTATCCAATTCTTATTGGATGATTTTATTTAGACTTATATTCACCTTATATTTTAATTGAATAAGTTTTAGACCTTTTTAAATCGAAAATAAGTTTATAATAAAATAATATTTTCAAACTTTCCTAAAGAGCCCCTCCTATCCCTTATAAAAGGCTATCACATATAACCCATTAAACACACCTATAAAGCCGCTTGTCTTGTACAAAATCTACCCAAATAATCTTTTAATATCCCTCTCTTCCTCCTAGAAGTCTTACCTTAGGTAGAAGGCACTTCAAGGAAGCCTTTTGTTTCAAACCAATGGGAGTTACCCGATTTAAATTTAAAGTCTTCCCTCAAGTTCTCTTCTTTTATTTTACTTCTTCACTCCCTATGATATTATTATTATTATTTAGATAAAAAACCATTATTCAAAATATATTTGGTTGTTTTTATGAGAATTATTCAAAATACACTTACACACACCTCCATCTAATGGATTTGAACTTACTGTTTCTATGTACGATGAACTGCTACCTCACGAAATAATGATTGTTCGATTATCTCATACCACCTCTCATGATGGACATTATGATGGAACTGTATTTATATGTGGTATATATTATATTTATATTGTCTCTATTCCTACTTTATTTTCTTTTATATCATACCTTTATGGTTTCCATAATGGGTAAATATGATAATTTCATTTGAGGAAGTGCAGACAACCGCCCCCTCAAAGTGACATGACTCGTTCATGCCATACGTGGGACGTATAAAAGATGGAGTTAATTAAATTATATATGATATTATAATGGAATTATAATATACCTATGTATCATTAAGTTTTCATTTCATTAAAATACTAAATATAAATTAAAGTAGCGCTCATGTGTATGTATGACTTACCGCCTCCATGAACGGTGCATTTCATTTTTTATCTCCAAATTTTATGTACTATTACAAATACACATATATACTAGATATATATAAAATATATGGTATCTAAATCATAAATATGATTATGTAGATAATGGAATTATGGCCACATGGACAACTTGTAATTATAAGAAGTTTATTTTTGACTCAGGTACCATATATCGATGAAACAATCGTTATTAACTTAAATGATTATATAATGTTTGTAATGTGGTAATAAGTGATATAAAAGGAATAATAAACCTAAAAAATGGTTTGAAGCAAGTAGAAATTAACTTTATTTTATAATTCAGGATATTAAAGAATGAACGAGTCAAGTCTGACACAAGGTAATGGACTTCGTCTCAATCTACTTTCATTGAGGCATATTTTGTTTTCTACATGACTTTATTTTATATGGTGTATAAACCCCTTTGACATTTCATTTCATTAAAAGGGAATATTTTTCTATGTGGCGTTTTACTAAATGATAAAGGGAACGTTTATTTTTACTATACACAGTGATAACGACCTTTCCGCTGTCGCGAGCATTATTTGATATTTGGATTCATCTACAAGCTGTAATATTTTTAAAAGATAAATAAATACCATAAAATATTTTTAGGTATTTTGGTATTAAAAATGGTTTTGATAATGGATTAATTATTTCAATATCTTGAAATGATATATTGTGATTGAAATGTGGAAATGTTATCTTTCCTTTATGTTTGTTTTATGTGTTATGATTATGTTATGGTTCTTGGGAATTATTACATATATGGGTGGTTCTATGATAAACATAGGGTGGGTGAGCCTGATATAGCTCTCTAATGCATTGGGTAATGTGATGGAGGAAAACATTAATGTTTCTCCTAAGTGGTTTAAGGAATATACTGTGATGGGTATTCCAAATGTAACTTCCTACGTAGCTGTGAAAACTACAACGTAAGTATGTTATGAATGCCACAAGTTACCTTTATGATTTATGATTTCCATTTGTTATTTAAAAATCTTATGATCTAGTGTGTTATGTTAAATATTGAAAAGAATGATTTCATTGAATTTTATGTATTGATAGACTAATGTTTTCTTTATTTATTTTATAATCCTTCATGAGATTTTTATGCTCATCCCAAGTTTTTTTGAAATGTTTTTCATAGGAATTAAAGATGAATAGGGTAGAGGATGGGATTAGGGAAAAGTCATTCTGTCTAAAATATGGAACTAGACACGACCCTTTTTTCCAAGAGTTTATTTTATTTTATTAAAAAAATTGATACTGAGTAGAAGTGTCTACTTTGTAATATTTGAGATTTAGTTTAATAGTTATGGCCTAATTCTCTAAAACTCTAAACCTAAAAAGATCCCCAATGTGAATTATTAACTTAATTCAAGATTATGTATTATTTAAGGTCGTGTCCTTATAGTTGGTATTAGAGGCTGGTTTATATAACTTTAGGAGTTAGGATATTGTTAAATTAATATCCATAAATTAATTCATGTCAATATTGAAATGATATAGAATTTACATATTACCATGTTGCTTCACTAAATATATTTCTGTGTTCAGAATTTTTTTCCGCATAGGAAACAAGGAAACTATAATGGGATGAAATCTGGAGGAAAACAACCTTCCAAATCAGAAACCTGAGATGGTCATAATTATAAATGAACAATGTGTTGTAGTGATGGCACAGTTTACTCAGGCTATAAATGGTTGTGGTATCCATGCAGTAGATTAGCCAGATCAACCACAAAGGAACATGTCAGTATTGAAGCATTTCATGAGGAAGCATCCCCCGTCATTCAAAAGATCATCTGACTATGTTCTAACTAAAGGGTTGATTAAAGCACTAGAAAATATTTTTGATGTCAAGAGGTGTTCAGAACATCCAAATATTAGTCTTTTTGTTTACCAATTTAAAGGTAAAGCCAATCAGTGGTGGTCGATGGTGAAAAATATCAGGTATAGTGAGGAGATTGATGTTATTGATTGGGATGAATTCAAAGGTATGTTTCTTTAGAAAAATATTTTTATAAAGTGTTTTTTCTTAGGATGGAAAAAAAATTCTTGGAATTGAGGAAGGAAGATGACTCAGTGGCTGTTTATGAAGCAAAATTCACTCGACTGGAAAGGTATGCTCCAAATTTCGTACGAGATCTTGACAGTAAAATCAATTGTTTTACTCGGGATTAAATCCTATGTATCAAAGGGATTTATCTTCTCGTGAGTTCAAAAGTTATGAAAAACATGTCTGGTGTGTGGAGAAGGTGGAAATAGAGGTTGATGATGATCAGGTGGTCTTTGACAAATAACAGAATAAGAGGTCAAGGTTGAAGATGAAAAGGAAGAACTCTTCAAAAAAGTCTGGTGGTAAGATACTTAAGTTTAAAGTTTGTGAAAATTGTGGTAAAAACAAGCTAGGGAATGTCTTTTGAATTCTGGTAAGTGCTACTAATGTGGTAAAATGGGGCATTAAGGCTCATAATTGCAGTAAAAAAATCAGGGTAATGGTAAGACAAAGTCGGATTTACAGTCAGTAAAATGTATTAAGTGTAATGAAATGGGTCATTTTGAAAATTAGTTTCCAACGAAGAACTCAACTAAAGGAAAGCAGTTAGACTACAAGAAGAAAGTGGTGGTGAAATCCTTTGCAACTACTTCAGCAGATGTAGGTCCATCAAATGAAGAAGAATCAGGTACTCTGTTTGTTTATTCAGATTATTCCAATGTGTTTTTTGATTCAGGGTCTACAAATTCTTTCATTTATGAGAAGTTTTATTGTAAATTGGGAATTCCATCTCAAGATATGAATACTAAACTTATGGTAAAAACACTTGGAGGAAATTTTTAGACAAAAATAAATTATAAGAACATTCATGTCCTAGTGTGCAGAAAGAATCTAACTGCAAACCTTATTATTTTGCCTCTAGTAGAGTTTAATGTTATTTTGGATATGGATTGGATTCTGTTAATCATGATAAGATTTACTATAGAGCTAAAGTGGTTTATTTTCAAAAATAATTTCAGTTTGTGTACAAGAATGAACCCTTACTTTGGATAACATATTAGAAAGCTGAGAAACTAGTAAAAGGTGGAAATGAATGTTACCTTGCACATATTATTGAAAACAAAGGAACTGTTCAGATTAAATATGTTCTAGTGGTAAATGAGTATATTGATTTGTTTTTTTGATTAGTTTCCTGGTATAATACCTAATTGGGAAGTTGAATTTACTGTTGACTTAGTTCCTGATGACAAGCCAATTTCAAAACCCCCTTATTGAATGGATCAAATTTAACTTTTATAGTTAAAGAAGAAATCGTAGGAGTTATTAGATAAAGGTTTCATTCAACCTATCACATCACCATGGGGTGGTTATGTCTTGTTTGTTAAAAAGAAAGAGAGTTCAATGATACTTTGCATTGATTATATAGCATTGAATAACATCACTATTAAGAATAATAATCTTTTGCCTCATATCGATGATTTGTTTGATCAGCTCCAGGGAGCTCAGTATTTTTAGAATATTGATTTGAGGTCGAGGTACTATCAGTTGAAAGTAAAGGAAGCAGACATTCTGAAGACTACATTTCATACTAGATATGGCCATTATGAATTTGTAGTTATGCCTTTTGGGTTAACCAATTCACCTGTTATAGTCATGGATCTTATGAATTGAATTTTCCGTGAGTTCTTGGATAAGTTTGTGGTTGTGTTTATTGATGATATTTTGGTTTATTCTAAAATTAAATAGGAACACAAAATTCATTTAAGGGTTGTCTTTAAAACCTTAAAAGAAAGGAAAATGTATGGGAAATTCAGAAAGTGTGAGTTTTGGTTACAAAAAATTTCTTTCCTTGGTCAAATTGTTTCAAAAAATGGCATATCAGTTGATCTTACTAAAACAAAAGTTTTTGAATGATGGCCAAGACCTACAAATATTACCGAGATCTGTAGTTTTCATAGTTTAGTATGTTATTACCAGAGGATCATTGAAAAATTTTCATGGTTATCTAGACCAATGAATAAGTTAACTTTAAAAGGTGTTAAGTTCATTTGGACAAAAGAATGTGATTGTTGTTTTCCGGAATTGAAAGGAAGATTGGTTAATGCTACAGTTTTGGAATTGCCTTCCAAAGATGGTGAATTTGTTATCTACAGTGATGCTTCGTTGAAAGGAATTGGTTGTGTCCTAATGCAGAATGATCAGGTAATTGCTTATGCTTCACGTAAGTTGAAACCTCATGAGTTAAATTACCCTACAGATGATTTAGAATTAGATGCTGTTGTTTTTTCTTTAATAATTTGGAGGAATCATCTCTATGGAGTAAAATGTGAAATATATAATGATCAAAAAAGTTTCAAGTATATATTTACTCAGAAAGAATTGAACATGAGATAGAGGATATAGCTAAAATTAATCAAGGATTATGATTGCATGATTCATAATCATCCAGGGAAATCAAATAAAGTGTATGATGCTTTGAGTCGAAAGAGTAATGCCACATTAACCATTTTACATTTGGAATAAGATCCTTTGATTAATGATTTGATGAACTTTGGAATATAAGTTTTTGGTGTAGGAGATTCCTCTGATTTGTTTCTAGTGTTAGTGAAATCATCTCTATCAAACAAAATTAAGCAAGGAAAGAAGGAAGATAGTGAGTTACAGAAAAAGGTAGAGTTGGTTCAGAGGGGTACGTTATCTGAATTTAACATTGATAAAGATTGTGTTTTGAGGTTTGGGAAGAGATTATGTGTCCCCTGTGAATCATATTTGAAGAAAGAGTTATTATGTGAAGCTCATATTTCTCCATTTTCAGTTCATCCTTCCAGTACTAAAAATTACAGAGATCCTTTAGAGTATTACTGGTGGGATGGAATGAAAAGTGATAATGCTGACTTTACTGTGAAGTGTTTGACTAGTCAATAGGTTAAATCAGAGCGGCAGTTACCGAAAGAGATGCTTCAGCCTTTACCGGTGCTATAGTGGAAATGCGAAAATATATCCACAGACTTCATTATGGGATTATTGAAAACATCTCAAGGTAACAATGCAATATGGGTTATTGTTGATCGATTGAATAAATCTTCTCATTTCCTTCCTATTTGAGATACTTTGTCTCTAGATCAACTTTTTCAGTTGTATGTTAATGAGATACTTAGGTTGCATGGAGTTCCCCTCTCCATTATATCTTATCGTGAACCAAGGTTTACTTCTAACTTTTGGAAAGGCTTTCAGATGTCATTGGGTACTGAATTAAATTTTAGTATAGATTTTCATCCACAATCAGAGGGCAGTCAGAACGAACAATTCATACATTGGAAGATATTCTATGAGCTTTCTCAATCGATTAACGGGGAATTTGGGACCAACATCTTTCATTGGTTGAATTTTCTTATAATAAAAATTTTTATTCTAGTATACAGATGACACCATTTGATAATTTATATGGAAAGCGATGTAAAACACCTACTTTTTGGTATGAAGTAAGTGAAAGGAAACTGATGAGACCAGAATTGGTAGAAGAGATGGTAGAGAAAGTTCAGTTGATTTAGAAGCACTTGAGAACAACTCAGAGCAGGCAGAAAAGTTATGCGGATAACCAAAGGAAGGATCTTTCTTTTTTAGGTCGGTGATCATGTATTTCTTAAAGTTTCTCCATGGAAAAGTATGATGTGTTTTGGCAAGAAGGGAAAGTTGAGTCCAAGGTTCATTAGACCCTATGAAATCCTAGGGAAATTTGGATCAGTTACCTATAGAGTGGCTTTACCTCCAAGTTTATCCCATATACACAATGTTTTTCATGTTTGAATGTTGAGAAAGTATATGCCAGATCCATATCATGTTTTGAGTATGGAGGTAGTTTAGTGGGAAGACAATATTTATTATGAGGAACAACCAGTCCATATTCTTGACCGAAGAGAGCAAGTGTTGCAGAATAAGGTAATTCATCAGGTAAAGGTTTTGTGAAAAAAACCACATGGTTGAAGAGGAAACGTGGGAATCTAAGAATGTTATTAGGGATAAATACCCCCATTTATTTGATAAGTGAATAAAATTGTGAGGGCGCAATTTCCAAAAGGGGGAAGGATGTAACGTCCTAGTTAAATAAAGAATATGAAATTTTTATATTAATTAATATTTGTGAATTAAATATTAATTTTACTTTAAAGGGTATGTTGTGTTCGATGGTGCTCATTACACAACAATGGGTTTCTTTGAAATCTTACATTGCACAAAACATTGAGTTATACTGAAAAATACTATAATAATATTATTATTTTAAATGGTAGTTAACGCATATCTATTGTATTGGTGAGAATGAATAGAACTAACTAAAATATGATTATACATGTTTGCTAAATATTTTAACATTTATCCAATAAAATTTAGAAGCTTAAAATTTGAATGAATCCAATTTTAAGAATAAACACTCTAATATTCTTCAAAAGGTTGATTTACCGCCTTTTGAAAGAGAAACCTTTTTAAATATAGTTTTTTGTCACTTTTATATGTTCTATTTAACAAAATAATATTCTTCTTTAGAATCTGGATATAAAAATTTACTTTGGATGAAATTTTGGTATTTTTATGATAATGTTCATTTTTTAATCAATAGTGAAAAATACTACATTTTAATTCAAAACCGCCTTTTAATCTAATCTATTTATATATTTAGATTGTTATTTTAATTTATTTTAAAGTGTAATTGGACTGTATTTTTACCATTTTATCAAATTTTGCTCATTTTAAGTAATTTCACTCTTAATTTAGACATAAACAGAGCTAAATCTTTTGATAGTTATTACTCTTTAAAACACACGTTTTGTTTTGACAACGAGAATTAATTTTAAATTAATTTCTACCACTTATATGTTTTGAATTTGGAAAAATGGATTCCATATTTGGAATCAGGAGGTCCAAATTGTTTAAATATGTAACTTTTATTTTTAGACATTATGAATATTCATCAGTAAATATTTTATTTACCATGGTTAAAGGGTAAATCTAGTAAATATGGGTGAAAAATAATATTATAATAGTATTAAATTACCCTACAAATTTCCTAACTGTAGAGACCCAAACTTGATGTACATGGACATTACATTAATTTTGTAGAATACTTAATACATAACAAAAACAGACACCCAAGGACCGTAATAGTTTAGTGTCTTTGGAAACTCGGAACATAATCTTCTAATCATGGTGAAATATCTTCAACATGTCCCATAAAGATATTCCCCTTTTGTTTTATTACCTAAAAACTTTCTTTATATCCTGAGGGAAAGGAAAACATAAAAAGGGTGAGATCAAATTCTTAGTAAGGATAAGCATGGAAAAAATAAAACAAACCATATTCATTTGAACTTAAAAACTTAAACATAAAGTTTAAACATAAAAATCTTGAGTTATAAAATAAAATCTTGGCAGTACGTAAGCATAGATCATAAATAAACATTAATCATGATAAAATAGCATGGTAATAAAACATGTAATTGTGGTAAACTATTAAGAAAATGTTATTATTTCCATAGTAGTCAAGGCATTGATGCCAATACCATCATAGTGGACAAAGTCCATTACTGAACCGGGTTTACTTTCCATTCCAGCCCTGTATTACTAAACCAAATTCCCTTTTCATTCCATACATGTCTATCCCATGAGATATAAATCTTTACCCAATGCAATAGAGGAATATATAGGTCCCACCCATCTCATAGTGAAATAATTCTTTTGTGTGCCATAAAATAAACTTAAATCATTCATCATAACCCAAAGAATAATAGGGGTTTCATAAACATCATCCCATCATTACATAATCCATATAAAATAAATGGTTATCATTTCATCATAATAAAAATCAAACCATGTAAATAATAGAGACATTATACTTGACACATAAACATACTAAATAATTTCATCTTAGATGGAAAATAGTTTTGATAAAATACTTGAAATGAATTCTTGAGGAAAATATCCTTTTTCTTCAAAATAACTTTCTTTTCAAAAATTTCCATGAAATTTTAAAAGAAAATAATTTTTGTTGAAAATAATCATGAAATATTTTAGAGGAAGCTTCATGAAAATAAGGCGTTATGAAACCGTAAAAATCGGTTCTTTCTGTATAAGTTAAAGAAACATTCTTCTCGTACTTTGGTTGGAAAAGTCAAAAAGTATCTCATTTTGAAAATGATAAAATAATCCTTTCACAGCACATAGTAGTAGTTAAAAATAGGTAAACATGACTTTAAACATACATGGAATAATAGCAAACACTTTATGAAAACATTTTTATAAAACATGGACATGGATAAAAAATATAACCCCAGTAAATACTTACGAATAAACAATCTCGGATAAGAACGAGATTGGAATAATTATCCCTTACTTTATGTCCAATTTCTTATATATGTGTCCAAGACTCCTGTATAGTGGGTTTAAACATATTATTAACCTGTAAAATAACCATAATAATATTTATGATATCATATATGATTCATTTTCGACTTTATATTACCCGTTCATTTGTCAATTCCATGTTAAAGCAGCATTTTGGGTAAAATCGTTTCATTTATCATACGTGTTTTGACTTGTAACTATTCATATGATTACTTAGATCAGAATTACTTATTTCCAGAATGTAAAACATGATTTATATATAATATATTTAGAATATAATATATATATATATAATAAATCGATAAATGGAATGAAATACACTGTTCATGGAGACGGTAGGTCGTACGTACGCATGACCGCTGTTTTCGTTTCCTCATTAAATTAAATGGAAGTAAGTAAATAAAATATAAATAAATCTAGTATCATTATTATGTCATATATTTCATGACTATTTATTATATATACTTTATAATCATTCTTGAATGGTTAACTTGGAGAATGAATCTCATCGCGTCGTGGACACTGTAATTCATACGTACGCGCGAGCGATGATATTGTTCTCATAATTGTTGAATGGAATTGGAGTTTATGATATAATATCTTAGAATTAGTATGATGTTATAATAATAATATATAGTTATTATTCCCACAAGTATATCCCTCCAAGTATGGTGGTGGTGGAAAAACATATTACACCATGGTGTGGAGTCGGTAAGCCGTACGTACGCACGCGTAGTGATTTCGTTTTTCATAGGATGGATATAGGTTTGTTTCATATTTATAATAACATATAAGTATATTATTGATACTTATGTTATTACTTTATAATTAAACAACTAAAGAAGAGGAAGTAGAAGAAGAAATAAATTTGAAAGAATCGGTAGAAGATATTACCTCTTCCTCGATGTACCTCCTTTAAACTTCCTCTTAGGGCACTAGAGTTGGTCTTTTGAGAAGACCAGAACCTCTATAATGTAATTAGAGAGGTTTGGAAGAGGAATTTTCAGGTTTTGGACAATTGTGAATGCTTAAAATTAAATTAAGAGGAGAGGGAAGGAGGTGCCCTTATATAGGAGAGGAGAGGGGAACTTTTGGAAACCTCCAAAATATTAATTTATAATAAACTCAAACCCCACATAAAAACTTCAAAAATGACAAAAATTAAAATATGAGATGATATAGGGTTGTAATAGCATCAGAAAATAAAATTTAGACATGTTGTGAATTTATTCTAAACCTTATCAACTTGATTTAACCTCATTTAATCTATTTAATTTTATTTGTGGTAATAATATTCTAAATTTGAAATTGTTATAAATAATTACTTACGTGTTGTGAATTTTCCATAATTGGATACGTTATGACATTTTAGACCATATAAATTTTAATTTATAATTTTTAAATATTTTTATGATTTTTAAACAATTTAATAATATGTTATTTTTATAAAATAAGAATAGTGTCAATTTTGACATTATTCATTTATTTGAATTTAAATAAAATACACACAGAGGATATATTCGAAAAAAAATATTTAATAGATTCATAAAATGTCATATGTATCTAGAAAATTCAGGTAGAACATTAAATAGTTCATATAATATTTATTTTAATATTTTTTAAACCATTTATTTGACATTTCAATCAATAAAATAATTTCTAAGTCACTATTGTCTCACCATTAATGATAATTATTTAATCCTTAAAAATTATAAATAAATTCACATGATGTATATAATTTTATTATATTTCTGGTGACTATTTATGTTCTAAGTTTTATGAAATTTATCACTAAATTAAAATTATTACACTTATAAGATATAATAGAGTGACATGTTGTCACTTTCTTTGGTTTTAATAATAATTGCATCTTTTTAATGGTCAAAATTCCATTAAATGAATCTATTCCAACCCTTAGGTGATATGGTTCGACTTTTATTCATCCAATAGAATTTTGGAAGGTGTTAGGGTAATTTTATAATCTTATTTTTACCCATAATTACCCCATTTACCTTTAACTGTAGTAAATAAAATTTACCGTAGTTACTATTCCTAGTGTCTAAAAATAAACAGTAACCTATTAACATAATTTGGACCAACTGATTCCAAATATGGAATCCATTTTTCCAAATTCTAAACATATAAGTTGCAGTATTTAATTTAAAATTAATCCTGCTGTTGAGAAAACGGGTTTTAAAAGTTAAAACATTGCAAAAGATTGAAATATTTTTACCTACGAATTCAAAGTAAAATTAATAATAATGACTGGAATTATATTAAATGGTAAAAATATATTCTATTTATACTTTAAAACCATTCAATATTATAATTTAACCATATAAAGTTTCTTGATGAAAAAAGTTGTTTTTAATTAAAATTTAGCGTATTTTTACTATTCATCAAAATATGAAAGTTAACAGAAAAATATTAAAAAATTATCCAAAGTAAATTTTTATAAACTTATTTCAATTAATAAGTTTATTTGTTCAAATTTAACTCATAAACGTGTCAAAAACTAGATTTAAAGTGGGTGCGCCATTAAAAGGCGGCAAAACTGCATTTTTTGAAAAATACTTATTTTACCTGAAAAAATTTATTTTGTTCTCATACCTTGTTCTAGAATATATGTAAGATAAATGATAATTTTATAAAATTAAAAATTCAGTTAATACTATTCATAATAGCTAGTTCATAATAATATTATAACAATATATCGTTGTTTAGTGAAATTCATTATTGCGTACAACACACGCAATTGAGGAAGGTCTCTCTTGCAACAAAAGCCAAGAATAGTATTTTCATATAATACAAGCTAATAAGGTGTTACATATAGCGCAAGATAATTTTTGTGTAGCGTACAACATAGGACATCATTGAAATTAAAAAGAATATTTCTCATAACATCTTGGGGTGTTACATTCTACCCCCTTAAAAGGAATTTTTCCCTCGAAATTCGTTGGGGTTATAAATGGTTTACTACTTGAAAGTTTCTTTCATAGAAACCCACATCATAAAAAGGAATACCAAAACTTAATTTTAAAAACTAAAGTATGAAATGTAATGGTTACCCAAATTAACTCGTCACTGGGTTTCCACATAGGAGAACATAGGGGAAAATATGGATATGGAAGAGAAATCTAACCATCAATTTCTGATTGAGAGTGGTATAGAACATGGCGATGAAAAAGACAACAATCACAAATCCATAAATTTGTGATGATCTAAGGTAACGTCTGATTCATCGGATATGAGGGTACTAGGACAACATTTTTGGTTTTCAAGATCCTTTCCATAAATTAGAAAATTTTGAATTCGAAGAAATACTTACTTGATTTTGGTACAATCTCACCGTTGGTCATTCCTGGAACAATTTCCACTTCATATCTTAAAGAAATTATGTTGAATTTGTCATTCGTGGAGTGTTAGTAGATCATGTGATAGAATGATGGGTTATTCCATCTGTCTCAAAAAAAAGGTTAACAAAAGTTATTAAATATAAATAAGTCCATATATGGTGATATTAATCGTATATGGATCCAAAAAATGGACTTATACTTCATATATCACACCACTTAATAAAATAAAACTAATTTCTACAAACTGGAGACTTCCTGTAGGCCAGTGGTAGGCGATAAAGGCCTATCGTACTTCAGTTGTGGGTTCGATTCCCACATCCTTGTCTGACGTGAAGGGTTGTCACCCGTCCTAAGGTTTTCCTTTTCTAAAACTATACTATTATATCATTTAAGAAGTAATATCAAAAAGTTATAGCCTTAAACAATACTATCTGATGTCTAACATAATCCACTCCAATATTTTGGATTATCCAAAATACTTCTGTCCAATCTCATAGTATAAAGAATAATATTACTAGAGAGGTCATATACAAAGCATGTGATTACCTTCATTTATCCCCCATATATCTTAATTTATATCTTGTTGGTCATATTCCAAACATGTGAATACCTTAATCATGTATTCTATAGAAATATAAGTTACCATAGAACCTTAGTGAAAACATGAATGCTATCAAAAGTTAACTCTTTACTCATACCAAAATCCCAAAAATTCTATATACTCAAACCATGATATCACTTTGTCCTTATATCAATCATGAATTCATTAATAATATCAAACATTTAATTATCTCTTTATCCCTTCATTATGAGCATATAATCTGCTTTTTGAAAATATTTCAATCACTTTTCATGGTTACTGGTACCATATTCTTATGGAAAACCACAATGGACCAATATATAGATATATCAATATACCATAAAAGCACCTCAACAACATTATTCTTGAATTCCAATACATAAGCCCTTCAATCCATCATCTTAAATTATTGGCATGGAATTGGTCCTTCCTTGATTTAGAAGTAAACTCTTAGGTTAGGGCATTGAGTTGGGTAATGCCCATGTTCTCCACAGATAAGACATTCAACTCCATAACAGTCTTTCACTCTATGCCCCTTTTCCCCACAAAGATAACATCTTACCCTCCATTTGAGGTATTCCTCAAGGTTCTTCTTCCCTTATTCTTGATATATATAAAGCTTAATCATCCTTCCTCTATGTTGATCACCATTTGAACATGCATAAAAGTCCATATTCGTCTTATTTGATGACTTAGAAATACAACTAAAGTTCACCTTGTTAATCATATATCGCGATGACTGATTCAGCATAATCATAATATCTTTCTCTCTAGGCATTACACAATTTTGTTGATCATAGTCACCAATTTTTCCATTGGAATCAATGTTAACCGAATTCCTTCTCGTTCCCTCCATTGACTAAAACCAAAAACCATAGTGTAAGAAACAGTTAAAATAACATGGAACAACATAATCATAAAAGGTCACTTATGGGATGTCTAACTTATCACACATTCTTTAATACATGAAAACTTAGGTTCAAAATAGGTTATTCATGATCATAAACATAATTCTAGTACTGTAACTAATAGTTATACTAATCCTTAGGGACATCCGTCAACATACCTTAGAAATATCTCTAGGGATCTCACTAAAGTTTTCACATCCTAGTTTCCAAAGGTTAACCAAACCTTTCCTCTGATACCAAATGTAGAGACCCAAAATTGATGTACATGGACATTACATTACTTTTTCGGAATACTTAATACATAAAAAAAACATACACCCAAGGATCGTAATAGTTTAGTGTCTTTGGAAACTCAGAACATAATCTTCAAATTATGGTGAAAGATCTTCAACATCTCTCATAAAGATTTTCCCCTTTTGTTTTCTTACCTAAAACCTTTCTTTATATCCTGTGGAATTGAAAACATAAAAAGAGTGAGCTCAAATGCTCAGTAAAGGTAATAAATGATAAAATAAAACAAACCATATTCATTTGAACTTAAAAACATGAACATAAAGTTTAAACATCAAAATCTTGAGTTGTGAAATAAATCTTGGCAGTACGTAAGGCATAGATCATAAAGAAACATTTATCATGATAAAATAGCATGGGAATAAAACATGTAATTTTGGAAAACCATTAAAAACATGTTATGATTTCCATAGTAGCCAAGATATTGCTTCCAAGACCATCATAGTGGAGAAAGTCCATTACTGAACCGGGTTTAATTGCCGTTCTAGCCCTGTATTACTGAACCGAACTCAAGTGTCATTTCGGCCATGTCTATATCAAGAGATATAAATTTTTACCCAATGCATTGGAGGGAGATATAGGTCTCACCCATCTCATAATGAAATCATTCTTTTGTGTGCCACAAAATAAACATAAATCATTCATTATAACCCAAAGAATAATATGGGTTTCATAAACATCATCCCATCATAACATAATCCATATAGAACAAATGGATATTATTTAATCATAAGAAAAATCAAAACATGTAAATAATAGACACATTATACTTGACACATAAACATACTAATTAATTTCATCTTATATGGAAAATAGTTTTGACAAAACACTTGAAATGAATTCTTGAGAAAAATATCCATTCTTCTTCAAAATCATTTTCTTTTCAAGAATTACCATGAAATTTTAAAATAAAAGGATTTTTTGAAAATAATAATGAAATCTTATAGAAGAGACTTCATGAAAATAAGGCATTATGAAACTGTAAAAATCCATTCTTTTCGTATAAGTTAAAAAAATATTCTTCTCGTACTTTGGCCAGAAAAGTCAAAAAGTATCTCATATTGAAAATGACAAAAGATTCCTTTCAAATCTCATAGTAATAGTCAAAAATAGGTAAATATGACTTTAAACATACATGGAAGAATAGTAAACACTTTATGAAAACATTTTTATAAAACACTGACATGGATAACAAATATAACCCCAGTAAATACTTACGAATAAACAATCTCGGATAAGAACGAGATTGGAATAATTATCCCTTACCTTATGTACAATTTCTTCCATATGTGTCCTAGACTCCTGTATAGTGGTTTTAAACATATTATTAACTTGTAAAAAAACCATAATAATTTTTATGATATCATATATGATTCACTTTTGACTTTATATTACCTGTTCATTTGTCAATTCCATGTTAAAGCAGCGTTTTGGATAAAATCATTTCATTTATCGTACGAGTTTTGAATTTTAATTATTCATATGATTGCATAGATCATGATTACTTAATTCTAGAATTTAAAACATGATTTATATATTATATATTCAGAATATAATATATATATATATATATAATATTGATAAATGGAATGAAATACACCGTTCATGAAGACGGTAGGCCGTACGTATGCCTGAACGCTGTTTTCATTTTCATATTAATTTGAATGGAAGTAAATAAAATATACATAAATCCATTATCATTATTATTTCATATATTTCATTATTATTTATTATATATACTTTATAATCATTTTGAATGGTTAACTTGGAGAATGAATCTCATCACGTCGTGGAGACGGTAATCCGTACGTACGCACGAGCGATGATATCATTCTCATAATTATTTAATTGAATTGGAGTGGATGATATAATATCTCAGAATTAGTATGATGTTATAATAATAATATATAGTCATTATTCCCACAATTATATAAATCCAAGTATGGTGGTGGTTGAAAAACAGAATACACCACAGTGTGGAGACGGTAAGTCGTACGTACGCACGCGTGGTGATTTAATTTTTCATAGGATGGATATATTGTTGTTTCATATTTATAATAACATATAATTATATTAGTTATACTTATGTTATTACTTTATAATGAAACAACTAAAGAAGATGAAGTATAAGAAGAAATAAATTTGAATGAATCTGTAGAAGATATTACCTCTTCCTCGAGTGCCTCCTTTAAACTTCCTCTTAGGGCACTAGAGTTGGTATTTTGAGAAGAACAGAACCTCTTTAATGTAACTAAAGAGGTTGAGAAGAGTATTTGGTAGGGGTTGTCTGAGCATGAAGGCTCAAAATTTAATAAAGAGGTGATGGAAGGAGGTTTCCTTATATAGGAGAGGAGAGGGGCACTTTTGAAAACCTTGAAAATATTAATTTATAATAAACTCAAACCACATATAAAAACTTCCAAAATGACTAAAATTACAATATGATATGATATAGGGTTGTAATATCATCATCCAATAAAATTTAGACATGTTGGGAATATATTTTAAACCTTATCAACTTGATTTATCCTTATTTAATCTATTTAATTTTTTTTGGGGTAATAATATTCTAAATTTTAAATTGTTATATATAATTACTTATGTGTTGTGAATTGTCAATAATTGGATTATTTATGACATTTTTGACCATATAAATATTAATTTATAATTTTTAAATATTTTTGTTATTTTTAAACAATTTAATAATATGTTATTTTTATAAAATAACAATAGTGTCAATTTTGACATTATTCATTTATTTGAATTTAAATAAAATCCACACAGAGGATATATTCGAAAGAAAAATATTTAATAGATTCATAAAATGTCATATTTATCTATAAAATTCAGGGATCACATTAAATAGTTCATATAATATTTATTTTAATATTTTTAATACCATTTATTTGATATTTCAATCAATAAAATAATTTCTACATAACTATTGTATCACCATTAATGATTATTATTTAATTATTAAAAATTATAAATACATTCACATGATTTAGATACTTTGATTATCTTTTTGGTGACTATTTATGTTTCAAGTGTTATGAAGTTTATCAATAATTAAAATTATTACACTTATAAGATATAAGAGAGTGACATGTTGTCACTTTCTTTGGTTTTAATATTAATTACATACTTTTCATGGTCAAAAGTCAATGAAATGAATCTATTCAGACCCTTAGGTGATATGGTTCAACTTTTATTCATATAATAGAATTTTGGAAGGTGTTAGGGTAATTTTATAATCTTATTTTTACCCTTAATTACGCGATTTACCTTTAATTGTAGTAAATAAATTTTAACGTAGTTACTATTCATAATGTCTAAAAATAAAAAGTAGCCTATTAACATAATTTGGACCTACCAATTCCAAATATGGAATAAATTTTTCCAAATATGGAATCCATTTTTCCAAATTTAAAAAATAGAAGTTGCAGTATTTAATTTAAAATTAGTCTCGCTATTGAGAAATGATGTTTTAAAAGTTAAAACATTACAAAAGATTGAAATGTTTTTACCTATGAATTCAATGTAAAATTAATGATAATGAATCGAATTATATTAAATGGTAAAAATATATTCTATTTATACTTTAAAACCATTCAATATTATAATTTAACCATATAAATTATCTTGATGAAAAAAGTTGTTTTTAATTAAAAATTAGCTTATTTTTACTATTCATCAAAATATGAAAGTTAACAGAAAAATATTAAAAAAATTATCCAAAGTAAATTTTTAAATACATATTTCAATGAATAAGTTTATTTTGTCAAATTGAACTCATAAACGTGTCAAAAACTAGATTTAAAGTGGGTGTGCCATCAAAAGGCGGCAAAACTGCATTTTTTGAAAAATACTTATTTTTCCCGAAAAAAATTATTTTGTTCTCATACCATGTTCTAGAATATCTGTAAGATGAATGATAATGTTATAAAATTAAAAATGCGGTTAATACTATTCATAAAGGCTAGTTCATAATAATATTATAAAAATATATCGTTGTTTAGTGAAATTCGGTATTGCGTACAACACACGCTATTGAGGAAGGTCACTCTTGCAACAAAAGACAATAATAGTATTTTCATATAATACAAGCTAATACGGCGTTGCGTATAGCGCAAGATAATTTTGGTGTAGCGTACAACACAAGACATCAATGAAATTAAAAATAATATTTCTCATAAAATCTCGGGGTGTTACACTAACCCTATTGGATGATACATGTCCGACCATGGGAATCCTTGGGTCGATTTTGGGACCCCATGGATCCCCTTGGGAGTTATAATGACACTTTATATTAATTAATTTAAAGTAAGGACAACAATAACATAAACATGAATCTTTTTACTAAAACAATTTTTATATGGGGTTATATAAGTTAAATCTTTGACTATACATTTTATTTGGAAAGATAAAACAATATCCTATATCATGGTATTTTATTTATAATTTTTATACTTTAAATAAACAAATTTAATTATGACACAATGGTGATGCAGTAATTGTTTCATTAAAAAAGGATCCAAACAAATTATATTATAAATATTAAAATAAATTTATTTTGAACCTTTTTATTCCACCCATTAATTTTAAATATTATGATGACTTGTTATATTTTAATTAAGGAAGTTTTTTTTGAATGAATAAATTTGGTTTGGATTTTATTAAAAAGTCATTATATGGATAGTTTTAAAATTGATATAAAAGAGTTTTTAAATCAATAAATATTTTATTAAATGATAAAATAGTCCTAAAAATCTAAGATTTATTCAAATGACATATATGATGATAAAAATTTCATTAATGATCCATTTTGGGTCTCTTGTATTTTTGTTGTAAATATATTAACCATATACTATGAATATATATTAGGACATGGTAAAAGTTAAATAAGTTAACAAAGGGTTAAATAAGAAAGATAAGGATTAAAAAAATATCCAAAACCTATCTAATTATTATTGGGTGATTTTATTTCGACTTATATGCACCTTATCTCCTAATTAAATAAGTTTTGGACCTTTTAAACCAAAAATAATTTTATAATAAAATAATATTTTCAAACTTTCCTAAAGAGACCCTCATCTATCTTATAAAAGGTCATCACCTCTAACCCATTAAACACACCTCTCAAGCCCCTTAGATCATACAAACTCTACCCAAATAAGTTCTCAAGATCCCTATATTCCTTCTAAAAGGCTTACATTAGGCAAAATTAAAGTCAAGGAAGCCTTTTGGTTCAAACCAAAGGGAGTTACCCGATTTAAAGGTAACGTCATCCCTCAAGTTCTCTTCATTTATTTTACTTATTCTCTCACTATGATATTATTATTATTTGTTTACATAACAAAATCAGTATCCTAAATATAATAGTTTGTTGTTATGAGAAGTATTTAAAATATACTTTCACACACCTCTATCTAATAGATACGAACATACTATTTCTGTGTACTACGAACTGCTGCCTCATGAAACAATGATTGTTCAATTATCTCCTACCACCTCTCATGGTGGAAATTATGATGGGAATATATTTATATGTGATATATATTATATTTATATTGTATCTATGCTTCTTTATTTTCTTTTATAGCATAACTTTATAGTTTCCATAATGGGTAAATACAATAATTTCATTTGAGGAAGTGCGGACTCCTGCCCCCTCAAAGTGATATGACTCATTAATGTCATATGTGGTACATATAAAGGATGGAGTTAATGAAATTTTATATGATATCATAATGTAATTATAATATATCTATTTATCATTAGGTTTTCATTCCATTAAAATATGAAATAGAAATTTAAGTAGCGTTCATGAGTACGTACAGCTTACCGTCTCCATGAACGGTGCATTTCATTTCTTATCTCCAAATGTTATGTACTGTTATAAATACATATATATATTGGATATATATGATATATATGATATCTAAAGAGTGAATATCACTATAAAGATAATGGAATTTTGACGACATGGACAAATTTTAATTATAAGAAGTTTATTTTTGACTCAAGTACAAAATATCGACAAAATGAATGTTATTAACTTTAATGATTATATAATGTTTATAACATGGTAATAGGTGATATAAACAGAATAATAAACCTGAAAAATGTTCTGAAGCAAGTAGAAATTAACTTTAGCTTATTATTCATGAGATTATAGAATGAACGAGTCAAGTCGGACACGAGGAAAGGGACTTGGTCTCAATCTCCTTTCACTAAGGCATATTTTTTTTCTAAACGACTTTCTTTTATACAGTGTATGAACCTCTTTGACTTTTCATTTAATTCAAAGATAATCTTTTTATACATATAGTTTTATTAAACAAAAAAGGGAATGTTTCTTTTTTACGTACACGGTGACAAATACCTTTCCGCTGCCACGAGCATTATTTGATATTTGGTTTCATCTGCAAGATATAGTGTTTTTAAAATAAAAATAAATACCATATAATATTTTGGTATTGAAAATGGTTTTTAGAATGGATTTATTACTTCAATATCTTGAAATGATATATTGTGATTGAAATGTGGAAATTTTATATTTCCTTTACGTTTTTTATGTGTTATGAATACGTTATGGTTCTTAGGCATTGTTACATATACAGGTGGTTCCATGATAAACCTAGGGTGGGTGAGCCTGAGATAGCTCTCTAATTCATCTGGTAACATGACAGAGGTAAATGTTATTGTTTCTCCTAAGAGATTTAGGGAATATACTGTAATGGGTATTCCAAACGTAACTCCCTACATAGTTGTGAAATCTACAATGTAAGTATGTTATGAATGCCACAAGTTACCTTTATGATTTATGATTTCCATTTATTATTCATAAATATTATGATATAGTGTGGTATGTTAAATATTGAAAAGTATGATTTCATTGACTTTTATGTATTGATGGACTAATGTTTTCTTTATTTTATAATCCTTGCTGATCTTTTTATACTCATTCCAAGTTTTTTTGAAATGTTTTTCACAGGACTTAAAGATGAATAGGGTCAAGGATGGGCTCAGGTAAAAGTCATGCTATCTAAAATATGAACTAGACATGACTCTTTTTTCAAGAGTTTTTTTTATTTTATGAAAAAAATGGATACTGAGTAGAAGTGTCTAATTTGAAATATTTGAGATGTAATGTAACAGTGATGGCCTAATTCTATAAAACTCTAAACCTAAAAAGATTCCCAATGTGAATTATTAACTTAATTCAAGATTATGTATTGTTTAAGGTTGGGTCCTTATAAAAAGGAACCTCTTGTTGAAAGGGTCTCAATTCCATAGACCATGTATCAATCAAACACGTGGTCTAAAAGATATTGATGTTTTAGTAAATAGGGGATGGTTGCATTTGGGTCCGTTCTGACTTGGTTAGACTGACCCGAACCAACCCAGCCTGAGGTCCCGCACGAACCTCCCCGATAAAGCCAACCAAAATTAACCTGATTGGGTCTGGGATGATCCAGTCCAACCTAGCCTAGTGGCTAGGCCCATTGGGTCTTGTTGGACCTTGCCCAGTTCGACCGTGGGTCTAGCCCGCTGGGTCGCCCAATGACCAGGTCCACATTCTCCACCCCACACTGACTTAGTTAGACTGGTTTGTTTCCTGTCAGGCCACACTACGGCCCAGTTTCCTATCCAGTTGGGCCTGCATAGTGGGATTGTTCTCCTCTATCCCATGCTGCTCACCGGTTTGGTTCACTCCATCAGCCCGACTTGCATCGGCGGGCCGACTTTGGTTTAGCCGGGATGCTGCGATGGCATCCAATTCACACAGCCACACAACAAGTTGAGGTTGGATACCTACCATCCACATGCGTTCCAGTGTGGACCGTATACTAGTGCACACTGGGGCCCACCCTGTGGGCCACTCGAACTGATACGGTGCGTGACCGACATCGCCCCCCTGCACTGCCACAACCCCTATTAGCCACGATATCCGCCGCCTTGACCGCCACTGGGGCACACCACCTCTCTCCCGTGGACAACATCACAGTCTATCACCGGCCACCGCGGACCCCTACCAATGCCTCCGCCAGCTCTGACGGTCTCCTATGCAGGCCACTAGATTCACTCCAGTGGTCCGTTTTCCGTTCCATCTCTGCTTTCGGGTTTCTTGGGGTGCCACTATCACTACTGTGTACTACTCACCCATTTTCCATCACTCCAGGGGTCCAAAATAATTTGTATCCTCCCAGAAAAGATTTTATGCGACCTCATTGGTTTGTCAGCGAGGAACAAGGAGAGGGAGAGAGGGGATCACAGAGAACACCCAATGAACAAACCGGCCCTTGTTCGTGTCAGCCCGGAATTGTTATTATCAGTGGGATCATAGAGCATAATTCAAATCACTAAGATTTAATTCCTGATTTCAAATCCGCAATAATATTTTCCAATCTCGCAAGAATAATTCAACCGCATATCAACTAGTTAGTGGGTTGATCCGCGTTCTTTGATTAGAAGAGAAGAACAAGGGGGAAACATTCAATCAAATTTAAACCCCTACCTGGGAAAAAGGAGATTGTTCAAGGATGATCATATTCCATCGTTTGTCAATATCTGGTCTCGAATCTTCTCTCCAAGGGTTTCATCACCACTTTTCGATTTTTCGACGTTCGTCTTTGGAGAGGTTTCCTTTTTCATTGGTCAAAGGAATTCCAGGATAGTTCGTCAACCCTGAATCCATGTTTAATTAAAGAAGGAAGATGTGTTTCACATTACATCATCGCCACAATGATTCATTAATGGCGTTCATTAATGGATTTAGTGTTCTCTCATCACTGTACTGTAGCACTGGCAAGTCTATTCTTAACAATGTAAAGAAAAAATAATAAAATAACCTATTTAAGTTATTTTATTTTTCTTCTCAAAGTCCTAAAAACTATCTTTTTTTTCGATCAACCCACACCCGTCAAAGTTAGGTCCTTCCTAGGAGAATCCTGACACTCTGAGTTCAACAAATCCATTTTATTTTTTATCCAAACATCGATTTAATAGTTAGAAAAACCATCTCACGTGATTATTTAATAAACTTTAAAAATAGTTTGAAAATACATTACCGCCACTCTAGGCCCCGGAATGACGTGTCGTCTCAGAGCCCGGTCTCAAAATAATCCCATATAATTTTAAAAAAAATTACATGAAATTACATGTTATTACAATAATATTAAAGTATGGGGATGATTACACATACACATGGACAGGAATATCCAATGACACATAAATATGTGGAGCTTCAACTGGTGAGTCTGTTCTCATAATCTCTCATTATGGTGATTACCAAGTGCGAACTTCATGGGATGAAGTCTCATATTCTTATGAGTAATCACACCTAACATTAAGCATACTATATTCACCATCATATAATTTTATTTTACCAAATAAATGGGTTTTATAATATCATTATTTAATTTCAAGGTTCTCATCAAAGAGGGAAGCATCTATGTTCTTTTCAATGTGACTGATACTATTAGACATTATGACATTAAATTCACACAAAAAATGAATAATTTATAATATTATGTTTAATTAATATTCAATTCATTGAATATATATGTAATACTAAGTAAAAATAGTTGGTTCTAGAACAATGAATCCAAAAAATATTCATGATATGTTCATGAATATGTGTCCCATAGGAGTAAAATTAATAGTACATAAAACATGAGCATGATAAAACCAATGAGAAAAGGTGGGTTTTATAATATTGTCACAAAGAATATCCAATGGATATATCATAAATATTATAAAGTGAAACAAGAATTAAATCATTTTAGACAATATTATTTTTTATAAATATGCATACCTCTTAAATAATGATTTCCCAGGTAAAAAACATTCACATGATGAATCAAGAAGAAGAAATAATAAACACGAACTAAATAGGTGATACTTTTTAAAATGAGGAAAGGATCCTTCAAGGAAATAAATATATTATTATTTCATTTTAGATAAGAATTGAAATTGGATGGTTTTATATAAAATAATTGTATTTTTTAAAATCTATTCATGGTTAAAACATTTGATTGGTGTGATACATGAAAAAAAATATGAAATATGGATGTTCCCTTAAATTGAGTTTACATAATAGAGGGGCACTATTGAAAAAATGACATATACCCATGGTTTAAAACCATGGGTATAGCCCCCAAAAATGTGAATACACTGAAATCCACATACCACTACAACTAATTTATAAATTTTAATATATATATATATATATATATTATCTTATATATATTTACAAAATGTAAGTATAAATAAAGAGTTTGGGCTACGTTTCGAAACTGGGCCTATGCTCTATCACTAAAGCATTTTACCGCTACACCAGTACCAATTCGATATGTATCGATGTATATTATACATATATATATATATATATAACATTATATAAATAAAATGGAGGTCATGGGTTTTGAACCCGATCCACTACTTCGAATGCTGAACTGTTTAACTACTACACCACTTGCAATTATGGTTACATACACATATTATCTTATATATATTTTTGGGACAAAAAACTTAAGGGTCCCTATAACCACAGTTCAATAAAACTGTGGGTATCTATACCCATGGTTTTCATAAACCATGGGTATAAGATTATATACCAAACACTATACCCACTGTTCATGAAAATAGTGGGTATAGATGTCACTTATACCCACAGTTTGGCAAGAACTGTGGGTATGGGTTTTCCTACAGTTGTCCCACGCAATGTTTTGTCTTCCCACACTTATGCAAGTACCCTATACCCACAGTTTAGCAAGAACCATGGGTATACATTAGAAAATGTCTCATATACCCATGGTTCATGAAAACTGTGGGTATAGGTGGGTCTATACCCATGATTTGTTTGGAAAACCATGGGTATAGACCCATTTTCTAGTAGCGAGAATTGTGTGGAGAACTCAAAACATGTAATATCCCATAAAAAGAAAGGAAATGTAACATATGAATGTACCTATGGTGTATATATATTGAATATAGATAGAAGACATTATATAATGAAATAGGGAAAATATAAAAAAATAAATAGAACACATTCCCCCAAAATAACGAGGGTGGGTCAGAAGATCCCTTCATATATATTCAAATATCATCGATGAAATCCCACATCAAAATAGAAGATTATAAAACATTCATATGAAATGTGGATAAGTGAGATAGGAGGGTTATATGAGATGAAAAATAATTATTTTTCTAGTTAGGAAAGAGAATTGTGGTGGGAAATGAAATTATGGATGAGGGGAAGCCATCATTTAAGAGGAAGATAGTTATATTCAACAATGATAAACTATTTAAGGAAGAAATCCATCTAGGTAAAATCTATAAATTTAAAAGTTATTTCCCATAATGGGAATATAATGAATCATGAAATTAAATCTTATGGTGGAGAAAACCATTCAATGGATTATGATGTTCAAAATGAAATATAACAACTGAAAGAAAGGGAGTTTGATTTAATAAAACCTTACAATATTGTATCTTTTCAAATAAAAAGATTAATGAAAGGTGGAAGAATATATATTTTTCAATACCCAAGATACCATGAAATTAATAATCAAAGTTATTACATAAAAAATAAATAAACTATAAAAGATAAACATGGTTAATACAATTCACATACCAATGAAACAAAATTGAGAGCCAAAAACTCTTACCTTAGGTCTTGATTCATTTTACATGTGCAACTAATATCCTAGATAATAAAATTTAGTTTATTAAACAATTATTTAATATCCTTATTATCTATATTTTAAATGCTATGTTCTACATATTACCATATGTTATTAATTTACTATATTGTTTTTTCTCATGTCAGTTACTTAAGTTGGTTTACCCAAATTTTCTAAAATTCCCTCTGTGTAATACCCAAGACTTAATTGGAGGAGGTAAACACTATATTGTAAATATTATCTTACAATGAATACTCTATCACAATAAAAAGCTAATTTTTTCATGTTTATAAGATAAATTTCTAAACACTAGAATTATATTTGATAAAAGGAAGTCATTTTTTATTTCACCATGATAAAATTAACATAGGGCGAATTTTTGATATTTTTTAAGTAATCAATTTTAAGGTGAATAGTGAAAAATATTGTTTTTACTAAAACTATTTCATTTTGGAATACACAAGGAATTAATTATAATGTAAATAGTTATTGAAAATTTTCCATGACCAAATATATATATAAAGAGTAAAAAAATACAATTTTAATGATTATTATGAATTTATAAAACCAGTGTTTAACATTTAATAAACACTAGTAATATTTTCCAATAAATGAAATAATATTTAGTACTTTTATTAAATTAAAGATTGTTTTAAAAAAATTGTTTTTTTATTTATTTAAAATATATTTTAATTATATAATAAATAAGTTATATTTTTAAAATCTAAAATTTTGATAATTTTATCATACACATATTTTTTTTAAATATAAAATTTTCTAGTAATATATTTTTATGTGTCACAATGTTAATATTAAAATTAATAGTTATTCTACATAGAAATAATATTAGAAAACAATAGATCAAATATTTACAATAATTTTTACATACTTTTTTTAATAGATATTATTTTATTTTCTGGCATTAAAAATAAACGACATAGGTAAAATTTAATTACTATGGTAAAAACCAAATATGGTAAAAGTGAAAAATATATGAGTAATATTATTGAAATTTGTTAAAAACATCTGTGAAAATTTAATTTAGAGGATTTATCAACTTTAAATTAAGCTAAACCTCATTATTTTCTATTTTTGATCAATTTACCCTTCAATAGTTTCATCCCATCATTGAAAATGTAATGGGTATTAACAAAAAAAACCGTTTTCTTCACTTATAAAAGTGGGATCCCTTCCAACACATCATGTAAACACATTCCTTCAAATTTATTCCTATAAATATATCTATTGGATCCTCTTATATTCTCACATCATTTTATTAAGCCTCTAGTCTCAATTTGATAGACTAAGGCCTCCATTTCAAATGATATTTACAAGAAAAATCTTAAGTTCTGAACATGAGTATTTCATATTCCATAGTATTTTATTCTTAGTATTTTTCTTCAAAAAATATTATTTCCACACTAATGTAGTGAAAATAGAATTATTAATATTCTAGTATGTTATTATATTAATATATTAACCATTATTCATTACATTCCATCCATTAATAAAAACAAAACAATATCAATTGTGTGTATGGGCACACTAACATCTCTATGGAATGATATGGTATGTTTTTCATCACCACCTCTCAATGATAATAAAAAAATATGTATTTGATGAGTTAATATGTTTAATTTGAAAAAATATGATTCATAAATGATTATTTATCATATACATTCGTTCCATTATATTCATTAAGAATTGGAATCATTAATCATATGAATGTGCGGACTACCACCACTATGCATGATGAATTTCATTTTACATCACAATACTTCATGGATTATTAAAAGAATGAATTTAAAAAACATATATTATATTTATGATGTTTTTATAATTATTTAAAATTTATATCATGTAATAATAAATTATTCAATATGTTTTCATAATTTTATAATAGTTTCATTGATATTTAATTCATTTATCAATATATTACCTTTTAATCATTAAACATGACCAAACTAGTTCTTCAAAATTTTATTTTTCACAAACCATATCTTTTTCATTCACTAAATGAAAATGGTATATTATTAATAATTGAAAAAATGATTTATTACATTATATTATCTTGAAATGATTAAATTGAACCAATAATTATGAATTGACCTTATTACCATGGTACTTGTATGATACAAATAATCAAAATTTCCTATGACATGATGATGGAAATATACTAAAACTTATTGTTATATTTATAATTGATGGTTATAAATTATGTGTATATAGGATTATATACATGAATAAGGTTATTATATAAATGATTAAGATATTTATTTTGATTATATAGGTGACTCAAGCACTTTCATGGAAGTCATGAATTATGGAAAGTGTTTTTTTACATCTCAATTATGATTTATTGAGATAAGATTTGTATTCACCACTTGTTTCATTTGTATGGTGTATGCATCATGATTGATATATTTTATCATATTATTAATTAATTTTAATGTATTTATTAGTCTATATTATTATCCCTTGATTATATTCTTTTTTACCCAGTGTTACCAAAAATGTTATTAAACCCAAAATATTCCTTAGTGCCATCATAAAATTTTAGAAAAGTAAATTCATGTACAATTTCTTAGCTATAAATCCTTTTTTGGGTACTATAAAGTGTATGATACTATTTCATTGTTTCACATATGGGTAATAAATCAGAAAAAGATATGATGAGTGTGAACTCAATCTTCACATAGTGCACGATGAGTGGGACTAAGAGTTCACACTTGGCTAGAAACTAATAAGAGATATACCTTGGATGATTCACAAGATCTTACAAACTAAAATGAAGGATTTTTTTTACCATTACGATGGTCTCAAACCTTTTAAAACTATTGAACTCAATTATTTTGTTATATTGATAACCCAACATTTTTTAAGTACTAATTTCCACTACCTTATCTTTATTTATTTTATAACATAATGTTTCATTGCCACATGTATGATCCTGTGGTTGGATATTCACATAGGGGTCCACAATATTCCATTAAAAATAAAACAATTGATAATATTCATATCTAATTATTATATATGGATAAATGTTGATTAATCAATTATGATTTTGAATGATGTTTTTTAGGGAATATCAAGAACTATATTGTTAAACCACCCACATTATTTTTATGGATACATAATT
This sequence comes from Viscum album, assembly GCA_963277665.1. Lineage (NCBI taxonomy): Eukaryota > Viridiplantae > Streptophyta > Magnoliopsida > Santalales > Viscaceae > Viscum > Viscum album. The sequence continues at coordinate 1,442,050,311 of OY728129.1, forward strand.
GTCATTTTATCCCACTTATTGACATAGGAAAAAGTATTAAATTTACATATGTTGTTATTCCAATATTTATGTTTATATTTTCTAGTTGATTATGCATGATATTCTTTTCATATCATTAATATAGTGAATTAATTGGAAATAAAGAAGTGATTTTGTCACCCAAGATTATATAGGAACTCAAAGAATTAGTTGGTCACATGAGATAAATTTTTTAGTTATTTAGTTCATTCCCACCAAATGAGAGAATAATGTCTTGGTTACGACAATGATGATAATAATAATGTCTTGGTTGTGAAATTAATGACAATAATAATGTCTTCATTTTTGAATTTACAATAAGGATGAAGATGTACTATATTATGCATTACATCATCATGAATTCATTTACTATTATCCATGTGATTATTTTCATTACTTTGCTATACATGGATATTTTTCTAGCTCCAGATATTGATTATATGGAATGTTTATTGATTATTCATTATTACACAATATATACACCTATTATGATATATTATATTGATCTTGTACCCTTATTAATATTTTAAGATCATCCTTATTATGTTTTAATTTCCCTAGGGTAACAATAAGTGAAGAATAAATAAATTTAGGGATGAACTAATTGGAATAAGAAAGTTTCAAGAAGTATTTATGTTGTATTTTGATGTTCTAGTGTATTTTTTAAATAATTTATATATATAGTCATCCAATATTTTTAAATTTATATACCAATGTAATTTATTAACCACCATCACTAGTTTACTTAATCTCGAGCATTACATTCTGTATTGTTGTAATTTTAATTGGAAAATTAAGAAATAAATTTTAGAAGAAGGTAACTATCATAAATATAATGATAAACCCTTAGGATTAAAAATAAAATTTAATTTCATAGTGATTTTATATAGATAAATATTCATAATAGTATGAGTTATATAAGTATATTCTACTATTTAGAGATGGTTCCTAACACGATGAAGATAAATTATATAACCACCTATAATCAATGTAAGGATTTCCTTTTGAATCATGTCAATATGGATGGTGATGAAACATACTTTATAACCCATAACATGGTGAAAAAATGTTATATCTCTTCATACAATAACAACCTACTCCATTAAATTGTCCCAATAATTCATTAGTTGTTGTGAAATGGATCAAGTACATAGAGAATATATTTCTCATTTTGGTAAGTAATGAAAAAGATAAAGCTATCATTTTAGTTTATCATCTAAGGTGATATATTGATCATGGGTGTATATTAATTCTATATATTAAGGGGGGAAATAATATGGAAAATTTTTAATGTAATAATTTCATGTTGATATTCTTTTATAAATACTTTTCTTGAGATAAATGAGCTAACATCGAAAGGAAATTCCTTAATTTCAAGCAGAATGAGAAGGAGAGTAGTGGTGAGTATGATGATAATTTTCTAAGATTTAATAGGATTGTTGTGAAATATGTAAATAAATTGTAATATAAGATCTATTTTAAATTTTATGTGCTTAAGTTGAACCTCTGAATGGAACTATTCTCTCAAACATTCTAATCATTCAATGATAAATATTTAGGATCCATGAGGAGATAAAACAGATTCTCAAAGTTTTTCACTTTCAAAGGAATTAAATATAAGAGGAGGATGGTTGAGAACCACTATAGAAACCTGACCCTAGTATCCTAGATCTGATGTCTACTTTATTACATTAACATAAGATAAAAGTAATCACATCTTAAAGGACCAAATAGTTTAGTAGTCTTGGTAAACCAGATACATACATGAAATTCACATTACATTTTAAAACATAAAATACAAAAAAGGATTTTATTTGTGAATTCCATTATTACCCTTATATTATCCCTATGTATTGATCACAAAAATACTTCCTAGTATTCTAGGGGAAATAAAACATAAGAAAGGGTTGAGCTTAAATGCTCATTAAGGGTAAGCATACAATGAATGCTACGAATAAATAAGGTATAACCAATATGGAATGGTAAATAACTAAAACACATTCCACTTGATCAATATATTGAGAATAATATGATATTAATAAAACATGATCAAATAATTCCATATAAATAATCACCTGATCTTGAAACATGACCATGGAAATTCTAACTAATTGAATAATCATATAAAATATCAATAACTGAATTCATAATGATGGAATGTATAATGATGTACATCTAAAACATAACATATAGGATTGTTCCAGGATATTTAATACCATCAATGTATGTTCCAAGGCATCTAATACTAATGGGTGTGGCCTTAGCCAAAACCATATCTAGTTTTTCTCACGAGACCTACCAATTCATCAAGGGGATACAGTGGTCCCACCAATCACTTACATTGTCTAATGCATTACTCATATGAAATGTGTAAAACATAATCTATATAAACATTTATATTAAAAACTAACATATGAAATTTAAATACAATCCCCAATCAATAAACATAATCATGGACCATCTAGAGTAATTAGAATGGTATCAAAATAGTACATCCGCATTAAAATTGATCATAAATCATCTAGAGAAATAATAAGGATGGTATCATTCCAAAATTTATCCATTGGAGTAAAATTTAAGGGCTATTGTCATTGATAAATAGAAATAGCATAAAAATATATTTAAAAATATGCTTGAGGGAAATATCCTTTTCAGTGAAAATCACTTTTGAAAATAGAACACATTTGAAAACCCTTTTATTTTAAAATAATTCTTAAAACCTAATAATTTATAAAATGTAAGGAAAATATTTTCTTTAAAAATTAAATTTTAAAAAAGAGAAGTATTATTCAAAGAAATTAAGTTCATGTCAGTGCATAATTCCATACATGTTTTACAAGTTAAAAAGAACATTTCTTTTGGACTATAAAAAGTTCCTTGATCTGATTACAACAAGAAGATTAAATTTGAAACATTTTCTAAAATGAAAAAATGGGTAAAAATGAATTTAATAAATCATTTTTAAAAGTTTTAAAATAAATTTAGAAAACATGGTTTTGGAAGAAGAAATATTTCTGACTGAAGATATAAATGAAGTAAAATTTTCTTATAATCAGTTTCTCAATTAATTTAAGTACCAAAGAGTGGAAAAATTGTACTATTATTTGAAAAAATCATGAATAACTAGAGGATATGAAAATTAAATGGTTTTATTAGAAAATGGTCAAATAATTTCCTTCAACAGAAATTGAAGAGTAAACAATATCGATTAGAATAAGATTGTTAAATAAACCTTTATAATGATTATAATGTTGATGCGAGAATTATAAAATGAATAAATTATGTTATTCAACTATAAATCTAGATAAAACAAGTTTAAATACAATATAAGGTAATTAAAAGTAATTAGACACATAATCTTATAATGAAAAAATCAATGAATTACAATTTTAACCCAATGAACTGAAATTGAGTTAAAAAATCCTTTACCTCATGCATCCTTTTGGTTGAACATTATTTAACCTCCTATATAGTGGTTTTAAGAATGTTATTACCTTAAAAAAGAACCATATTATTATTTATAATATAATATATGATACTTTTATAACATATTATCACCCATTTGTTAATAATTTTTATTTTCACTGGTTTGGGTGTTAGTTGCCTTATTTTATTATTCATTATTTATCATAAAAGTTTTAGTTCTTGAGAATATTATATAGTTATATTATCTCCCATGTCACATCCATGTTTTAATTTTGTGGTATTTTTTTGTTTATTGTTGATCCAGTATTTTTCCCTTGGGTTTCCTTTTTTGTTTTTAGTAAAAAAATGGGAGTTTTTGGGTTAACAATAGGTGGCGCATGGTTGGTGCACGGTTTGAAAAAATATGTGCCCTTGCCCAGGAAACTATGAGTCCATTTAGCATTTTTGGAGTGTGAGAAACTACCCAGTTTCCGCATGGTTTTCCAAATCATGTGGGGTAACTATGAAGAACGTAACTCTTAGATAGTGAGGGGTTCATGGTTACCATACAGTTTGTCTAACTGTGCAGGAAAACCATGCGACCAAACTAGGTCCTTAAAAATTATATTTTTACCCTTTTCCCCATTATATTTTAACCTTAAACCCCCTAATAACCCAACTAAGGATTTTCTATCCTAGGTGCCTCTCTTTCATCCCTTTCATCCCTTGGATCTTCTGTTTTGAGGTGTATTTGGTGTGGATTCTTCATGAAACCCTCTAGTTAGTGTATTTCTCCCTTTATTTCTCCTCATTTATAGAGTTTCTCTTCCTCCCTCTTTGGTATTTTTTTATCTAGCGAGTTGGGTGACCAATATAGGGTTGGATATTGTTCCCTAGGGTTTGATCTTGATGTTTATGGTTATGTATTTCCTTTATAGGGTCCCTTGGTGGTGCAGTAGTGATTTAGCACCAGTTTCCAGAAGTTTCTACACTTTAGGTATGTTGTTCCATGCATAAACATTATTTTGTGATATTTATATTCTTGATTTTCTTCTTACATGTGTTCTATATGCTGTTTATGATTTGATAAATGTGTTTTTTAAAGGATTCAATATGCACATGTGTTAAAAAATTGGGTTTCAAAGGAAATAGGTTATGTAACATTTTTATTTCATGCATTCCAACTTGTTTGATTCTTAAAGTGTTTTATAAAATGATTGAATAGTGAGAAGCATATTTTGAAATGGTTTTGGAGTTAATTTAGATTTCAAAGTGTTTTTGGTTATAAGAAAGGTGATTTATCAAGTGTGTTTATATTTATGGGCTTATGCATGTCTGGAAGTGATGTTTATACAATATGTTGAATGAAAATTGAGCACAAAGGGAATCCTAGGTAACTAGGTGGGTGGACTAGGACTAGTATGCTAGTTTTATTGGTAGGGATGAGGTCTGATAATTTTTAGAGGGATTGAAAATACAACACTGACAAAACTATGATGATTAGAGACCACTAGAATTTTTGATATATTACTCTCCAGTGGCTCATGCACAAGGTTGATGATTAGTGTGGTTGCTATACCAAATTTCACTGAGATATGAGGTACCTTGTGTTACACTATAGATAGTTACTATAGGTATTTTTTGGACTTATTTCTCTTTTGTGTTATCTTACTTACCGTCAGCATACAATGCACTTTTTTGGTTATTTCAAAAGAAAATCATGATTTCATTTAAAAAAATTCTATAAAAATGTCTACAGATTTTCTTTTATAAAAATTTAATGATAATTTGTCTTGTAATATTTTGGAATGAAATATATTTTATTTGGAGGAATCTTACTAATATTTTACTCACACCCATCATACCCCTTTAGGTGTATGTGGACCTGGTTATGTTTTACTCAGGTAATGGAAAAATGTATTATGATAGTGGTTTGGGATGATAGTGGTTTGGGTTGATAGTGGTTTGGGGGTGATGAATCTCATGTTGTATTGAATTTTTTGGGTTGTGGTTGGTCAGTATCCCTCCCCATCTAGGTTGTTTTGGTTTCAGTAAAAATTGAAAAATGTTGAACATGGAAAGTTGTTTTTGTTTTGGTTATGAATATTGATCTTGGTGTGATGTAATTTTATTTTCTTCCATTTACAGTTTTTCATCATGGGTTAAATCATTCCCAAATTTAAAATTATAATACCAAGGCACTAGTTACCATCCCATGGGGATTAGGAATGCCCTTCGGGCCATGCCTCGGATCGGGCTGGGTGTTGGGTTGGATGGAACCCCGACTTGGTTCATGAAAAAATGATATCAAAGGAGGTTACAATCTTTTGGATTAAGTTATTTTGGGATCAGTCAAGATAGACTATAGCTAGGGATATCAGTGATTGAGGTTCTAGTTGTGAGTAGGGTGCCTATCAAGCACACCTCATGAGAGATATTGAGTCTCCATGGGATGTTGGGATTTCGTTTGACTTCTTATCCAGGTGAGACATAAATGTTGTAGATTATATATGGAAACTGGGTAGGAGTGGAGTGGTTTAGTTATTTTGGCTTTCTATTGAGATGGATTTGGTTCTATTTTAATTCATGGATGTGTTTTAGATTTGTTTTCATTTATGAAAATTTTCATATTTTTCATTGACAACCATGTTTATAGTTTTACCTAGGGTTTTTGTTTGTTATAGAAGAATGATTCCTCATAGAATTATTGTGAAAACATAGGAATAGTCTAGAGAAGATTTATCCCTCACCAATTGATTAGAGATTAGTGGAAGATTTGATTTCTTCTATCCAAGTTTGGGATAGGGAGAAGGTTCTGGTCCTACTTTGGTTAGAGAAGTTGAACTGTGTATGGGAAATGAAAAATCATAGAGGTTCTTCAAGAACAATCCTACTTCTTTCCATGGAAACATGGAACCTCAAGAAGTGGATTAATGCCATGAGAATACTGAGAGGATGTTTTCATTTTTTAAATTCCTACAGATATTAGGGTAAAGTGTGATTTTTTCTTGCTAGAAGGGCATAGTTAGAGGTGTTGGTACTCAGTGGCTCAAACTAGAAAGAGAGAGCAGATGAGTTGTAAAGATTTCAAGATTATTTTCAATGAGAAGTATTGTCCCATGGTTTTAGCCTAAACCAGGTCCTAGGAGTTTATGGATCTTACCCAAGGATATATGATAGTGATGTAGTATTCCAATTTCCTCATGGATCTAGTATGATACACACATGAGATCATTTCTAATGAACATATGAAGGCTCAAAGGTTCAAAAGGGGGTTACAGACATAGATTTATTCTCATGTCTTTTTGTTTAAGACGAGTACCTATGCTGTCATGGTCAATCATGACATTATTTTAGAAATGAATTAGAAGGGAAATAATGGTTTCCCTAGATAAGTTTCAATAGTCAAAAGTGGTAGTTCATATGAGAATAAAAGGAAGAAATATGAATATAAGAGGAAGGGAGGTGGTATCTTAAGCTATCCTCCTCGACTTTATTTATCAGTAGTTTTAGATGATTGATTCATTGTATTACATTAGTGTGGTAAGTCATGTATTGTACGATAAAAATTTCAAGACCCACCTAGATCTTCCCATTATTGTAGAAATATTGGACACTTCTATCAGTTTTGTAGGGACAAAAATTTCTTTTAGAGTGGTGCGGGATCTATAGCTCCCATAGGAATTTCATCCCAGTCAGATCCATCAAGGATGGTGTAATCTTAGTTTGGCGGTCATGGTGGTAGGACTCGATCATCATTTGGGGAGAGTCAGTTCAGGGTAGAGCTTTAGGCTAGTGGTCATTCCCAGACTTAGGCATAGATGAAACATCTGCTTGTTTTGGGCCAGGCACCAATATGATTGGGTGTTGGACCTATGAATGTCTGGGGTACTATTTTTATTGCATTATAATTAGCTATTGTTATCTTTGGTACTGGTGATTTAGTTTCTTTTATTTCTTCCCACCTTGTTTAGGTGTTCATGTTTCTAACTGAGCTTATTCCATATGCAGTGGAGTTGGTGACACCGCTTGGTAAGAAGTGAGATAAGGGTTTCAGGTGTTTTTCCTGTGCACTAAACGTGTTAGGGGTTGAGTTGGAATGAGATTTCATTATTTCAGAGATAGACCTCTTTGACGTTATCCTTGGTATGGATTGGATGGTGCACTTTTAAGAAGACGTCAATTTTTAATGGCGGTGAGTGATTTTTATGGAACCAGATGGAAGTACCCATGTTTTTCTTTGTGGATGGGATCCTCGGCCAAGATGCACTGAACCTACACTCCCTAAATTGGGAAATATCCTTTTTTAGTAATCTTCACTCACATTGGAGTATAATGGTGGTGCTTCTAAGGGTGGATTAACTCCTTTGGTGGATGAGTTCCCAATGTTTTCTATAGAGGATTTATCAGGTTTTCCTCTAGATTGGGATGTGGAGTTCTATTTTGATTTAGTGCTGGGAACACAACGAATATCACTTCCCTCATATTGTATGGCTCACACCGATTTGAGGGAATTAATGATACAACTAGATGATTTGGAATCCACATGATTCATTCACTCGAGAACCTCTCCTTAGGATGCCCCAATTCTGTTAGCAAAAAATGCCAATGGATATCTTCGGTTATGTATTGATTACCAGAATCTAAACAAGGTGAACATCAAGAACAAGTATCCTCTACCCCGTATTGATGACCTTTTCGATCAACATAAGGGGGAAATGTGGTTTTCTAAAATTGACTTGCCTTCTGGTTACCACCAAATCACTATTAAGGAGGAAGATGTCCCAAAAATAGCATTCCAAATCATATATGTCCATTTTGAATATTTGGTCATTATTTTTTGGTTGAAAAATTCTCCAACTATCTTTATTGCATTTATAAAGAGGTTGTTCCACCAGTATCTAGATTCATTCATTGTGGTATTCTTGGATGACATACTAGTTTATTATGGGACCAAGGAGGATCGTGAGTAGTATTTGAGAATCATGTTGGGAACTCATTGAGATCATTGTCTCTCTTCCATGTTTTCTAAGGGAAGATTCCAGATTAAATAGGTGATGTTTCTAGGACATGTTATCTTAGTATAATGGTTTTTAGTGGACCTTGTAAAGATCAGTTCATTTAATTCATGGAAATATCTGAATAAAATATTTGAGATCAGAAGTTTCTTAGGCCTAGATGGGTATTATGGGAGGTTTTTTTGAGATTTATCTCAACTTTTTTGCTGATGAAAACACTTACCTAGAAAAGGGTTAAGTTTGAATATATCCGAGAGTGCTAAGAATTCTTTTAGGATCTTAATTTGGAGTTGAACATGACTCCTGTTTTGATATATATAGAATCTGGAAAGGGGTATGTGGTTTATTGCAATGCCTCAAGTATGGGTCTTAGGTGTGTGATTTTGTTGGATGACCATATAATGGCTTATGTTCACGTTAGCTCTGACCACATGAAAATAATTACCCAACAATTGACATTGAGTTGGAAGCTGTGATGCATGTCTTGAAAACATAGTGCCATTATAATTTTCAATAGAATTTTTCAATTTATTCTGATCATAAAAATTTAGCCTACTTTTTTTCCATAAATATTTGAATTTGTGGTAGCGTTGTTGGGTTGAGTATCTTGATGGGTTTGATTTTGATATCATGTATATCACAGTTAAAGGTAATGTTGTGGTAGATTCTATGAGAAGAAAGGTTCCAGTGCAGACATTGAAAGAATTCAGTGATGAGTAGACTTTGATGAGTCTTTTTTCTCAGATGCACTTGGAGAGCATAGGGAACAATGAAGGTGAATTATTGGATAATGTCCATTTGAAACCTTCTCTTCAAGAAATAATTCAGTGGGATAAACATGATGATGAGTTTTTTTAGTTATCTATGTATTTTCCTCATGGTGAAGAAATTCTGTGTGATTGGTTGTTGTCTCCCTAGGGAATTTTGTGCTTCAAGGGTCGCTTTATGGTTCCATTGTATCTGAGGAAGGTTGTGATGTAAGATAGACACCAGTATCATTGGTCCATTAATCCTGGTTCAACCAAGATGTATTATGATGTGTGTCTATAATTTTGGTGTCCAGGTATGAGGCTTGATATAGATAATTTTTTATTACGATGTTATACATGTCAATAAGTAAAATTAGAGCACCGAATACCCTCTAGTTTTCTTCAGCCGCAACTAATTCTTACCTGGAAGTGGGATTAGATCACCATGGATTTTATTATTTTCTTACCCCATAAAACCTAGGGAATTAATTCTATTTGGGTATTGATTGATCATCTAACCAAATCATTCCATTTCATTCCAATCAAAGATTCAACGAAGGTAGATGAGTTTGTCTGGTTATATGTTCACAGGTTTTTGAGGCTCCATGGTGTGCCATCGGTAATTGTTTCTGATAGGGAACCCCATTTTAACTCATGGTTATGGGAATACCTTCAAAGGTTAAAGGGGTTTCAGGCCAAGTTGAGTATGACATACCATCCTCAAACGAATGGTCAGATAGAACGGGAAAATCAGACTCTAGACGACATGCTCTCAGCATGTGTCATAGATTTATGAGGTTCTTGGGATAGAAATTTGGGATTGTTCAAGTTTTCATATAATAATAGTTACTAATGATCAATTTTAATGGATACTTTTGATATGATTTATGGTCGGCTGTGTCAGTCGCCTTTGTGTTGGGATGATGCAGGTGAAATCTCACTGTTTGGACCGATCCTTGTGAAAGAGACTTTTGAGAAAGTGAATTTGATAAAATAGTGATTATTGATAGCTTAGAGTTGTCACAAGTGTTATTCCAATCATATACGTAGATATTTGGAGTTTTCCTTGGGTGATTTGGTGTTTCTGAAAGTGGCACCTCGCTTGTGTCATCATCATTTGGGTAAGAAAGGAAAGCTAACGTTGAGGTATGTTGGACCTTTTGAGATTACTGAGTAGGTTGGAAGGGTGGAATAAAGTTTATATTTTCATTAATATTTTATTTTAATAAATGAAATTTTCCATGTTTCTCAGTTGAAGAAATACAACCCAGATCTATCTCATGTGTTGAATTGGGAAGATTTGAAGATAGAGACTGATTTTTCTGTGTTTGAAAGACTATTATATATTGTGGATTATCAGGAGAAAGTGCTTCGTGCGAAGTCTATTATATTGATCTGAGTTATTTGGAAATATGAAAATGATGTGAATGAGACTTGGGAGATAACAACTTGGGTTGAGGAAGAGTATCCATTTTTATTCTTGGATCAAGATTCAAAGGAACTTTATGGGGGTGGAATGCTTTTATAGTGGAGATAATTGTCACATATATGTTATCATTTTGAGGTATTTTTCTATTTATTTTTAGTATATCATTTTCCCCTTGTATTAACTTTGTTTTTTTACTAAAAAATGGTAGTTATTGGGTTAACAGTAGGTGGTGCATAGTTGGAACACGGTTTGGAAAACCAAATACCCTTGCCCAAGAAACCGTGCAACCATGTGTCATTTTTGGATGTGGGAAACTGCACGGTTGATGTATTTTTTTTACAAAAAATGTGGTGTAACCATGAGGAACATTCCTCTTGTACTATGAGTGTTAAACAGTTTCCATATGTTTATTCTAACCATTTAAGAAAATCGTGCGACCTATCTAGGTAATTAAAAATTGTATTTTTACCCTTTCCCCTTTCATTTTTAAACCTAAACACCCATAATCCCCCCCACTCAGGATTATTCATCTAAGAGCCTCTCCCTCATCCCCTTAAACCCTTAGATCTTCGTTTTTATGGTGTATTTGGTGTGTATTATTCAAGAATCCATCATGTAAGTGCCTTTCTCCCTTGATTTCTCTTCTTTTATATGGTTTCTCTTCCTCCATCTTTGGGTTTTTGTTCTTCAGTGGGTTGAGTGACCTATTTAGGGAAGGATCTTGTTCCTTGGGATTCGATATTGATTTTTATGGTTTGATCATTCCTTTATAGGGTCCCTTGGTGGTTCGATTGTGGTTTAGCCCTGATTTTAATAAGTTTATACACTTGTAGTAGGTGGTTCCATGCTTAAACATTATTTGGTGATTTTTATATACTTTATATTCTTATTGGATGTGTTCTATATATTCTATATGAGGTGAGAAATGTGTTTTGAAAAGTATTAAAGATACACTTGTGTTGAAAAATGGGTTTTCAAAGGAAATGGGTTATGTTACATGTTTATTACATGTGTGCCACTTTGTTTAATTCTTAAAGGTGTAAGATATGATGTGTGAATGGTGAGAAGAATATTTTGAAATTGTTTTGGTGTGTATTTGGATTTGAAAGTGGGTTTGGTTATGAAAAAGGTGATTTATCGTAGGTATTTATATTGATTGGATTATTAATGTGTAAAAGTGATGTTTATGTGATATGTTGAATGGAAATTAAGCAGAAAGATAATCCTAGATGACTATGTGGGAAGACTATGAAAAATATGCTAGTTGTATCAATGGGGTTGAGGTCCTGTTCATTTTTGCGAGATTGAAAATACAACACTAACTAAACTATAATTATTGGATACCACTAGAATTTTGAATAGATTATTATCTTGTAGCTCATGCATGAAGAAGATAATCAGTGTAGTTGTTATACCACACATCCTTGAGGTATGAGTTTCTTAGTGTTCCACTATAGTTGGTAAGGATTTCCCATGACATAGTTCTAATTTTTTTATATCTTACTTACTATAAACATACAATAATTTTTTTTGGATATTTCAAAAGAAAATCATGTTTTCATTTAATTTTTTTCCTATAAAAATGTATCTAGATTTTCATGTATAAAAGTTTAATGTTAATTTTTCTTGTAATGTTTTAGCATGAAATATATTTTATTGGGTGGCATCTTACTGGGATGTGGCTCACAGCCTACATACACCTTTGGGTGTATTTATACCTGGTTATGTTTGACTCATGTAAAGTAAAAATGTATCATGATGTTGGTTTGGGTTTCTAGTGGTATTCTCTTGTTGGTTTTGGTGTTGGTGGTGGTGGTTTAGGGGTGATGATCCTCATGTTTCATAGAGATTTTTATTTTGTGGTTGGTCGATATCCCTCCCCATTTAGGTTGTTTTGGATTCAGTAAAAATTGTAAAATGTTCAACTTGGATGGTTGTATCTCTTTAGGTTATGAATATTGATATTGGTGTGATATATTTTTATTTTGTTTAATTTATATTTATTAATCATGGGTGAAATAATTCCCAATGTTAAAATGATAATACCCAGGCACTAGTTTCCATCCCATGGGGATCAAGAATGCCCTTCAGGGCATGGAGGCGTTAGGTCGTACATACGCATGAGTAACATTTCCATTTTTCAAATATCATTATAGAAAGTAGGTAAGTAATATTTCATATTTATAGAATGATAATAGTATCATAAATATCATTTTACTTATTTTAATGTACCTATATATATCATCCATGTGGTGTGGTGATGAAAAGAGAGTCACATTACTTCATGAAGGTGGTAGTCTACACATACATGAATGATGTTATCATCTTTAAGTATAAAAATGAAATGATGTTTTACATTTTTTAATTGATTAATATGTCGTTAATATCATAATTATTTTCTTTATATAATATATAATCATTAACATTATTCCTTATCACCTTCCATGAAAATATTTAGTGAAAGACGAATCACATCGCATTGTAAGGTTGTAGTCTACCATACACATGAGCGACATTATCTTATCTCTTAAAGAATAGAAGTTAACAAGAAATGTATGATATAATAATCCCAGAGTTATAAAATTCTTGTCTTTTTCACTATTCATTAGAAAATGAAACTTATCAGAAAAATCCCATAAAATATCCATAAGATAATTATGATATTTCAATTTAAAAATGTTTTTTTATTTTTTTGAATAAATTTTCTAAATTTGTTAAATATAAATTTTTTTTTCAAAGATTGATTAAACCTTCTTTTATAAAAATACATTTTTAAGAAAACATGTACTTTTATTTTAAATGATTATTATATTATTTATAATCAATGGATAACATGAGTAAACCATATGTTTTCATATGTTAGTTAATACTATTTATACCAATCATTATAATAGCTAGGAAATAATAATCATATTCAATAATAATATTAACAATACATTTTTGTTCGAAAAAACTTGACCTTTAATGTAACATAAGCTTTTGAAGAAACTCATTGTTTCATGTAATGAAAGCTAAAATCAGAGCTGCATGTAACACAAGATAAAAATAGTGTTATATGAAATTCAATATATTTATGAAATTGAATTTATTTAAAAATAAATATATATTAAGGTCTTAGGGTGCTATATTCTCTTCTATTATTGGTGTTTCATGTCATACACGTTATCAAATACAGTGTCCTTATTTGAGAATTTTGGGGTGTCACATTCCCCACACCTTAAATAAATTACATCCTTGAAATTTAGACTTGATCATGGAAATCAAGGGTTTCACATTTGGAAATACCATTTTTGAAAAACCCCAGCATAAAAGGGTAAATAAAACATTATCTCAATAAGATATATATGGAGGTATAATGGTAATATGGAATAACATATCACTAGGTTTCTATATAGGAGATCATTAGTGAAAAGTGAAGATATGGAAATTGAGGAAAACCACAAATAATTATAGAGAGTGATTGATGTAATTGATCACAAGAAAGTGAATGGTCAATGAAAAGTTAAGGGGTTCAAAACCATAAATTTGTGATGATATAAAAGACCATCTGATTCATTAGATATGAAGGCAATAGGATAACATTTTTGTTTCAAGATCCTGTTACTAATGTTGAGAGAATTATTTTACTATATAATAATATAAGTAAATATAATTACTTAGATATGTTTATATTTTATAATCATAATTTCATCATTTTTTTTGCGTTGAAAAATTTCCAATTCACCACTTACTAAATGAAATTAATATCCAAAAATGATTATTTAATTCCTAAAGATATAAAATTCAATTTTAATAAATCATATGGTCCATAAAATAGTGAAAATTATATATATCTATTTAAAACTATTTTATGAAAAAAAATCTGTTTAGCACAAGTTATCCAAATTCATAAATCTCTATATATTGAAGTAATAAATTAATCTCTAAAACCTAATCCATATTTTAACTTAGACCATTTCATAAATGGTTAACCTTATGACCCTTCCAAAATATTAAGATCCAAAAAATTTAGAAATAACATCATTGAATTACCAAAATGATCTTACCAATAATCAACCCTAAGGTAATCAGTACCATCCAATTTACATTATCCATATCAATTATCTATTTGTCCCAAAATCATTATATCATCATTAGGAACATATTAAGGGTTATATTTTCCTTAATAATATGTTTTACAAGATGTTGAACTTGCCATTGAATAAATTTTCTTGGTTATTATTACCATTCAACATATTCTCTCAAATACTTTAAGAAATGGTACTAAATTACAATACTTATGCATTTCATGATTATTATAATAAGAATTTCATTAATAAAATATTTTTACAATATATTTCTTAGATCCAAATACACAATCAAAGTAATCACTCCACATAATCTCTAGAAATGGAATAAGCTTAACCTTGACCCCTTAGTTCATTTGGATGTATTTGACCTGGATTCTTGGGGAATTCATTTGTATAGTTCCCCATCTCCGTATAGTAGAATCATTGTACATTTGAAGATTATTTCTTTACGTTTAAATCACAAGCATGTTTTACTTTTTCCCCACACATAAAACAAACTCCTTTTCCTTTTATGCATGTATCAACGTATTTCCTTCCACAAGTATCACATGTTGGAAAATCATTCCTTACCTTATTACCTTTATCTTTTTTTTCTCTTCCACCATATTCTCCTCTTTATTACCTTTGAAGGTATAAGACTTGGAGAATAATTTATTTTTATTGATAACACATGATATTATATACTCATATGATGAGAATGTTTGGGAGACTATTTTACATCAAAGGATTTTCTTAATCCCATCAAATAAATGATCAATATAGATATTTAGATTACATATGTAGTCCTAAACATGCTTTGATAGAATTGTAAAGCTGGCTTCATACTTAGAAAAAAATTCTCTTTTTTCTATCTTAGACTCAAGACCTGTCTTTCCATACCCACTCATTGATAATGAGGAAAATATTTTTCTAAGAATATTACCTTGAAATTATTCCACTACATTATTTTTATTTCCTCCTCACCCTTAATGTTTTAGATCAACAATCACCATTGATACCCATCTCATAAGAAATGATAAAATTCCATAAAAACTTTCTCCTTTTCACTAATTCCCAAAGAGAGAAATATATTCTCAAAGGAATTTATCCATTGATCCACTAAAAATGGATTTTTAGTTCCATTTAATTATGGATGTTTCTGATCAACAAAGTGGTATAACATTATTACACTATGTGGTGGATCAATAGACTTCTTCTTATGGGAAAATTTATAACTCATAACATGAGTTTTATACCCCAATATGGTTATAATGTGATTAGTCCTAGCTATATCTCCAGCTCTAACTTTATTATCTTTCCCATGAGGGATATCCTTACACGAATTAATAAAATTCACATTCCTTCCATTAGGTTCTATTTCAAAATAATTTAATACACTATATTAGATCATAACATTATGAAACATAATTTATAACACCAAAAATAGTGAAAGAAATAATATAGATGATATCATAGTCATAAACATGGTTTATTTGGGAATAGCATTATTTTTTACTCCTTTATAATGGGTTATAAAGAAAATATGAATTATACTAAGAATAACCCCCTAAGAGGGACAAACCAGGTGCACAGTAAGGCCTATTTTCATGTACTAGGTAACGCTCGATTCAATCCCGATATGCATTTTCTAGAGTTATTAACCCTAGGAACATCTGTTCTAAAATCCCATCCACTTGTAGTATCTAGAAAGGGATTTATTTTTTAGAAAAAACCACACACTCTCTAACCTACCAAAACATTAGTATGTTCTTCTATACTTATCCTATAAGTTTATCATAGGGTTATTTTGACATCTTGGACCTGGATGCCATTTAACCCATGCCCTGAGCTCAGTTGGCCACATGACCCCCAGAGCATCTCACCATATACAAGGGGTATTCAACTAGCATCCAGGGTTTATAGGTAGTACAATGGGGAGAATATAACCCCATGTGAGAGTAATATAGTGGATAAAATAAATAGTAAATTGTAGCAGAATCATATGAAAATATAAAGATACAGTAAACAGAAAAATCATGACAATCAACTAAATAACTAAGAAGTGGAAGAAATAAATAACTGAATATAATAACTGAAATCCTCAAATTCCATGTCATATACAAACATGTATGCATGGATTAATAGTAATATAGAAATAACCATAAGATACAATCATGCTATACAATAGTTCAAAAAGAAACAAAAGGACAAAAACAGCTCCCTGAGCACCTCAAGCCGAAGCCCGATCTTGTGCTTCTATCTCCAGCTAATAAGTACAGGTCAAAAACCTGTAGAAGGGCATTTACCCTTTCCGGTACTTGTAGAAATATAATCTTCTTGGGTGACAAGGGCCCGAGTAGGGTGTGAGAAAAAAATATCATTAGTCCATCACAACGATGTCTATGTGTAATCTGAGTAGGTTCTCAGAAGTAAAAAATGAGTAACAATAAGTAGGTAAGTAAAACAGTGAAAAATAAATATATACCCCCCCCCCCCGATCAGGTTTCTAAAATATACCTAGCGGGTCTACCTACTTCAGCCCAGGACTTGTATGTCTGATCAAGTAACCACATATAAATATACATATATTTCTGGTTTGGACTAGGATGTAATGTATAGGTTCCCAACACCAGTATACAAGATAATAATCTATATTCATGGGGTAGTAAGCTCGATGATGATGTAAGGGTAGTTTTGGTCTCCATTCCCCCATTGAGGCCCTTACCATCATTCCAGAATAAGTAACTAACATGGCGTAAAATACCTCTTACCCATACATGTATATATATAGACACTACTAGAAATTTGGGCTATAGCCATGGTTATAAACTGTGGCTATAGGCCCCAAAACCGTGGCTATAGGTTATAGCCACGGTTTCATGAACCGTGGCTGGTATTGGCATGGCTATAAGTCTGACCCTATAGCCACGGTTCCAAACCTTGGCTGTAGGGTCAGCCCGATAGATGCCAGTAAAAGCCACTGTCACCGTGGCTAAAGCCCTATAGCCATGGTTTGGAACCGTGGCTATAGGAATATAGCCACAGTTAAAACTGTGGATAAAGACCTATAGCCACGGTTTGGAACCGTGGCTATAGGGCTTTCCACTGCATAAAAAAATCCAGCATGGTGAACCGTGCTGGCTGTTGGGAGGACTGCCCCAACACCCCCACCCCCTACTACTGCACACCTCCCCTACCCCACCCCCTGCACTGCTACAGTGCTTGTTAGTTGCAGGCCACAAGCATTCGACCCAACCAGATCAGGCAACACCACCCTATTAATCTACTCTAAAAAAAGGGATGGCATCAAAGCGATTAGAATGGCTCCTTGGGTAACCCTCAAGAATGCAGGTGTTTAGTTCATCCAAAATAGACTGTAATTTGGTAACATCAAGGCCTCAAACATAATTTTGATCAACTATAAAGGATCCATATTCATGGATTATGTTAGCCCTAGTATGCTGGTGTCTCTCTTTAATGCATGCATGAAAAATTGTTGAGTTTTTCACTCTCTAGAATCCATTTAATTGGATCCCATTCTCGAGAAAGAAATTCCTTTTCCAGAAGGCAGACCACTAAATCATTATTCATTGAGATCAAATGACTAAACAGGTAATTATCACAGTAGGACAATATTTGTGTTTCTAAAAAGATAACATCTGCACAAAAGTTATCTGTGTCTTGACATCACAGAAGTAGGTTCTTTAACCATGCTTGAAGATCATGTTGAAGTTCCCTCAACCTGTTATGAAGACCAATCCATAGGTTATCATGAACTGGCATGGACTAGGACTCAGAAACCATGTTGAGAAAACATGGGTCAGAGATCTATATGTGATAAAATATGAAGCGATCACCTCTATTATCATCCTAACAAAGGGTCACAAGAATCAGTGAATGGTCTGAAAGATCACAAGAAAGGTGAAAAAATTAACACTTAGTATGAAATAAATGGAATTAAATTTTTCTGGTCTCAGTTTTTTATCCACATGGAGGATGGAGTTGAAGTCACCAATTATAGTCCATGGATCTATGATAATACTACACAGATTATTGATGTTCTTCCATAGATCTCTCCTGACCATATAGATGTTAAAAGCATATACAATTGAGTAGAACATTTTTTAGCCAGATATATCAAAACTACATGTGATGATTTCTCCATCTTCGTGGATAATGACAGGGTTTTCAACCCTTCTATGAACCAATATCCAGATTCCTTCAAAGATGGATTTAGACGGAATAGTTCATAGCCTGGAGTATCCCCTATTATTGAAAAGAGTAGTTCAATCTGATGAAATAATAGTTGGCACAGAAATACCAATATTATTAGGTTTGTACATACCTGTAAGGAACCTGAGGTATCCTTCCCTACCAGGGTTGAATATTCACTGGCATTTCCAAAAGAGTATCCTCATTTCGGTTTCAGTTGGGGATGATTCCTCCTTTTCCTTTCCTATCTATTTGCCTTTGTGATTTTCTGATAACAGTGCCTGCCTTTGCAGGATTTGCAACAGATTTAGAATCTTTGGGATCATCATTATATTGAGTTTGTGCTGAGGTAATGTTACCGTTTATGAGAGGTTTTTCCATAGGAGAGTCCTCATTGGAGATGTCAGTTCTTCTCTAGACCTGAATATTGGCCAGACCCTCCTTTTCTTCCAGCATGTGTTGGGTTTGTTCACAATTTTTTTAATCCTCTTAAATTGGGATTTTAATGGGGATATCTTCACTGAGACTGTCATTTATGTCATGTGCATGAGTCACTATTTTCTCCTTATGATTTTCTAGGTTGTGGTGATTCATACCTATAGTACCCGAGAGTGAATCCACATGAATTGCCGCATCAATGTCTGAGGTGACCAGAGCTATCTTAAAATCCTCAGGTTAAATAGAAATAATAGTAGAAACAACATCTGATGAGATGTACAAGAAGCAGGATTTAGGTTCACACTGCATGTTAATTTCAAGTGTATAGATATTTACTGCATTTTAATTCTTCTGCTCTTTCTCCTCTGCTAGAGCTGCCCATGAAGAACTCATGGGAACAAATTTTTTATCCACGACTCATTTTAGAGGATCGAAAACATCCTATTTCATATAACTCATCTGATAGTCTTATTTCCTTTGGAAATTTCCTTCCAAGAAGTGGTGTTAGAAACTGACTTTACCATTTTATTAACCACTCGAAAGTTTTTAATAGCATGCCCGACCATCTTTCATTGCTCACAAAAGGGAGGAAGATTCTAAAACTCAGAGTTGATCTCCATTTGATGCTCATCTGAATCTAGAGATATGCGTGTTGGAGGAGGTAATTCCATATTGACCTCAATTAGCACTCTAGCATAAAGACCAAGATCTCCACTGATAGTGTGCTGATAAATCTTAAGAGGAGTGCCAATTCCAGATTCTAGATCATTTAGTTTTTTTGGGGTTCCAGTAAATCAAAAAAGTCCATTTATCCTGGTCTAAACCTGAGCAAGAGAGCACTTTTTCATAAAAGGATTGAAGTTAGCATCCCAATTCTAAATCCTGGGGAACCTTGGTTTGAGGTTAAGATTACCAGCCCACCAGACCATCTCAAGGTCATATTGTTTCTCCAATAGGACATGGAAGTAGCAATTTTTCCCTGAAGATCCCCTGACACCTCGGACAACACTTGGACACCCCACCTGCACCCTGCCCTACAGACCCCCCCAGACAACCCTTATACACCCCCCTAGATAGCCCCTCCTGGACACCCCACCTGCACCCTCCCCCTGCCCTGCAGACCCCCCGAACCCCCCCCTAACATCCCTTGGACACCCCACCTAGATAGCCCCTTCAAGAAAATTCTATAGCCATTAGTACCTTCACTTCATTATGAAAGAATGATAAATGAACAATGCCTTGAAACTTTTCCAAGAATAGTCTTTGTCTGGCTTGGTCTGAATAATAGACTTCCACTACTTATAACTCGGACCCTCTAGTGTCATGGTTACAAAAATAACCTTAAGAGACTCATAAATATAAAGCTGGATAAAACTATCCTCAACCTTCAGTACCAAAACCAATTCATCCTAAGAATTTTGTTACCTAGGAATTATTGTGAGGCTACCATCTTGATTATGGGGGGATGTTGCAGGCTGAAATGAAGGTGGAAGGGGGCTGGTGTCGACTAGATGTGGCTGGAGTAGGGTCAAATCATGGCATAAACGCAGCGTGAACAAGGCGTGACTGCGGCGTGTTAGCCCGGTCCAACGACATTCGCGGGGCAACATATTTCGACCAGGAGCGAAGGGAGCGGGAGGAGGCTCAAATGCTGGTGGAAGGGGGCTGGTTGAAAGTGTTGGGGGGATGGTGCGAGCTGATTCAAAGGTGGCAGGGGGGATGTTGCGGGCTGGAATACTGGTGGCAGCAGGCTGAAATGAAGGTGGAAGGGGGCTGGTGTGGGCTGGATGTGGCTGGAGCAGGGCCAAATCACGGCATTAACACGGAGTTACTACGGCGTGACCGAGGCGTGACCGCGGCGTGACCGTGGAGTGACCGTGGCGTGTTGGCCCGATACAGCAACATCCGTAGGGCATCATCTTCCGGCCAGGAGTGAAGGGAGCGGGAGGAGGCTGGAATGTTGGTGGAAGGGGGTTGGTTGCAGGTGTTGGGGAGATGGTGCAGGCTGATTTGAAGGTGGAAGGGGGGGATATTGCGGGTTGGAATGCTGGTGGCAGTGGGATAAAATGAAGGTGGAAGGGGGCTGGTGTGGGCTGGATGTGGCTGGAGCAGGGCCAAATCACAATGTGACCGTGGCGTGACCGTGGTGTGACCACGGTGTGAATGCAGCGTGTTGGCCCGGTCCAGCGGCATCCGCAGGGCAGCATCTTCCGGCCAGGAGCGAAGGGAGTGGGAGGAGGCTGGAATGCTGGTGGAAGGGGGCTGGTTGTAGGTGTTGGGGAGATGGTGTGGGCTGATTCGAAGGTGGCAGGGGGGGCTGTTGCGGGCTGGAATGCTGGTGGCAGCGGGCTGAAATGAAGGTGGAAGGGGGCTGGTGTGGGCTAGATGTGGCTGGAGCAGGGCCAAATCACTGTGTGACCGCGGCGTTTTGGAGCTTTCTAACTAAAAGTTGTTACTCCCCCACTGGATATATGCACCTTCACACATTAAATGTATTTTACAGAAACCTTCAAATTAAATGGGCAATGTCTCACATAAAATTTAAAGAGGAAGGTCGAAAACATAAAAAACATTGAAAAAAATGTAGAAACATGAACCTGGATGTTTTTTTATGCTTCCAAAAATAGTATGATTCGATCTTCAACAGGTGCATGAGGTGTTGTCCAGCTTTTCCCATGCCTAGAAAATACAAGAAAAATGTTATTAAATAGTAAAATAACTAAAAGAAATAAAAGAAAAGAAAAGGGAAAAGAATTTTTAGGTTTCAAACCCGGAACACGGGCTGTTGTTAACCTGTCCACATCTGCACCCCTCCACCCTCCCTCCTGCCCCCTACCCCATGCACCCTGCCCCCTGCCCCCCTGCACCCCTGTCCCCTGCCCCTGTCCCCTGCCCCCTGCCCCCTACCCCCTTCCCCCTTCCCCATGCCCCTTGTCCCCCTCCAACTTGCCCCCTGCAACCTGCCCCCTACCCCCGCCCCCCCTCCAACCTGCCCCCTGCCCCCTACCCCCTGCCCCCTTGCACCCCTGCCCCCTGCCCCTTCCCCCTGCCCCCTCTAACCTGCCCCCTGCCCCTGCCCCCTGCCCATACCCCCTGCCCCCCTCCAACCGGCCCCCCTTCACCCCTCCACCCTGCACCCTGCCCCCTGCCCCCTTCCCCCCTCCACCCTCCCCCTGCCCCCTGCCCCCTACCCCCTGCCCCCCACCCTGCCCCCTGCACCCCTCCACCCTACACCATACACCCTGCCCCATGCCTCCCTCCACCCAGCCCTCTAGCCTGCACAACACCCCCTGCACCCCCACCCCCTGCCCCTGCCCCCCTCCACCCTCCCCCTGCCCCCTGCCCCCTCCACCCTGTCCCCCTTCCCCCTGCCCCCCTCCACCCTGCCCCCTGCCCCCTGCCACCCTCCACCCAGCCCCCTAGCCTGCACATCCCACCCTGCCCCCCTCCATCCATTCCCAATTGCTAAATAATGTTTTTGTATTATGTACAAGTGTTTTATGAACCTAATTTTCCTATGATACTAAACATTTAGATCCTTGAATGTATTATTATGTCAAAGGACCCTTGGTATCCAGTGACTCACTAGCTAGAGAAGAATAAAAAACATGTTCCCCATCAAGATGAGTGCTATATTTTTCCTTGAATATACCTTTGGATCGAGACTCTAGCAGTTCACAATGGAATTGCCTCTGTTTCCTAGACAATGTGTTGTTTAACTTTGAACTGTTTTTCAGTAGAGAACCAAATAAACTCTAGATGTTTCTTATACAGGTCAAGCTCTACAAAAAAATAATAATGAATGAGATGTTTCCCTTTAAGCATCTTTTGATCGACCTAAAATATTTCCAAGAATGTTGCTGCAAATAGTAATAAAAGAAGGATTTTAAAAAGGAAGATGTAATCTGATAATCTAAATCCATTGGGATGAAAACTGAGAGTCACTTTTAGAGTGAACAATTAGGTTACACTGGTAGAGGAAACATGGTTAACAGTTGAAGGAAAATGAATATTTGGATAATGACAAAGCCAGATCCACCACTTCATGCAACCTGGGAAAGAATCAATGAGAACTGAGTTTAGTACACCTATGGTGGATCAATTCTTATATTAGGGAAGTAAAGAATTAGCAAATTTTAGGGAATAATGTTCGACTGCTGGAAAACATTTGAAAAATACTAAAACATTATGGTTAACCTGAATACTAGTGATTGATATTGAAAGAAGTGATTTCAAAATTGATGCATGTCGAACCCCAGGAAAAAAGACGTAGAAGTAAATGAGACTTCAAGGTACCGAATAATAGATAAGGTGAAGGATGGGAAACTATGAAGGGAAGGAGTAGGCCCGAAGGCAGCTCCAAACCCCTGAAACCTCAAGTCACTAGTGATGCTTAGTAATGTTTCTCATGGATGAGAAGTCGTATAGTGCATATTTTGTAATGACTATGGATTTCTTTTTTGGGTTAATTGAAATTTTATGTTTTAGGTGGATGGATTTAGTAAAGGGGGGAAGAAGTATGTGGTGTTCCTAAAAAGCAGTAGATGGGGCCACTAGTTAGCTATTATAAAGCACCATGAACATATTAATAGTGATAGTGGTGGAGGGTTGGCTCTAGACTAACTAGAGGATGGTTGATAGTTGGAACCAAAAAATTTGTGGCCATTGGTCGGTTGGTGGTTTTCCACTGGGTAATCAATGCCTTCCTTGACCTTGTTTTACATAAGGGCAATTTATGTCATTTTTATCATGGATTTTGGAGGTGGATTAGAATGGAATTGGAGTATTTGTTCCACTTATTTCAAATAGGATGATTACCATGCATTTGTCAGGGATTTTGGTTCTATACTGAACCACACTTATGTAATTGTGATTTGGTACAATTCTCATTATGCATCTCAATCTTAAGAAAATTCATAGTAATTGCATTCCATATATCGTGTGTTTAGGTGTAGCTTTGATTGGAGACTTAGTGATTTGATTTCTAAATAAAGTGAGATAAAATGAAGATGGTGGTTCTTTCCTGTTATCTCATATCACAGACCTATTATCACCTAATAGTGGACTACAAGTTAGCACTCCCTCAAAAGTACCAGTCAAAGTATGATGTACTTCAAGTGTCTTCGATGCACTAATACTCTCTAGACACAACACATGTTTTTTGTCCTGATGAGGATTAATAGGATGTAGTTTCTTCATTAGAGGAGTATCTCATTCATATTTTTGATTAGAGCATGAAGACACTCCAAGTTACATCAGTTCCCCTGGTACAGGTGCTATAACAACATAGTCGAGTACAGGAAGAGACCTAGGAAAGGGAAGATGATATATGAGTTTCGCAGCTAGAAATATTCACTAACAATGCCTTTTGACCTTCATAAGATCAACTCGAGGATGAGTTTCATTGATGGGAGGTTGTAATTACCCTCCTTTACCGGTGGAAGAGGGCTGGCATGAGTGTTTTGCAGGAGGTTGGGGGGTGGTGGCTGGTGTGGTGGCTGGTGCGGGATAAATTGCAGGTGGCTGGGGGCTGGTGTGGGCTCGAATGCAGGTGGAAGGGGGATGGAATGCTAGTTGAAGGGGGCTGGTTGCAGGTGCTGGGGGGATGGTGTGGGCTGGATGTGGCTGGAGCCGGGCCAAACAGCAGTGTGACCACGACGTGACCGCGACATGTGGGCCCGGTCCAACGATATCTGTGGTGCAACATCTTCCGGATGCAGGTGGAAGGGAGCTGGAATGTTGGTGGAAGGGGGCTGGTTGCAGGTGCTGGGGAGATGGTTCGGGCTGATTCGAAGGTAGCAGGGGGGCTGTTGTGGGCTGGAATGCTAGTGGCAGCGAGCTGAAATGAAGGTGGAAGGGGGATGGTGTGGGCTGGATGTGGCTGGAGTAGGGCCAAATCACGTCATTACCACGGCGTGACCGCGGCGTGACCGTGGCGTGACCGTGGCGTGACTGCGGCGTGACCGCGGCGTGAGTGCGGCTTGAGCCTCCTTGAGAATTTTATCGGGGATACTCAGTGAGTCTACCCCTAGTACCAAGTCCTGACTTTCCACATTTTTACTAGTCTTGAAACTCACTGTTTCCTTTACTTCATGTTTTGAAGAAACAGATGTGTCGGTGCCTAGCACAACTTTCTCCTGTATAGCAACAAGAAAAATATATTTAGCAGCCAACTTGAAGTTACTTATAACCTTCTCTCGAGTTTTTTTAGTGTCCACCATATATATTTCCTTGTTGTAAAAAACACTTATGAATCTAACATAGAGAATAAATTGCCTCCCACTGGTATCATCTCTAACTGAGGGTACCACCAAACCATACTAAAACCATGAACAAGCCATTCCATCCAAATCATGCTATTCACTTAGTGGTGACTTGGTCATTATGGGAAATTCCATCTTAAAAGTCTAACGACACTTAAAGGGTGTCTTGGTTCAAACAACCGCTTTAATAAAAAGAGGGAAACCCCCTGCAGGGATATAAAAAGGGTCAAGTACGATGTGTGCTTTATGAATAACAATGACATCAAGTATAAGGAAAACATCAATGCAATAATGAGAAGCAAGGTATACCACTGTGAGTTTTCGTAGACAGTGCACCTCCGTTGGAGGGGTTTTATTACAAAACCATGACTTATTTATCAAACCAAACAATTATCTTAACTAACACTTACTCAAGAATTTCAATTTAATATGAACATGCAGAATTAAGAAGGCAACTTAATGCAATTTAAACATTCTTGAATTAAAGAGGCTAGGAGAGGGACCCTACCTCAACCTCAAGGTGTGTTTGCTTTTGATGACGAAAACTCAAATCTTCCTTTTTTCCGCTTGCACGTATATGCAACTTCACATATATATAAGGACACCTAGCCCCTATGTACATATTTGCATGGCCAAATACGCACAAGGGGGTCCTTAAATATATGTTTATACTTACATATACCCCTTTACACTTACACATGTATGCATTTTTAATATCCATATATAAGCACACCTAGCCCCAATATATATATTCATACTGCCATGAGTGAATATATATAAAGGGGGAACTTATATATGTATATGCCTACCTATGCATACACATGTAAGCCTTCGTCAACGGCGACTCGAATCTACCTCAACGAAATCTAAAACGCACTGCAAAAATATAAGGAACCCAAAAATCACAAATGCCCTAATTAAAATTGGGCCAAAGAATAAAAACAAAATAAACCTTACCCAAATACGATGTTGAACTCATTGTCATCGATGGTGGTGGATAGAACCAGCCTCATCATAAGAAACCACCTATAAGAAAATAGTGGGAAAAAATGAGATATAACGACTTCTTATATACATGTGATCAGTGTGTCAACAGTACATGATAAATGATACATGAATGCATTACCAACAATGAACAAATAATATTCAGATTGATAAGTACATCCCAATACTAAATATCATGATCATTAATAAACCTCTTTATTTTTCAAACATAACCTTCAATTGCCTATTCAAAAATCAAAAATCACCAAAATATGGGAATAAATTAAACTTCAATCACCACTTAAATGCGAAAAATAGAGATTAAACATTGTTCTTAATCTAGGGAACTTGAATAGTGTTGTTAAGGGAGTTCCACAAGGTTCTTCTGTCTTGATATTTATTGCAGGCATACACAAAAGTACAGCAGAAAGTATTATCATGCAAGTTTATTTCACATGTCAAAGACTGAGAATCATCATTAACAATATGAATTTTATCTATAGAGATATGTGCAAAGACCCACAAAGAATCATGATTGTTATTATTGGAAGTTGCTCCTATAAAAGTATAACTATATTTGTCAAGACTATTAAATCCAGAAGTAAAAGTGACTTTAGGTTCATAGATAGCAAAAAGCATCGGTTTATGAGTAAAACAAGAATTTTTTAAAGTTGTGATGGTGTCAAGGTTAGCAATACCCTGACAGTTCAAATATAAAATATTCGTTTATACTTAAGTTTGGGGATAGGCCCCTTGTTTTTGTTACCTCCTGAATTCTTTCCGCGCTTGTATTTTCTTTATTGCTCAGTAGAATGATCTTTAGGTGCCGCTGCATTTTTTTCCTGCAAAGTAATTGAAGGGTTAGGAGGGCTATGATTATTTTGAATAACTGTTAAGACCTATTCTTGGTGTATTTGTTTGTTCTTAGTTGCCTTCTGTACCACTATCCATTCTATTTCTGGTTTTATGTGATCAGATTCCCCAGATTGGTCACCCAGTTTCTGAGTGGTGAATTCAGCCATAGCAGGGGTTGCTGGTTGTGTCTGTTGTAGTTCCAGACCTTCGTCATCAACTTGCATGTGTTGTGCTTTGATAATATCATCCATCTGCATATTGCAAACTTGATTATGAAATGTTTCTTTGTCCAGCATCTCATCACTGTGTGAAGGTGATGAGAGTTGATGTTGTTTTTCACTGTCAGTAGTCGCAGCATAGGTGTCCTGCAGACCCCCCCTGCAGACCACCCCCTGCCCTGCAGACCTCCCCACTCCACCCTTCCCCCTCCCCCCGGCCCTGCAGACCTCCCCCGCCCCCCTCCCCCTGCCCCTGCCCCCCTCCACCCTCCCCCCAGGCCCTTGCCCTGCAGACCTGCCCCCTGCCCCCTGCCCTACAGACCTACCCCCTACACCCTGCCCCTGCCCCCCTCCACCCACACCTTGCCCCCTGCCCCTGCCCCCTGCTCTGCAGACCTGCCCCTTGCCCCCTGCCCCCCTCCACCCTCCCCTCTGCCCCCTTCCCCCCTCCACCCTCCCCCCTCCCCCCTGCCCCCCTAAGAAGGAATGTAATATAATACTGCCTAAAATCATTGAATAATTACCAAAAAAATTATATGATACATGAAATCAAGCACAACCACCTGTATACCAGAGGCAACCAACTAGAAAATAGGATTTGATAGGAGTCCTTACGGAGACTATAACCCTAACAACTGAGTGAAAAATAGAAGTAGATAAATTAAAAAACATATGTCACATAACATCATAGGATAACTTCCATAAAATTTATCATTAAAAAACATAATTCATGAAATATTAAAAATAATGGAATAAGGTAGTCAAAGGAAAACATTCCACTATACACATGCAAAAGGTAAAAAAGTGTAAAAACGGATAACAAACTACATGACTCAAAAAAGTGACTAGATCTCTATTCTGATACCAATTCCTTAGCTCCATCCTAACATAAACTCGTACACTAGTCATCAAGTTATTTCCCATATCCCTGTATGAAATTATGAAATCCACTATGGTACCAAATGATGAACCAAGTAGGGTGTGTTTACAACTTAGTAGGCCACCACAAATGGCATTCCTATAAAATCTATTCTGAAACAATAAGTTCATATAAGGGTTGAATTTATAAGTTATTGTCATAACTAGAATAATAAATAACTAAAATAAAACTGATCATGGGCTCCATAGTGATACTTTAGGCTAGACCCACCTACTATAGACAGTGTTGTATGTCTCTAAGTGTGTATTAGAGACCAATACAACCTAATAAACTCACAATGGTAATATACATGTATGTAGTCCAAACTAACACTTATTGGTAATATACCCATCCCCAAGGCCCTGTGTCCACATGGGGGAAGTGTTCACTCAGAATTTAATAGTATATCTCAGTGCCCACCCAAGGGCCATGTTCGGCTTAGGTTTAATAATAAATACCATCAATTCCATTAGTCAATAACATTTAATAAGTTTATTTTCAATCCAAATAACACCTTTGAAACTATATTCAACTTTAAAACACATTATTAATAGTAAAAAAAATTCCAATTCTACTTACTATGTTTTACCTTTCAAAAGTCAAAACACAAACCTATCCCAAATTTCCAATTCCAAAGTTATATTTAATGGAATAATCACAGTATATGGTTCCCATTACCCTAACCATTCATCTATAGTAATAAAATTATTTTCAATTGATTTATAACATAACATAAACTTAGTTCAAATCTTATAATGATAATTAAGGATACAAACTGAAACCAACTAATGTGGCCTAATAAGCACTTAATGAAAATTAATTTTACTAAGGGAAACACTTTGGGACCAACTACCTCATGTATAATAACGATTAAATTACAAATACATTCCTTTGATTTGTATAAGAATAGAATATATAGAAGTAGTAGAGAAATTACTTGAAAAATAGAAAAACTGGGTAAATCTTATAAAACACACCCCTCATAAAAAACGAGATAGGAGAAAAGGGGAGTCATACATTTACCAGAATAAAAAATTTTGATAGATGAAAATTAAATACACCAGGGATCTATAGATCTTATTAATGGAAGGAGAGGTAAGAGAGGGATAGTATAATGAAGGTGTTGTTGTGTAATTTGGGGAGAAAAATTAGGTTAGGGGTATTAAATAATGAAATGGAAAAAATGGAAAAAACACCAATTATAAAACAAAAAAAGACTGAATTCCTTGATAGTGGCTCTCATCTTCTTGTTGAAGGGCCTCCATTATCTATATATAGCTACTGGAATTCCACCAGCAAATTGGTGGTTTAGAAATGGTTAGTCGATGACACTACAACCTCTTATCTATATGCCATGTCTTCCTCTCATGCACCCCGGATACTCTCGAGACCCTCTGAACCCCCATATGCATTCATAAATGAGAAATTTCATTGAGGCTAAAAAAATAATAAATAAAAATACAATACCTAGGACAGGAGGGTGCCGTAGTGACAGGTCGTCAGAGAGGAGGGCACCGCGGTGAGAGAGGTCTCCGGGGAGGAGGTTGTCGTAGTGAGAGAGGTCATCGGGAGGGGGGCACCGCGGTGAGAGATTTCATCGGAGAGGAGGGCGCTGAGGTGAGGAGAGGATGGGGAGGAGAGGTTGGGAAGGAGAAGTCGTTGGGGAGGAGGGTGTCGCGGTGAGGAGAAAACATTAGGGAGGAGAATTCATCGGGGGAGTAGGGTGTCGTGGTCAGGTGAGGTCGGGGAGGAGGGCGACACGGTCAGGTGAGGTCGGGGAGGAGAACTCGTCGGGAGGTGAAGGGAGGAGAAGAAGTCGGAGGAGCACGAGAGGCGAATCGGGGACCCCGATACCAAATAGGAAAACATCGTATTTCCACGGTTATTAAATTAAACCATGGAAATTAGGAAGATATAGCCACAGATAAATAAAACCATGGCTATAGGTCCGTGGATATAGCTTCACTTTCTAGTAGTGAGATCATAATTGGCATGGGGTAAAAATTACTCCCACCCAAAAACGTATATATAGATCATAATTAGCATGAGGTAAAAATTAATCCCACCCATACACATTAATAAATATCATTCACATGATATCAACAAGCTCAAACCATTCAATAAATATCATTTATCATTTAAAAATTTATACAAGGCATAGAAAAATTCGTGGGTTCACCATCCATATATCAAGTTCATTTAATAAAAGAACACATTTAATATGATTCTTTTTGAAATAAAACATGAACAAGGGAAAGTTCATTCCATCCATTAAAAGCATTTCATTTTAAGATTCATATTCATATCATTCTATCCACGCTATACAAGACAAACTATCCAATTTTCCTAACATGGAAAATTCATTTTGAGGCAAAGGTGTGAAGGCCAATGTCCTAAGGTCAAATACTCACATGACCATTTGGTAAATTAAAATTAAAAAAGGACTAATCACCATTTATGCACCTTAGTATACATCAATTACACATGTGAAAAAATATATTTCCATTAAAAGTCCATCATGAAGCTAAATTGGGTTTCGAGCATTTGGGGCCTTTAGGCTAAAATGAAAATTTTCAAGGTTCCACACCTATAGATGTCCATAAAAAGAATTTTGGATTTATAATTCCCTAAAAAAGACCCAGTTAACATGTATCTAGGAACTATTTTTAGTTATACATGAAGGAACCAATGCATTGAAGATTCTTAACAAAGGCCGACATATGGCACAATGAGAATAAATTCTAAATAGAAAAAACTAAAATGTAAAACTATGTAACCACCCACCTTAAGGCCATAGATGATGCATAACTTGATATTGACCTTAGATATGAAGTAGTTTAGAATATATCTATGTTTTTTCCAATTACCTAAAAATTGGGCATATGATCCTATATCTAAACAGTGCAAAATATGGAGAGATTTAATGAGGAGAGAGGAATGTGTGAGGTTAGCCTTACCTTGGGCTATCTGATGCTTTCGATAGATCAGAGATCAATTTTTAGTTGAATGAGTTAGAAGAGATTAAATATTTGGTTGATCTTTGATCAAAAATAGGGGAATAAGAGAATGTTCTATCCACTGGATAATGGAGAAAAAGAAATAAGGGTTTAAAAATTAAGAGGGGAAAGATGGTTTTTTACCCCAGAAAATTGGGTCCGGTATAAGCACATGATTTACAAACCGTGTGCAAACCATGCACTAAGGCGCTATCCCAGAACTATAGTAGGATGCATGCTTGTTTACCTAGTATTTCCTGGTTGTATAAAAACCATGAAAACTTGTAATTTCCCCCATCTACAGCCACACAATTTATTCAAACCCGACAGCCCAATTATTTTTCCCATTTCAAAAACTCTAGGCTTCGAACGAGCGCTGAATTCTACCGTGACCTCTGTGACTTAATTGGGAATCATAATTAGGGCCATGTAAGGTATTTTAATTGAATAAATAATGATCCATACCTTTGGGAAAATTCAATTCATTACAAACTCACCTCCTTATAGCAACTCATCCCTGAGTTGGCCTTATGAGGGTAAAGAAGTGCTTTCAGTAAAGAGTTCCAGACACTGATAATTTATATCAGTTTCTTGCTCCAAAGTCTCATCTTATACCTCGATGTGCTACCATAACACCCATACAAGGGGAATGAACCTGCCTCAGAGTGTCTTCACACTCTGATCAACTATCTACACCAGATAATTATCAAAGGAAGCATCTATTTATCGATCAACCTCATCAACCTGAAAGACATGAGATGGGTTTAGATAATATTGGTGAAGCTAAGATACATGAAATATATCAAGAATAGACTAGTATCTCTGAGGAAGTTCTTACTGGTACAGCAATGGTCTGATCCACTTCACAACCTCGAAGGATCCAAATAATATCGGTGATATATTACCCTACTTTCGAATATGTCTATGCCCTAACCTGGGTGAGAATTTCAAGAAAACCTTGTCTCAGACCACAAACTCAAGAGGTCTCCAGCATCCATTGTAATATGACTATTTGCTGGAATGAGATGCAAATATATGCTTCCAGATCATCTGGACCTATTCTGCAGTCTTCTATATGAGATATGGTCCAAGCATAGCTGTCTGCCCCACCTCAAACTAGCACAGAGGTGAGTGATAAGTCCCACCATATAAGGCTTCACAAGAAGCCATCTCAATGGTAGCTTGGAAGTTTTTGTTATAATAAAATTACACAAGAGGAATTTATTCCTCCCAATAACCCATAAAAGCAAGGAAGATGATCAAATCATGCCCTCCAAGACCTAAATTTTATGCTTTGTATGTCCATCAGTCTATGGGTGATAGGTCATGCTCAAAATTACTTGTGTACCTGAATACCTCTATAGCCCCTACTAATACCATGACATGAAACCATAAACTCTATCAGAAATGATAGAATAAGGATATCCCTGAAGACATACCACCTCTTTGACATACAATCTCCCTAGACCATCTATCGAGAAGGTCTCTCACATGGGTAATAAGTGTGTGACCTTCATCAAATGATCAATGAAAACCCAAACTGTTTTGTTTCTATGAAGTGATATGGGTAGAAATATTATGAAGCCCATCAAAACATCATAAAATTTCCACATAGAAATTGAAAATGGATAAAGAATCCTTGTTGGATACTGATGTTCTTCCTTCACATGCTGATAGGTTGAACATCGAGTGATGAAATCGAATACCTCATGTTTCATGACGGGCCACCAATATTGGAATTTTAGATCTCGATACATTTTTTGTAAACTGGTAGAACCGCCAATGCTGAGGAATAAAAATCCCACATCATCTCTAATATGATGTTTTCTGGGATCCATACACACCCACATAACAATAGATTATCATCTTCATCGACTGTCCAACCATAAGTAGTATCACCATCTAAGACAATTTCCCATAGGATGAGGCCTTCATGATCAGATAGTTTTCTTGAACTTACTTGTTATAAAAGAGTAGATGTCACTAATAAGGTTGAGTGAATAGTCTGATCACAGTCCTCATAAACCTCAAAGTGAACCTCCAAGAATAAGGCTATAATCTTAAATTAATCACTATATTCCTGAACCACCTATGTATGAGTCTTCTAGCTTAGTGCATCGACTACTTAATTCCCTTTCCCTAGAGTGTAGGTAAGATCAAAATCAAATGATTTCTACTACTCGACCCACCAACGCTACTTGAGATTCAGATCCCATTAAGTGAAGATGTATTTGAGGATTTTGTTATCTATGAATAATACAAAAATATATCACCATATATATTTTCTATATAAATATAAGGCATGAAGTATGACAATGAGATCAAGGTCATGCATCAGATAGTTCTTCTCATAAGGCCTCAACTGATGAGAACCATATGCATTGAATCACTCATCCTGTATTAGAATATCTCCTCACCTAACACCTGATGCATCACAGTAGAATATATAGGACTTTCCTCGATTAAGTAGAATCAAAATCGATAATGAAGTCAATCATCCCATTAACTCCTAAAAGTATA
This sequence comes from Viscum album, assembly GCA_963277665.1. Classification (NCBI taxonomy): domain Eukaryota; kingdom Viridiplantae; phylum Streptophyta; class Magnoliopsida; order Santalales; family Viscaceae; genus Viscum; species Viscum album. Next base: position 1,442,084,384 of record OY728129.1, read on the forward strand.
CTTCCCAAGATTCAGACCATTCAAATTTAACACCCATCTTTTTCATGCCCATAAGTGACACTACAAGGTATGATAAATCCTATATGAAGCATCTATAGTATCTATAAATCCCAAAGAAACTATGAATATCATATAAATTCTTGGGATGTTCCCAATAAACTACAACCCTCACTTTCTTTTGGTCAACTGAAACTCCTAACTTCGAGGTGATATAACCTAGGAAGTGGACTTTATTGATCTAGAAGTGGATTTTACTAAGATTATCATTGAGATGGTTCTCTCTCAGGGTATTCACCAAAATCTAAATATAGTTTTCATGGTCACATCTGGAGTGTGAATATACCAAGATATCATCAATGAATAAAACCACAAATGAATCCAAAAGTGGGTGGGTGACCTGGTTTATAAGAGCCATGAATACTGCAGGTGTGTTTGTGAGTCCAAATAGTATAACTATGTAATGAATTTTATTTTCAAAAATTGTATTTTTATAAATAATTTGGGAAAATTATGAGACTAGTCATTGAGACGGTGTGTGATTCTGAGGCTCGGGGTTCCCAGAAAGATTATTTGAAAAATATTAAGTTTCTAATAGTGCATGTGCATGAATTTTCTGAAAATGTAAAATAACTCTTAAACAAGTGACCAAATCAGAAAACCAAGGGTATCGTTAAGATCAAAGTAGTGGATTCACCCTAGGAGTGACCTATCAATGGTCGGTGCAGGTTATCTATAGAAAAAGTCCCAAGGGGTGTAACCATAAATAAAATAATTAAAAAATATTATTTTATTTTATAATCCTAATAATTCATAAATAGTAAATCAGATTAGAAATCTAAGACCACTGTTGAGTTTGTAAGAGGTTGGTTTCCATAAGTGGGGCCTAACCTCGACCAGCTCAGGTTGAGGGTGAAAGTTAGATCTTGGACATAGACATCGTTAAAATAACTAATAAAAATATTTTATTGAACGTTACATGTTGACATAGTGTAGGTTTCCTTTTTTAATAATCCATGTTAGAGGACTTTCAGGTTATCACCATAACCCTGGAATTCCCCTGAGGTAAGGAGAAAGAAGCTATCTCCCGATGAAGAATGTCAGAGAATTGAGGATCGACAATGACACGGACCTCCGTTCTTTGTCAGGGTCTGATCCAAATCGAAGTAGGGTGTTGATCTTTTAATGATTTCTTTCATCTGTTCTTATAATCAAAAGATTAATATAGACCAACCCATATATAGGTTGATCTGCAGTTCATTCATTCCTGCATGGTGGATAATTATTGAGGGATTAAAGGAAATAGATCTTGGTGATTATTCTTCTGTTATTTTCTTCATGATCCCACTAACAAGTATTGATCAAGGACAAATAGGGAAGGCTAGGATATGTTCTTTGGGTGTTCATATGCTTAATATCTCCCCTCCAAATTTGTCACATTCATTGAAAATTATTTGTCCTTTGAAACCCTATGCAAATGATTGACCGTTTTTCCCATGATCTATGCCGCAACAATCCAAGACCTAAGGTCGTGATCCACAAAGGCATTCTAGAGGTGCGACAAGAGCATAACACGTAGGCGGTGGCTCATGATGGAGGGTGCAATGAATGGTGGGCCAAATACATGATGGAAAACGGTGAGGGCAGTGCATGGACCAGTGGGAGGCCGGGTTCCGATGGGGAGCACAAATACAATCCTACAAGACCACTCTAGAGGAGGATCCTTCAATGGTGTAAGTTGTGGGCAGCAGATAGGTGCCATGACAAGAGGCCATGGCAGCGGTTGTGGTAGGACACGAATGAGAGGCCGCGTTGGAGGAGAACCCTGAGGTAGTAGGACCGTGGGACCCAGGGGACCGGTAAACAGTGTTGTCTGCATTGAATGTGGTGGCTGTGTTGACCAGGACTGAATGTATGATCCATGTGCTGAAGGAGCCGACCAACATTTGGTGGGTCGGGCTGGGTGAACCGGGCCACTCCAATGGCCCCGCATGCTGGACCGCATGGACTTATGGCCCATCGAGCTAGACCGGTTTGGTCTAGGTCAGTTTTGTCCAGCCCATACCAACAGGGTTAGTTTAGGTTAGGCAAAATGTGTTGGGTTGGGTCATGTCAGACCTGGAATAAACCGGACCCTTTTTACTAAATTCGTTGTATCTTTCAAACTGTGTGTCCGTTTGATGAGCAATTTTTGGAATTGGGATCCTTGTGAAAAGACAGTACTTTGGAGATAATATAAGTGAGTGTTTTGTAATTTGGTTTATGAAATAATGGCTTGAGGTGTTGGTTCTCCCGAAATAAGCATGCTACAAGAGGAATCCTAATACTGTTTGTGACTTTGTGATCTTAATGACTATTTGATCTTTGTGACTATGTGACTTGGGGAATTGCATGAACCATTGATGCTCCATGTGCCATAGATTATCTATGAACCATCAATTCTCTGTGAACCATCGACACTCCATGAACCATCGACGCTCCATGTGTCATCGATGCTCTATGCACCACTGATGTCCTGGATGCCATCATTGCTCCATGCGCCATCGATGATCCATGAAACATTGACGCTTTATGCTCCACCAATCCTCTATGACCATTGATGCTCCATGAACCATTGATGCTCCATGAACCATTAATGCTCCCTGAACCATCAATGCTCTGTGCACCGATGAAACTTCTATTATCATAGAGGCTGGGAGATCTGTGGACTATAATTGGAAATCCTTCTCTTCGTTCTTTATACATATACCCATGTGAGATGGCTATATTGAATGTACTTCATTTTTTTTCTTTATGGTGTACTTCGTGTGTTTCCTTTGTGGTCTACTTCATGTGTTTCTTTTTTGGTGTACCTTGTGTATTTCTTAGTGATGTTACCTTTTTGGTTTCGGGTTCCCTACTAAGTGTTGTTTTAGTCACCCCTATATAGGCTATGCCCACACATGTCATGTCTTGTGAATATGATCAAAAATTTAATGGAGTCCTTGGTGTACTGGGATTAGGTGGTTCTTAGAGAGAGGCCTGATAGACGAGGTGTGCTTCAATGGATTTAGATAGTAGTTTCTATACCCACCCTTCAGGTAGGATTTTATGCAGATGAGATTGAGGAGATAGTACATTTCTTGTTGGTTGGGATCGTATTATAGCCCTGTTTACTTTTTAGTTTTTGTACTTTCATTATATATTGTTGGTATCTTAGAGGAATGAAGGTTTGTTTACTTAGTGTTTTCATTTGAACACTTTTTCTTGGAGATGTGTGGACGTGTACCGGTACTTAGTAAAATGACTCCCATTTGTGGGATATGCCTACTCAGTGCTAGTCGCTAGCCCCTGGCCTATGGGGGGAAGGCTTGGGGTAGTCATGGCATGGGCCTTGGGGGATGGGTTATAATAGAGTGGTATTAGAGTGGGGTCAATTCTACCTAAATAACCAAGAGACTGTCAGATTGTTTTGGGGAAACAGTGTTAAGTGTTTTGAGTTTGTCTTCCAGAACATGGACTCTAGTGTTGGTGTGATGACCGATGTATCCATACAGAAGGACTTTGAATTCTTTTTTTTTTTGAGTCGGTGCAAGAAAATAATTGTTGTAATGATAATAAATTGTACATAAATTATATTTTATTGAGTGTTTTCTCAAGTCTTTCCTGAGTTAGTGTCATCTCACCAGGTATACTATATTGATTGTGGTATATCTTTATCTATTTTAGGTAGCCTCCAAACAGACATCTAGTTCGGATTCTGATGCATGATCACAAGGATGATCCACCTATCAATGAGAAATCAGTACAAGGACCAGTACTAGAGATAGAACCCCTGGGTGGTGTACCAGTGATACCACCACCTGGAGAGAAGTAGTTACTACCAGCGATACTGGTAGAGGATGCATGCATGTTGAGTGTGTTGCATGAGTTCTAGAGGCAGCGACCTCCAAAGTTTTGGGGTGATCCAGAACCCCAGGTAGCTGAGGATTGGCTGGAGGCAGTTATGTGTGTCTTATTCCTGGTGAGGATGCCTTCTGACCAAATGGCAGTCCCATTCACGAGTCTTATACAAGGCTCAGTGGAGAGATAGTAGAGCTTAGTGATTCGGAAGCATGAGGAGGAAAGACTCACTTGGACAGACTTCGAGCATCTCTTACAAGAGGAGTTATTTTCTGAAAAGTTTTGCTCCATGCATATGCATGAGCTACTATATTTGTAGCAGGTCATCCAGACAGTAGCAGAGTACTCAACAAGATTTACAAATCTTTCTATATACTCCATGGATATGGTGTGAGACCCATTATTCTGGGACTAAGACTTCAAACAGGGGATATTCTAGGAGATTAGGAAAACCATGATATCCCTTAGCATTCTGACATTTTTTGGGGTACTGGAGTGAGATCTACTAGTAGAGAGATTTCCGGAAGAGCACACACTGGCAGTGAGAGATACCACCGAAAGTCAGGTAGCTGAATCTTTGGTAGTAGGTAGCCGATAACTAAAGTAGGGATATAAGTGGAGTAGATAGTTCAAGGGATAACCCCAGAACATGGGGTCACCGGTGTGAGGCTCCTAGGGTAGGGAAAGTTAGTTAAAGGATAGACTGTGTTACTCATGCAGCAGTCATGGACATCTAGCTTGAGATTGCCTGAATCATCATATGGATGATCATAAGATGCTCAAGGGACCATTGAGGCAGAGGTGAAGGAAGGAACAGGGAATCTCTCTAGGTGGCGGACATGGCAGAGGAGCTGGACAAGCAACATGAGGTGGGCAGAGGTTTGAGGTACTACTACCACCACCCCCAGGAAATCCACCATGGGCTCAGGGAGCTGGTGTACATGGATGAGGCTAGATTCAGACGATATAGGCTTATGAACTCAGTGCTCCAGAGATGATTAGAGGTATGATCTGTGTTTTTTCCACCCTAGCTATAGTTTTTATAGACACAAGTTCTAGTCACTCTTTTCTCTCCATGAACCTTTTTCAGGACACGAAGATTCTAGTGTAACTGTTGACTCAATCCATATGCTTAGAGACTTATACGGGGTAAGATTCAAAGATCAAACACTAGTACCTATAGTGTTCCCTTACTCTTAGGGGTGATATTTTCGGTTGGGATATCTTGGTGGAAGCATCGAGGCCTTATGACATCATCCTTGGTATGGAAAAGTTATCCACAACACATACCTAGATTAACTGTTTTAGGCGCATAGTATGATGTGTCTGTGGAGATGGGACCAGTTTTTCTTTTATCAATGAAAAGGAAACCCAAGTAGTGTAAGATGTACTCACATGTAGGTGGTAATATCCAATCACTCACCAAATGGATAACATGAACCTCAGTGCAATGGATGAGACGAGTCCTCAGTTTCATACAGTTGTGGACACCTTTTGAAAATATTTTTCGAGATTACCTTATCATAGGGAGGTGGATTTCTACATTAATTTGTACCCCGGGATAACACCAATATCTAAACCTGCATATCGTATGGATCCCAAGAGATTCATGAGTTAAGAGTACAACTGGAGGACTTATAGTGGAAGGGACTCATAAGACCTAGTGTTTTACCCTGGGTGGCCCCAGTTTTGTTTTCCAAGAAGGAATACGGGAGTTTTAGGTTATGTGTGGACTTCCGATGCTTGAAACAGGTGACTATAATGAACAAGTATCCACTACTGATGATTTATGACCTCTTCAATCTGATAAAGGGAGTGAGGTGGTTCTTTAAGATAGACCTCAGATCTGGCTATCACAAGCTTTGATTACACGATAAGGACATCCCAAAGACAACCTTTAGATGTAGGTACAACCACTATGAGTACATAGTGGTTCCATTTTGCATTAATAATGACCTAGAAATGTTCATGGGACTCATGGATAGGATCTTCCTGCCTTAATTATACTAGCCCATCGTGGTCTTCATTGATGACATCCTGGTGTACTCGGTGTCTGATGGGGAGCACACAATACACTTGAGGATGGTCCTGGACACACTCTGAGAGAATCATCTCTACCAGAAGCTCTCAAATTTTCAATTCTGGATTTGGGAGGTCCAATTTCTAGGACATATCATTTTAGAGGCTGGAGTGGTAGTAGATCTGAAAAATATTGAAGTAGTGCTTTCTTGGGATCCACCCAAGAGTGTAACCGAGGTGGGAAGTTTTCCAGGTTTGTCTAGGTACTATCAAAGGTTTGTACCCAAATTTTACAGGGTAGCAGTACCCATGAAATCCTTAACATGGAAGGGGAAGCCTTTTTGTGGAAAAAGAAGTGTCATAAGTGATTGGAAAATTGTATGCATAGATTATTGAGTACCCCAATCTTGAGATTACCAGAGGAGGGTGTTGAGTACACAATGTTCTATGATACATCATGGACTAGTCTTGGTTGTATTTTTATGTAGGGGAAAGATGTGATTACATATAGTTCATTCCAATTGAGACAAAATTAGCATAACTACATGACCCACTATCTTGAGCTAGCAGTAATAGTCTTTTCATTGAAGATGTGGTGACACTACCTAATAGGAAATTGGTTTACCATCTATTCTGACCACAAGAGTCCCAAGTATATCATATCTCATAAGAATATGAACTTGAGATAGAGACGATGGCTAGAGTTACTCCAGGACTATGACTTTGAAATTTTCCATAATCCTAGGAAGGGGAACATAGTGCTGGGTGCTCTTAGTAGGAGATCCAACTTGCATTTGATGAGTGATAAATCAGATTACCTGGCCATGTTACAAATATCCTTTTTGATAGATATGGAGAAACTTATCTCTAGTCGATGGTAGTTACCCCTCCACTTTTATAGTGATCTAGAGAGGCATAACTCAGATATAGCGATTGTGAGATTACACATTCCTAGATGTCCATGGGGCATTCCCTGATGGATATTAAAAATGTGGGGAGTATGTGATTCTCTTTAGAGGACACAGAGTATTACCCGTGACATTGCGAGAGGAGGTCTTGAGGGAGTTTCATAATTCCCCTTTTGTGGTACATACAAGATTGAAAATTATGTATTAGGACCTCCAAAATTATTTTTGGAATCTAGGGATGAAGAAGGCAGTGGCAGTGTTTGTTTCTTGATGCCTCAGTTGTCAGCAAGTGAAGGATGAGCACCAGGTTTGAGTGGTTTTGACTCAACCCCTTGAAGTTCAAGAGTGGAACTGGGATGGGATATCAATGGGTTTCATGATGGGTTTACCATGCACATATAGGGGACACAATACCATCTGGGTGATCATTGATCAACTCACCAAGTCAGCCCACTTTCTATCGATCTGTGAGTATATTTCAGTAGAGATCTTGGGATGCCTCTATGTGCAGGAGATAGTTTATCTTCATAGATTTCCATCCACAATAGTTTTAGATCGTGATGCTCATTTCACATCCCGGTTGTTGAAGGGATTTCAAGAGGCATCTGGTAATCATTTATTCTTGAGCACAACATTTCATCCTCAGACGGATGGCCAGATGGAGAGGACCATCTTGGATCTTGAGGGAATTATATGGGATTTTATTCAAGGTTTTGGCCCTAGTTTGGAGAACCACCTACAAATAGTAGAGTTTGTGTATAAAAAAAGATACCACTCCACCATTGGTATGGAACCATTCGATGCCTTTTATGGGAGACCTTGTAGGTCACCAATTCTCTATAAGGACCTAGGGGAGTCAGTATCCAGGGGTGTAGAGTTGGTATGGGCTGCCACCAAAAAGGTGTAGATCATCCAAGAGAAGATGAGGACTACATAGAGCGAGAAAAATTCATATAATGATAGGAGGTAGAGGCCTCTAGAGTTCAAGTAGAGATACCATGTGTTCCATTGGGTCTCACCTTGATGGGGATTGTGGAGATTTTTCCACAGTGAAAAGTTATCTCTAAGATAAATCAACCCTTTTTAGATTCTGGGTAGAGGTGGCGAGGTGGCATAATTCCTAGATCTACCCCCACAATTTCACCAGGTGCATGATGTCTTCCATGTGTCGCAGTTGAGGAGGTATGTGCATGATCTATTGCACATCATCGATTGGGGTGAGATGGACATTGATGAAGGGTGAATTTTGCGGAGTACCCGATGGAGATAGATGATAAACATGAGTAGATCCTTCGTGGGTGGTTGATTCCTCTGCTTCATGTTTAGTGGCAGCCCGAGAATCTCTAAGAGAGCACTTGGGAGAGGGAGTCTCGGATTTCTGATTAGTACCCTCATCATTTTGTTGAGAAGTCATTGTTATGGATTTCAGGGATTTCAATCCCTAAGGTGTGGAGAATGTAATGACTTGAATTTTTCCAAATTCTATTTTTAGAAATTATTTGGGAAATTCTAAGACTAAATGCTGAGACAGTTTGCGATTCTGAGGCCCAAGGTGCCCAGAATGATTGTTTGAAAGTTGTTATATTTTTAATATCATGCAAACATTACATTTCTAAAAAAACTGAAATAAATCTTAAACAAGTTCCTAGATCAGAAATCTGAGGTCACTGTTGAGCTGAGAGCAGTGGCTTTACCCTAGGCGCGACCTAACATTAGTTGGCACAAGTCATCTATAGAAAAAGTCACCAGGGGCATAACCATTAATAATATAATTATATAAAAATTATTTTATATTGAAATCCTAATAAATCATAAATAGTAACTCATATAGAAATTTGGGACCATTGTTGAGTTCATAAGGGGGTGTTTCCCTTTGGTGGGGCCTAACCTCAACTGGTATGGGTCGAGGGTGAAAGTTAGATTTTGGATGCATACGTCATTAAAATATCTCATAAAAATATTTTATTGAACATTACGTTATTGGTTTCCCTTTTTTATAATCCATGTCAGAGGAATTATAGGTTATCTCCATAACCTTGTAATTCCCTTAAGGCAAATAGAAGGAAGCTATCTTCATATGACGAATGACGATGAATCGAGGATCGACGATGACACAGACCTCCTTTCTTCATTATCGAGCAATCCAAATCGAGGTAGGGTTTTGATCACTTCATGATTTATTTTCCCATTATAACAATCAAATAACAAATTTTTACCCACCCACGAACATTTTGATCCACAATTTGATCATTCTTACATAGTGGATAATTATTGTAGGGTTAAAGGGAAAAGATTTTGGTGATTATTCTACTATTGGTTACTTCATGATCCTGATAACATGAATAGATCAAGGAAAAAAGAACAAGGCCAAGATATATTCTTTGGGTGTTCATATGCTTAATATTTTCCCCCAAAATCTATCATGTTCTTCGCACATTATTTTCCCTTTGAAACCCTATGGGAACGATCGATCGTTTCCTCCACGATCCATGGTGCAATGATTCGAGACCGAAGGTCATGATCTGTGATGGTATTATGGAGGTGCAAAAGGAGCACATTATATAGGAGATGGCTCAAAACTAAGGGCATGAATAATGGGGGGTTGCCGGTAGGTTGGTTGGTAGCAAGGGAAGTGCACAGCCTGATGGGAGGCTGGGTTTCAGTGGGGTGCACAACCATGGTCCAGCGGGATTGTGATAGAGGAGGAGCCCATGGCGGTGTAGGCCACAGTGGTGGATGCGGCGGGACATAGCTCGGTGGCCGTGTTAGAGGAGTACCCCATGACAGAAGGGACACACGACTAGGGGGTATGAGTAAGTGGTTCCATCAGCATTGAATGCGACATCCGCATTGACCGAGGGTGCACAACTGAGCCATGCACTGAAGGAGTTATCCCACATAAGGTAGGTCGGGCTAGGAGAATCGGGAAGCTCTGATGGACCAATGGGCTAGAACACACAGCCTATTAGGCTAGGATGGTTTGAGTCATCCTAGACCGACAGGGTCGAGTCGGGTCGTGTGAACTAGGTCGGGTTGGACTAGACCCTCTTTACTAAATTGGTCGTATCATTAAAACTACGTGTCTATTTGAAGATCCATTTGAGGCATTGGGACCCTTGAGAAAATATAGTCCTTTTTAGATATTATAAGTGAGTTTTTGTGGTAGTTGGTTTATAAAATAACATCTTGAGAAGTAGGCTCTCCCAGATCAAGCACACTACAAGTGGAATCTTGTGGTTGTCTAGGACTATGCGATCTTGGTGACTATGTGATCTTGGTGACTATGTGACTCAGGAGACTACTTGACCCATCAAAATTCTGCGAACCATCAATGATCTATGTGTCATCACCTCTCCGTCTACCATTGACACTCTGTGTTCCATCGACATCCCAGATGCCATCAGCACTCTGAGCGCCATCGATGCTATGTGCGCCACCGATACACCTTGCACCACTGATGATCTGTGCAACATCGATGCTCCATGCACCATTGACACTCCGTGAACCATCAATTATCCAAGATCCACTTACACTTCTAATATCATAGAGATTGGGAGATATGTGGACTACAACTAGAAATTCTCTTCTTCATGATTTAGACTTATACCTATGTGAGATGACCATATTGACTCTACTTAGTGTGTTTCCTTTGTGGTGTACTTCATGTGTTTACTTTGTGGTGTACATCATATGTTTCCTTTGTGGTGTACCTCGTGTATTTCTTAGTGGTGTTACCTTTGTGGTTTTAGAGTCCCTACTAAGTATTGTTTTACTCACCCCTGTACGGGTTATGCCAACATGTGTCATGTGTTTTTCAGCTGATTGAGGATTTAATAGAGTCCTTGGTGGACTGGGACTTAGTGGTGATTAGACAGAGGCCCAACATACAAGGTTTTCTTCAGTGGATTTAGATAGTGGTTTCTGTACCTAACCTTTAGGTACGGTTTTCTACGAACAAGATTGAGGAGCTTGTACTTTCCCTTTTGGTTGGGATTGTATTATAGCCTCATTTACTTTTCATTTTTTGTACTGTCATACTCTATTGTTGGTATATTATAGGTTTTCAGGCTTGTTTACTTTTTTGTTTTTAGTTCAACAGTTTTTCTTGGAGATGTGTGCTTGTATAGAAGTACTTAGGAAAATGTCTCCCATTTGTGGGATATTCTTACTCAGTGCTAGTCTCCAGCCCTTGGACTATGGGTGGTGGTCTTGGAATAGTCACAACACAGGCCCCGGGGGATGGGTCATGATAAACTAGGTACTCGTAGTGTCCATACCTACTATTGAAATATGTGAGAGGTATGTCTGAAGTCCTGACACGTACCTGATGATATCCTAACCTTAGATCTATATTTGAAAACACTTTCTATCCTTGGATATAATCAAAGAGGTCATATATTCTAGGAAATGGATACAATTTGTTAATAGTCAGCTGATTTAAATGAAGGTAATCCACACAAAGCCTAAGGCTACTATCCACCTTTTGGAAAACTTGACTAGTGAGCCCCAAGAAGAAGCACTGAGGAATATAAAGCCTTTCACCTCCAGATCCTCCAACTGCTTTTTAGGTTCTAGAATCTTATTAGGAGCCATCATATAAGGAGGAATGGTCACAAGTACTACTTTGGCCATGAGCTTAATAGTAAACTCTACCTCTCACACTAGAGAAAGACCTGAAAAGTCATTAAAAAAAGTGTCTCTAAAATGCTTCACTATAAGAGGAAAGATAGTGGGTTGTAACCCCTAGTTAGTAAGATAAAGACTGGAGACCTGTGTTGTAACACTACCCATCCTCTGATACTCAGGTCCTTCTCATGGTGTACTAACATACCATTCTCCCCTATGCATGCCTATAACACCCATTGGGGATGTAACATCACCCTTTGATGATAACAATAAATATAGGTTCTATAGGGAACTATCCAATCCATCCCAATTATTATATCTAAGCCTGTCATGTCAAGAAAATGTGGTTTCCATATGAATAAGTAACCACTTACCTCAAGGGGACAATTGTGACAATGGTGAACTCCCTTTGAATGGAAACATATGGATGTATCTAGCATCATCATACCATGATGGTACTTGATATTAAGGATAAAACTATTAGTGATCAACTTAGATATAAAATAGTGAGATGTTACTATGTCAAAAAAAGAAGAAACTAACGTTTAGATAACTATCATGCTACCTCATATAGTAGACGGTCCAGTGCTCTACTTCTACAGTGTAGGATGGAATGCATGTAACTGCCTTGTATCGCAACCTCGAGTCACTACTTGACTTCATTGAGTAGGACCACTCTATTAGCACTAAGAATCATATGTTTTGTTACCTAATACTCAACCACCACCTCGGTATGATCATTCAGTGGTATTCCAGCTACTCAACTATTGTGGTCCTATGAACCCTGCTCCCGATTGCAGAGTTGTTGCAGATCCCCACTCACTTGGAATATGAGGGAATGTCTTGAAGAAACAATGGAAATGACCCATCCTACAACAACCTCTGCACTCAACTAGATCCCATGGAAACTATGATTTGAAGTTACTTAGAGCTCCACACTGGTGATATATAAGAGAACTACTAATGAAAGGAGTCTAACCACTGCTACAACCATGGGTTTCTTCAAATCATCATTCTCGCCCAGAAGAAGATCCATTGGAACCCTTAGGTTCCAAACCCCCTGGCTTGTAGAATCAACCTCTCATATTTTTTATGTAATTAGGGAATATATGAATATTTTAGTAATGGTTTTGAACTTGATGAGATTGATCTGTGATTGAATGGAGTAACTCATCCTATATTTGAATTTCCTAATAGTTATCAGATCATCAGCAGGTAGAGAAGGAGAAAAATGTTGTATGTTAGTGAAATGGGAAGATTATTGTAGAACTAAAATATTACCCTATTTAATATTCATGAATTATCTATCCCTTTCATCCCTTAGATTTTGGGAAATAATTAGTCATAGAAGATGGATTTAAAGTCATCCCATACCATATCCCTATGATGTCCTTCCAAGGTGATGACATCCCACCACCTCTTGGCTAAATACCGTAGCATGTAAGTAGCTATCTTGACTCTATGATCCCATGGAATCACCAGATGCTTGAATATATATAGGATTTACTCAATCCAAGACTCTGCGACAAGTGGTCCTCTATCCCCCAAAAAATTGGGAGGATACTGCTGCTGAAACTCATGAGTCAACTCTACCATAATCAGGGCATGTCAAACTCCGCCTTGCATCAACTATATCATATAAAAGAAAACCTCTAGAAACTGGGTGTTAGAACCCATATTAGGTATATGAAGAGGATCCATAGGTGTCTCTTCAGGATGGACCACTAATAGATCATGAGCCACCACCTCAGTAATATAATCTGTGTCGCCTTTAGGGTGCAAAAATCAAGGAGGTTGTGGAATCGTAATGTTACAATGAAAAGAAAAAATATTATAAAGGGTTCATGCAATTCATAATATTACATTTAATAATATATTACATGTAAGAAAGCCTTCCTATGAACAAACCATGCCTCTCTTTTGGGTTCATAATCCAAGCCTATACAGTTGTATAAACCATAATGCCTTAAGAAGAAAGAAACATCCACTACCCACTACTAAGGTCAAGTCCTTTTAGGATTCTATGTTAGTAATGTGAAATATGGTTATTCTCAAGTTATAATTCATTTAACACTTAAAAAGGTACTCATTTAGACATTTAAAATGTTTGAATAAACATAATACAATGATTTACCATTTTACGACCCATAAGGGACCATAGGCCTTATGAACCAAAACGTGGCACTCACTTGGATATCATTCTCATTTAAATTGTGCTTTTTAATTTAATTATACCATTTTTAAAATGGTTGAGCTAGCTGGAATGCCATTTTCTGATCCATAAGCACCCATACACCTTTTGAATCAAAGAGTGGCAAGCACTAAACTCACACATTAATATGATCCAAATCCTCCAAGAAGTGTCAGTACAATTATATATATATATGTCACAAGGAATAATAAATATAAAACATTAAATTCTCTCTTCAAACAAAACTTGACATGGAAAAAATACATAGATTATTCATACTATTCCTATTGTGATGCATGATCTAATGTTGATCCCTCATTTCATCAGGAAATAGTAAAGAAATTAAAATTTCAACAAACTCAATATTATTAACATCACAAGTCATGTGTATCACCCAATAGTGAAATCATATCAACAGTAAAGATAAAAATCAACAACATTCATAATTAATGAAACTTGGTGTTTTCCATATACATGGGTTCACGACACCCAAACATGGCTTATAACTAAGTCCCCAAAATTCCCCATATCTATCATATCGTATTAAAATAGTAAATAAAGGAAGTAAATTCTATGACACCACTTTGTGACATCCCGGACCCAAATTATACTTAACTCATGTCCTGAGCCTGGTTGTCCACATGACCCCTGGCACGTCTCCCCATATGTGAGGGGCTTATTACTAGTAGTGGGGGTGTATATGTAGTACAGTGGGGATACTGTACCCTGATATCATAGTAACATAGTGAATATAAAAAATAGTAAATAGTAGAAGAATCCTAATCAAATAGACATATACAATAAATAGTGAAATCATGGCAATCAACAAAATAATCAATCAGTAGAAGAAACAAATAACTGAATATAATAACCAAAAGCCTTAGAGGCCATGTCTGATACGAACATGTATGTATAGAATGTTATTAATATATAAATAACCAGATTATACAATCATTGTATACAATAATCCTAAAGGAAACAAAAAGACAAAAACAACACCATGAACATCTCGAGCCTAAGCCCAATCAAATGCTCCAAATCTCTAGCTAAGAAGTACAAGTCAACAACCTGTAGAAGGGCGTTTACCCTTTCTGGTACATGAAACAACATAATCTTCTCAGGTTCAAAGGGTGGCCCGAGTAGGTTGTGATATAAAAATCTTAGTAGGACACCATTAATGGTGTTTACATGTAATAAAAGTTGGTGCTTGTAAGTAAATAGTGTGCAACAATAAGCAGGTAAGTAAAACAATGCATAAAAAATAAATCATCTCCCACTCAGGTTCCTAAAAGATACCTGGTGGTTCTATTTGCTTTATCCCAAGGTTGGTAAGTCTAATTAAGTCTCCATTTATTAATATTTATATATTTCTAGGTTGGACCGAAATGTAATGTTCATGCGCCCAACACCAATATACAAGATAATAAACTCTACTCACGGGGTAGTAAGCCCGATGATGATGTAAGGGGAGCTTGGGAAGCCATTTCTCTATCTAGGACCTTACCATCATTCTAGAATATATAATTGGAATGGGTTAAAATACCTTCCACCCATACATCTATATATATAGATCGTAACTGGCATGGGGTAAAAATACCTCCCACCCATACATGTATATATAGATCATAACTGGCATGGGGTAAAAATTCCACCAAACAATAAATGTTTATATATATCATTCACATGATATCAGTATGATAAAAACATTAAATCAATATCATTTAGAATTTAAAAATTTACATAAGGAATAAACAAAGGCATGAGTTCACCATAAATATATTAATTTCATTTAATAAAACAAACCATTTCATATGATTCCTTTTGAAATAAAACACGAACAAGGGCAATTTCATTCCATCCCTTTAAACCATTCCATTAAAACCATATCATTTTAAGAGTAATATCCATATCATCGTAGCCACTCTATACAAACCAAACTATCCTATTTTCCTAATATGGAAAATTTATTTCAAGGAAAAGGTGTCATGTCCAATGTCTCAAGGTCAAATACTCACATGGCCATTTGGAAAATTACAATTCAAAATGGATAAATCACCATTTAGGCACATTAGTATACATAAATTACACATGGGAAAATGGCTATTTCAACTAAAATTCAATCCATAATAAAAATTGTGTTCCAAGCATTTTGGGTCTTTAGGCCAAAATGAAAATTTTCAAGGTGGCACAACTATGGGTGTCCATACAAAGAATGGGTGATTTATACTTCCCTAAGAAAGACCTAGTTAACTTGTATCTAGGCACTAGTGTCAGTTATACATGAAGGAACCAATGCATTAAAGATTCTCAGCAAAGGCCAACATATGAAATAATGATAATAAATACGAAAGGACCAAAAATAAAATGGAAAACTACATGACCACATACATAAGGTCTTTAGATGATGCATCACTTGATATCGACCAAAAATTTGAAACAGGTTGGAAGAGATTTGAGTTTTTATCAAATTCCATAACAATAGGGCATATAATCCTTCATCTAAATAGCATAAAATATGAAGAGATTTACCAAGGAAAGAGGAGTGCATGAGGTTAGATTTACCTTGGGAGATTAAAAGATTCTAAAAATATTGGTTACTAGATAAAGGATTTAGAATAGATTGAATTTTTTGAGGAGATTTGATCTCAAATAGGGGAAGAAGAGGAGGTTCTATTTGTTGGAGAGAGGAGAAAAATAAATAAAAGTTAAAAAATTAAGAGGGACAAAATGGTATTTTTACCCTAAAAATTTGAGGCCATATAGTTTAGACACACAGTTTAAAAACCATGTGGAAACCATGAACTAAGGATCTATCTCAGAACTACAAAAGGCCACATAGTTGTGTGCTCAGTATCATATATTTGCAGACAAACCGTGTGGACTTACAGGCACCCCTATCTGCATTCACTTGGTTTAGGTAAACCATGTGGACCATTTATTTTGTCCATTTTAATAACTATGAACTCTGAATGATCCCCAGATGATCCTGTGACCTCCATTACTTGATTAAGACTCATAATTAGATCTATTTAATGTATTTTAATTGAATAACTAATGATACACACCTTTTGGAAAAGTCTAGTCATTAAAATTATAATCCCTAATCTATGATTTCCAAAATCTAGTTCCTATGGTTTCTAATAAACTTTCTCTAATACCACCAATAATGAACTAACCCTAGTAGCCTGGAGTTAGTGTCTTCTTTATTACATTGGAATAAGAAACAAGTAATAACATCCCAAATGACCAAACAATTTAGTAGTATTGGTAAACTAGATATATACATGAAATTCATATTATATTTTAAAACATAAGATAAAAAAAGTATTTTCATTGTGAATTACATTATTTACGTTATAGTATTCATGTATATCAATCACAAAATACTTTCCAGTATCCCAGGGAAAGTAAAAAATAAGATAGAAGTTTGTTCAAATGACCTGTAAGGGTAAGTGTACAACTGAAGCTATGAATAAATAATGCATAACTAATATGAAAGGTAAATAAATAAAACACATTCCATATAATCAATATGTTGAGAACAATATTTTAGGAATAAAGGATGATAAAATAATTTCATATAAATAATCACATGAGCTTGAAACATGACCATGTATATTCTAACTAATCGAATAATCACACGGAGTATAAGTTACTAAATTCATAATGATGGAATGCATAATTATAGACATCTAAAAATTAACATAGAGTATTTTTCTAAGTTATGTAATAATATCAAGGATTTTTCCAATATATGTAAAAGAAATGGGCAAGGCCTTATCTAAAACCATATCTAGTTTGTTTCATGAGACCTATCAATGCATCGAAGGGCTAAATTTGGCCTTGACTGTCACTTATAGGGTCCAATCCATTTATAATATGAAATGGGAGAAACATAAGTGACATAAAATATTTCTATAAAAACTAGAATATGAAATTTAAATACTTTACCTAATAAATAAAAATAATAATAAACCACTTGAAGTAAAATGAATGGTATCAAAATAGTACGTCCCCAGCCAAACTTATCATAAACCATCCAAAGAAATAATAATGTTGGTATCATTTCAACATATACCCATTAGAGTAAGAATAATTTTTTTTATTTTATGAATATAAATACAATAAAAATATCATTTAAAATATTATTTAGGATAATATCATTTTCAATTTGAAAATCACTTTTTAAAACATAAGACATTTTAAAAAATATTTTATTTGAAAATCACTCTTAACAACTAAGAATTTATAGAATATACATAAAAAATTATATTTCAAAATAACCTTGTAAAATTTTAACTTAATTATAAAATAAATGGAGGTCATGTCAGAGGGTAATTCCATATATGTCGTACAAGTTAAAAAGAACATTATGTTTGCACTGTAAGACGGTTAGAGAAGTGCCTTGATCGGAAAACAACCAGAAGATTCTGTTTATTTTTTTATAAAAAATGGGTAAAAAATTCTTTAATAAATCAATTTTAAAAGTATAATTTTTTTAGAAAATATTCTTTTGGAAGAAAATAGATTTCTGATATAAGAGACTCATGAAGTCAAATTTATCATAAAGAGTTTCTAAATTAATTTATGTACCATATAGTTGATAAAAGAAAATTTTACTTGAAAATATCATGAATAATCAAAGAATAATACAATTAAATGGTTTTATTTTTATATTTTAAAATAATTTCCTTTAACATAACTTCAAGAGTAAATTATCTCGTTTAGAATGATATTATGAAATAAACCTATATAATGATTATAACATTGAAGTGAGAATTAATCAATGAATAAATTTTGTGTTTAAACTATATATCTACATAAAACAAGTTAAAATAAAAGATAAGGTAATTAAAATTCATTATTCACATAATCTTATAATGACATAATTAACAAATTAGAAGTTTAACCCAATAAATTTAAATTGAGTTTAGTAATCCATTACATCACACTTCCTTTTGGTTAAACATGATTTAACCTCCTGAATAATGGTTTTAAACATGTTATTAACTTACACCAGAACTATATTAATATTTATAATATCATATATTCTCTTTTTATAACATCTTATCACTGGTTTGTTAATAATCTTATATTATGTTCATTGTTTTGGGTTTTAATTTCCATGTTTTTAATTTTGTTCTTTGTCATGAAAGTTTTGGTTCTTGCAAAAATTATATAGTTATATCATTTCTATAATAATAATAATGAAATAATTATCATGATTATACATCAATTATACTTTTAAAACAATCATGACTTATGATTATGAAAAATGAAGTACACAACGATCATGGAGATGGTTGGGCGTATGTACGCATGAGTGATGTTTCCATTTTTTTAACAACCATTATAGATAGGTGGTAAGTAATATTTTATCTTTAAATAATGACCATAATATCATAAATATAATTTTATTTCCTTAAATATATATATATATATCTTCCATGTGGTGTGGTGTTTAAAAGAGAGTCACATCGCTTCGTGAAGGTGGTAGTCCACATGTACACGAACGATGCTATCATCTTTAAGTATAAACAATTTAATTTCTATATCTTATTTTTTTTTAAATTATGAATATGTCATGTATATCATGTTTATATTATTTACATCACATATAATCATTAACATCATTCGTTATCACCTTTCATGTAAGGTTTTGTGAATGATGAATCACATCGCTTCGTGAGGAGGTAGTCCGTCATACACACAAGAGACATTATCGTAACTCATATAGATTGGAAGGTAACAAGATATATATGATATAATGATTATATAGGTATAAATATGTCATAAATATCATATATATACTTTATATCCATTATTATAACCAATCTTGAAAGGTTGAACTGGTCAAATGTACGAAATCGGTTCACGAGGTAGTAGTCCACCATACACACAAATGATTATTTTGTAACCCATTCAATGGAAGTGGAGATGTTTTTTGGTCACAATATTTTTATTACAAAATAAAATTATATTTATAATAATGAGTTTATTATATCTACATGGTTAAATAAAAATTGAAGGATTTGTAGAAACAAATAAAATAAAAATGCTTATTGAAGAACGTTACATCTTCTTAGGGTATCCTCCCTAGGTTTGCAACAAATCCTTCATAGGTTGGAAATATGCCCATGATAAGGATTCTATAATTAGAGGAGTGAATTTGGGATGTTTTTTGGTAGGGATTGGTTGAACCAATGTTGTTTTAATGTGTGAATAAGTGAGGGGGTGAGTACCCTTTTATAATCGGGGAGGAGTGGTATTATCATAAATACCCAAAATTATTCACTATTGGGATGTCTCCCTTACCCAATGTGGCTAAAAAATTGAATAATAATTGATGGGAGGTTTTATGAGGTCGATATATAGCTCTAACACCCAAAATAAATACATTTTTATCACGTTATTCCTTATTCTTTACATTTACTCAATTTTACCCTTTTAGTTTTTACCATGGTGAATTGTATCCTTTTATTTATCTAGGTAAATTATACTTTAAGAATAAAATTAAAATGATATTTATTAGATAATTTAGACCTATTGATTTTGAATATGAAATCCAATTTAATAAATAAAAATCCTACATTTTTACTATTCATCAAAATTGAAACTTATCAGAAAAATCCAAAAAATTCACCCTAAGAAAATATTAATATTCTAATTTGAAAAATGAAGATTATTTTGTAGAATAAATTTTATAAAATTGTTAAAATTTAATTTTAAATATGTTCACAAAGATTTATTAAACCATCTTTAATAAAAATTCATTTTTTAAGGAAAAATTTATTTTACTTTTAAATTATTCTTATTTTATATATAATAAATAGATGACATATGTAAAATATATATATTCATAAGATATTTAATCCTATTTATACTCACCATTACAACATATGGGCGATAACTATCATTTTAAATAATAATATTATTATTATTTTATTTTTCTGTAAAACTCACCCTTCTTTATAACACATGATTTTGAAGAAACTCATTGTTTCATGTAACAAAAGCTAAACACAACATTGTGTGAACTGCAAGCTATTGAAGAGATTTAATTTATTTTAAAATAAATATATCATAAGGTATCATGGGGTTATATTCCTATATACTCTTGGTGTTCCATGTCATACATGCTATCAAATAAAATTTCATTATTTTATAATCTTAGTGTGTTTCATTTTCTCCACCTTAAATAAATTGAAACCTCACAATTTAAACATGAAGTTTGATATCAAGGGTTTGACATGTTAAAATACAAATTTTGAAAAACCCACATCCTAAAAGGGTTAATAAAATATCCTCTTAATAAGAGAGATAAGAAATTACAAAGGCCATATAGAATAACATGCAACTTGGTTTATACATAGGAGAACATCAGTGGAAAATAAAGATATGGGATTGATAAATTTTGTAAAAATTAAAGAGAGTGATTAGGGTGATTGATCAAAATAAATTTTTATCATACCACCTCATAATCCACTTAGCGGTGCCCCAAGACGGTGGCTACAAGACCTCAACCAAACATCCCCATATTCCAAAGGCTGCCAACTACTAGCAAGGGCCTAGGGTGTGTCCATGGGGATACTATTACCTCATATAATAGAGTGGAAGACAATTATATAAAAGAAATGAGAAAATATAGAAGATTGTATAACCACTGGACCAGTCGCCTACCATAGCGGAAGCATTAATAAGAAACATACCATAATAAAATAATTATAATAAAATCATCCAAGACAAATAAAAAATAGATATAATTTGAATAATAAATAGATATAAAAATGATGATCATGATCATGTAAATATAAAAAATGATGAGTACATGAGGGAAATGGGATACAATCATATACTAAATGCTATCAAAAATAAAAAAAGGCCAAAAAGCATCTTCTAATAGAATTAGAAGCATAATCTCAGTCCTATACTACCATACTTCATCCTTAAAAATCAATCAAGCAATAGAAACAGGATGTTTCCCTTTGTCTATAACTACAATCATAAAGTCTTATTGGATACCAAAGGAATCCCAGGAGGGTGTGAGATATAATCAGTAGGCCACCACCAATGGTGTATATATCAATCTAATTCATGGAATATAAAATGAACAATGATCCAATAAGAGTGAATACAAGGAAATAAATAAATAAATAACACTTTTGTCTGGGTTCCTCAATAGACAGACAACTGATTATACCTTCTTCAACTTAATATAGATGTCTGAACAAAGGTAACCTATACAAGTTATTAGGTTTATATATGGGTCTTCATGAAGAAGGCATCAAGTGTGGACTGATCCCAAGCTTGTGATTTGTCTTAGAGGATGTGTACCCAACATATCAACTTAACATGCTCATGATTTCAATAAGGCATCACATATAAACCCATAAATAATAACAATAAAATATAGTATGGTTCCCTGATCCCATCCAAGTAAATCCTTAAAGGAATCATGAGGGGCACTACAAGAGCTTCCAAAATATCCAATACCAAAAATCCTATCAAAGGCGACCTATAAATGGAATCCCTTGTATCACTCTCGGCATGGTGTAAGCATAACCGCTGTGCTCATACTAGGTATCTCACAAAGGGGACCAGGTATCACCCAAGGCATGGCATAACCATCTTTCTAACGAGATCATCCATAGATCCCCCTAGGGAACTGGTGTCACTCATGGGTATAATAAACCGCCTCAAGATCCCATACAAGAAAAACAAGTATCGCTCCTAGTGTGTCTAACAAATCCAAGTACGTAGCATGATGATCCCATCCATGACATCCTTAAGTTGGGACCCATGTTCACTCCTAGCTCGTAAGAATGTAAGGAATGACCATCTTGATCACATATCATAAACAAGGAAGTTCATGTAAAAAAATATAAGAAATATAGAAAAATCATTTTTTTCAAGCCAAATAATCATGGCATAAGGCTGTAAGAACAAGGAACTAAGAAACATGCATAAAGAATACAGAATAAGCAATAAAGTATGGTGCATAAGGCATCAAGATTAAGAGATTAAATCATGGGATTTAATTCATCTTAATTAAACTCATTACTTTAATGAATTTATTTTAATTAAAACCCACGAGAAAAGGGTTTTTAAACAATTTGAGAAAAAGGGCATTAAGGCTCCAAGGGAAAGGTTCACCCATTGGGGCAGCCAATGTCATGGTGATCAACTGAAGGGTTGATTTTTTTCTCACTAGGGTCATACCAAACATGGAAAATAATTTAATTTAAGTTAATTTATAAGTTTAAATGTGTATTTAGAAGGTTCTATCATGTTTCACAATGACACGTCATATATAAAGTGATGAATCTTTAATAAAGAATCTAGACCACCCATCTTAGGTTATAAGAAGACCACCCATTCGTTGTTGGCCCTCAAATCAAACTAGAATGATAGTTATGGAAGAAATTTTCAAAATACTAGGAAAAATGGAAAAATGGGTCCCACCTAAATGTAGAAATAGAGAAGAAGAGAAACAAAGAATAGAAACAATATGAGTGTAGATCTTACCTCATGATTTCCAATGCACCCAAAGAAAAATGATTTTGAGTTAGGACGGAGAAGATATGAAAATCCCTAAAAGGAGAAGATAGGGAGATTTGGGTGACCATGATTGGAGAAAAATTAATGAGGAAGAGGAAAAGTGTTATTAGAAACATAATAATGGAAAAAGAGTAATTTTCCCCTCATTTATTAGGCCGAAAATTTTGGCCACATGATTGTCCAGAATGTCCACCAATTGTCCACCCTATTCTTATTAATGTGGACCCGGGCTAGGCACATGGTTTGGAAAACCATGGGCAAGTTGTGTGAAATCCTATGTCCCAAACCCCTATAAAACTTTCATGGGAGTTCACTTTGGGTTTCATAGTTGTAGAAACACTATATGGCCCCCTACTCTCCACCATCACACCCCGTATGGTTAGTGAAACTATACGGGCTGGGCCAAATGGTTTCTCCTAACCTTGCATCCCAGTCTTCTTTTTCAATTCCCAGGGCTTCGAGCTCTAAAAATGTCCCGGACACCCCTTGACCTCCATAAAACCATTATATAACATTATAAGGGCCAAAATAAGGATTTGAAACTAAAAAATAATGGTCCCTACCATAGAGAAAATCCAAGATTTCAAAACATCCAATCATTAAGACAAATCATCCCTGGGTTTTCCTTTTGAGGGTGGTAAAATGTATTATGGGAAACATTCCATCCACTTCACATGTACATCAGCCTTCCACTCCCAGGTCTTGTCCTTTATATGTCTTTGCTGCCAGAGCACCCATACCAGTGGAACCAATATACCTCAGAGATCCTTTGTGCTTCGATCAATGATAGGTATTAGATTCTCCTCTAAAAGAATATCCACCTCCAGATCAATATCCTCAGGGTTAAGTGAATAATACAGGTAAACATGATAGTGAATAATCTACAATACATAGAATCAATCCTTCATGGAATGATACCTATGAGGTAACAATAACTGATAGGCTACCAGCCAAACTCTCTCCAATATATCGAAAGGCCCAACATAATGGGGCTATAGTTTGACTTGTCTCTTGATTTTTCAATGACCCAATCTTGGAGAAACATGAAGAAAGACCTTATGTATCACCTCAAACTATAGTGGTCCATGGAAACGATCAATATAAGACTTATTTATGGACTAAGCTATTTTTATATGCTTTTGAATTATCTGTACTGGAATTGAAGTATCTTAAATAAGATGAGGAACCAGTAGTGATGCATCCCCTATGTCTAACCAACACAAAGGTGAATGGAATAACCTACTTCAAAGGGACTCATATAGATCCATCTAAATCATTTCCTGAAAGATTTTATTTCAAAAATAATCCACAAGAGGTATGTGATTTTCCAATGAACATCCAAAATCAAGCATACATTCCCATTTAATGTACTCTAACACTAGTATCATCCATTTGTACTTCCCATAGGTTAGAGGGTTATATGTTATACTCAAGAGAACTTTTGAACCCACTATCTTTTCAAACCCTTTCCAAAACCATGAAGTAAACTAGGTGTCATGATCTGACATGACATAATAGGGTACAACATGAAGTCTCACTATCTCTCAGATATAAAACCTTCCTAGATCATCAATATATAAGGTATCTTGAATGAATAATACATGTGAAACCTTTTTAACCCTATTGAAAATCATACATACTACATCACTACCTCAATAGTATCTCAAAAATCCCATCAGGAAATCCATGGAAACGTTGTTCCATTTACACTCAAGAATAAATAGAGGTTACAGAAGTCTAGAAGGTCACTGGTTCTCGACCATCACTTACTGATAGGTGGAGAACTGAGTGATAAAACCTGCAATATTTCTCTTCACACCTAGGCACCAATACTGATAATGGATGCCTCAGTACATTTTGGTAAGACTAGGATGAAGTCCCTAATAGAGTCATGATATTCTATCATCAAATTTTCTCATATTTCATCAAATACCCAAAAATTCCCATAGAAAAGTAGGATATCTTTTGCATTAACAACCCAACTAGGTAGTGGTTTCTCCCTAGAGACACTCTTCCTTAGGAAAAGGCCCTTGGGATCTGATATTTTTCTCAACCGCACCTGGTCCAAAAGAGGGTATTTCATTGCTAAAGATGCTAAAATTGGCTACCTATGTCATTCCTATAACTCCAAGTGCATCTCAGAAAAAAAAATCCATCAACTAACAGTCACTATTGGACTCCTGAAAATCTATATCTAAGTCTTTCACCTCAAAAAATCATCCATGGAATTACCCTTTCCGAGTGTATAAGAATTCTCAAAGCCGAATGACTACAGGTACTCTACCCACATATGATGACTTAGATTTAAGTCTCACCAAGTAGAGATGTATTTCAAACTCTTATGAGCTATATAAAAAATGAATCAATCAATAAATAGATAATTCCTTCAATAGTGTAGAGCATAAACCATGATTTCTAGCTCTAGGTTGTGTGTAGGGTAATTTTTCTCATGAGGTATTAGTTGGTGGGACCCGTATTCTACAACCCAATCACCAAGCATCTTAAATTCTCCCATAACAATAAGAAAAGAATCATATTATATAGTATAGATTTTTATCAGTTATAAAAGAGTCAATTTGAGTAATGAAGTCACTATTCCCTTCAACTCTTGAAAATTTGTCTCACAAGTTTTAGTTTAGATGAATTTCACACCCCTCTTAGCCAAGCCCATAATATGTGCTTATAAGTTTGAGAAATCCTAGATGAATCACCTATAATAGACAACCATACCTAATAAACTAAATATATTGAACACATTCTAATGTTGTTCCCAAGAAACCATGACACTCAAATTATTTGGGTCAACATATATGCCATCCTCTATAATGATATGACCCAAGAAGTGTACCTTACTGACCCAAAAGTGGAATTTGCTGAGATTCACATAAATTTGGTGCTCTCTTAGTGTATTCAACATGATCTCATGATAATTTTCATGATCATTTTTAGTGTGAGGATATACTAATATGTTTTCTATTAAGACCACCATAAATGAATTTTGGCAAGAGTGGAAGAATCAATTCATTAAAGCCATAAATAATTCCAACACATCCATCAGGACAAATGAAATAACTAAATACTTGTATATGATGTACCAAATTTGGAACATTTTACATGATATGTCCGATGAAATCATATAAACCTGATGATAGCACAATATCAAATCGATCTTAAAGAGAAAATTCACTCCTCGAAGCTAGTTTAAGAGGTCTCTTATATGAGGTAATGGATACCGTTTCTTCACCGTAAGCTGGTTTAGTCAGAGGTAATCAACAAAAAATATAAGGATACCATCTCCCTTCTTGGATAAAAGGATAGGTGAACCAATGGAGATGTGTTGGGTTGGATAAAACACTTTTTCTCTAAGTCTTCAATCTTTTTCTTGAGTTCATGGAGCTTGGTAGGATTCATCCTATAAGGAGGAATATACACTGGCGACACACCGGACACTGGCTAGGCAGTCAATTCAACTTCTCTCTTAGGAGGTAATCTATAGAAATCATCAGAGAATACGTCCCTAAAATGATCCACCAAAGGAGGGAGGTCCACAAGATGAATTCCCTGATCACTCATAAAAAGACTAGCCATCTTGCCTGTCATCCAGACCATCCCAATATACTTAGGTCTATCTCAAATTTACTATATATCCCATTCAACCTTATGAATTTATGTTATTCCCTCAAGTGATTTAAAGGACACCCGCAAGTGATAGAAATCTACATAGTTAGAATAGGTCACAAGCTAGTTCATTTCGATAATGACATCGAAGCCAGTCATCTTTAGGATGAATAAATCTTATAATAAAATGTACCCAACTATCTCAAGGTGGAACTCTATTCACTAGAATATA
The DNA here is from genome assembly GCA_963277665.1 of Viscum album. NCBI lineage: Eukaryota > Viridiplantae > Streptophyta > Magnoliopsida > Santalales > Viscaceae > Viscum > Viscum album. The sequence continues at coordinate 1,442,111,415 of OY728129.1, forward strand.
CCATCATATCTGACCCCTAGTAGTGTATCAAGAAACATTATGCTTCTTGAATACGCTATTTCTAGGCCCAAACTTTTTATAGTTACAATAGATAGAAAATAATATGAATCACGTGTATCAAAAAGGGAAGAAACTAAAGTAGAGGACACTAGAATAATAACTATAACCACATATGGCCCTAGAATATGATCTTCTAGTGTAGACTGTACTACAAAAATATGGATCAAACTGCAACCATGATATGCTTCTTGAATAGCCTGGGAAGGTCCACTGTACTCACGCTGAGGCTTTGAAGCCTGAGTACCTTGACCATGGACACCTCCTTGGCCAAATTAGTTAGTAGAAGACAAAATTCCATATTGAAATTGTGTCACATATCTTATACCCAAAATCGGAGTCGATACAAATCTTCTATCACTAGAGACTAGAGGAGAATATCGGAAGAAGTTCTTAAGGTGACCCATTATGCCACATGCTCATCACTCGATCAGGTTCCTTTTAAACTAGGGATTTTTATGGACCATCCTAACACATTGTTGACACACCACATGACTATGATTTTGTGTCATCTAGTTGGTACTTCCCCCACATGGACCCTCAAAATGGTGCTTCCTTCTTCCTAATAAACCATTACCCTACCTCAGAACTGAACCGCACTGGATCACTTATCAAATTCACTAAGGTTCCACTCTGTAATAGGGTCATAGTTCATTATTTATGAAATTATAGTGAATCATAAGATGTTCACATGTGAGAGGATGACATAAATAAGACCGTCCTCAAATCACCTCATATTTGTCAACTAATCTCTAATCGGAGTCATAGAGAAACACTAGAGGTTGGTGAAGCGAGAAGAATACTCTAAAATGGTCATTGATCCTCACTAAGGATTTATAAACTACCAGGAATAGTCCACTCTTAGAATCATTGGAATGAAGTTATCAAAAAAGGATTTCTTAAAGTCTTCCCATACCATAGGTCGATGACTCTAATCCTGAAAGATAATTTCCCACAAGTGCTTGGAAGAATCATGTGTTATTTAGGTAGTTTGGTTGACCATTCACTTTGAAGGTGTCTCTAGGTGGTCAAAGATTGATACTATGGATTCTAGCCATGACTCAATATCCTGAGGTCCACCACCCCCAAAGAAGGTGAGAGGATTATTCTACAGAAACTCTCGATTATTCTCTACTATATTAGGGAAAGGTTAGGGAGAAACTTGTATACACTACATAAACCATAAGAAGCTATCACAGAACTGAGCATTAGTTTTCAGTGTAAGATCAAATAGAGGTGCTGTAATTGGAACTATAGGAGGTACTATAGGTGTCTTAGATCCCACCACCTCTAGAGCATGCTTTTTTCCACTTTCATGGTGTATGAAAAGAGGATGTCACAGTGGAATAACTCAAAAATTTACAAGAGCACTCCTCAGATAAAATTTAGAACATATTGGGAAAGAAATAAAGGAAGGAACACACAAAATTACTCCCAACATGAAATTAAAAACCCTTAGACTGCTCCTTGATCTAGATCTAAGTAGTAAGAAAAAGTTATAGAAGGATCATAGGAGAAACAACCTACTTACCACTACTATGGTTGGGTTAGGGTCAAATTCTTGTATAACATCTGAGGTTCTAGTATATGAAGTATCAAATGAAATGTATAAATGAGAATACCATTTACTTTCTTTTTGGAATCTTTATTTATTGGTAACATTTTTATTTTAAAAACATGGTTCATTTTTGATCATTATTATTTATTTGGATATTACTAAAACTAGTTAAGTGCGTCACCAATTCCAAATTTATAAAGGAACATACTCTTTATAAATTTAATTTCAAACACAATGAAACTATTGTATGATATTTAAATTCAATAATAGGATATAACTGATTATACATAGTGATTTTATTGAATTAAATTCCATTTCAAATTTATAGAAGTACCCACTTCTTAAATTTCTACGAACATCCATCAATCAATCCAACTAATATCTAATCCCATAAATCCAATAGATCATGGAATAATTTTTTAATTAAGGTTTAATCATCAATATATGTAGGTAAACATTATTTAGATTGATGTTTACAATTTAATTTGGCCAATTAAGTCACCCTGAAGAATACTGGAACTCCAAAATAAATAAAAAGGAAGGAACCATACAAATAACATGAGATACATGAAATTAATGATGAAAAATAAATATGGGATGGAATAATTCATTAGTTTTAAATACTATGTTTCCTAGTATGATGAATAATTTGATATGTCCTCATATCATTGGGACAAGGTAGAATGAACCATAATAATAATATCGACAATATAAACCATGTAAAATAAGTGCATCACCAAATGGTGAAATCTGTAAAACTATAACAAAACAATAAATAATATCATTAACCCATCGCAGGTAATTTGGGTTTCCTCTATACATGGGTTAGCTACTCCCTTGTACAGGCTCATTACCAATTTTCAACTATTCCTAGTCTTCTGTCTAAACCCAAATAGTAAGGAAAAAGGAAATGGAAAAGTTCTGATACCACTTGTAGAATCCTTCCCCTGAAGCCACTTACTGATTCCCTGAGATAGTTGGCATAGTTACTCAAGTGTGCCTCCCCATACTCCAGAGGATGCTGACTAGTAGAGAGGTCCTAGGTTGTGTTCGTGTGGAGACTATTCCCACATATATTCAAGTGAAAAACAATGGTATATAAGAAATGAGAATAGATATAAGACTCTATAAACATTGTACCGATCACCCACTATAGAGGAAGTAGTAATAAGAAATAGATAGAAATAGAATAATAATAATAATAAAATCATCCAAGAAAAATAAACAATAGGTAGAAGCTAAATAATAAATAGATACCAAATATGATGATGATAATCATGTAACTATAAAAAAATTATGAGTACATGAGGGACATGGGATAGAATCATATACCAAATGCTATCAATAAAACAAAAAAGACAAAAAATCAACTACTACAATCATAAAAATCATAGGCCTGATCCTATGATCCCATACTCCATCCTAGAAAATCAATCAAGCATCTAAAACCAAACACTTCCCTTTATCTATACCTGAAATCATAAAGTCTTCTTGGGTACCAAATGAGACCCAAGAAGGGTGTGAGATATACTCAGTAGTCCACCACTAATAGTGTCTAGATCAATCCAGTTCGTGCAATATAAAATGAATAGTTTTGTAGTAAGAGTCAATGAAAGGAAATAAATAAATTAATAAATAACACTTCGGCCTGGGTCCCTCAAAGGATACCCAATTAATTCTAATTGATTTAGACTATTCCATATGTTTGAACTAATGGTACATTCACAAGTAATAATGTTTATATATGTGTCATCATGAATAAGTCATCAAGAATGGATCGACCCCAATATTGTGCTTTTCCTTGGAGGACACATATATAGGATATCAATTAGGAAAGTTCACGACTTAAATAGAGGAATTAGCTATAAAAAATTAAAAAATACTCCAAATCTAGTATGGAATCCTAAACTCATCAAGGCGATCCATAAATTAATCCCAAGGGTTTCTTCAAGAGTTTCTAAAATATCCAATACCACAAATCTCATCAAAGGGGACCCATAAAAGTCATCCCATGTATCACTCTCTGCATGGTGTAAGAATAATCATTGATACCATTCTAGGTATCACAAATATGGGACCAAGTATCACTTGAGGCATGGTATAACCATATTCCCAATGAGCCCATCCACGGTGCCACACCATGGGAACTAGTGTCACTTATGGTTACATTAAACTTCCTGGAGATCTCGTATATGGAAAACCAAGTATCACTCCAAGTTTATCCAACAAATCCAAGTAAAAATAATGGAAAACCCATCCATCACATCCTTAAGTCGATACCCATGTTCTCTCCTAGCCTAGAAGTAGGTAAGGCATGGCCATCTCAATCACATATCATAAACAAGTAAGTTCATGTACAACAAGGTAAGGAATCAAGACAAATCATTTGTTTCAAGCCAAACAAACATGGAATAATGTATTAGACACAAGGAATTAAGTAAAATTCTTAAATAATAAAGCATAAGCATTGAATTATGGCTCATAATTAATCAATATTAAGTTCCTAAATCATGGCCTTCAATTCATATTAATTTAACTCGTTAATTTAATTCATTTATTATAATTGAAACCCATGAAAAAAGGGTGTTCAAATAGTTTGAGAAAAATGTAATTAGACCTTGATGGGGAAGGATCACTAATTAGGGTGGCCAACATTAAGGCGATCAACCAAAGGGTTGATTCACTGCTCACTAGGGTCATGCCAAACATGGAAAATAATTTAATTTAAGTTTATTTATAAAATCGGTGGCATCACTAGAAGGGTATGGTGCATGGTACAATGGAGCATCATATAGAAAGTAAAGAAACTTTGGGAAAAAAGATTCACTAAATATCTTAGGTTATAGAGGAACCACTCATCCATTATTGGCCCTAAAATCAAGATAGATTGAGATTTATAGAAGAAATCATCAAAATCCCCAAAAATAGGGAAAAGGGGACACACGTAAATAGTTTATCATAGAAGAATAGAAATCAATAAAGGAAGAAAGAGGGGTATAAGGATTACCTCAGGCTTTCTAGCACACCTGACAATGAAGGATTTTGAGATAATATAGAAAAGATAAAAAAATTACCTAAGAGGATAGGAGAGGGATCTTTGGGTATTCATGCCTAGAGAAAAATGATGGAGGTAGTTATAAAGGGGGATTAAAAACTTATTAAGAGTAAAGGAGTAATTTCCCCCTAATTTACTGAGCTCCACAGTTTTACTGCAAGGTTGGCCAAACTATGTGCCAACCATGTACCCTATTATACTTAGGGGGACCCTTCATAGTCTAGGTGTATAGTTTTGGTAAATGTGTGCAATTCTTTGTCTTGAACCCCTATGAAACTCATATGGGAGTGCACCTTGGGTCTCACAATTGCAAAAAAAACCATGCAAGCCCCTGCACCCCACTTGAACGCCCCAAAAAGTTTCTCTTAATTGTGAATCCAAATCTTATTTTCCAATTCGAGGTTCTCCAGACTCTGAACAAGCCCCATACCCCCCCCCCTGTGACTCCGTTAGATAACATCACATGGATCAAAGTACAAAACTAAAATTGAAAAATAATGGTTCTTACCTATGATAAAATCTGAGATGTTACACAAGTAATGATCAATGTAAAGTTTAAGGAATAAAAATCATTAATACGTGATGATTTAAAAGACCATATGATTCATTTGATGACCTTAATTAGATAACATTTTTGTTTTAATATCCTATTCCTAAAGTTGAGGAATTATTTTACTATCTTAGAATATAAGGAAATATACTTACTTGATATGTATCTTTTTCATAAGAACAATTTTTTCTTTTGGTTGTGCTTTAATTAATTTACAATTAATTGGTTACTCTAGGAGATGAATATTCAAAAAATATTTTTATTCCTCAATCAATAAAATTCACTTTTAACAAATCATAAGTTCCATAAAGGAGTGACACGTCTTTCCATATTTTTCCAACTATTTTCCAAAACTAATATGTTTAGGACTATTATTACAATGTGAATAAATATCCATATGTTGAAGTAATCAATTAATATCTAAAATCTCATCCAAATTTAAACGTATACCATTTCCTAAATGGTTAACCTTTTTAACTTTCAAAAGATCAAGATCCAAAATTTTAAAAAGAAGGTCACTAAATTTTCTAAATGATCTTACCAATAATCAACCCCAAAGAAGTCGGTATTATCCAATTTTATTTATCCATATCCTTTATCTATTTATCCTAACATCATTATCTCAAAATAAGAAACATATTAAGGGTTATCTTTACCTCATTCATGTATTTTTAAATAATTAAATCTTTCCACTAAATAAATTTTCTTGGTTATCGGTACCATCCAACATATGCTCTCAAATATTTTAATAAATGGTACTACAGTAAAATCCTTATAAATTTCACAATTCTTATAATGATAATTTCCTTAATAAAATATATTTACAAAATATTTTTTGGATCCAAATACTCAAGAATAGTAATCACTCAACTTTATTTGTAGTAATATCATAAGATTTACCTTGACCACTTAGTTCTTTTTTATGTATTTTCCTTTTACTCTTAGGGAATTAATTTGTGCAGTGTCCCAACTACTTACAATGAAATAATTTCACATTAGAATATTATTTATTTCCCTTTAAATCATGACCATAGTGGTATTTTTTCTCCAAACTGAAAGAAAACTAATTTTCCTTTTAAGCATGTACCAAGGTGTTTCCTTCCATAAATATGACATTTTTGAAACTCCTTCCTTACCTTATTCCATTTATCTATTTTTTTTCTATATGGTCCCCTTCTTCTATTTACCCCCTTCGAAGAAAAAATACATGGAGAATAGTTTCTCTATCTTGATAGTACATGATGCTATATCTTCATTTGATGAGAAATGTTGGGAGACAAGTTCCATTTGATTTCTTGACTTAATCCCATTAAAGAAATTTTCAATATTTCACTTTGGATTACATATATAGTCCACAACATGACATTCTAGACTTGAAAAGTTAGCATCATTCTTAACAACACTTTCATATTCTTTCTATCTTAGACTCAAGACCTATATTTCCATATCTTACCACTGTTCACAAGGAAAATATATTTCCAAGAATATTAACTTTAAATCATTCCACTCCATGATTGATATTTCCTTATCACCCTTAGTGTTTGGGATAAATGGAAAACATTGAAACACATCTCATAATAGATGATAAAATTCGATAAAAAATTTCTCCCTTTCACTACTTCATAGAGTGAAAAATATATTCTCTAAGGAACTTATCCATTTCTCAGATAAAATTGGATTTTTATTCCCATTTAATGATGTAGGTTTTTGATGCATGGAACAGTCTAACATTATTAAACTGAGTGGTGGATCAAAATGAATCTTTATATGGGAAAGGTTATTACTCATAACCTTAGTCAACTGCCCCAATATAGTTATAATTTCATTAGTTCTAGTAATAGTTATAGCTTTAGCTTCATTATCTTTCCTCGGAGGGTAATTCTTATATGAAGTATGTGCATTGATACAGTTCTCATTTCTTCCATTAGGTGGAATTTCAAAATAATGGAATAAACTAGGTTAGTAAATAATATTATAAAAAATAATATATAATACCAAAAATAGTAAACCAGTTAACATAGATAATCTCATTAACATAAAAATGGCTTCTTTTGGAATATCTTTATTTTTAACTCCTTCATAATGGTTTTTTTAAAATGTCAATTATCTTAAGAATATCCCCTAGGAGTGTCAAACTAGGTGTGTAGAAAGGCCCATTGGTGTGTACTAGGTAACTATTGAGTCAAGACGTATATTCCTTTTTTGGAGTTATTACCCCTATGGACATTAGTTCCTGAACCACGACCACTTGTAATTTTCAGAAAGGGATGCATTTTCTAGAAAAAACCACATAATATCTACCATACCAAAAATTTTGGATGTTATTATACACTTATACTCTATGTATATCATAGGTTTATAATCCCTAATACATATTTTCCAAAATATAGTTACCAAGGTTTCTACTAAACATGATCGGATACCAATTATAGAGTCTGAACCCCAGTAGTTTGGATCCAGTGCCTACATTGTTACACCAACATAATATATAATGAATCACAACCCGAAGGGCCGAATAGCTTAGGAGTATTGTAAAAATATATATATACATGAAATTCACATTAACTATAAAACATAAAATAAAAAAGTATTTTCTTAATGAATTCCATTATTCCCCTTAGATTATCCCTTCATATCAATCACAAATTACTTCCTAGTATCCTAGAGAAAATAATACAAAATAATGGGGTGATTTCAAATGCTCTTTAAGGGTTATCATACAATGGGATCTATGAGTAAACTAGTAATAACTAATATAGAATGGTAAAAAACTAAAACATATTCCATTTAATCAATATTTTGAGCATATTACGACATGAATATAATATGATCAAATAATATCATATAAATAATCACAAGAGCTTGAAACATGACCATAGATATTCTAACTAATCTAATAATCACATGAATAATCAATAACGAAATTCATAATGATGAAATTTATAATGATTTAAATCTAAAATATAACTACGAGGCTTGTTCCAAGACCAAAAATACCGTTGATTCTTGTACTAAGACATCCAATACAAATGGGTAAGGTCTCAGCCAAAACCATATCTAGCATTCCTAATGATACCCATTAATGCATCGAGGGGACATAATGAGCCTTACCCATCACTTACAAGGTCCGATACATTCCAAAAATGAAATGGGTGGAATATATCAATGAAAGAATCATATTAAAATCTAGAATATGAAATGTAAATACTTCCCCCAATCAATAAACATAATCCTAGACCATCTAGAGTAAACTGAATGGTATCAAAATATAACATCCCCAGTTAAACATATCATAAACCATCCAGAGAAATAATAAGTATAATATTAATAAAAAATATACCCATTTGAGTAATAGTAAAGGGTTGTTGTCATTGATTAATATAAATACCATAGAAATATATTTAAAAATATTATTGAGGAAAATATATTTTTATTTTGAAAATCACTTTTTAAAACATCAATTTTTTTGAAAACCCTTTTATTTGAAAATAACTCTTAAAACTATAAATTTCCCTAATATTTGGAAAAAAAATATTCAGAAATAAACTTGTAAAATATCAGAGGAGTATTCAAATAAATGAGGATCATGTTGGCAGGTAATTATATATATGACATATAAGTTAAAAATAATATTCATCTTTCACTGTAAAAAGGTTAGGAAAGTGCCTTAATCACAAAATAACAACAAGATTCCATTGAATTTTTTTTGTAAAAACAAAAAATGGGTAAAATTTTATTTTATAAATCATTTTTAAAAGAATAAAAAATTGTGATTTTTTAGAAAACATGGTTTAGGAAGGAAATATATTTATAATCACAGAGAGAAATTAAGTAGAAATTTCTTATAAATATTTTCTTAATTAATTTAAGTACCAAATAGAGAAAAAATGGTACTATTACTTGAACATATCATGAATAAATAGATGAGAATAAAATTAAATGGTTTTATTAGGAAACAGTCAAATACTTTCCTTTAACTAAAATTCAAGAGTAAAAAATCTTGATTAGAATGAGATTGTGAAATAAATATTTACAATGATCATAAAAATTAAGTGAGAATTAATCAATGAATTGATTGTATGTTTCAACTATAAATAAAAATAAAACAACTGTAAATAATACATAATGTAATAAAAAGTCATTATATACATAATGGCCTAATTAATGAAGTATAATTTTATCCTAAGAACTGAAATTGAGTTATGAAATCCCTTAACTTACACTTACTTTTGGTTAAAAATGGTTTAACCTCCTGTATAGTGGGTTTAAAAATTTTATTGACTTAAAAACATTATCATATTAATATTTATAATATCATATATTATCCTTTTATAACATCTTATCACCTTATGGTTAACAATCCTTCCTAATTTTCATTATTTTGGGTGTAAATTGCCTTGTCTTCTCACTCATTCTTTATCATGAAAGTTTCAATTATTGCGCATATTATATAGTTATTCCATCTACAGAATAATAATAATAATGAAAAAATTATCTTAATTATACATAAATTATACTTTTATAACCAATCATGAATGATGGTTATGAAAAATTAAGTACATTATAACCTTGGAGGTGGTATGTTATACGTACACAAGAGTAACATTTTCATTTTTCATTGATCATTATGGAAATTTGTTATGTAATATTTTCTCTTTCCAAAATGATAATAATATCATAAAAATAATTTTATTTATTTAAATATACCTATACGTATCATCCATATGGGTGGTGATGAAAATAGAGTCACATCACTTTGTGAAGGTATTTGTCCGCACGTACATGAACGATTTTATCATCTTTAGGAATAAAACCATTAAATTATATATTATCTTTTATGAATGATAAATATTTCATGAATATCATAATTATGTCATTTATATCACATATAACCATTAACATTATCCATAATCACCTTCAATATAAAGTTTTAGTCAATGAAAAATCACATTGCTTCGTGAGGTAGTAGTGCATCGTACACACAAATGGCATTATCACATCTTCTAAGAAACAGAAGGTAAATATATATATATATATATATATATGATATAATAAATATTGAGGCATAAATATGTTATATAGATAATATATACACTATATACATCATAATATCCAACCTTGAGTGGTGGAAATAGAAAAATGAACGACATCGGTTTGTGAGGCGGTAGTCCACCATACAAACAAATGATAATTTCATAATCTATTTGATGGAAGTGGAGATAGTTTTTAGTCATACCCTTATTATAAAAAACATTTCAGTATATATAAGATATAATGTTATTATATCATCGTGTTTTAATAAAAATTGATGGACGTGAAGAAATAAATAAAATAAAAACACATATTGAATAATGTTACCTCATCTTTAGTTATCCTTCTTATGTCTGCACTAATGCCTTTATAGGTTGTATTTCTTCCCAAACTAAGGATTATAGGATTATGGGAGGTAATTTGGTAAATAATTTGGGTAGGGAAGAAGTTAGATATTAAGGATCCAAGTATCACTAATAGGGGGAGGGTTCAATCAATGATATCTTTTTCTTTTATGTTTTATTTCTTTTGAAACAACCTTCGCATCCTGTTAAAGAGTTCTTTCCCTGCTAAACACACCCAACTATAAGAACACAATATTTTCAAGGTTCAATGCTCAATAAGAGTAGCTATGTCCATGGTATGGTATGGAAATAATCTATTACCACACAATCCACTAGAAAAAAAATCCTTTGATGTGGAATACAATGAGTAGGATATACCCTTACACTCATGTAGCACTTGGTAGATAATCCTCAAGTGTGTGTGAACCCTCTTAGAACTAATAGGGTAATGCAATATCTCTGTGCTTCTTGACCAATCTTCACAAATATGATCTTTGAAAAAAATCTTCTCTTTCCAATCCATAAGATGATAGGAAATACCTGGACTTTGTAATAATACTCAGTCCTATACCGAATCTTATCTTGTTTCACTTGAAAGCACATTTCACTTAATTTGGGTACTCAAATCTTTACCTCGTAGAGCTCCCCCACAAAGCTCCTAGCTTCGCAGAGCACCCTAGTTTGCAATGATCTCTTGTTCAAAAAACTCACTAGATCATATATATCACTATTTCACAGAGCATAAATGGGCCTTTTCAAAGTTCACTTCTTTCGCAAAACTCAATGGCTTGCCCAAAAGATCATTTCCTTCACAAAGATTACTACCTTCGTAGAGCTCACTTTTCTGCACGAACCTTCTTCACAATTCAAGCACTCTAAAATTATCATTAAGTCTATATTCTTCTCTAGAGGGGGTAGGGGCTATTTATAGGAGTTTCCCACTGACTCTAGAACCTTCTAGCCACCTCGGCGCCACATTATCACCAAATTACGGAGCTCCGTAATTTCCACTAAAATTAACTCTGTTTCAGAAGGCATCATGTCTATTTTCTAGATTTGCAAATATTGTTGTAATTGTGAAGCGTTCTATCAAATACTTCATGAGACCATGATTATATTTCTTCCTTTATGCCACCACGATGCTCTTTCATCCTTTGTGTCGCCGTGATTCCCCTTCTTCCTTTGCTCTGCAAATCCTTCTTGCAAAGCTCTCCACCTCTACCATTCATGAAGCACATCATAATCGTGAAGAAAACCATAAAAATTCTCCATGTCTTTGAGAAATATTTTTCATGAAGCCCATATTCACAAAATTCATACCTTTTCTATATTTTTATTTGATCATCAAGAAAATCCACGTTTTTCAATGCTAGCCCAACTCCAAATTTTGGACCCCAAAAATTTGGCAAACACTGGGAATCTACACCACCTTAGACTCCTACTTCTACAAGACCAACCATTCTGATTGGTTGCATATTTCCCTCCCTTTACTTCATAATTATTTCATCACAAGTTCTCCAACCAACTAATGAAATTTGGGATATACAGACCAGTAAAGCATCATTAGATATATCATGGGAAGTATTGTAACTTTCTTGTGTTTCCTCACACACTTATACAAAGTGAAGTAATTTCCTTTCTTCTCAAATTTCCTTGAAAACAAAAGAAAATAATTTATGCATCCAAAACATTCATTAGACAACTTGGCCCCAAAAATATCCCCCTTTGGATTTTTTTGTCATCCACGATTCATAAATCACTGAACTTTTAAACCTCAAGCAATGGGTTACTTATCAACAATTATAAGCCTGCGTGAGCTAACTCATTATAGGAAACCAGAATTTTTGATAGTAAGACCATGTTATCCAAAAGTAGTGATTATGAGACTACATCACATCAGAATTCCTCCTCAACCTTCTTCACTTCATCAACATTCCTTCAATAATAAAATTTTTTTCCGACAACCACTCTACAACTATTCTAAAACCATTCCAAAAAGTAGTTAGAATAGTTCATACATTACTTGTTGAATCCATAGCTTACCCAAAACACCCCATTTATGCATGTATCCATAAGGATAGATTTATGAAAATTCTCCCCCTTGACAACATTATCCAAAGGTAATATGAGATAGGGGATAGATACACATACCTCAACCATGATAAGAAGGAAGTTGGTCACCCATGTTCATCCTCAATTTAGCAAATAGTTCCTTTGGTAAAGGTTTTGTGAATATATCAGCAACTTATTCTGATGTAGTAACATACTACAAACTCAATTCATTCTTCTCCACCTATTCTTTGATGAAGAAATACTTTATGTCAATGTATTTTGAACAATAATGTTGTACCAGATTCCTTGTAAGATTGATTTCACTAGGATCATCACAACCCAAGAGCAAGGGTAGCTTTACTTAAACAAATATATCTTCCAATTGGGTTTTTATCCACATGAGTTGGGTAATATATTGAGTAGCAGAAATGCACTTAGATTTATATATGCTAAGAGTTATTGAATTTTGTTTATTTTTATGCCAAATAACACAACTTTTCCCCATTAATAATACTCCACCAAATGTGGATCTTCGATCATCAACATTTCATACCCAATGAGCATCTGAATGCCCGAATAGATCATTATTTTTTGATCCATCATACCTAATACCAATTTTTTTACCTTTGATATATCTAAGAGTTATTTTTTCCATCAATAAAATGTGATTAATTAGGAGAACTCTAAAATCTTTCACACAAGGTAACAACATAGATGATATCGTGTCCTGAGGTAGTCAAGTATAAGAGACTTAAAATTAGCTTTGAAAACTCTTTCTGATCAACTTCCATTATTTCTCCATCTTTAGACAACTTGGTTCCCAATGAAATTGGCATGGAAACTGTTTTCAAATTTTCCATACCAAACTTCTTCATAAGTTCTTTAGCATACTTTTATTGAGATAGAAAATTTTGATTTTTCTTATGTGAAACCTGAAGCCCAAGAAAGTATTTTATTTTTCCCAGCATGGACATCTCAAATAACTTATTCATCTCCTCAGAAAATATTTCACATGATTTTTCATCATTCCCAGCAAAGATAATGTCATCAAAATAAACAATTACGATCAAAGAGAACTCATGAAATTATTTTATGTAAATATTATTGTCAACTCTTCCTTTCTTGAAATTAATTTTCCTCAAGAAAGTATCCTATTTTGAATACCATACCCTTGGTTCTTGTTTTAGCCTATAAAAAGCCTTATTCAACCTACATATATATGTTTCATCTTTTCTAATAACAAATCCATAATGATGATCAATGTAAACCTCCTCATCAAGATCACTATTCAAGAATACATATTTAACATCCATTTGAAAGATGTTTTGGCCTCATTGTGCAGCAATAGCAAGAAAGATTCTGATTTTTTCATGCCTTGCCACTGAAGAAAATGTTTCATCAAAATCATTACCTTAAATTTATGAATACCCATTGTAGACCAATCTTTCTCTGTTTCTTATCACTTCACCATCTTCATTCATCTTTTTTCAAGAAACCAACTTTGTACCAATAACGTTCTTATTTTATGGATTGGGAACAAACTCCCATGTATCATTATTATCTATCTGATCATGCTCTTAATTCATTGATCTAACCCATTCTGGATGCTCAAATGCTTCATTCACATCATTTGGTTCAACTTTTGAAAAGAGTGAAGTGTGTGTAATAGCATTCATTGTCCTTCTTGTTTGAACCCTCTGATATTGATCTTCAATAATGTTATGAGCCTCTACTTGTTTTCTCAACCTAGGATGAGATGTTTTAATTTCATTCTCATCACTAGAGATTTATGAGTCTATTTCTTCTTCTTGAGTAGGATTAACATAGTCTACATCTTTATCAACATTTTTAACAAAATCTTCACTATTCTGCTCAACATCCACATCAGCATATGACTTATTTTCTTTCTCAACATTTTCAACAACTTTTACATTTGCATAATCAATAATTATTCCTATTTCTTAGTTAATAAATCTATTTCCTCTCCCTTAAGGATCATATCCAAGAAAAAAATCATTATCTCTTCTTTTCTCAAACTTTCCAAGGTTTCCACATTTCTTCTTTATAATGCATGGAATCCCAACAAATCTTATGTGTTTCAGATTTGGAGTTTTCCCATAGAACATTTCGTATGGAGTCATATCTGAATTTTTCCTGTAGAAACATCGGTTATGTATATACACAGCAGTACTCATGGATTTCCGCTAATAGTAATGACAAAGACCATATTCAAGTAACATAATTCACCCCATGTCCACCAAACTCTTATTATTTCTTTCAATAACCCCATTTTGTAGAGATGTGTATGGTGAACTGAATTAATGTCAAATTCTATGATTTTCAATGTAATTTCAAAAATATTCATTCTTGTATTCACCACTATAGTTGGTTCTTAACTTCTTCACTAAATAATCACATTCCTTCTCAGCTTTCCTTCTGAAACTTTTAATCATTTTTTGATAATACAACTTATGTATCATATACATAACATATGAAATGTGAGTAAAATCATCAATTAAAGTGATTAAGTACTTATCTTTGTTTTTGTATTTTTTTCTCATTGTCCTACATATATTAGAGTGAATAAGTTCTAGAGTCCATTTCGAACAAATGTAAACTTTCTTGTGCACTGTATTTGTGATCTTTTATTTTTGAAAAATAGTACAACACCAGTATCTTCTTGTTGTTAAATCAGGTATGTCTCAAATAATGTCTCATGTTTATAATATTTTCATGTTCTTTTGACACATGTGTCCCAACCTTTTATGCCACAATTGATTTTCATCCACCAAACCCTGTAACAAGAATTATAAACATCACCAACTTGGAACAATTTTCCTTTTGTATGTTGGCCTCTTGTAACTACCTTTCCATCATCTTTATTTTTTCACAAAAAATCCATATTTTTTGAAGATGACTTTTTTATTTCATCATAGAGTTGCGACACACTTAGCAGGTTGTGTTTCAGCCCATTAACATATAGTGTTTTTCTGGATTTCATCTTTTCTTTTCCAATGATGGTTGATCCAACACCTTTGATCCTTATATATTCATCATTTATAAATGTCATTGTTCATTCTTTGAAATATTTCACATTATTTAACAACTTCAAGTATCCTTTCATATGAGACAAACAACCACTATCAAAGATCCATGGTCATTCTCCTTTCATTTATCTCAATACAGTTTCAACAACAATATCTTTATGTTCATCCTTTTCTTCTACTTTTTTCTATGTTTCCTCCAATTTCTTAGCCAAGTCAATGTGTTATGGCTAGACAACCAAGCACTATTTCCTTTCGTACCTAGAATATATGTAATTCTAAGACTTTAGAATCTTCATCTTCTGATAATTTTGAAAAAACATTTTTTGTTCTGGTAACACAATCAAGCAACCCTTAGTCACATGTCCAGGTCAATCACATCTTTCAAAGATAGTTTCCAATGGTTAAAACCTATTCTAAACATCCACACAAACCTTATCAGATGTCTCATGGAATTTATTTTTAGTTTTTTTCTTTTGAAAAGATTGACTCCCCCTCAATACTTTTCTTTCAAAGCTTATGGAATAGTAGTAATGTTGTTGATTGAATCAACACATATTTTACTTGTATTAGAATCCACCACAATACTAGCAGTATCCATAGAATGAATATTTACCTCTAAAACTTCCATACCGACCAAAGTTGTGAACATTATTCAAAAAAAATTCTTACCAAAACTCTACTGACCATTGACCTTCATATTTTCAATTGTAACTTTCTTCTTCAGCTCAGATTTCTATTCAGACTTACCAGAATAAGAATTAGTAGAAATATTTCTGGACTCGGGATTTTTAGATGTTTTTTATTTTTTAGTATTTCAAACTTTAACAAAATACATAGCCTTTCCAACATTTTTATTATCAGAACCATTTATATCTTTATTTTCCACCTTTGAAAGTAACTTTTGTTGATTCTTTTTAGGTTCATTATTAGCAGAGCTTTCATCAAATTCTATAATAGAGTTTCTGAACCTTGTATTTCTTTCCCTAGATTCATACATTTTATGTTGGAAAATTTTACCAACATCTTATATTGCCTTCAGTTTTACCTCCATAAGATCATTACGATTCTTTTCACTCTCAAGAGAATTCTTTAGATCATCAATCTCCTTTTAAAATTTTTCTTTCTCATCAAGAAAACCTTATTGATTATTTAATGAAGACTTTTCATTTTTTAATTTCCTATTTCCTTCTCAATCCTCTTAATCTTTCTCAAACATTCCTTCATTTCTTATTTAAGATACTTTTCAAGTTGAGTTTCATCTTCCTCATAACTATTTCTCTCATAATCTTTATTATTAACCATTTCAAAAAGGTACTCTCTCTAGATCTCTCAGCAATAGATTTTTCATATTCAGTCTTGATATCATCATCTTTCTCATTTTTTGACAAAAATATTCATTATTTTGATTTTAATAACTTTTTATCCTTACCTATACCAGAATATTTATCCTTGTTACCCTATTTCTTCCATGACCTTCTTGGTCTTATATCTTCTTCATCATTATCTTTATCATTATCTTTTTTAGGGTAATTAGCCACAAAGTGGCCAAAAACCCCACATTCAAAACATCTCAAAGGTAGTTTCCCTTTGTATTTTTCTATGCCTCTTTTCACATATTTAAAAAACAAGGATTAAATTTCCTCAAAATTTTGACATACGTTGTTTTTAGATTTGAATTCACTAGCTTCATCTTCAAATAAGAATTTTATTAGACTTATCTTTCTTTATAGCCCTGAAAGACATTTCTCTATCATATTTTCCTTTTCTCTTTATAGTCTTCTCCCTTCTCATTTCATAAGTAATGAGAGTGCTATGAAAATAATCCAAAGATAACGGTTCAGGGTTTATATCTTCTAGTTATGAAACTTTAACATAAAATTTATTGGGAAGAATTCTCAAGATATTTTCAACAACTATAGAATCCTCCAACTATTCACCAAGACATCTGATTTTACTAACAATGTCGTTTATCCTAGTAAAGAAGTCCCCAATTGATTCATTCTCTCCCATATTTAAGTCTTCATACTTTATCCTCCAGATTTGATGTTTTTTCCTCTTCACTTTTTTATTTCCATCATAGATGTTTTTCATCTTTCCCCAGATTCTGTTGGCTATAGAGGCACCATTCACTCTTAAAAATTCACTCTCAGAAAGAAATGAGAGTAATGCATTTTTATCTCTTCCATAATTCTCAAGATTCTTTTTATTGGTAGGAGTAAGAGGAACCTTGCATCAATAGCAAGAAATCCATCTATTGTGGTTTCAAGAACTTCATATCCAAGAGGCATAAGACAAGGCATCAATCTATGTTTCCAAATATGATAATTATTCCCATAAAATATCGGAATCCCATTATTGTTCACACAATTTAGATTCTCCATCAAAACTTCTCTTCAAAAATTCAGCAAAGAACAAATGAAGGGAACTTGTCCCTCTGATACCAATTGAATTTACCCAGTCAAGATCCAAGTATCACTGAGAGGGGGAGGGGTGAATCGGTGATATATTTTTATTTTATGTTTTATTTCTATTGAAACAACATTCACCTCATTTTAAAGAGTTATTTCCCTAATTAACATACACAACCACATGAACACAATATTTACAAGGTTCACTACTCAACAGGAGTAGCTACATCCTAGGTATGGTAAAAAAATAATCCAGTACCAAAAAATACACTAGAAAATAATCCTTTGATGAGGAATGCAATGATTAGGATATACCCTTACACTCATGTAGAACTTGGGAGATAATCCTCAAGTGTGTGTGCACCCTCTTAGCACAAATAGGGTAATGAAATATCTTTGTGCTTCTTGACCAATCTTCACAAATATGATATTTGAAAACAACTCTTCTCTTTCCTATCCAGAAGATGATAAGAACTACCTGGACTTCATAATAATACTCATTCTTATACCCTAATCTTATCTTGATTCACTTGAAATCACTTGTCACTTAATTCAGGTACTCAAATCCTCACCTCACAGTGCTCCTTTACAGAGCCCCTTCACGAAGCTCCAAGCATCGCAAATCACCCTAGTTCACAGAGCTCTCTAGTTCTCAAATCCCACTAGATCACATATCTCACTATTTCGTGGAGAAAATATGGGTCTTTGAGAAGTTCACTTCTTTCACAAAGCTCAATGGCTTTTCGTGAAGCTTCTTTCATTCACAGAGCATACTTCCTTCGCAGACCTCACTTTTCTCCGCGAACCTTCTTTGCAATTTGAGAGCTCTAAAATTATCATTAAGTCTCTCTTCTTCTCTTGAGGGGGTAGGGGCCTATTTATAAGTGTTTCCCAACAAATCTATAACCTTCCATCCACCTCGAATCCATGTCAGCACCAAATCACTGAGCTCCATAATTTCCACCAAAATTCACTCTATTTCGCGAAGAACCATGGATATTTTTCAGATTCGCAAATCTCTTCATAATCATAAAGTGTTACATCGAATACTTTGTGTCGTTTCGATTATCTTTCTTCCTTTTTTCCACTGCAATGCTCCTTCATTTAGGCCACCACGATTCACCTTCCTTTGCACTGCAAAGCCTTCTTGCAAAGCTCTTCACTTCTACCATTCATGAAGCTCGTTTTAATCGCGAAGAACACTGTAACAATTATTCATGGCTTCATGAAATCTATTTCATGAAACCTATATTTGAGAAATTCATTCCTTTCCATATTTTTATGTTCTCTTCAAGTAAGTCTACTTTTCTTAATGCTATCCGAACTCCAAATTTTGGACCCTAAAAATTTTGCAAACACTAGGAAACTGTGCCACCTTAGACATCTGCTTCTGCAAGACCAACCATTCTAATTGGATGCATCTTTTCTCCCCATTTACTTCATAATTCTTGCATCACAATTTCTCAAACCAACTTATTATCTTTGTGAAATAAATAAGAGAAAATCATCATCAGATTCATCATGTAAAGTATTGTAACTTTCCTGTGTTCCCTCACCCACTTATATAAAGTAAAGTTATTTCTTTTCTTCTCAAATTTCCTTGACAACAAAAGACAATACTCCATGCATCCAAATACTTCATCAGCCAACTTGGTCCTAATAAGGGCTTGGCTAAACCAATGTCGTTTAAAGGTTCAAATAAGTGAGGGGAGTGAGTTTCATTTTATAATTGACGAGAAGTGACAAACATGAAAATTCCAAAAAGTATTCACTATTGGGTGGTATTCCTTACCAAATGTGGGTCCCAAATTTAATAATAATGGAGGGTAAGTTTTATTTGGTTAATAAACACATCCAACACAAAAAATAATTAAAATTTTTCATGTTATTATTTAGTCTTTATGTTTACCCAATTTTACCCTTTTAGTTTTTACCATGGCAAGTTGTATTTTTTTATTTACCTAGGTAATTTATCCTTTAAAGATAAAATTAAAATGATATTTATTAGATAATTTAGAATTACTGATTCTGAATTTTAAATCCAATTTATCAAATAAAAATTCTATATTTTCCATAATTTAAGAAAAAATTAAACATCTTATAAATAGCCTAAAAATTCACTGTAAGCTAATTTTGATATTTCACTTTCAAAATTGAAGTTTATTTTGTAATTTTTTAACAAACTAAGAAAATTTAATTTTAAATTATGTGTGAAAAATATGATTAAACCATCATTTAGAAAGATATTTTTTATGAAACTTTTATTTTTTGTTAAATGATTCTTATTTTATTTATAATCAATATATAACATATGTGAACTATATATTTTCATCTGTTAGTTAATCATATTCATACCCATCATTATAATAACAATAAAATAACTATAATATTAAATAATAATATTAATAATATATTTTTGTTCAGTAAAACATAGCCCTTTTTGTAACATAAGAGTTTTGAAGAAACTCATTATTGCATGTAACATAAGGCAAATTTAGTGTTGTGTGTAATACAAACTAAAAACAATGTTGTGTGCAATATAATATATTAATGAGATTGAATTCATTTAAAAATAAATATATTGTACAGTCATGGGGTGTTATATTCCATTATATGATAGGTGTTTCATGTCATACACACTATCAAATAAAATTCCCTTATTTTAGAATTTGGGGTGTTAAATTCTCCCCACCTTAAAAAAAATTGTGTCCTAGAAATTTAAACTTGATATTAAAAATCCACAGTTTCAAATTTTAAAATAATTATTTTGAAAACCCCACATCATAATAAGGGTTAATAAAATATCTTATTAATAAGAGATCTAATGAATTAAAAAGGTTGTATGGAATAACATACAAATATGTTTAGAAGAACATTAATGGAAAGTGAATATATATAAATTGAGGAAAATATTAAATAATTATAGAGAGTAATTGAGGGAATTGATCCCACGAAATTGAATGGTCAATAGAAAGTTAAGGGACTCAAAACCATAAATCCGCGCTGATTTAGAATACCATATGATTCATCATATTTGAAGGTAATAAGATAAATTTTTTTGAGACTATTTTCCTAAATTTAAGAAATTATTTAATATCTAAGAATATAAATAAATATACTTACTTGATTTTTTTCTACTTTATAAGCATAATTTCTTACTTTGGTTGTGTTTGATTAATTTAATATTCACCACTTACTCCATGAAATGAATATCAAGAAATTATTTTTTATGCCTAAAGCACTAAAATTTAATTTTAACAGATCATAATGTCCACAAAATAGTGACAAGTATTTCCATATTTTTTCAAATATTTTCAAAAAATAACATGTTTAGAAAAAATTATCCAATATGTATAAATCTCCATATGATGAGGTGATAGATTAATCTATAAAACCTTTTCCAATTATCAACTTTTACCATTTTATATATGGTTAACCGTGTGACCCTTTTAAAATATCAAGATCCAAAACTTTAGAAAGAAGGCCACAAAAATTTCCAAAATTATCTTACCATTAATCAACCCCAAGGTAGTTAGTATTATCCAATTTACTTTATCCATATCAATTATCTCTTTACCTAAACATCATTATCTCAAAATCAGGAACTTGTAAAGGGTTATATTTCCCTCAATCATTATTTTCCTGGAAGTTTATCTTTCCACTAAATTAAGTTTTTTGGTTATTGGTACCACTCAATATATTTTCTCAATTCCTTTAGGAAATGGAACTGTGGTACAATATTTATATATTTCATAACTATTATAAGGATAATTTTATTTATAAAATACTTTTACATCATATTTGTTGGATACAAATACACAACCACATTAATCACCCCACTCTATCTATATTAACAGAATAAGCATAACTTTGACACCTTAGTTCCTTTTGAGTTATTTTCCCCTGAAACATGGGGTATTTATTTTCATATTTTACTATCTATTTATTTTCGAATCATTACATATTAGAATATTCATTCATTACCTTGAAGTTATGAGCATGACAACCATTTTTTACCACACTTTAAGAAAACTCTTTTTAATTTTATGCATTTATCAAGGTGATTCCTTCTAAATGTATCTTCTATTGGAAATTAATTCCTTACATTCTTCCTTTTATCCATTTTTTTATCTTCCATCCTCTTCTTCTCTTACTTCCCTTTGAAGATATAAAACTTAGCGAATTATTTCTCTTCCATAATAAACCATGATACTATATCTTCATATAATGAGAATTATTTTTAGATAATTTACATTTGAAGGATTGTATTAATACCATCAAATAAATGATCAATATTTATCTTTGTATTATATATGTAGTCTGCATCATGCCTTAAAAACCTTGTGAAGTTTCCTTCAAAATTATTAACATCTTCCTCTTCTTTCTATATTAGACTCAAGAACTGTGTTTCCATACCAGTTAATTTCCCACAAAGAAATTATTTTTCCATTGGGATTATCTTTAAATAATTTCACTCTATGTTTTTTATTTCATCTTCACCCTTATTTTTTTGGATCAATAACCACCATTGTTCTGTATATCCTCATAGATAATAAACATCCATGACAGCTTTCTCCCTTTCACTATTTTCTATATGGATAAATATATTCTCTATAAAAATTATCCATTTCTCACCAAAAAATCAATTTTTGGTCCCATTGAATGATAGGGGTTGTTTATACATGAAGAAATAAAACATTGTTACACTGCATGGTAGATCAAAAAGATTATTTATACGGGGAAGGTCATTACACATAACCTGAGTCAACTACCCCAATATTAATTTAATTTGACCAGTAAAAACTTTATCTATAGCTTCGTCTTTAGTATCTTTCCTATGATGGAAACACTTACATGGATCATGTGCATTGATATAGTTCCCATTCATTCCACTAGGAACCATTTCTAAACAATAAAATAACACTAGATTAGATCATTAAATTATGAAACAAAATTATGAAACAACTAACATAGATATTCTAATAATCATATGGATGGTTTATTTGGGAGTATCTTTTTTTTCAATTCCTTTATAATGGTTTTTAAAGAAAATGTGAATTGTCCTAAGAATATCCCAAAGGATTATACAACCAGGTGCATAGTACAGACAGTTTTCATATACCAGGTAACGTTAGAATCAAGAAAAAAATTCCATTATCATAGTTGTACCCCTAGGAACATATGTTCTAGAACCATGTCCACTTGTAGTATCCAGACCTAGATTTATTTATTATGAAAAATCACATAATCTCCAACTTATCAAAATTTTAGGATGTTCTTCTATACTTGTACTCTAAGTCCATCATAGGGTTATAATCCATAATCTATGTTTTCCTAAATCTAGTTCCCAAGGTTTCTGCTGAACTTTCTTTGACACAAATTGTAGTGACCCGACCCTAGTACCTTGGATCCAGTGTCTAGTTTATTAAATTGGAATAATATATAAGGAATCGTATCCCAAATGACTAAATAGTTTTGTATTATTAGTAAACTAGATACATACATTAAATTCACATTATATTTTAAAACATAAAATGCATAAATAATTCTCTTTGTTAATTTCATTATTCCTTTTAGGGTATCCCTATATATCAATTAAAAAAATAATTCCTGGTATCCTTAGAAAAATAAAAAATATATAAAGGGGTGAGCTCAAGTGCTCAGTATGAGTAAAAGTACAGTGAATGTTAGGAATAAATAAGGTATAAAAATATGAATGGTAAATAACTAAAACACATTCCATTTAATAAATATATTGATCATAATATGATAGGAATAAAAGATGATCAAATAATTTCATATAAATAATCACATGAGTTTGGAACAAAACCATGAAAATTCTAACTAATCAAATAATCACAAGGAATATCAATAAATGAATTGATAATGATGGAATTATTAATTATGGATATCTAAAACAAACCATAAAGGCCTATTCTAATACATATATTACTATTGAGGCTTGTTATAAGATATCTAATACAAATGGGTAAGGCCTCATCCAAAACCCTATCTAGTTTTTATCATGACACCTACCAATGTATCAACGGGTTATTTCATGACCCACCCATCCCATACAAGGTCCAATTATTTCCTCATATCAAATGGGTGAAACATAATCAACATAAAAATTCATATTAAAAATTAGCATAAAAATTTTAAATACTTTCCCCAATCAATAAACAAAATCATAGACTATTCGGAGTAAAGTGAATGGTATCAAAATAGAATGTCCCCAGTCAAATTGACCATAAACCATCTATAGAAATAATTAGGATGGTATTATTCCAATATATAACCTCTAATGGACTAAAGGCATTCATTTTTTATTAATTTTTGATAATTCACCTTTTAAGGGGTAAGGTAGAACCCTTACAAGGCCCGTAGACGTAAGTAATAAATGGACCGTAAGCCTTAGAGGAATTCATTACCCGTAGGATTCAAAAATTACATACAACCCAGAATAACTACTTAGATCAGATTTCCCCCAGCATCTTCATCCTGAAATAAACTCTCCACCTTCACATGGCTATTCAGTTAGGCTTTCCCATGCATCCACAGGCTTATCCCAATGATAGGTGCCATACCCTCTCATTATTACAATCCATTTAGGTTCTGCTATATTGAAATCTCCTTGATCATCCTCCTTCTGAAGCTTGTTCCTTGTAGGTTGTCTATTTTTCATCTACACTTAATATGGCCTGAAGGACTTGAGGTGGCCTGAAGGCCTTACTGACTCAAAGGCATGGGTGGCCCAAACGCCTTAAAGGACCTAGGGACCAATTTAGTGGCCCAAAGTCCCAAATGGGGGAATATTACCAGCTACTACAGTTCCAAAAAGTACATGTTATAGTACTTTCTAGAAAACCTTCTATAGTATTGCATATTTTTTGCTACAATACTGCATAGTTCCTACTACAGTACTACTATAGTACCCCCAGAAAATTAGCTTTCTCCTGGATTTTATCCCAGGTCGCCTGGTTGCACTTAAGAAGTCCTCACCAATCAGGATGAGGTGCATGTTCCCAATATATACCCATTGGAGTAATATTAAAGGTGTTTTTATCATTTATTAATCTAAATAATATAAAAATATCATCAAAAATATTATTGATAAAAAAATCCTTTTTCATTTAATAAAAAATAAATTGTAATTTTTTTAAATCCTTTTATTTGAAAATCACTTGTAGAAACTAAGAATTTCAAGAATTTAATAAAAAAATTAAAAATAAACTTGAAGATTTTAAAATGAATATTCAAAGAAATAAATCTTATATCGGTGAGAAATTTTTTATATGTCATACAAGTTAAAAAGAATATTCCTTTTTCACTGTAAAAATGTTAGAAAACACCTTAATAAAAAAAGGAAGGAATATTCCATTGAAAATAATTTTTAAAATTAAAAAATGGTTCAAAATGTCTTTAATAAATCATTTTTAAAAAGATAAATCCATTTTTGAAAAAAAATTTAGAAAAATTGTTTTTGGAAGAAAACAAATTTCTGATCGAAGAGAGAAATGAAGTCCATTTTGTTATAAATAATTTTTCAATTATTTAAAGTACGAAGGATTGAAGAAAATGATATTATTAGTTGAATACATAATTAATAAATAGAGTATAATAAAATTAAATAGTTTTATTAGGAAATGGTCAAATAATTTCCTTCAACTGAAATTCCAGAGAAAACAATCTCGATTAGACTGAGATTGGGAAATAAACCTTTACAATGATCATAAAATTGAAGTGAAAATTAATCAATGAATCAATTATGTCTTTAAACTATAAATCTAAATAAAACAATCTTAAATAAAATATAAGGTAATAAAAATTCATTATACAGATAATCTTAGAATGACTCTAATCAATTAATTAGAAATTTAACCTTATAAACTGAAATTGAGTAATGAAATCTCTTAACTAATGCTTCCTTTTGGTTGAATGTGATTAAAACTTCTATATTGTTATTTTAACATTTTTATTAACTTAAAATATAACCCCATTAATATTTATAATATCATATTTTATCCTTTTATAACATCTTAGCACCCATTTTTCTATTCATTCATTATTTTCATTGTTTTGTGTGTTAATTGCCTTATTTTCTCATTAATTATTTTTCATGAAAGTTACAATTATTTAAAATATTATATGGTTATATCATCTCTAGAATAATAATCATGAAATAATTATCATAATTATACATCAATTATACTTTTAAAACTAATATTTAATGATGGTTATGAAAAATTAAGTATATTATAATCATGGAGATGGTAAGTCGTATGTACATATGAGTAACTTTTCCATTTTTCAATGATAATTATGGAAAGGAGGTAAGTAATATTTCATATTTAAAAAATGACATAATATCATAGAAATCATTTTAGTTATTTTAAATATACCTCTATAAGTCATCAATTTGGTATGGTGATGAAAAGAGAGGCACATCGCTTTATGGAGGTGTAATACACATGTATATGAACGATGTTATCATCTTTAAGTGTAAAAAATAAAATAATATATTATCTTTTATGAATTATTAATATTATATTAATAACATAATTATTTCATGTATATCACATATATTCATTAACATTTTCCACCTTCTATGTAAATCGTTATTGATAGACGAATCACATTACTTTGCAAGACGGTAGTCCACCATACACACGAGAGACATTATAGTATCTCATAAAAAATGAAAGGTAAAAAAATATGATATAATTACTAAATAGGTATAAATATTTTATAAATATCATATATATACTTTATATACATCATCATACTCAACCTTTAAAGGTAGAAATGAAAAAACAAATGACATCGGTTCGCGAGGCGGTAGTCTTCCATCACTTGAACAATGATTTATTAACCCATTTTAAAGAAATGGAGATAATTTTTGGTCATAAAATTATTATAAATATATCCATATTTATTTAATATACTGATTTTATTATATAATTATATTTTAATAAAAATTGAAGGAGGTGGAGAAATAAATAAAATAAAGGCATTTATTGAAGAATGTAACATATTCTTTGGGTTTCCTCCTTAGGTTTGAACAAAACCTTTACCTGGTTGGCTTTATGCCCAAAATATGTCTTCTAGGATGAGGAAATTAATGTTTATAAGTGATTAATTTAGGTATTTCTTGAACCAAATTTTATTTATGGTTTGAATAAGTGAGAGGAGTGAGTTACCTTTTATAATTGAGGAGGAGTGGCATTCTTATAAATACCCAAAATTATTCACTATTGGGTGGTCTATCTTACCCAATGTGCATAAAATATTAAATAAAAATGGATTTTAGGGTTAATATGGTAAATAAAAACCTCCCCCATATGAAATAAATACACTTTTATCATGTTATTTCTTAGTCTTTAAGTTTACCCAATTTTACCCTTTTAGTTTTTCCACAAAAACTTATATCATTTTATTTACCATAGTAATTTATAATTTTGGGATAAAACTAAAATTATATTTATTGGAAAATTTATCCATACTAATTCTTTATATGAAATCAAATTTATTAAATAAAAACAATTCATTTTTACTATTCATCAAAAAATAAAACATTATAGAAAAATCCTAAAAAATAACTCTATGCTAATTTTGATATTTTGATTTCAAAAATGGTGTTTATTTTTTCAAATAAATTTCACAAATTTAGTAAAATTTAATTTTGAACTATGTTTACAATGTGTGATCAAACCATATTTTAGAAGAATACATTTTCTAATAAAACATTTATTTTTCTTTTAAATGATTCTTATTTTATTTATAATCAATAGATAACATGTGTAAACTATATATTTTTATATGTTGGTTCATCCTATTCATACCCACCATTCCAACATCTTGGAAATAAATATCACATTGAATAATAATATTAATAATATATTATTGTTTGGTAAAACATGTCCTTTCACATAAAACAAGATTTTGAAGAAATTCACTGTTGAATATAACACAAGATAAACTCATTGTTGCATGTAACCCAAGTTAAACACAATGTTACATGAAACTAAATATATTTAAGAGATTGAATTTATTTAAAAATAAATATATTGTATGGTCTCAGGGTGTTATATTCCCTTTTATGCTTGGTGTTTCCTATCAGACACACTATCAAATATGATGTCCTTATTTTAGAATTTTAGGGTGTTAGAACCACCAACAAAGAAATTTGTAAATATTGAAAAATGAAATGATGGGATATCCATAATGTGATAATTATGTAATGAAACAAACTTGTACTTTATAAAACGGAACATGAGTTTTTTATAGGCACTGAGATATGAGTTATCTGGCTCATGAATGCAAGGGATAGGAGGCCACTAATATCCAATTCACCTCCTAAAAAGAGATAAGGAATTACTTTAATAAATGTAACAAACATCAATGGAATCCACATTTGATAAGTCCTAAGGGAAAGTATAATCTTATGATATTACCAGCGCTAATGTTGAAGTTTATAAATATGCATTAACAAGTATATTGACCATCAACAAAAATCTAGCTAAATAATTATTTTATTCCATATCTTCATATACTTTAATGTTATTCTTATTTTATGGGAATATTAAAACATAAACTAGAACCGAAATAAATTACTTATAAATCTGTAAAACCAATGGAAATATTATTATAAAGATGGTATGTCATTTACCCTCCATTTGGATGCATATAAACACCCTACTTACAAACTTGATTGTCTTACCAATTACTAAATTTCATATAATCTTGGAAATATATTGGATTTTAAAAGTACACGCTACTACAAATAACCCTTTTATGAGCACTAAAAATGGCCTTTAATAGTGCCAGAAAATCACTAATAAAGTCGACGTAGATAAAGGGGGGGTCCCCTTTATCAGCGCTCCAAAAAGCGCTGATAAAGACCCCTTTTATCAGCGGTAAAAAAGCACTGGTAAAAGGGGTCTTTTATGAGCGCTAAAACGAAGTGCTGATAAAAGGATCCTTTATCAGCACTTTATTTTTAGCGCTGATAAAAGACCCCTTTTATCAGTGCTTTTTTTTGTACTGATAAAAGTTAAAAAATATAAAAATTTAATAAAAAAATCCTGGCAATCTCGGGGGGGGGGGGGGGGGGGGGGTTTACAGCGCTTGAGCCCCCCTTTATCAGTGCCTTCCTGCACCTCCAGCGCCCCTACGCACCACCCTCCACCCTTCTATCAGTGCTATCCCCCACCCATTATCAGCATTAGCTCCCATATTCTCTCATGTGTGCACGCCCCTGCCTCCACTAGGTTTTGAACTCAAGACCTCCCCCTCTGCGCACCTAAGCCCTTACCACTCCTCTATTTTGATTTGTTTTCCATTTCATGATATCTCTATTTATATATATATATATATATATATATATATATATATAGTTATATTTATTTGTATAGTAATATATATTTATATTAATATATATATATATATAGTTATATTAATACATATATATATTGATATTAATATATATTTTTATAGTGATATTAATATATATATTTATAGTTATATTAATATATATATGTAGTTATATTAATGTATATATATATAGTTAGATTAATATATAGGTATATAAATATTCATATATTTTTATTTTGAATAAAATGGATATTAGTTATTATTTAGATAAATCTAATATATTTTATATGTAAATATATTTTATTATTTAAATTTATAATTAAATTTTTATGTGTGAATATATAAAAAATATGTATATATTGTTAAATATTTGATTATAAATAGTATTGAATTATAAAAAACGATAAAATTTAAAATACATAATATTAATATGAATGTAATACCTTGTAATAAATTCAATCCCACAAAAAAACGCCAGTAATACCCCCTTAAACGAGGCTGGAAATCCACAAAATGTTAAAAAAATCGGGGTATCCAGACTAAAAACTCAATTTTGGAGGCATTTTGGGCCTTTTTTGGCGTCTAAAAATCCTTGACTGGGGCTTCCCCTAATCATATGGGTGTATATCTCATCGTAGGCTTCAATTTGATATATGGTAGAGCTCCAATGGACACCCGGATCAAAAGTTATGGCCGTTTGAAGTTCAAGTTACGTTTTCAACATATTTTGGATGTTTTTTTAATTTTTTTTATTTTTTTAGTCTTTAAATTGTTATTAAATGACTATTACTCCGTAATAATTATAAAATTATTAATTAAAAATAATTTTTTTAATTTTTTTATAAGCCATTTTCACTAAATATCTTATATATTAAGTGTAACTGTATATTTATACTTATCTAAAATATATTTAAAATTATATTTAAAATATATATATTATATTTATATCAATATAACTATATCTATATATTTAAATATTAATATGTTTTTTTAATGATTTTTTTTTCATAAGTAGACCCTTTATCAGCACTTTTAAAAAAAGCACTGATAAAGACCCCCCTTTATCAGCGCTACTAGAAAAGCACTGATAAAGGGGTACCCTTTAACAGCGCTAAAAATAAGCGTTGTTAAAGGGGGTACCTTTATCAGTGCTTTTTTTAGCGCTGATAAAGGTACCCATTTATCAGCACTTTTTCATTAGCGCTGATAAAGGGTGGCATTGGCCTTATCCCATTTTGTGGTAGTGACAATTCCAAATTTTATGCCCAAGAAAAGAAGGTTATGATTCATGAAGGGGAGTAGAGTTACTTGTATTTAAAGGTGAGGCCTCATTATCCTAGTCATACTGGGATCCAACTCCAACCACCCACCTTAATGAAATCCTTGGATAAGAAAAAAAGATGCAGTCTATGGTTGGTAGGGGCAACTTATTAATGGAGGATGCACCTCTTGTGTATGAATTTATTCATATGTATCTTGAATAGTTAAAGAGTCGTCCTCCCGATGGAGAATTATAATTTTACATTGAACTCATCCTAGAGGAAAACCCTATATCTAAGACACCTTATAGAATGATCTAAATAGAATTAGTGTATCTGAATAAATAATATTACTGGTTGAATTATAATAGATTTATTAACCCTCATGTTTTACCTTGGGGACACCTTGTTCATTTATTAAGAAAAAGGATGGGTATATGAGGTTATACATTGATTAGAGGGAGATAAATTCCATTTATATAAAGAATAAGTATCATATCCCATGCATTGAGGACTTATTTTATCATCTATAGGGAGTTAAATATTTTTTAATGAATGATATTCACTTTGGTTATCATCGATTAATGGTGAAGAAGGGTGATATACCAAATTCAATGTTTTTTTATGAGGTATAGAAATTATGAGTTTACCATGATTCTATTTGGATTAACTAATGCACCCTCAAGGTTTTTGGGTCATATGAATGGATTATTCAGGGATTATATTAATTACTTCACAGTGGTTTTCATTTATGATAAATTTATATACTATAAAATCTTATGGGATTATGAAATTCATTTATAAATTATTCTTGAGACTCTCATAGATAAGGAATTTTATGGAAAAATCTAGTAAGAATGATTTTTTCCCTAAGTCATTAATTTTAATGGAAATATTTTCACTAAGTATAGATGATATATTAATTCTTAAACGATAAAGGTAGTTAATTAATGTACCATTACAAAAATATAATTTAGATATATAGTTTCCTCATCTTAACAAATTATTATCGATGATTTATTAAAAAAA
This sequence comes from Viscum album, assembly GCA_963277665.1. Lineage (NCBI taxonomy): Eukaryota > Viridiplantae > Streptophyta > Magnoliopsida > Santalales > Viscaceae > Viscum > Viscum album. Next base: position 1,442,143,178 of record OY728129.1, read on the forward strand.
TTATCTATTAGACAACCTGTTAACTATGTTGACACGTAAAGGGGTAAAATTTACCTAGTAAAAATAATGCGAAAAAAGTTTTGAGGATATAAATATGATATTTTTAGTACATGTAAATTTAATATACCATTAATAAAGGAAGAATTTATAATATATAGTGACACATCAATGAAATGACTGAGATGTATCCTTATAAAAAATGATATTATTATTTCTTATGCATCATAAAACCTGACGATCTATGAATTGAAAAAAAAAACCTAGGATCTTTAATTGGAAGATTTAATCTATGTATTGAATATTTAGAGGAATTATCTCTATTATGAGAGATGTGATATATGTACAAATCATAAATGTTTGAAATACATTTTCTCAGAAAAGAATCTCAACATGAGACAAATGAGATAACTTGAACTACTAAATAAATATTCTTGCTTGATAAATTACCACCATGGGAAAGAAAACAAGGTGTTTGATTCCTTATATATAAAATATCATGAAGTTTTAAACAATATTAGTATAAACAAGGATCCTATATTCATGGATTTACTAATATTTGATATGAGAATCATTAAGGAATGTGAAACATCATTCCTTTTCCAAATGATTGAAAAATTATATTTAATAGATAATATAATGAAATTAAGATATAAAGTTTGGGGTTTTTAAAATATATTTAAATCTATGAATTATTAGAGAATAACAAACTTCACTTATGAAGAAGACGTGTTAAATATTTCAAGAAGAATATGTGTTCCATCCTTACTTGAGATGAAAATGTAATTACTAGATGAAGCACATATCTCAATTTTTCTATTAAGCATATTAGAGTAAATATGTATTTAGATTTATGAGAACATTTTTAGTGGTATGGTTTGAAGTGGTAAATTGTGGACTATGTGTCTATATTCTTGGTATGCTAGTAGGTAATAGATGAATGAAAACATCCTGAAAAAGTCATCTAACCTCTCCCTATACCAATGATATTGTGGGAAAATGTTACAATGTAATTTTTAATTAGACTTCCAAAGAATCCTAAATTAAATAATGTATATATGGGTTAATATGGATATCATTAATAAGACTGAACATTTCATAGAAAGTAAGTCATAATTACCCATAGAACGTCTTACAAGACTCTATACCAATAATGTAATAATACTTAATGGTGAACCTCTATAAATTATATATTATCATGACCCTTGGTTCATATATAAATTTTGGAGGATCCTTCAGGAGACCCTAAACATTAAGAAACATTTGAGTACTACCTTCCACCTTGAAACTGATGGGAAGTTTGAAATGAAAATTTATGCATTAAAAGGAATTATAAGGTTATGATATCTTGACTTTAAAGGTACATGTTATCAATATCTAACTTTGGTAGATTTTTCATAAAATAATATTTTCCATTAAAGTATCCAAATAACACTATATGAAGCCTTATATAGGAAGAGATGTCATACTATAATTTATTGATATGAGGTTGGAGTGAGGAATCAAGTAGGATAAAAAAAATGTTGATAATACATGATTCAAACTGATAACTATTAAAAAACATTACAAAAGGTTAAATAAAATAGAAGATCTATTTGGGTAATCATAGAAGGTATTTTTAATTTTAATAATGGGCCATTTCTTCTTTAATGTATCTCCATTAAAGGGAGGTTTGAGGTTTTAGAAGAAAGGGAAACTAAATCCTATGTACATAGATATTTTTGAAATTTCTAATGAATTAGAGTTGTGTCATAGCATATCTTTATAACACCCTACCAATCTAAAGTGAACAAAATTTTCCATATTTAGTTTTGGAGGAAGTAATAGATGGAACCAACACTTGTACTCACTACATAATGAATTGAATCAGAATATGATTTATTTATATTGAAGATTCTATCAAAATTATTTATACTAGAGAGCAAGTACTACAGAATCATAAAAATATAATGTTGAATGTAATTTGTAAAAACCACAAGTTAGAGGATGGAATGTGGGAACCAGACAAATAAATAGTGAATAATTACATACATTTTTTAATCTAACATATATATAATTTAAATTATTAAATTGCTTAAGGGTGGGAATATAATACCCAAGACGAAACTGGAGTAGGTAAACACTATATCATGAAAAATATCACACAATGTTCACTTTTTCATAATGGAATGTTCCTTTATTCTTGATGATGAGTTACATTTATAAATAATTGAATTTTTTAAAAGAAATTAATATTTGAGTTCACCATGGAAAAATAACTTAGGGTAAATTTTATATATTTTATGATTAAAATTATTTTATATATGAATATTAAAAAATACAGTTTCAAATAAAACCATTGTATTTATGAATATACCAAGATATATATATATAGCATAAATACCTATACAACATTTTACATGATCAAAAGCATATTTGATTGGTAAAAATATAAATTTATACACACTATTATGAATTTTGAAAACCCATGTTTGACATTTTATATGCTTAACTAATATTGTCTAATAAAGAAAATTGTTTTTCGCCGTTTCATATAATTAAATATAATTTTTGTAAAACTAGATTTTGGAATTTTTTTAAGGACACATAAATTTTGTAATAAACAAATTTATATTACTAAAATATAATTTATTTATAATTTTATCCTACACATAAAATTTAATCTCAAAGATATACATTTTTAAAAAATGGGTTTTTATGCGTAGCATTTGCTGATGTTAAAAATAAAATTTCCTTGATATATAAATAATATTTAAGAAATTGAATCTCATATTTATAATCAATGGGTATAAATTATATAATAATACCTATTTAATTTTTGGGCACTGAAATTGAACCACATTGGTAAAAATTAATTACCACGGTAAAAACTAAACATAGTAAAAGAAAAAAATCTAAGAGCAAAAGGATTGAAATAGGTTTAAAAAAATAGAAATAAATTTTAGAGGCTTTATCAACTATATCTCACCCCACACTTCATTATTTCCCACTATGGATCCATTATCATTTGAATAGTTTCTTGAAATCATTTAAGAATTATTTGGCAATTAAAAAGATTCTATTTTCTTCACTTCCAAAAGGGGATAACCTTATCTACTTCATGCACACCTATTCCTTTTAATTTCCTCCAAAAAAAATTAATTTTTTCTCCTCATATAATACTGTCTCATGTTTATAATCATTTATTATACATTTGGTTTCCTAAGGACACTATTTCCATGGAGATTTCCAAGAGAAAAATTAAGTTATCAACATATGTATTTCTTACACAAGACCCTTTTCTTCTTAGTATTTATCCTTAAAAAATATTAGATACACCATAATATAATGACTCAAGTTTTATTAATATACTTTAATATTATTATAGTAATAGATCAACCATTATTAAATCCTTTCTATTCACTTTGAAAAACAAAACGACATCGATCATGTGTTTGCGTAGACCAATACCTCCACATAATGATGTGAAATTTTTTTCATCCATGCCTCTTAAGGTGGGTAATAAGGAATACTTTTATGAGTTAATTTGTTTCCTATATCAAAATTATGATTATTAAATGATAATTTATCATATACCATCATTAAATCATATTCTCTGAGAAAAATAAGCATTCATCGTACGAACTTACAGACTACCACATCCACAAACATTTAATTTAATTTATCAACCACATACTTAATAGATGGTTCTAAGAATGAATTTAATGAAGATATATTATATTTAAGAGATTCTTTAATAGTCATATTAACATTATACAATAACATGTCCTTAATCATTAAGTTAGCATAACACACTCTCATTTGGGTCATTTTAAATATGTTTTCATGATTAATTAATGGTTTTATTGATATTTAATAAATTTATTATTATATCACCTTTCAATAATTAAACATGTTTAAACTAGTTCTTCTAAATTTACCTTTTCTCAAACCTTTCCTTTTTTATTCATCAAATTAATATTTGATAGTATTAATAATTGAAAAATAATTATTCTTCTATCTTGGATTATCTGGGAATGATGAAATTTTAACTAATAAGTAATAATTGACCCCACCAATGTGGTACTTGTACAAAAAAAAACAATCGAAATTTAGTATGACTCGGTGATGGAAATAATATACAATTGAGTAATATATTTCTAGTAATTGGTTATAAAATAATTTTATAAAGTGTTATATATATGAATAAGGTAATTAAGTTAGTGATTTAGTTAATTATTTTTATTATACATGATATTAATAAACATTAATAGAATTCATGAATTAAGTTAAGGGGTATTTAATCTCAAATTTGATATAGTGAGATATATTTTTTATTCATCACTTATTTACTTTTTATTTTTATACATTTCTATGGATGTATTTTACCATATTTCACATAACTTTAAATGGATTTATGAATCTATATAATTATCTATTTCTCTTATTATTTTGACTCTAAAGTCACCAAAACCATTATAAATCTCAAAATTTTCAATAGTAGCATCCTAATGTTTTAGTAAAGTAACTGTGTGTGGATTTTATTACTAATAAATCAATGGATGGATACTAGAAAATAGATTAGATTATTTCATAGATACAAATAGGTTCTATTACCATGGAAAATTATGGTTGAGTATCAACCCAATATTCACTTAGTGCATGATGAGTTTCCCTTAGAATACACACTTGGATAGATAGTCCTGGGGTTGTGCATTGGATGATTCACATGAACTTACAAACCCAAATGAAAGATTTTATTATCATTTATATGGAATCCTAACATTTAAAACAATTGGACTTTACTATTATATTCTATTCATAACTTAGAACTTTTAATGTACCATTCATTACTACCTTATCTTTATTTCTTTAATAGGGACATGTTTCATTACATCAAGAATATTATCAAGGTTTGATATTCACCTACTAAGACAAAATATTCCATTGAAAATGGAAATTTTGATAATCTATATATCTGCCATTTATGTATGGATAATTATTGATTATGAAACCATAATTATGGATTTGGTCCATTTAGTAACATAAAAAAATTATTTTTTAATTATCCACCATATTTATATGGATTGGTTATGATCATGTCATCTCTTATATTGATATGGGGAAAAGTTTTTACATTTTTTATATTTTTATTTCAATAGATATGTTCATGAAGGAAAGTTGTTTTTTCATTTTATTATTATTCATATATTTAATTTGTTGAATGCAATATAATTAATGAAGTGACAAGTGGGGCCCAATATTATATAGCCACTGGATTCATCGATTGGTCTCATGAGAAAAAAGGATTGGGTATTTGGAATATACCTTATAAATTCAATCATGATTTATTTGATACATCCTTAGTGACATGAATTATGTATCGGTTTCTACCATGATTTCAAGAATAAGGTCTTTTATCAGGCCTTGATGGTAAAGATAACAAATTATAGAAATGTTCATTCCATCACTATGATATTATTTATTATTATCCAAGTGATTTATTTCATTGCTATTATATCCAAGGATATTTTTATTGCTCAAAATTTTGATTATATAGAATTTTTATTAATTATTCACTCTTACATAATATATATGTCTGTTATTATTACTCTCATTAAACTTATTCCCATACTGAGTGTCTGATCTCAACATTATTATGTTTCTGTTTTCCTAGTGTACCATGAATTGAAATATAAAATATTTCAAAATGAAATAATGGCATAAGATGATTTAAAGAAGTTATTATGGTATATTTTTTTGTGTTCAAATGTTATATGAAAATCATGTTTGTGTCACGTATCCCATAAATGTTAATTTTTTTGATCCTTTATGCTTATATTACTCATATCTTATACCAACGTAATAATATAATTGTTGTCTCTAGATTACTGGAGATGGAGACTTATAGTTACTATAATAAACCAAGGTGCACATATCATTAATTTATTTCATTTAAAAATGTTAAAAATTATATCCTGAAAAAAAATCTTTCATAGATCATAGAACTTTTTGGTTTAGTTCCTTTGAGGACTAATTTTTTCAGAAACTTATTTTATATAACCTTGTAAAATTTATCTATAATTGATCCACACTAAATTCTCTTCTAGGATTCTTAAAATATATACTCATCTTTATAATATATTGAATGGAATAAAAAAATTATGAGATCAAATTATCTATAAGGGGAAGACTCGCCAATATGTCAACAAGGGCAAGAACATAGACATTTGTTAAGATAAAAGAATGTAGAAATTAATTATTAAAAGATCAAGGAATAATAAGAAGTGTCCATAAATTATGAAGGAATTAAAATTAGTCATAAAACAACAAATATTTACTATGAATTAAGAGTGTGGGATAAGAATGGAAAATTGGAATAATGAAATGATATCATAAGTTCAAGGAATAAAAACATGTGGCAACAACATAAAACATGACATTGTAAACATAATTCATGACTCACCTATAAGAAAATATAACATATCATTATTAGGATAATTTACCTTGCACCATAATCATAATTTAATTTTCACTAACAAGATAAAAAAATAGCATTCATAGGCTAAATGCTTATACTCCATAAAAATAAGTCATATTTATCAATAAAGACAATATTACATAGTGTTCTTAAGCCAACCAACCATGCACTATAAATGGTATATCATGATAAGTAAACACTACCCAATGCATTGGATCATTGTCAAGTAACACCATTCATATTCATAACATGTATATTCATATGTGTGACACATTAGGAAAATAAACCATACATAAATCATAATCATGATTAAACACAAGAGAAGGAAGTGGTTTTCATAATCATATCTATAAGAATAACTAAATGATATATGATAAATATCCCATATAGAATAAGGTATTAACTCATTCAGGATTTTCATAATTTAATGAAGAAAATATATTGATCATTGAGTTTCCCATGTATAAAAATTCAATTAAAGGGTCAAAATGAAGTAATAATAAAATGGACCATATTATTGATGGTTTATGAAATGAGAAAAGGATCTTAAAAGGATAGAGTTGGCATATTATTTTACTTTAAACAAGAATTAAACCAATAGGTATATCAATACAATAATGATTTTTTAGAATCTATTCCTGGTTAAAAACATTTTATGAATACTACACTTTCTATTTTATTAGAATTCAGAAGGTTCCCTTATATTGTGTATGTTTAAGAGAACATAAATCATTTATTTTCCCCAAAATAATAGTTTTATAGACTAGTTATATATGTAAATTAAATTTCTACATAATATATAATTAATACATGAAAATAAGATTGACTAAAATGGGGAAAAATAAAGGGAACATATTTCTCCAACGTAACAATGGTGGTTTAGAAGTCCCATTTGTATATTTTAAAACACATTTTTTTAAACCAACATCATAAAAAGAGTTAAAAAAATATTATTTTGAAAATTAGAGATGGGAAATATGATGGTTACATGAGATAATACAAAATTATATTTCCAAATAAAAAGGAAAACATTGGAAAAAAGGGGAAATATAGACAAGGAGAAAAAATCATCATTAAAGATAATGATAATTATTCTTAAAAATGTAATTATTTTAATTAAAATAAATTCATAAAGGAGTAATATTTTATTAATAATGGTTATTTTCCCTAGATTTAAATAGAATGTTCAATATAAAATTTTTGGTTTAAAGAAACCAATCATGGAAATAAGAAGTTCAATATAAAACATTATAACTCAAAGAAATGAGGTTTGGGTTAAAAAACCTATACAATGTAATAATATTTCATATTAAAAAATAATTATAAGGTATAACGTGGGATGGATTTTTAGATATACTATATTTTATGAAATATTTTATGAAACTAAATCCATTCCCAATACATACACCCAAAAAGAGACATGTTGTGAATATGATTCATATCTGAATAAAATAATATTCAGTTATAATAACACATACAACATCATAAACTTTTAAGTTGAAAATTATTGGAAGGTAAAAACATCATATTTATCTTAAAATAGACTAGATTTAATGAAATTTATTACAAAAATAAATCCATGTCCAATACATACCCTATAAAGGGATACAAGTGGTTAATATAGTTCATATCTCAATGAAATTTAATTAAGATAAGAAAATGATTACCTTAGGTCTTGATTCATTCTTCCATTTCACATAAAATACAAGATAATCAAATTAATATTATTAAAAATATTATTAATATCCTTATTCATCTATATTTTATATTATATAGTCTAACTATTACTATATATTATAAATTTATTATATATTCTTCACTCATTTTAGTTATATGGGGTTGATCAGAAAATTTTTCTAAAACTTCCATGGTACAATGTCCATAGTCCAAGGTATTGTAAAATTTCTTCACAATATCTATAGTTATAGATTTTTATTTTTTTATATGGTTACACAGGATTCCAAAATTCACTAAAATCATGAAAGGTTCCTCGATATGTTCATTTAATGTGGTTAAATGGAAAATAAATATTTTTATTTATTTTACTAATATATTGTCAAATATTATAAATCTAGAATATTAACATTTTCATAAATATTATTTTATAAATCAAATAATATTTTTAAGTCATATATGTTTAGCAATAATGGGAAATAAAATACTTCTTTTGTTGAAGGTAGTAGTCTGCACATATATGGATGGAACATTAATTTTTCATAGAATGGGAGGGGTGAAAAAATAAAATAATTTATCAATTTAGAATCATATTATATTTGATCTTTAAATAACAATTTTTAATTATCCATTTAAATATTTTATAAAAAATAGAACTTGTTGTCCATTGAGGTGGTAGTCATCAAAACACATGATGACATCTTATTTTTTGAATGGTTTTTAGGGAGGCAGAAAAGTGATATCCAATTAGTATAATAAAAATAAAAATATTATTAGTGCTGATTTTATCATTCATTCATGGATACATAATATTTTATGTGGTAGAGGAATATTAAGAAGAAGGACTAAGAAGTAAGAATTACTCATGGGGGGATATTGAGCTTTCTTCTGAAAGTATTATTCGAATTTATGGGAACAGGTTAACTTATAGAGATAATGGGATTATAAATGTGTAAGATAATTATTGGAGTGGTAAATTGGGTAGTTTTTCAATAATATACTGAAACATATATTAGTCTTAAAGGGGTGAAGAGTGTCCCCTTTTATATATAAAGAAATAAAAATCTTTATAAACACCCATTACATATTAATGATACTATGACACTATTCAAGGGTCAATGGCTCCCAAATTAGACCATAATTTTTTTGAGAAGGATTTAGGTAGATAAATCCTCCACCATTAATTTTAAAAAAATTAAAACATGTTTTTATTCATTTACCATTATATTTTTACATTATAATTTGGTTTTTACCTTGGTAACTAGTTTTTAACAAAGAAATTTAGTTTTTAATAAAAATATAAGACCAAACTTATTATAAATTTATCCTTTATAAACCTAAATTTATCCTTTATTTAAACTAATTCAATTTATAAATATGAGAGAATTATATTTTATGTTACAAATAGTAAAATATAGAGAAACTAATTTTTGTTAAAAATGATGTTTTGAACATTAAGTGTTATTAATCTTATATAACATTAATAACCAATTAAATGAGTGATAATGTATTTTTATATATTTTTAATCATCAAATAAAATTAATTATATAAAATATATAATTTTAATTTATTAGATAAAAATTATCTAGCCATAATTAAACAATTCATTGAAAATAACTATTTTAATATTATCATGGTTAGTAACTTTAATGTTTGTAATCTTAATTTTATACCTAAATATGAGATTAAAAATTTTACACAATATGACTATTTTGATATAGAATATGGAATAAATTTTGTTGGATTTAGTTTCTATATTTGATAAGAACTAATTTTTAACATATAGAAATAAAACATTTTTTAAAGTAAAATACTGCCTAAATTTTCCAAGTGGTAAACATGGGTTTTATAAATAAATTATATTACAATTAAATGAATCACTTAAATTTATAAATATATATCATATATATTAAAAATTAGAGAAAAAATTTTAATTCATTATTATATTATGAAGATGTTAATTAAGATATGGTTTTAGATAAATCAATTTTTTCACTATTCACAAAAAATAAATTATTTCTAAAAAACCACAAAACATAATATTAATGAAATTTTGATATGATAAATACAAAAATGATTTTTTTAAATTTAAATTCCTGATTTTAGTAATTTAATTTAAATTGAATTATAAAATATAATGAAAATTGTTTTTAATAAAAAATGGTTTTTTAGATACTAAATAATCTTATTCTTATTTACTATAAATTAATAATTAAATTATAATTAATATAGTTTCAAAAATATATTTTTTCAATGATATAATTATTTTCCCAATATAAAGTGAATAAAAATACAATTTTAGAAAAAAAAGATAAACTAATCTCATTAATTTTATCAATGTATAAGTAAATAAAATTTCTTTTTCATTAATAGTAAAAATGAGAAATATTTAAAACAAAAATGATAAATAACTTACTAAATTAATAATTAAATTTATATATATAATCATAATTTCTAGTAATATATCCCCTCAATATATCTTTGTAATATCTATGCATAATGTATGATATGGTGGCAGTCGCGTCTGCTGACTCTGTTAGAATGGACCTCATGAAAATTTATATGAGGTTGATATTCTCTCGCATACAGTTTTACTCAAACCATAATTTCTATATTTTGTCTTGCAATTAGTATGGGTAAAACTATAGTCAATCCACTTCCTTTTTATGCTCAAACAAATGAGCATCATGGGATAATTCCATTCCCCAATTTTGTTTCTATACTTTTTCTTTGTAGATATTATAATATAGTAACATCATTTTATACCTGTTAATTTAACAATGATATTATAATGGTTAAATTTATTAATTTTAATTCATTGTGTAACTCTATGGGTTCGTTTGGTATTGTATGTGAGAAAATAAAATTAGATCTTTAGGATTTAACAAAAAATAAAATATACAAAAATATTGGGAAGTTACATTCTTTATATTAAATAAATCACATCTGAACAACTTTAATTGTCACTTACCGATGTATATAGCTATAAATATTTTAAATATAGACCTCACTCGTGATATAATTTAAATATAGATATCAACCCTATAAAATCAAAAACATATATTCCTCCTTAGAATAGGTTTAATAGTAATATTGATTTTTTTCAAATCATTTGAAATAAGAGTCTGTCATTATTCAATACCAAGACCCACTATCATGACCTGATCCAATTTGGACCCACATGGGAAGGTTGTAAGCAGGTAGTGATATCCCAATTCCACCTCCAATAGACTAGGGTATAGAAAATAGGTCTGATCTAGAATATATCACATGATTGGAGGCATTATCCTATAATACTTGTACACACACAGACATCCCCATACAATAGTAGAAGGATAAAAATAAAATATCAAACCTCTATACTATAATTAAATTGAATCACAAACCTCTAGGTAAACATCAGAGTACATCAAAAGAAGACAACTAAAAATAGGGTATAAATACACACCCAATAAAATGAAAGTATCTTGATCAGAAAATACTACTAAAGATGAAGGAGAGACCCATTATCATGATCTTAGGAACTAATCATGGTACACGGTCATAGTCCCTAGGTATAACTAAGATCCACATACTCTAGGACAACCAAAGTCTCAACCAAAATACATGTCATTTTCATAATATATGACATGTTTAGTCAAATCCCAAGAAGGGGTGATTATATACATACCCTATAAAACACCCTAAACAACTTAAATGGAGAAATAACAAGAAGATAGTTTGAACAACCAACAAGGTAATAGGGGAATGAAATCCAATATAAATAATCCCATAAAGAAGAATATGATGTTTAAGAGATAGGTATCTCTATATTCATAGACTACTAAGAGATATAAGTCTATCCCCAATTCCAAGAGCCAATGTTTTCCCAATTCTAATAGCACAATTAAATGTCACAAGAATATAATGGAGTACATCACCTCATGAGAAGATTCTTCAATCGAGGGAGTAACAACTCTTTTGGAGGACCTACTCCTCATCGTATCCCATTGATGGTGGTTTCAACTTCATATATAAATGAATAAAAACCAAATGTTTATTGAGATTAATGACCCCACCTGTATATAGGATATGGGGGAATCTTTCTTTCAGATAATTCCCCTCCATCATAGGATATTAATCCCAATATCAACTTTGATAATCACACTAGATCCACCACATCAACTGATCATTATAGAATGATCAATATGATTTTTACACCATATTTCATATTCTTAGTGTCAAAATAAATATAAAAATTGCATCCTATGAATAATTATATTCAGAATGGATTACAAATAGGCCCAAATCCAAATCTAGAAGGAGGATATATGAATGGTAGAATATCACTATAAAAGAACACATCATTTTACATATAAGAAGATATTTTTCATTCCCAATAGAAGACCTGGAGGTTACTCAATTCCCTATATGGAGTGTGAAAACCCTTATTGGTGGAGTTTACTCAGTGTCACATGATACATGGGATCACCCATGGTTTTGGCATGTTCTACCTTGGACACATCACATCTGGATGGTTAATACACTTCTAAAAAATGTCTTATATCTAAATCCCTATAGCCACAATTTAGTAGGTCTATGGATATAGCTTAAGATATATTCAATGTAATTTAAAAACTATGGATATGTGTATTTTAAATCCATGAACTTATATACCCATGGAAATAGGGTTCTCAAAACATTTACACCTCCCATCCCATAACAATCCTCTCCTACCCACCCATGCCTCATCCCTTCTTCAGGAGCCTTTCTCCCCCGGTCGATCATTGACTAACTAATCCCTCATCCCTCAAAAAATTCTAACCAAAATCTCCATATATTTCTTCCACACCTCATGTGATCCCTCATATCCCCTTCATCATGTGTTCCTCTCCAATACATATCCATCACCATATGTTACCCCTCTATTCGACGCATTAGAAAAAATCTTTTCTTATTATAAGAAGATCACACATGAGTGCTAAAGATGATACCTTCCATGTGTAGGACCCACACAAGTTGATCCTCACTTTTACTATAAACTCTATTTCTCTCAATCCTCATATCCAGTCTTATTCTTTCATTCATGCACACGTGTTTTAGTATCCTCGTTTTTTAGAGGATCCTATTATTAATTATATATTCAATTTCATTTTAGTTTTTTTCATATTAAATTCATATTTTTTTAGTCCATGGTTTATTTTTAAATTATTAATTGATTATCATGAGATAATAGGAGGCCAAAAAATTGATTTAGGATCTATGTTTTGGATCAAAAATTGCACAGTCATATGAATCTGTGATATTCATGTAAATTACATATTGTTCCATAATTTTCTGTGGTTAAAAACATCTGTAGTTATCAAACCCATGATTTCAATGATCTCAGAGTTAAATATGACTTTAAATTTTTCTTAACTATGTGATTAAAGTATATTACACCACAATTGGATGTGTCACATTATATTTCAATGGGTTGAAAAATATTTGTAAATTTTTAATGATTTTATGACCTCTAAAGAAAAGATTCATTTTCTTTGGATTAGTTAGAGCCTAATGAAAGGATTTCAAGGTAAATGAACACAAGGTATGTTTATTTTAAGAGATTAATTTTTTGAAGATGAACTTTAAGGTATTAAAAATATGATGATAATAGTTATTGAAGAGAAATAATAAATGTTTAGAAATATTAGAGATCTTTTTTCTTATCTAGAGTGCTTTTATTGATTCTATAAAGAGATTTAAATCATAATTAAATATTGAAATTAATCTAGAAGGATATAGTTAAATAGAAAAAAAATGAAACAAAATGTTTTATTGATTAATATGATATTTTTTGACATGAAAGTAGGAATATATTAAATTTTTGTCATGAAAAATACAAGCAAAAAATGATAAATGAAGACAAAAAAATTAAGAACTAGAGAACCACCTATCAGAATTCCCACATGTTTAAAAGGAAAGGATCCTCTACTAGTAAATAAGGATAGTTTACCATTTTGATTAATCCTAGAGGTAAGTAAGTCTACAACCTTATTACCTTCACACCATGTGTGAATCATCACCACTTAGTCATTTAAGAGGATATTGATGTTTCAGATTGTATAGATTATGATCCATGGGATATTAGACTGCTTATGAAGTGAGTTTTAGATAATAAATAAGTCCATATCCACCACTGTTAGGTTCAAATTGTTTTTTGATACAATTATTCATGCTGTTGAGGATGGCCCTGGCTTCCTCCAAGGGAGAGTCACCCCGACCAAAATCAGAAGAGAAGGTGAGCACCATTGATCCCTTACTATGGTGGATTACATCTCTACCCTGAATCAGACTGTTTGTGCATGAACCATCAGTTCTTAATTTGATTCCCACATAAGGAAGATTCTATTTCACCAATATGCCTTGAGAAGGAGATGACTGGTTCAGAGGAGTGAGTTTTCTTCCCTTTCGGAAAATCTTTTTTGTCTCCCACCTACTATGTCATTGTATTTTCATACACCTCTATATATATATATTCTAATTCATATTGCTAAAATAATTACTTCTACATTAATGATTTATTATTTAAATTTAAATCATTTACTATGTAATATGATTTTTCCCAAATCTACAAAAGAATTTGACATCATTTCAAACAAATTGTATAATATAAAGGAATAAAAAATGAAAAACTATACTATTTTATTCTGAATAAATTTAATTAATACTGAATTCATAAATTAATTACATATTTAAAAAATCAAAAATCAAATGGGTACATTAATTTACCAAATAAAATTAATATTCTCTATAGCATATCCCAAACATGAAATAATACCACCTTATATACATATAATAATCACATATTATGGGGTTTATAGTGAACCTTAAATGATTATTAGAATATTTTTATTTATTTTTATAACAATTTTATTGATTATTATTTTTTATCTCATGGTGAAATATATATCAGGTTAAATTAATTTTTAAAATAATTTATTTAATGCATATTTAATTTTATTAGAATGGATAGAAGTTTCAACATTGGTTGGATTACTAATGAGTTTTAGAAGGATTTATGATTTTTTTTTTGGAATTTTCTTTCAATAATGATTCATATAGAAAATTAATTTGATGCCCATGTTTTGATTGAGCTGAAAGGCAATATTCAACTCATGGGGAAGTGAGTTACTATATTAGTAAATATGGTCTCTAAAAAAATATCAAGCATGGTATCATAATATAGAGAAATATTACATGGAGAATGAAATTAATTCATATAGAAAGATTGGTATGAAATTTTTTATTTTTGATTGGTTTCCGTTTGTTTCTCAAGCCCTATCCTCATGTAGAGAGGTGGAAGATGAAATGAATAGAAAAGTATTGTTTTCATGTATTGATCATAATGATAATGTTGAGTGTGTTATAAAGATGATGGATGTTGTGAATATCCCTATATATTAGTTATGTGAAAAAATGAGCAAACATGGGTTTTTAATGTGATTATATCATGGGAATTTATTTTTTGGATTTAGAAATACTATGGTTGAATATATCCTTACTAATATTAAGGAAGACATCTATATTATTCTCTCTTTATATAACTTTAGTCATCAGGAGGTTATCCTTATATTATTCTAACTTCTTATTTTCCATACCCACCTTTCCCAGGTCCCACGTCCCCCCCCCCCCCCCACAATCTCATAGAATTATAGGGCTCAGGTTCCCATGTCTCTTAATTACCAATTCCCATCATCTATTATACATGTAACTACTACTCTATATATTACAACACTATTTATATATCCACCCTTATATGTACAAGGTTATCCATAAGTATTTTTTTCTTCCATCGGTATATTTACATTCATCGAATATAAATAGCACTTATAATAAATATATCACACCTCCCATATAGGATACTCCCTCTCCTCCTCTAGAATTAACACTCTATGGGATAATAGATACCCCATTAACTAATAGATGTTTAAAAATCACAAATAGTGATTTATGATAAATTCATATATATTATTTTACCTAAATAAATATTTTTCACGATTAGGTGAGTCCTCTACCAGAAAAAGAGGTCACACAAAAATTTGATTGTTTTAGAATCAACACACACATATTATGATTCAATATAACTTGGATTAAAATATCATTGGAAAAATTATTAATGAATCTAAAATGTGTACACTTTCTATACATAGAAATATTATTCTGGTTAATGTAATAAATTAGATGGAACTCAAATACCAAATAAAGTACAATTCATGGGTATAGGTTTTATTAATTAATGTTAATCAAATTTTATATGGATTAATTTATAATATTATTTTAACAAATATATTTACCATTACTGATTTGATATAATTTTCTTGATGGAAAAAATTTCAAGATTATAAGGTTAATGAAGTTAGGTGAAATGTGGGGAGAAAACTAGTATGACTTGTATACTGGTTCGAATGAGAGTGTTGCTATTGAACTTTAAAAAATACTGATCATTTTTTATTTCCCAAAATCATAGTATACAAATATGTTTGGATATTAAATGATTTTATAGTTTAAGATATTAGTTAAATTTATATATATACTCATTTTTTTATTTTAAAATTATTTCTAAAGTATAAATTAAATATTTTATTGATATTAATGAAATTATAGAAAAATTTATTTAGAAGGGAAATATATCTGAAATAAATGATTTAAAAGATCAATGAAATACATTCATTCTATTTGACACACTTCTCTCCAAGATCATGAGAAACAAAAGGTAGTTTAACATTTAATCTATTAAACTTAACTTTATTTAAATACATTTTTATTTCCTTTAATGTTTTATTAGTCTTTTAGATTAGTTTTTTATAGTTTTTTGTTTTTGGACACAACTATACTTATTCTTATATTACTTCATTATCATATTCATTTCCACATAAATCTTTGTTATTTTTCTAGACATGTTAATTATTTTCTCTCTTTAGAATTATATTTCTTATTCCTAAAATCATAGATATTTTAATATTCCCCCACTCCTCTTTATTATACTCTTATTCTAAATCTGATAGTTCTATTATATAACTTCTCCACCAAAACTTCTATAAGAAATATTTTTAAATATGTATGAATACATGAATATTCATCAATGTTATACATCACACCTCAAAATTTGTTCTTCTATGCCCAATGATCATTCCAAGATTCCCTAAAAATTATAATAGTCAATCATTCTTTATAATTATTATACCATCTTTGGTTGTTATCCCAAAATCATTACATTAAAAATTTAATGTTTCTATTATTTAATTTTTATTTTGATTTATTAAGAGTGAATGCTTTTACAACGACTTAATGTAGGTATATGAATCAATCTATAAAACTTGGATAAATATCACCCTTTAAATTACAAAATAAAAATCTGATCATTATCCATAACCATAATACATTTTTAGACTTCTATATTAATTTTTTTCACAAACTTTAACATCCAAAATACTAATCTATCTGTAACTATAACATCTCTTAATAGGACCATAAACCTTTTAATACAAGGATATATTCTTCCAAATGATAAATTGATCCATAGAACATGGCTGGATATCACACTTAAAATCTCTAAATTAACAATCTAATCTCTAACAATTGAATTTTTATTCACTTTCCAACATATAAATTCTACTCATGATATAATTTTTTCGAAAAAATTGGACATATATTGTGAAATGATTAATGAATTATTTAAACCCCTGTATGTTACTAATATGATAATTTATCATCCCCTTCAATATATATTATAATAGAAAAAAACATAAATCCTTATTGCTTCATTATTCAAAATGGTTGACCAATCCATAGAACCTGGATGAATATCAAACTTTTAAATACATAAATTAGGAATTATATATTTAACCATTCAATTATTTATGCACATGAAAATATTTACATGATACTCATGTTGTAATTTTTTTAACCAATTATGCGTATATAATAAAAAACATAACGCATCCATTAAACCCATGTATAAAAATAATACTATAATTTATCAACCACCTCAATATATATTGGAAAAAGTTAATAAATGCATCCTTATAATAATATATATATTTGTATTTCTCTCACCCATCCTTCTTTGAAACATCAACTTCCAAGATACTTTCATATTATAGGATCATTATTCTCAAAAAAACTAACATGTAACATTACAAATTCTGAATGATATTTTATGAAAAATTTAATAAAACTATTTTAGAAGTCAATATAAGAAACATAAGTTCTTATGAAAAGATTAATCATTGTGCATATAACCTATTAATTTTCATGAAACACATATAACTACAAAATTGATGTTACTTCACATTTTAAAATTAACCATTACATATGAAGTGATATTGAGGTTGAAGAAGGAAACATTAACATAAACATAATAAAAACATATTGAATTAAAAAACCATTAATATATCATAAATTGAACCATGTACTAATATAATTTCCACTAAATAATATTACTTGAACTCACATGGAGATGAGATTAATAAAAGAGTTGAGGTGAAAGTCAATTAATTTTATGAGTAGAAGTGGATGAAAGAGATGTGAGAAAAAATTTATAAAATGAAATACTGGTTAAATATAATGAAAACTAATTGTAATTGGAGTGAATTTAAAATAACTAAACAATAATTGATAACCCTTTAAATTATTTTCGTGATCAAATACCCAATCCTGTTACCATTTGTATTCAAAAAATATACATTTAGGAAAAATGTAAATGATGTGTACTAGGTTAATGGAAACTGTTTTTATTTTTCCCATGTGATAAATCAGTAGTCCTTGAATTTTTTGAGATTTCATCATTGATGTCAAGGAAAACCAATAAAAATAAATATTAGGTAAATATCATTATCATCCACATGTTATTGTTGTTTATTGATTCACAATATGTTCATTACCTAATGTTTTGTAATGTTTGTATAGATGTTGGTTTTGATGTGCTTCGTCTAGGATCTGTAATATATCTTTGAATTTACATGAGAAATTACATTAAATAACCTACTATAAATTCCTTAAATTTTTTATCCTTTTATTCTTTTCATCATTATTTACCTGATTATACGTAATATATTTTTCATTTCATTAATGATTTAAACATTATCAATTATAATGATCTTTTTTGACGGATTATCATTATATAAGGATCAAGGGTAAAATTAAGAATATTTTCAATGAAAAACTTGTTAAAATTCATGAACTCATACTAGAAAAT
Source organism: Viscum album (assembly GCA_963277665.1). NCBI lineage: Eukaryota > Viridiplantae > Streptophyta > Magnoliopsida > Santalales > Viscaceae > Viscum > Viscum album. The sequence goes on from OY728129.1 coordinate 1,442,162,528, forward strand.
TGAATTATAAATCCTAATTTGAAGATAGAAGATCATAATAAAGAGTTAGAATAAAACAATTAATTGATGAAAAATCATAATATAAACACAAAACATAACTAAAACATCATAAAAAATAGTTAATAAATATTAAAAGTATCATAAAATAAAGAAATAGATGATGAAAATCCCAATGATCCACTTTTATTCAAATATAGATCTTATTATAAAATTAGTATGTAGTGCTTCTAATTTATCTTTATTTCATTTTTTCCTAAAAAAAGACACTAAATATTTAGTGTCATATTCCACGATCTACAATATTTTGTATAAGATAGAAGAATAGAGATGATATCACATTAAATTGTGACACCCAAGAAATGATTGTAAGTGTATTTCAATTTCATTAGTTTTACTTAATTTAATTATTTACATCATTTTATCACTTTAATTTATGTTACATATCACTTAGTAGATTGCATTGGATGCATTGGAAGAAAATAAAACAGAAAATTTGGGCCTAAATGATCATCTTCATCTGGTTTTAGAAGATGAACATCATGAAAGGGTGCATTTTTGGCCTGAGAAGAATATTGTACCATCTATATACTTGTCTTCTAAAGGATTTTATTCATGTTATAGTTTAGGTATGTTCACAAAGGAATAAATAAATTCTTCCACCAAAAATAAACTAAAAAATAAATTAAAAAATTAAAATAATATCCTCAACATCAAAATATGATATATGAACACATGATGAAAGTTATATCTACTCTTTCTTATACACTTTAAATAGAAGCTACTATAGTTTTTGATGCTTGTTTGATGTTGTTGTGTTATTTTTATGATTATTACTTATACCGTTGCACTTATTTAGGTATAGATGCATATGCTAATACTGATTCTAATAATGATTTAGGTGGTGTGAGTGGAGGAGGAGGTGATGCTAGTGGTGAAAGAGGAGGTGGTGGTGATGAGGGTTGTGATGGTCTTGGTGATACTGATATTGATGATTGTTAATTTTATTCTTGATTTATAGGTTGAATTTTACTATTAAGTTTCATTTTATTATAGTGATAGTGATTTATATATTTTTAATTATTAAACTATATTCTGGTGTGGGTTTGGTGATATGTTGATTTTTTTCATGTATTCTAGAATTTTTTTTACAGGAGGGGATATAAAGCTTCTTTTTATTATGAATGGAATACAAAGCTATTTTCATAGTTATAATATATATCCTTAGACCTATATTAATGATTTAATCTATATAAATAAACCAATATCTATTATTTTAAACTGTGGAAATATGTATATTTCCATGGTTGAAATTGTGGATTGATACGGGAATTAAGTGGTCATAGAAAAAATAAGTAGAGATGGGTGAGGTTCTTTGATATTTCCTTATTTCCACTGGTACAACCGTGGTTATAGGCCTATTTCAGTGGTTTAAACCAAGGATATAACTATATTGACATAGTTAAAGACTATGGAAATATCTTTGGACTTATTTCCATAGTAATTGGATCCATGACTAGTGGACCATGGACATTACATATGGCCTTAGTTTATACATATATAATTATGATTTTTTCTTGTGGATATAGATTAATTTTCTAGCAGTGAGGTCACGTGAAATATGGCTATGGAAACATGATATTTGATATTTAACTTTAATATGAAATCTTATAAATCATATAAAAACATGATACAAGACATGTGCTCATCAAAACTACATGCCAAATAGTTTTTTTTTTCAAACCAAATGCACCTCTACCATTGTATCTCAATAGTTCCACCACAAATCAATCCCAAATATTTGTCCATGAACATTTTCTTAAAAGAAACATTAACCATCATTTATTTTTTGCCACCATTGGTCAAAATTGGTAGTTTCTATTGATCTACACAAGGCACGTTGCATATCCTTCCATTCAAATACCCAATACCCAAACCATGATCCATGATCCACCATTTCTTCCAATCCATTACAAAAAATATAGATACATTCATTATCCCTAAATCAAATATGAATCTAGTGGTTTTACTATGCTTGAACTAGTTTGGAAATAGTTAAATTAACCAACCCAAAGCCCAATGATGAAGAATGCGAAGAACATAAGAGAGAAAGGAACAATAGATCAAACTGAGATCATTAATGGGAATTGAGTATGCAACTAAACAAGAATAAAATCAATATAATTAAATTAAAATAAATAAAAAATAGGGACAATAGAAAATATATTAATAGATAAGGATGCGAAAGGAACAGATACCAGAAATCCAATGCAGATAAATATACATTCTAGGAATCAAAATTCATTAAGGAGAGAACCACAAAATAAGGAGCTACACATCATGACGATTTCTATAATTGGTGAAGAATTAATTTTCTAGTGATGCCATTGAAGAATCTACTGGATTTTTTTATCACATGATTCCCCATGATCACATGATGTCAATACTCAATTCCTCCTTCAATAAATCATTGAAGGTCCTTCCCCATGGTGAAAATTACTCTACCTCTTAATCTCCAAAGTTTATTTGTCTAACCATGTATATTTGATATAAAAGTTTTTTTGTAGGAATTTTCTCTAGGATGATCATTTTAAAAAAAATAATTAATTAATTTAATTCCTTTTAATCCATTTGTGAGAATAAATCACCCCAAAACATTATGTGTATGAAATTTATGATGTATCTTGGGTAAAATCTATATTATATATTCGAACATGGTCTCAAATTTCCTATTTGATGATCTAATTAATTGGAAACTCGTTTATTATGAAAAGAACTAGGCATGTGGTTTAATATATTTAATATTTTCAAAATATCAATTTTGAGGTTCTATGGTGTTGGCCTACATAAGACTAATGATGAATATCAGTGGTATTAATTCACTAATAGATCACCTCATATTTTTCCATCATTACATACAACATCTATGGTCCCATAACTAAAAACCCATCCACCTCTATCAAACACAAGGTTGGTCTGCAGGGTCTCCCGTATTGAGCTTCAAATAGTGACAAACCGATATCATAGTGATATTTTTTATTGAAATAAATATTCACTGCTGTAATATGATCCTACAAAGTCCAAATAAATTCCAATGCATATGATTTCAATATGTTCTCTAAATCCTAGATTATTCTCACAGTTTAGCCATCTTTATGATGGTGAAATGTCATACTCATCTATAATTGGGTCCCCAAAGCCTCCTAAAATCCTATCCATAACTGTGATGTAAACCTCAAATCATAGTTGGAAGATGTAATATATGGTACCAAATGAAGAAATATGATCTATTAAATGTACAAGATCAATAAAATATCATCTTAACTTTTATCCTTGATTGTAATGGAGTTAGAAGCATTGGTATGCTAATAAAAAATCTCTCGTATAGCATCGTAGACTCTCACTCTCCTTGGAATCCCTGTTACAAAATCCGCTAATATACCATCCCACTTTTGTTCTTGGAACTAAATAGATTAACCCAATACATTTGGAACTTGATTTTATACCTTCACCTACTGAAATGTTTGATATAAAGAAACATACTAGGAAATAATTCACTATAATCCAGCCTATCAAAACTACCACTAAATTTTCTAGTAAATTATCAACACTTTAGAAAGTACCACTATATGAGAGGTATGAAAATCCCTTCACACCTCCTCATTCAATGTGATTAAAACCATTTTCCATCCTCATAAAAGGATGACATGCTCTCCATCATTAAAAAAACTACAAGGTGCATAACTTGATGATATCTAGTCATATAGAACTTCATAGTTGATGTCTCCAAACTGATCATATCACACAGTATAGATAAGTGGTGGATTCACTATCATTGACTAGAGATAATATTTCCCTTTTTAATTTTATAGTTCCCACTATAAAATATCTAACTTTTATGATTCCTCCTCTACAAAGAGTTATTGAGATTTCTAGCTAATGGAATCTCGCATCACTTTTACCTTTGTTATAGTATAGAATATCTCAAAATCATAGTCTTGTAGGAACACTGGAAAACATCATTGTATAAGGATAAATTTTCTATAATAAAAAATATACCTGATACCTTGGTTGTCTGAGTAAACTATAAATCATTATCCCAGAAGATAATTCCTTCACATTATAAAAAAAAGACCACTAATACCAACTCCAAATCATGGGTCTTTTAGTCCTACTCTTGAAGTTTTATTTTTCTCAATCCATAAGAAATCAATACATGTTTCTACATAAAAACACATCTAATACCAAAATTAGAGGCATTAATGAACACTAATTACTTGAAACCCTCCTCTAATAGTCTCAATACATGAAAACTGGTAATCCACTACTACAACTCCTCAAATGATTTCTTACCCCATTCAATATAGTCAAATGACTTCCTATTGCATTTCAATGTGGTCAAAGGGTCTATAATCATGGAAAATTATACCATAAAAAATATATATTACCCTAAAAATATGTGGAAAATTCACACCTCTAACATGTTATTGGGTGGTTCTAATGCTAGCACTACTTTTATCTTCATCGAGCCCATGACAACACCATGTTCATAGATGACATGCCCCAAAAATTGAACCTCTATAATCCAAAACTGTCACTTCAATATTTTAATATATATAAATGGTGCTTCTATATTAATTCTATATATATACTCAAATGTTATGCGTGCTCCTCCACTTATGCAGTGTAAATGATAATGTCATCGATAAATAAAATAAAAAATGAGACCATAGACGGATAAAATATCTAATTCATAAGTCCCATGAAAACACTTAGGGAATTAATCACACCAACAAGAATCACCAAGAACTCACAATTCATATAGTAACCTTGGAATGTATTATTTTCAATATACTCATTGTGAACCTAAAATGGTGGTAGTTCAAACAAAGATCAATATTTGAGAACTGTTAGATGCCTTTTTATTGGTCAAAGAGGATATTGATGATTGAAAAGGTATGGTTATTTTTTTATCATAACCTAATTTATTTATTGATAATCAATTCATAACCATACCTACTCAAACTCTTTATTGAAAAACAACACTGAAGATTCGTAGAGGGTACACTAGAGACAATTAATCCATTCTCTTAAGAGTATAACAACTACAACATTTAATCCAGGATCACAATAGGGGACATTTGATATGACACAAAAGATATCGTTTTTGACATTGGGGTTTATTTTAATGTTGAAAAATTTCTCTCAACTTGGATGTTGTCCTTAAACATCTTTGGGGAAGAAAACCATGTACTCATTCACTAATTCTACAAGAAAAATGTATAAAGATATTGTTGAACCAAGGGATAACCTCACCAACTAATGTCATATAGGTTGAATATTCATACCTTTAAGAACCACTTATTTTTATTGTAATTCCTTCATTCCATTGTAGCAAAATCTCATTCCATCCACATGTATATATATAACTCTCCTTCTATAATAGTATATATGGGATTATACTGTGGATAGGTAGTCTACACCCAGAATGATGTCATGTAGTTTCATTAAATCAACCAAGAGTCCCCTCATGAAATCATACTCAATGAATGACAACTCACACTTTTAGTAGATGTGTGAAATAGAATAATCACTTTTTATAATAACCACTAGCCACAACTGGTTGGATAAAGAGTCTATAGTAATCTCAATATCTTGCACAAGTGATACATAAATGAATTAATAACTCATTAATGTATCAATAAGTACATGAGATTATGTATTGAATAAAAATATTACACATCGAATCGTCACATGCATAGCTAGATCATATCCCTATATAGCCTACAACTTACTATTACCTCTACTGTTAGAACTTTGGGCATATCATGGACCACCTAGTGGTGGAGATCGAAGGGGGTCATAACATCATCCTCTACATAAGACTCCTCGCCTCGGGGCTATATTATCCCCTCTATCAGCACCACCTCCCTAGTTCCAACCCTATCCACCCTTGGTTAAACACTAATCAGGACACTACCTCTGCTATAATGGTTGTTCTACTTTTTCTACACCATATACAACACATTGTCTCAAGCAGTTACAGGTCATGTGACCCTTCCTATCACAAATATAAAACCATACATCTCTAGGATTAATGGATACTTTTCAAGAACCTTATGTCATAGTTCCATACATCTGAGTCTGGGAATAATTTTTCCTCAAGCATTAATATCCTGAAGTCTGATGTCTACCATCAGTAGTATATGACTCTATGCTAAAATGTATACTGCCTACTCTAGCTACCTGATGATCATTTTCCAAGAAGATTTATATCATATATATTCAATATATAACCCCATAATAATTGAGAATTCGTAGAGATATTATGAAATATCATATGTCCCATTGATTCCTCTACTCAAACATCCACTCTTGGAAGCATCTATTTCACTCCTTGTCAAGAGAGTAACACCTGAGGTCAATAAACCTCAACATATACTTTGTAACTGTCATATCACCCTTTTACAACTCTAGAATCTCCTAAATTCATATAGAGTTTATAGTCAAATGGTATTATTCCTCATGTAATAATAACTTCAACCACACACATGAATGCATCACCTTATAATGGGTCTCAATGACTAAACTTCACTAGTGGCCTATTACACCATAAAGAAGAATGGTCATAAGAACAAATATCTTGTTAGTTTGGTATTTCATGATCTGAAAAACTTGAACCACTATATAAATAAAATACTTTGATGCATGAGGGTATGGATTAACATTAAGCCTAAGGGATATATTTTGTTGAAACTCACATAGTGAAATTATCCTACATGCATAATCATTCTGTCACATTGGAACAATTAGATCTTGAATATGTAGAGGAACATCAACTATAACTACTAGAGGAAGGTATATGCACCACTTAATGGGTGAGAGAATTACTCATTTCTAACCTTTATAGAACACCTCATAAATAGGTCCCTACACTAAAGCCTCATCTCAAAACAGGTTTTTTTAATACCCTATCTTGATATCCTAGATGGTTTTAATCACATAGGCATCTTGAAAGTTAACAAGATATACCATGGTTATATGAGAATATATTTAGAGTTTAATCAATAAGGAAATTAAACTCAATGAACCATTCATATATGATTCGTATACCATTAGATTCCTATAACTGGTTCTTCAACATGCCATGTTAAGAAATAGGTGGTTAGAGTCTTGGTGTATGGATATATCGGTCGATGCACAATCATTGGGTTTCCTGGATAGAGATCAATACTCAAGATACCATAACATCATTTCCCATCATTCCCAAAACAATCATAAAAAATTATCCATGTAAAAAAATACCAAGGGTAGACCCCTATGATACCACTTCTCTAATGACATGACCCATAGTGGCTTCTCCTGGGTAGATGTAACTTGAGATTAACACCAAAATCCCACCTCCAATGGGATAAGGGTTAGTGACTAGCGCCTAGTATTCATATGTTACATGATGGGAGGACCTAGACTATAATATCTATACACATGAACACATATCCATACAATAGTACATGGATAAAAAATAAAAGATGAAACCTCTAGAGTGTAATGAAAATTAATTAGAAACATCCATGAAAACATCAATGTACAACAAAATAATATTAGTATAAAGAGTGTAAATATAAAAACCAATCAAATGGAAAGTATCAAAATCTGAAAATACCATTGAATATTAAGTAGATATCCCATCTTATGATCTTGGGAACTAACCATCATATGTGGTAACTAAGCTCCATCAACTTGAGGTCCACCAAATTCTTCACCATGATAACTATAATATTAATAAGAAACGATATGGGTAACCAAATCCAATCTATGGTTGAGTATATACATACCCAATAAGAAACCACAAACTACATAAAGGGTGAAATAAAAAAAAATATAGTCAGCTCTACCCAAAATACAAGAGGGGAATGAAACGCAACACGGAAAAACTTATAAAGAAGAATCCAGAGTTGAGGAGATAGGGATCTTGATCTTCATAGCTAGATAAAATATATAAGTTAATAAAAAACTCCAAGAAAAAGTGTTGTCCCAAATCTACTAGCCTAATAAAACCTTAGAAGAATATAATGGAGGACCAAACCTTTCTAGAAGACTCCTCAGTCAATAGAGTTCTAAATCTACTAAAGGACCCTCTCCCCATCAGAGTTGAATAGTAGGGGAGTACCGAATCCATAGATAGAGGAATCACACCATGATGTGCATGGGGAGTACGTCCCTACCTAAAAAAATTATATGGAATAATCTCTCCCTGAGAGAATGTACCTCTGCTAGGGGAGGCGATATGAAAGGTAAAATAATCTAAGAAAATAATGGACTACTCACAATCCAAAATACAAGTCTAAAAGGATAAGATACTAATGGTAACATATCATAGGAAAAGAAAACAACATCTAAATTATGGAAACAAGATGTCAATACTGATGAAAAGACCAGGTCATCTCTTTTTTTCATACATGGAATGTGGAAATCCATGAAAAAATGTGTTCTTGGAGCTACATGGTGTGTGGAAAAACCCAGGGTCTTGGGAATGTTCTTCCCAAGACATGGCTCTACTGTCTGAGTGATGTTTGGTGGTGTATGGGAATAGACATACAGTGTGTGATATTTAACTTGATTTGGAATATGAAATCCTAAGAAACATACTCTCAGATCCAAGGATAAAAACGTGCTTCATATTTTTTTATAAAAATTAATTTAAAATATATAGACCTTTAAAAATATAGGTATCTTTTACAGTCTAGGTTTTATAGGATTAAGAAAATTTCTTACAATATATCCCTGTTTTACCCAATTTAAAAATAAATTTGTAATTTGGATTCACTCATGTTATCTCTTTAAAATGACACTAAACACCTTGGAACTTCTAATGGTCCTTTCAAAATAATTTTAAAACATAGGTTGAGTATAACATTTACTTGTAAGGGATTTTAAATCTAGTTCAATTTTTTATTAATAATCTTTAAAAAATATTTACAAAAATTTTCTTTTCATTTTAAATAAAAAAATCATAAAAAATTTAATAAATAACATAATCTATGGTTTTCAAATAAATCTATAGAAAAATTAATTCAAAAACTTTAAAATATATAATTTTTTTAAAACCCATTTAATTTATAAATAAATAACCTTTTAAATAAGATTTGTATTTCTTCTATAAAATATTTTGATACTAATAACATTTTGTGGATTAAAATGATACTTAGAAATATTTAAGATATCCATGAGGACACTAGTAGTATACCATTTAGGAAAATGTGCAATTGAGGTCATCAGTTCACTCCCCATTCCTTATCATATCATTTGATACCCAAGTTCCATGTTTTATTTTAATATTTTTTATATACTACCTTTATCATTTATAATAAATTAAAATGTTTCAAAACATTCATAAATTATTTTTTAAGAAGAAAATAATTTTTTATCTTCTAAACTTTAGAAAAATTTATTTTTCAAGAATACCGTTAGGGTTAAGATAATTCTATAATTATATAATAATTTCACCAATTCAAAGGTAGTATACACAAGAACATTAGAAATTGAACTAAAATAATGATTTCATAATATGAATAGAATTTCAATAATAATTATAGTATATTAAAATAAATATTATTGTGAATTAAATTTATTTAAATTTAAAAAAAATAAACAATATTTGATTGAAATTATAATTTAAAAATAAAACATGAAATATAAAATACACTTCCCTTTTTAAATTACTTGTTACTCATAAATATAGAAATTTTTAAAGAGAATTGATAATAAATTCATACTCCTCTACATAGAGGTTTTAATTAAAAACTTCCTTAAAAACAAGGGATTTAAAATCAACCATGTAAAGTAATTTTATAAAATTATATCACACTTACAGAAGGGATTTTAACAAAAATTAATGCTGGATAGAGAAAAAAAATATTCTCTTATATAAATAATTTTTTTGAAATATAATAAAAAAATATTTTTCTATAAAAATAATCCATTAAAAAAAATAAGGATTTTTGAAATAAAACATAAAATCATAGTATAATTTTAAGATATTCCACTTAATAAGGGGTTTTAATAGAAACTTGATAAATAAATTCCCTTACAAAAAAGGATCTTGAAAAAAATAATAGAAGACTAGAAATTATTTCTAACAATTATCATAATTATAAATAGAATTTTAAAAATTAATCAATATAAGATCAAATTTAAAATATTCCCCAAACCTTATACATACTGGTGTATACTAACAAGCTTGGTAGTGATGTTTTTCTTCTTCCAAGATTTGGAAATACAAGAGTGGATGATAAAATAAGTAGGAAAAGATTGAGAGAGAGAATGAGAGAGAGCTTGATATGTGGGAGTGAATATATGTTAGTGAGGATTTATATAGTCATGGTCTAAAAATGCTTATATAGGAAGGATTTTAATTGTCATTTTAGCTATATCCACTATAGAAAAATCATGTGACCAATACATGAAAAATTATAATATGCTTCAGATTTATATTTCTAAAACCTATTAAAAGGAATTATTAAATATGATCTTCACCATGAATGTACTATCCGAAAATGAGAATCATATTCTTCTGTGTATTTTGTGAAGGTACTATTATTTAAATCACATTAGATAATATATATAAATATATACTTGTCCCTTCTATAGGTGCGATCCAATGAGTAGTTACAATGATGATGGAGAATAAAATATGAACTATATAAAATCATATTTTTAAATATGATGGTTATATTTATTTTTATATATACATATATATATATATATATATTATATTAACTTAGTCTAAACCCATTCATTGATCTTCTTTAATGAGATTCATTGAATATGAAAACACAACCAGAATACTTTTGACCTTGCAAAAAATATAAAATGTACAAGGTGAGATTTGATTTATATGTGAGAGGTGTATTGTTTTGTTGTAGGTTGATGAAGTTAGAGGCCTATAGATCCCCATGTGTAAGATAAAGGTTCACTATTTTTTAAATAAAGTTATTATAGGCCTATCATTAAAGAAAACAACAGTGGAGATGGGTGATATGGATCTTGGTCATGCATAGAACATGGTCACTACATCATTCGATGGCATTAGGAGGAAGGAAGAGAAGTCGTCAAGGTTTTAAATTTTACACAAGGTTGACTATGATAGTGAAGAATGATTGAAAATATCATTACTTATTGATCAGATGGTCGGGATATAAATGAAATATTTTAAATGGGTGAATAGTACCCCTATTTGGATATCCTACATCAAAAAAATAATTCAGTTGAGTTCTTTAATATATTACTTATCATGTTATATACCTATTGTTCCATGGCATTGGGCTTGGAACCCGAAAACACATTTACACATGTACATGGGGATGAGTCAACCCACCCAACCCCTTGCACGCCTCTAGGTGAACCATGCACCATGTGGGAGCTATGTGTCCACCTAACGGCCTAGTGCAGGTGCTTAGTTCTTCCATTCCATCTTGCAAGATTTCCAAGCCGACTCTCATGCATGGTAAAGCTTGTATCCCCTAGGTGCATGGTTTATATGACTATGTTTTCTTGAAATGGTTGGCCAATTTTTTTTATAATAATTTAATTTAAAATTATTTATCATCCAAAATATATGGTATTATAAAATAAATTATTAATCTTTTAAAATACTGAAACTTTAGTCTTAATAATTCTTTATTTATATGAAATAATATTAGTTATACATTATTTATTATCATTTTAACATTAAATATTAATACTAATTATTATTAAATATTATCACTAGAGAAACCAAATTAAAATTAACCAAAGTATATAAATATTATAAATTGTAAATAATATTTTGAAAACTATAAATTTCCATATTAAAATAAATATAATTTTAAATAATTTAATTGAAACCTACATTTTTTATACAAATCTTGCTTAAAAGAAGAATTTTAAATATATATAAACTCAAATGGACACATTTAAAATTTTTATTTTAAAATCATATTTAGTAGATTTACTTAATGTCTTATTTGTTTTTAATATATTAATATTTACTTAAATTATATTGCTACTAGATTACATATCAATATTTTAAAAAAAATGATTAAAATAATTTTTTTACACAAAAAGTATTAAATACTTTATTATGAAAAATACTTTAAATTATTAGATAAATGATATTAAATATTTTCAAAATAGCTTTTATATTAATTTTAAAAAACAAATATATTAAAATAGTATTTATAGTTTTCTATAAATATAGTATTTCTTGGAAGATAAAATAAAAGAAACATTTTTATTGATGTGAATGTTAATTGATAATTAGAACCTACTTTCTTAATTAAAATCATTTTGTTTAATAAATATTTTCTATATCAAAACATATCATAGTTTATTATAAAAAATTACATTTAATAAAATTTGGTATAAAATAAAAAAAATGATTAAATTTATATGATAACACATTCACCCCCATAAATGAATTATGAGCTCACAATTACATTCACCGTACTTAGGGAAATTCTGAATTCCCATTTTCATAGTTTAGAAAAAATAATTGATAAAAAAATTTATACTCCTAAGGGTCAAATAATTAACTATAATCTCTAACTATTATATTATACTCAAACTAAAATTTAATAATCTCCAAAGTCTTCTAAACCATTCCTTTTATACCAAATATGACAGCATAAGAACACACTCCTAGATCCAGTGCTAAAAACATGTTGTATATTTTTTTAATAATAGGTAACTAAAAATATACATTCCTTTACAAACCTGAGGATCTTTTTTGATATAGTTTTTGGAGTATTATGAAAATTTCTTATAATATATCTTATTTTACCCAATTTAAGAAAAAAATAACTATTTGGTTTTACACACACTATATCCTTAAAATGAATCCAAACACCTTAGAACTGCTAATGATCCTATGAAAATAATTTTAAAATAGAGGGAAAGTAAAAAAATTCCTATAAAAGGGTTTTGAAAATAGTATCAAATCCTTTTTATTAATATCATTTAGAAAATATGTAGAAAAAATCATTTTGTTTTAAAACAAAAAACATTTGTTTTAATAAACAATTTTACCAAATAATATAATTTTGGGTTTTCAAAAACAATCTATAGGAAAATTATTTTTAAAAACATTAAATGATATAGAATTTTTAAAACCTCTTTAATTTCAAAATAAATAACCTCTAAAATAAGAATTGGATTTCTTTGATAAAATATTTTTAAATTAATAAATTTTTATGGATTAAAATGATACTAAGAAAAACATAATAAATCCATTTTCCCACTAGTAGTATCAAATTTTGGACAACATCCCCTTTAGGTAATGGGTTCACTACACATTCATCATTATCTCATTTGATACCCAAGTTCCAAGATTTATTTTAACAAAACATTTTTTTTCAGGCCTACCTTGATCATTTATAATCTATTAAAACCTTTCAAAAAATTCATAAATTATTTAATATAAATAAAATAATTTTTTTATTTAGAACTTTAGAAAAATAATTTTTTATAAATACCATAAAGGTTTGGATAAATACATATTTATAGAATAATTTAATAAATTAAAAGGATTTATTCATAAAGAATTTAGAAATTGAACTTAAAAAAGGATTTCTTAATACAAAAGTAATTTTAATAAAAATTATAGTATATGGCCATAAATATTATCATGAATTACATTTGTGGGAATAAAAGAAAATTTTACAAAAAAATGATAGAATTTATCATTTAAAAACCATACTTGAAATTGAAAAGTTGCTTCCATTTAAAAAGAACACGATAATCTTAAAAATAATAATTTTTAAAGAGAATTTATAATATATTCACACTCATTTGAATGGAGGTTTTAGTAAAAATAAATCTTCCTTAAAAACAAGGGTTTTGAAATTAATCATAGAAAATAATTTTATAAAAAAAATCACTCTTTTAGAATGGGTTTTAATAAAAATAACAGCTTGATTGAGGAAAAATAAATTCCCTTACATAATTAAGAGTTTTTGAAATATAATCATAAAATATCTTTCTACAAAAACTATCCCTTACATAAGATAAGTGTTTTTATAATAAAACATAAAATCATAATATGCTTTATAGAAAATCCCCTAACATAAGGGTTTCTAACAGAAGTTTGATAAATAAATTCCCCTTTATAAAAAAATATCTTAAAAAGGGAATAAAATATCAATAATTATTTCAAAAATAAATAAAACTTATAAATAAATTTTTTAAATTAAATACATTAATTTTTGAAAATAAATTATTCATCTTACCTTATACTTACTGTGGTAGAATTACGAGCTATATAATGATGATTTTCTTCTTTCAAATTTTGTAAATACAAGAGTGGAATGAGAAAATAAGCTGGAGAAGACTGGGTTAGTGAGAGAGTGATTAGGATATGGGAGTGAATGTTTTCTATTGAGGGTTTATATTGTATTGGTTTAGACAAGATTAAATAAGAATGATTTTAATTGGAATTTTAGTCATATCCACTATTTTAAAAGCATGCAGACACTATAACCGTATTATAATTTGCTACAAATTTACATTATATATAATCTGATAGAAGGATTTATTGAATCTTATCTTCATAATGACTGTAGAATCAATATATTTGGATCATAGTCATCTGGGCATTTTTCAAAGTTTCTTTTCATTATGTAATTATATAGAATATATATATATATATATATACTTGTTACCAATATAGGTGTGATCTAAGGAGGAAAATGATAAAGATGTAGAATCAAATATAAACTGTAGAAAGGATTCATCTTAGATATGATGGTTACATTTGGTTATATATATTTATATGTCTGTATATATATATAACTTTTTCTAATCTCGTTCATTGATTTTCTTCAAGAATCTTAATTGAATAACACAACATAGTCAGAATATTTTTAACCTTTCAACATATATGTAATAAACAAGGTGAAAAATGATTTCAAAGCAGAAGGTTAATTGTTTTGTTATAGTTTGATGAAGGTTTAGGAAAATAGATCCTCATGTGTAGGATGAAGGATCACTGTTTTGAAAATATAGGACTTAAAGGTCAATAGTTGAAGAAAATTATAGTGTTGGTGGGTGAAATTGTGCTTGAAAATACATCAGACATGGATGCTACACTATTTGGTTGCATCTGGGGAAGGAGGAGAAGAAATTGAGGATATAAATTTGGAACATATATGAAGGAGAAGGTGGGGTATGATCACAGGGATGACACATGATTGATTTCATGGTATATATATAAACATAATATTTTAAATTAGAGAATAGTACACCACTTATCACATACCACATTGAACAATCCTTCATTTGAGTGCTTCAACATATTACTTGTCATTCCGTAGATTTCTCGAGCCATAACACCTAGTTCAGTACCTAGAAACACTTTAACACATGTATATGGGGATGGGCTGACCCACTTTACCCCTTGAGTTCCTCCAGGTCCACTATGCATCATGTGAATACTATGTGTCGACCTTTATACCCTATGAAAGCTTTCAGTTCTTCAATTCCACCTTGTGATAATTCTAGGCTTACTCCCATGTGTGGTTGAGCTTGTATCCCACAAGTGCATGGTTGATTTGGATAGTTTTTCTTGTAAAGGTTGACCAACTCTTTTTATACAAAGTTAATTTTAAAGTATTTATCTTCTAAAATATATGGTAGGACAAATTTATTTATAAAAATTTAATTCAAAATTAACTATATTCCAGAAGATATGGTATTCTAAATTAATTATTTATATTCTAAAATGTACAATACTTTAGTCTTAATATTTTTTTATAAAATTAAGTTCGTTATATATTATTTAGTAACATTTTAAAATAAAGTATTAATACTAATTATTATTAAATATTATCACTAGAGTAAAAAAATTAAAATTAATTAAAGATTATAAATAATTTAAACTTAAAATAATAATTTGAGAAAAAAATTATATTAATATAAATTACATTTAAATAATTTAATAAACACTTGTAATTTGTATATAGTATAAGGTTATAAAAAAATAATATTAAATACATTGACCACAAATATGCACATTTTACATTTCTTTTTCAAAATCACAATTAATATATTTTCATATTATTTTCTTTGTCTTATTTCAATTAATATTTACCAAAATTATATTACGACTAGATTGCAGATCATTATTTTAAAATAATTTGATTACAAATAATTTTTTTACATAAATAATATCTAATACTTAATTATAAAAAAATCATTAAAATTATTGTCTAGAATTTATTAAAAAAATTAAATGGATATTATAGAGCTTAAAATAAATAAATATATATATTAAAATAATATATATTTTTTTAATAAAAATATTATTAATTAAAATATAATATAAAATACACATTTTTTATAGATGTGAACGGTAATTGAAAGCTAAAACTTATTTTCTTAAAGAAAATTATTTAATTTCATAAAATTTTTTAATATAAAAAAATATATTAGTTTATTATAATTAAATGTATTTAATAACATTTATTTTAAAATAAAAAAATCTTAAATTCATAGGATGTAATAAGGAAACCTTAGTCACTTTAGAAAACCATGTTATATAGTGTGTGTTCTTCTTAACTACATACCATGTAGTTTTTTATTTTCAAAAAGACTATCATATGCCAATATATATTAGTAGTTTCACCACACATCACAATTGAAGATTTTTCATAGTCCTCATATTTTAAGTAAACACCATCCTTTGTTGTTTTTTTTCAGAGTTGGTAAAACTATATAGTTTTTTTCAATCTAAACAAGGCATGTTACACCTACCTTCACCATTATGTGTCACAATACTCAATCCATGACCTTTAATCTACAATATATTTTAAACCTTCCAAAAAAATATCATTCTCATTTGTTTTCATATAAAAATCAATAAATAAGTTTTATAACACATGAACCGGTCATTCAATAGTCAAAATGTCAGCCCTAATGGAATATGATGAATAACACAAGAAACAAAGGAGAAAATGGAAAAATAGATCAATGTGATATCGTATATAACCATTGAATACCTAGTTACAAACCAAAATTAAAAAAAATAAGGAAATAATAAAAATTAAAGAAAACAATAAATAATGAGGCCAATAAAAAATGATACATTGACAATTATTTGTGAAGAAGAGATCACATAAATCAAAATAAGATAAATTTATATGCTTTAAATCAAAAGAGATTTTGGATAGAATCTAAAAAATAATGATAAAAACCTAAATAAACGATTGAACATTGGTGAAGAATTCATTTTTTGTAAATAATATTAAGGAATCAAATGTTCTTGTTGTTCATCCCATGATTCCCTAGAATCACGCAATGTTAATCTTTAATTTCTCATTTATTCAATAATCGAAGGTCCTTCCCTGTGGTGATTCTCCTCTACCTCTAACGTTACCAATGTTATGCATATAACCCTAGATATTGGATATATAGGATTTTATATAGTGATTTCCCGAAGGGAAAATATTTTAAAAAAATAAAATTAGTTAAATAATTTTATTTCATTCAATCTGTCCAAACATCACATTGTCCCAAAACCTGATGCGTATGAAACTTATGATAAATCTAGGGTAATACCCACGTTATTGATTCAACCATGGTATTTATCTTCCAATTTCAAAATTATATTATTAGGAAAACCATTTATACTAAAAATATTCGCAAGCATGGTTTAATATATTTAATATTTTTGACAAATCTATTATGAGGTCCTGTAATACCTATAGTGCCACACCAACTCTAATGAAAACCAAATATATATATATATATATATATATGTATATATATTTATGGTCCAAATATCAAAACAAGATTTATTATACTGACAATATATAATTTCATTCTAAAGGGTGTTCATAATAATCTTTACATTGATAGAGTATTAAATGTTGATATGAAATTTAATATCCTTATTCCAATTAATTTTTCTTCTAAGTGGAGAGAACCAATCGATTTAAAAAATTAAATTAAATTTATCAAAATTAAGGATATTATTATTTTCAAAATGTATAGTACAATAATCTTGGACATGGGATTTAATAGTTTATCTATTATAATTTTTAATAATAATTCAATTTCTATTCATTGAGGTGAAGATTTGATGTCCATATAAGGAATTATAGGTACAAATAATTTTTTTTAATAAGATAAAAATATAACACTCACAATTATTTAGTAGATTATTAGTTTCCCTCACTCCACATCATTTTCAGAACTCACTTACGTACTTGTGGTTTTATAATATTTTCTTTATTCCCTTATCCTTGGAAGTTTCATATTCCTATTATTATTATTATTATTATTATTATTATTATTTATATAATGGAATTACCTTATAAAATTCTAAAGTTCACCACATTAAACACATTGAAATTTTAGTGTTGCCTTAGGGTGAACTCTTTTTTTACTTTAACAATGTCCATTGAGCTCTTTATTTTTACGTGGAAATTAGTTTCTCTATTCCCTATTTTATTATAAATAAAATTCCTTTTATTTTATTTAACATAATCACTTAGATCTATCTTCTCAAAATTTTAACCCAATGGAAATTGAATATTATTTCCTTAAATATATTCAATATATGAACATTTGTGGCACTCTATCCTTCTCTTCTTTCTTATATTTGGAGACTCAGCAACGTTTACATCAATAATCGTAAATCCTAATGGATGGTTTTTCCTAATCAAAATAAATATCACTCTATCTCTTAAACTATTAGGTTTTGCATTAGTAAAATCTCCTATTTATATATGAAAACCTTTATTAACTTGGTTCTTTTTAATGATTGATTAACATTACAAGATAATTATCATAAATCAACCCATGAAAAACATAACCTTGAAATGTTTTACTCTTTAAAACCAACACATTATCATTAGGTGAAATTAAAATCACACTCAATTTAATATAATATTCTTTAAGTCTAGTTTTATGATACTCCTTGATGTAAATCCATAATGAAATCCTTTATACTAACACATAAGATGAATCTGAATGACCAAAGAGTATACCAAAAGTGTGTCAAACTAGGTGTGAAGTTATGCCTTTTTGTCTTGTATTGGGTGATGATTGATTTAATAACCAATATGGCCCTTTCTGGGATTTTAACCCTTGGTACATCTATTCCAAAGCCTGAATCCACTTGTAGTATTCAGATAAGGATTTTTTTCCTAGAAAACCTTACAATCCCAACTTGACTAAAATTTTAGGATGTTATCATATACCTATACCTCTCCCATGGATTTATTCCTAGGTATTTCCATAAAATTGTATAATAATAATCACCAAAATTAATTTAATAATCCTCCAAAATAACTAAACAATACTTTAATATCATATAAGACAACCCACGACCATCCGTCCCAGATCAGGTTCTAAAAAATGAAAAAAAAATCCATTTAATTTATTATAATGAATTCTTCACTAAAACAAGTAACTCAATTTATAAAAAATTAAAACCATAAATCTAAATAGCTATTCAATACACCCAAAATAACTTTCTAGGTCTAAATATTTATAGAATAAGAAATTATATTACTAAAAGAACTCATATTAATTATAAAATGGAACTATGAAAACTATTTTATTGCTATTTTATTTTCACTCAATATGATCCTATCATAAAAATATCCCCTACTCTTATATAATCCATATTAAATTTATTTTTTTGAAACCTATAATGAGAAAATAATTTCTCAATAAGGGTTGTTTTAAAACAGACAAATTTTAAAATAATTGAAAACTCATCAAAGATATTTTTTTTCAAAAAAAATACATTAAATTTAATAAAACATTTGTTTTTCATAATAACATTCATTTTTAATGAAAACCCAAATAGGGTTTTAATAAATTCAATTTTATGAAATTTATTTGAGAAGAGTTAAAATAATAAAAAAAATTGTAAAAAATCTATTGAATTTTATAAATTCATGAAATAAATATTTTCACTTTTAAAAACTTTTATTACATTTCTATGTAAAGTAATATAGTGGTTTTCTGAAAAACTCTTAACATGATTTGAAAATAACCATTTTTAAACTATAAAATTTAAATTTATATAGGTCATTCAAGTCACTTGGTGGAAAAATCCCCTTGAGGTTTGAATTCACTCCTCATTCCACATTATTTTTACAACTTTGGAGTGACATATTCTAATAAAAAAATTATAGCATTATTTTTTAAAAGTAAAATGAATTCTAAAAAAATATTGTATAAAATAATGTTTAGTCGATGAAATATTCACAATAATTTTTTATTATTAATAAAAAAATTTAGGGAAATACTGACATGGGTTAGAAAAAATTAAATTCATGAAAATAACACAAACTGTATATATATAAATATATATTTAATAAAATCCCTTATAACAGTTACAAACCTTGACTCCCTCTCTCTCTATGAGACCACAATATGGGATCCGACCTTGCATACCATGATATCACAATGACAATTCAATATATACATATATATATATAATATATGTAAATACCCTAATAAATAAGTGCCTCACAGAGAAAATGATTGCTTAGGTAGTATCGTACCATCATCTGACCATCTAGGAATCATTTGAATTCAAGGATTGATCCCTTTATTATTGGTTATATATATATATATATATATTTATTTATTTATTTATATCTATAATATCATCTTAAAGAGGTGAGAGAAAATAGAGTTTTTTTATGCACATAGGCGGAGGAAGAAGATGTTGGGTTTCATCAAAATTTTAAAATAGATTTTGTGCATGTTTTAAAATGAGATGAAAAATGTTGAACATAGTAAATCCCACATAAAAAATAATATTGATCACAAAATCAAATATAATACTCGATGTGACATCATCCTCTAATCCATGTCACCTATGTTAGTTCCCACGCACACTCAAACACTCACTTCACTAGTGCAAACCCACTTGTGTACACCCATGCTTCAATAAGAAGCCTACATGCAACCATTATTAATCTCTAGTTAATCCTTTTCTCGATTTCCCCTTGATTGAAAAAATTATTTAGGTTGGTCCCAAATATTTATTATCCATATTAAAAATTAATTACTATTTTTAATATGTACGTTTTATAATTTTACAAATTATAATATTATGTTCTAATTTTAATTTCATACATTCTAATTCTATTATCTGTAAATTAAAAATATATTATATTTATAATTACCAATATAATTAGAATTTTATTTAAATATTACCTAAGAATGTATATATATATATATATATATCTAATCTATCATTTAATTAAAAATTTTATAATTAAAATTTAATTATAAAATGCCCATTCAAACTAATTATATGTAATTCTTATTTTTAAAATTTATATTATCTATATTATTTATCTAAAAATATACTGATAAAAATATACTATCTACTTATAACTTTAGTAATTATTATTCTAATATCTAATTATAATTTAAAAATTATGACATCTAATTATAATTTAATCAAATATTAAAAAATCAAATTTAATGAGTTTCATTATTTTTATTAGTCTTTAATTTTCACCATATATTTGTAATAATTCATTTTTCAAATAAATATTTTATGTGTCATAATTTTTATATATCTTATAAATTTTGATATTATTAGTGGAATTTATGATTATTAATAATCATTTTTTATTCCAAAATAAAATTTATTTATAACATTTTTATTTCTCAATCTAAATTATATATCATTGTCAAATTAAAACACTATTATAAATATGATGTCACAATTAATGATATTTTTACATTAAGTTAATATAATCATTTTACAAATATAGTTAAATTTTATGATAATGGATATATTGCTAAATGTTGTAATAAAATTCATATTAATTACTATCAATCACCATCCAGTAGTTCTAACTTATTGATAATTAATTTACTACTAATAAGTTTATATTTAATTTAATTAATAAAATATCTTTAAAAAATATTAATAGGGTTTAAATTATATATTTATAAATTCAAACATAATATTTTTAGTTTCATGAAAATTATTTCATGAGTTATAAAATAAATATAAATTAACATAGTGAATAATTTAAATTGATTTGGTCCATATCTTTTTTTAATATAATTTGCATATTTTGTTAATTGAACCAAGTTTATTTTCCATAACATAATTCTATTTTTGAAAATAAATTCCTAGTTAAATAATTTTTTGGTGGTGGTACTTGACATGAAATAATAAATATTGATGTTCCCTTAAATTAGGTTTATATAAGAGGGAATTGAGAAGAGAAATCAAAACAATGTATTATCACAAACAAAGGAAGAGTAAACTATGTTTATATTAGGAACATATATATAGAATATGGATGAATCCCATCATTTGAAGATAAAATAAAAAAAGCTAGAGAAAAATAAAGAGAATACATAACACAAAAATTATGAGTGTGGTTTATAAGATCTCTTTTATATTTTAAAATATCTATGTTAAAATCCTTGATCATAAGAAGGATAATTACACATTATTTTCAAAATAAGTTATGGGAAATATGAAGGTCATGTGAGATAACAAATAATTAAGTTTCCAATTAAAAAGGATAACATTGGTGGGAAGGGAAATTATGGAAGGGGGGCATGTTGTCTTGCCTTTTTTCCCTTGTATGGTTATTACTTAACTATAAAGTGATTTTATTCTAAAAACTAAAACATTTTCCAAAAAAATGACTAGTAGTGAATATGATGTATATCTAAATGAAATAATTTTGAGATAAAAAACCCTTTACATGGGTTAAGATTCATTATGCAGGTGCACCTAAATTCATAGATAATAAAATTATGATTATTAAAAACTTTCTTAAGATCCTTATTTATCTATATTTCATATTATATGGTCCATATATTACTATATTTAAATAATTTTCCATATTTGTTTTTCTCATATGGGTTACTTGAGTTGGTTCAGTTAGGTTTTCTAATAATTGCTTAGTATATTAAAAATGGTCAAACTAATTATAGGATTGATTTTTAATATAAATAATTTAATATTTTTATATCCTTTATTATTCCATTAGCACAAAATATACATAGTTCTATATGTTTCCAAAATGAACTCAAATTAAGAAATGTTTCACGATATGTTCATTTAATGAAATTAAACATAATATAACCTTTTAATATTAATATTAGTTATATATTTTCAAATATTAACATTAAAAAATATAAATAGTTTCATAAATATAATTTTTATAAGTTATATGAATTTTAAATCCATCCATGTCAGGCTTTAAAAGGAAAACAAAATATATCTTTTCATAGAGGCGGTAGTGAACACGTACAAAGATGACACTTTAGTTTTCCATAAAATAGGAGGGGTGTAAAAAATAAAATAATTTATCATTTTATAATCTTTATCTGGATGCAATTATAAATTTTTTTCTTTTGATAACTCTTTTTTAATATCCATCTAATTATTTTATGAAATATAGTATTAACTATTCATAGACGCTTTAGTTCGCACAAATGAATGATGATGTCTTTATTTTTCAAATGGTTTTATAGCACGACAAAATAGTGATATTTTTTAGATTGGTAAAATTTACCATATTAATAATTATGTTGTTTTAATACCTCTCTATATAGGGAATATTTGAGTAGGAAGGATAATATTATGAATAAAATACTAAGGAGTAATAATTATACACATTGAGAGTTTGAAGTTTTTTTTCAAAAGTCTTAATAAAAATGATGGGCTTAGGCAATCTTATAGAGTTGCGGGGCCTATTTATATGAAATATAATTTTACTAGAGATAAATTTGGTATAGTTTTTATAATAAATAATAACTTAGGGGAGTATTGAAGTGTTAGTCAGTGGCCACTTTTATTGTGGAGGAAAATAGATTTTTTTTAAATACCCATTACATCTCAATGACTTCATTACACTGTTAAAGCATCAATGACACAAAAGTGGTGAATATTTGAGTAGATAAGGTTTTGGTTTTAGTAAGATTCAAAAATTCATTCACTCACTTGTTTTAAAAATGTTTTGATACATTTACCATTTTATTTTTACACTTTACCATTTTGGCTTTTACAATGGTATCTAATTTTTAAAAAACTAATTACGGTTTTACTAAAAATATAATATGACCATAAATACCAAATTTTGGTGTGATGAACCTAAATTTGGAGTCTATTTAAATCAATTAAATTTCCATATATGATAAAATAATCTTTTAAATTTAAATATATAATATATTGAAAAACATTATTTATAGAAAATGAGTTTTTGGATATTAGGTTTTCTTTATCATTAATAAAATTAAACAAGAATTAAATTAATAATAATGTATTATTATATATGTGTAAACATAATGTCATTTTTATTGTATAAAATATATAAATCAAAATTTTCAGATAAAAATTACACAACATTAATAAAATAATTATTTGAAAATAACTCTTTCACCATTATCATGGTTATTAACTTTAAAAATTGTAATCGTGCATTTATGCCTAAAAATGAAATGGGATTTATTATATAATATGAACATATTGATGTAAAATAATAAATATTTTTTTGGTATTTAGTATCTATAATGAATGAAAACACGGTTTTAACAAAGTCGAATAAAATAATTTTTAAAGTAAAATATTATTTAAGATTCCAAAATGATAAAAATTGGTTTTATAAATATAACATAGCATTTTTAAATGATTTATTTTAATATATATATATATATATATTATAAAATTGTTTTAAATATATTTAAATTATTTTTTTATTATGATAATTCCATAACAGTGACGGTTTTTTCAAAATTTGTATTTTATACTATTTAAATAAAAATATAATATTTCCAAAAAAATCTTAAAATATTAATGGTAGATAATATTTTTTATGATATATATAATAATATAGAATTTTTTTTTCAAATTCAAATTATAAAATTTTAGAATATAACTATAAAATAAAAAATTAAAAATTATTGAAAATATTTTTTAAAAGAAAATAACTTTTCAGAGTTTTAACAATTCTTATTCTTATTTTATATCAATTAAAAATTAAATTTGTGTTAACCTATTATTCAAATAATAATATATATTATTTTTATAAAAAAAACACTATAAATATATATTGATGTTCTTAAAATAAAGTACATAAAAATATAATTTTAGTAAAAATACATTTTTAGGCATAAAGAGGTCTTATTAGTTATATATCTACACTAATTGAAAAATGATTTTTATTTATATATATATTTCTAAAGTGGTTACCTATATATATACCCAATAATGTAACAACTCCATTATAATAGTTATATAACTTTTTGTGGTTTTTTATACTTTGGTGTTGCATGTGAAGTAAGTTATTTAACACATTAGGATTTTATAGGAAATATAATTTAAAATATATAGTTTTAGATTGTCCCACATTAAATAAATTACATACTCAAAATTTTAATTTTTTAAATTTATAAAAATACATAAGGGTGTCTAAAATATAAATGTTACTCAAGATAAAATTTCTAGATAAATATCATTGCCTCGCTCTTAGGAAACATTTTTTTCCTTAGAATAATATAATTTATAATGTCATGTTTTTTCTTCAATCATTTGAGAAAAGAGTTTATCATTATTCGAAATCAAGATACATATTATATAATTTTCTCCTAAAGGTTGTTTATAATCATCCATGCATTGATAGACTGTCATAATTTTTTATGAAATTCGATTTTCCTATTCCATAAAATAAATTTTCTTCTATATAGAAAAAAAGTCAATCCTGAAAGTCACATTAAATTTACTTGAAGTAAGGATATTAAGATGTGAATGAATCATAATTACAAAAATCATGATGAAAATTTATATAAATTAGATACAATAATGATAACACCTGGGGTTTTCATTCAAAAACTTATAGTTGGTGAAAAATTATGTGACATAAGGAATCCATAAATATGGAGTGATGAATAAGTGTACCTTGAACCACTTAATTATCACTTTCCACTTCAATAGAAGTTGTTTCATTGTATTTGATTTATTATAATGGTCTAGGAGGTTTTTATTCCCAACTGTCATCTTAATCCATTGGAATAGTGCATTAGTTTACATAGTGAAAAAATTCCTCACATCTAAAATACAGGATGTTAGTGGATCATTTGGGAAGAAATTATTTTTCCCCATTATGTTTCCCAAACTATTCCTTTTTCCTTAGTATATTATTACTTGATTCCCTCATTTACCATAGATCAAATATCTTTGAGTTCCATTGATATATTCTCCTCATTATTTCTTCCCACATTTTTTATATGATGCAGAATGAATCTTCTTTACTTGATCATCTTTATGAACTAAATTTCAATGAGACACCATTATTATCTTATTTAGTTTTATTGAAAATACAACTATTTACACATTGTTAATAATAATTATTGATAGTATGTTTTAAATAATCACATGGTTTTTAACTCAGGTAATTAACCTAGAAGGTGTCGCATTGGGAAAATACCTACATTGTCCATGGAATCCATTATTAACATGATTATCTCTAGACATAGAAATTTCTAAAACCAAAAGGGGTTAATTTTAGAGAAGAACTATTAAAATCATAAGATATTTTCACAAATAATAACCTAAAAAACTCAACCTCAAAATGTATAACTCTTTAAAACCATGGTATTATATTTTAGTTCATTATAAATCACTCTCGGGTCAATCTTGATTTCATTAGCTTAGATTCTCTTGAATACTTTGATCTAACTCCTTAACATAATAAATCCTTTATAATTTTAGATAAAGATATTCTGATTGACCAAATAATATCCCATTTGACTATAAAACCAAGTATATAGTTAGAACTATTTTTCATTCATTGTGTGATGATCAAGTTATTACTAATTATTCCCCTTTTAGGGTTACTAAACCTAGTTATATCCATTATAGAGATTATATACACTTTTAGTATCCAAAAAGTGATGTTATTTCTCGAAAAACCACACAATATTTACTTTACTAAAATTTTATAATGTTATCCTATACATAGACATTATGTTAGAATGTTCCATCAAGTTTTAAATGAAGTTCACTTATCCTAATCCAAAAAAATAACATGACTATTTTTAAAAATAACCAAAAAACCCTTTTTAAAAACTATAAAAACCAAATCTAAGCATGCATTTATTTTATATCATTGTCAAATTATAATCATTAAATCTCATAATAATCACACACAACTCAAATAACATTTTGGATTAGTGTCTTGGAGGACTATTTACATAGGAATTTTACATTACCAAACTTGTGAATATTTATCCATAATAAAACTCTTATATACCTCTTTCTAGACTAATAATAATTTATACTTATCTTTTTTCACATGGGGATGGTAAGTATAAGAAAGGATGATCTTAAATTGTCAATAAGGGAAAAATTATCAGTAAGTCATCAAATGTTAGATTGTAAGCATATGTGAAAACATTAACAAGGAAAAAAATTATTAAAAATAAATTGGAATAATAAGTGTTTTCCCAAAATCATGATGGAAGTAAATTTAATTAAAAAAATTTAAAAATTTACCATGAAATAAGAGTGTGAGATAATCATGAAAACATGGAATAAGTAAATGATATCATAAGATCATGGAATCATAAATATGTGTCAAAAACTGAAAAATTGCAATCATAACTATAATTCAAGGTTCAAAACTATGAAAATATGATATAGTGTGTATAGGCTATCATCCTATAAACCATAGTCAATTCTCAACATGTTGAAAAAATAACATAATGTGCTTATGCTAATCACCATTACACTATATATGGTATCTCTTGAAATGAAAGCATTACCCAATTCATTGGAAAACTATTTGTGTGAACTTTTCAACTCAAAACATGTACATGAATATGTTTTTCACATGAGTAAAATTAACCATTCATAATGTATAATAATGATGCAACCCCTATGAAAGATGTGGGCTTTATAATCATTTCTCAAAGTATATCCAAAGTCTATATCATGAATGTTCCCAAGAGAATAAGAAATTAAATTATTTTTGATGTTCATATTTTAAATAAATAATCATGGGTATTGACCATTGAGTTTTAATTTAAAAAAAATTCACAAGTTTGATCATGGGGAAGTAAGAATAATAGTGAACTGCATAGGATTTGATTTTGAAATGAGAAAAGGATCTTTAATGGAATAGAAAATGTTATTATATCACATTATACTAGAACTAAAATAGGATTATTTTCAATAAACTAATAATGTTTTGGAAAATTTATTCATTGATAAAATATTTTATGGGGTGGTACTTAATATGAAATAAGAAATAGGCAAGTTCTTTTAAATTCAGTTTACTTAAAAGGGTGAACTGAAAAGAGATCTCAAAAAATTTATTATACAAAATAAAACTAAATGATATCTATTTATATATATAAGGTGGGTATATAAAGAGTATGGATGAATGATATGATATGAAGATAGAGTAAAAATGGATACAAAGTGATGTAACACAAAAACACAAAATAGGTAGGGTGGTTCGAAAGATCCCTTTTTATGTTTTAAAATCTATTTTCTTTAAATCCCATATCATAATAAAATATTATAAAGTATTATTTTTAAAATAAGAGATGGAAAATAAAATTTAAACATGACATAACACATATTTAGGTTTCCAATTAAAAGGGATAACATTTATATTAAGGAAAATTATGGAAA
Organism: Viscum album; assembly: GCA_963277665.1. NCBI lineage: Eukaryota > Viridiplantae > Streptophyta > Magnoliopsida > Santalales > Viscaceae > Viscum > Viscum album. Next base: position 1,442,191,197 of record OY728129.1, read on the forward strand.
ATGAGGTGAAACCATCATTTAAGATAATGATAACAATTCTTAATAATTATATATTTTTGATGGAATAAATTAATAAAGGTAAAAAAATTAATTAAAATTTTATTTTTTCTTGCGAGTAATATAATTTCCCATGAAATAAAATCTTAGGGTGGAAGTACCTAATCATATAAGTAAAAAGCTTTAAGATGTGACATAATTACTACAAGAAATGGGGTTCTATTTTAATTAAACCCTAATAGTGTCGTATTATTTTGAAATAAAAAATAAATGGAATGTAGAAAATTAAATAGATTATTAAATACACTATATTATAATAATTTTTTTAGAAAAAAATCCATTCCCAATTCATACACATCAAATTGAGAAAAGTGGTGAATACGATGCATATCTCAATGAAGGAAAATTGTGATAAAAAACCCTTAACTTTGGTACTGATTCATTCTGTGTATACACCTAAAACCCTTGATAATAAAATTAATTTTATTACAAAATTATACAATTTCATTATCAATGTGCCTTTAATATTCTATGGTCTATATATAACTATATATTATTAATTTAATACATAGTTTTTTATCATGTAGGTTACTTGAGGTGGTTCAAATAAATTACTAAAACATCCTTCACATGTTGATTTTGGTCAAATAGGTTGTAAAATAAATTAATAATTTATAGAATTGTATATTATTATTTACTATATTATTATATTATTAAATTATATATACAGTTCCATATTTTTTAAAAATGGACTCAAAATTAAGAATGGTTCCTTCAGATGTTTATTTAATGTAGTTATATTTAACATAACTGTTTATTATTAATATTATATATAGGTTGTCATATATTATCATTAAATAATTTTAAAATTTTCCTAAATTCCAATTTTATACATTATATATATTTTAAAATCCATCCTTCTAAAATGTTTATGGTAAAATGAAATACATCGTCATGTAGAGATGGTAGTCCGTGCGTACGTAGATGACTGTTTTATTTTCCATAGAGGGTGTATTAAAAAATAATAATTTATCATTTAAAAATATTAATATTTTTATAATTATTATATTTGTTCATTAAATAAATATTTTGGGCAATACATGTATAGATTTTATGAACAATAAAATCTGATAATCTTGGAGGTTGTATTCCACATAACACATGATGATGTATTCATTTTTTCAATGGGGTTTTAGGGAGGGTGATGTTTAATATTACATTTTTATAATGAAATTAAAATTTTTAAAAGTACTAATGTTATAATAATTTTATGGATATAAAATATTTCATGGGTAGAGTAAGATTATGAATAAAATACTCCGGAGTAAAAATCACACATATGGAGAGTCTGAACTTTCTCTTAAAATTATTTTTTGAAATGAAGTGATTAAGATATCATATAGATACCAAGTATTGATTAATGTGAAAGATAATTATTTTAGTGGTTTTTTGGGAATATTTTTATGATCAAATTAAAACATATATTCATCCAGAATATGTGGTTATAGGCCCATTAATAAGTCTAAGAAATTGGAATTTTTGTAAATACTCATTACATATTAATGATTATATGAAACTATTGTCCTGTAAATAGAACCAATGGTGGTTCATCATTGAGTTTTAATATTATTAGGTAAAAAATACAAAAAAATCAATTTAAAAACATGTTTTAAACATGTTTTGAGTCAATTAAAATTCAAGTTTTACACTGTCATTTTGGGGTTTACCTTGGAAACTTATTTTAAATTAAGTAATTTGGGTTTTAATAAAAATATAATATGTCTTTTATTACCAAATTTGGGTTTGATTAACCTAAATGTAAAATATTTTTAAATTATCAATTTTCTAAATATGAGGAGACTAATATTTATATTCAAATATATAATATATAGAAAACTATTTTTGTAGAAAAATGATGGTTTGATCATTAAGTATTTTTAATCCAATATAACATTGAAAAACTTGTATGGGTGATAATATATTTTAATATATGTATAAAAATAATATAACAGTAATTATATAAAATATATAAATTTAATTTATTAGATAAAAAATACACATCATTAATAAAAAAATTCTTTGAAAATAACTCTTTCACCATTATCATGCATGTTAACTTTAATCGTAGTTACCATATTTTTAGTCTAGTAAATGGAATCATAATTATTAAATAATATTAATGGGTTGATCAAAAAATGAAATCCATTTATTTCGATTTAATTTCTATAATTTATGGAAACTATGTTTTAACATTGGAGAATAAAATAGTTTTTAGTGGAAAATATTACTTAAGCTCCCAAAATGTTAAACATGTGTTTTATAAACAAAATATATAATTTTTCAATGATTAATATTACATTAAAAAAATATATTATTTATAGAATAATAGTTAACAATATTTAATTCATTCATATATTATGAAAATGATTTAAAAGTGATCATTTTTTAAAAATCATTAAAAGTGTATGCAAACTCTAAACTATACATATTAGTCTGGATAGTTCAAAGTTGATGAAGATATGGAACTTATTAAACTAGAGGAGATCACCCTAAAAAGGAAATTTTATTATCAACAAAATATTTACTCTATGAATTATGACTGGGCCTAAGACTGTGTTAGAAAAAATGATGTTCTTTGCTATAAATTGAGAGTGGTCTATGTTTATTGATAATCCTCACATAGAAAATCAAGGAGGTACGCGAAAGAGAGATGAAAATCAAATCATCCTTTTCAAAAAGATTTTACCTAGGAGTATAAAGTTTTTGGATCATGAATGACAGTTCATAGACCATATAGGAGGTATACAAAAGAGTGATGAAAATCGTCAAAGGGAAGTATTCCGCATAGCAGTACTTTGTGGACCGTGAAGCACAATACACAAACCACATAGGGAAAATGGTTTTTGGGGAGGATTTTGGTTCAAAAAAGGAAAATGGTCCATTGAAGGCTTGTGGTACATGGAATGGCTCGCCGTTTATGGAGATGAGATGATGATTTGAGGAGCCATGAAGGAAGAGAGGTTGTGAACAAACCTCAATGGAAAAAAATTTTGCAGGAGAAACAGTTTGCAGTGAAGCCAAAAAGACATCGAATGTTTAATTGAAATGGATTAGTGAGATTTCCAAATCTATTTTCATATATAATGGCTACTTATCACATCTATAATAAGAGATTATTTTTATTAGAAATATGGGAGGAATTTTAAAGTCTATATTTGTTCAAGGGAAGACAAATCCAAAAAGGAGAAGAAGTTCTCAAAGAGGATTCCATGAATGAAAAAGTAGTCCATGAAGACAGCTTGAGGAAGAGATTTTATGAGACACCATTTCCCAAAAAGGAAGAATGCTCTGCGTAGGAAGTGTTGGTCCGTGGAGGAGAAATGGTCTGCAAGGTAGGGAAGATCCACATATAAATTTGGTCTGTGGTAGAAGAATAGGTTCGTGGAAGGAGAAAAATTCCATGGAAATTGAGGTAGTTTGTGGAGGAAGGTGTGGTCCGTGAATAAAAAGAGCTATGTAGTTCAACACAATTCATAGAGGAATCATTCCAGTTCATAGAGGAATAGTTCGAAAACTATCAGTGTACAAAAAATTGGATTAATTATACTGGTGAAAATGAGACTTCCACCGATCATCTATCTATAGTTGATGATGTGTACATTCATGAAAATGAAGGGAACTACAAGTCCATAATCTGTGACTAGATTCCTCCCAACACCTTGAGCTAGGGGAGTTAACAGAAGTGTTCCAAGGGACATAATGTGAAATCCCCAAATATTTTAAAGTAATTGTTCCTATCATAGAGTGATTGTGTCTAATATTTTTTTACTACACAAATAGTGAATTTTAGTGGATTTAGGTGTGATTGACACACTATTAGCGTATTCTTGTTGGACTATCCCTTAGTGGATAACCAACTAAAATTACTATGTTGAATCTTTTAATGTGATTGTTTAATTACTGCTCATTCTCATTAGATAGGTTTAACAGGTTTCTACCAATGTTTTAATAAGATTTGTCACTTTTAAAGAAGATGTTGACATGCTGATTCACCCGTCCCCTCTCAAGGTGTTCTAGGGTCCTCTAGACTGTAAACCTAGATAGAAACTCTCGAGGGTGATGCTCTGGATGATTTTCACACTATTACAAACTTTATTAAAGGAAATTTCTACAACTCTTATAGTCTCTTACCATTTCATCTATTGAAATCAATTTGTATCTTTTATTGATAACCTGTCACTTGTAAATTACCCGTCACCAATACTTTGTCATCACTTATTTAATAAGGTTATGTTCTATTGTATCATAAATATTCATATGGTTAGATATTCGCCTAATGAGACAGACTATTTAATTGAAAATATAACAATTAATAACATTTATATATACCATTTATATATGGATGTATATTGATTACTCAACTAGGATTATGGACAAGGTTCTATAGGGAACATCAAGAAATGTTTTTCTTTACCACTTACCTTCTTTCTACGGATGGATTAGGATCATGTTATCCCTTTTATTAACATAAATAAAAGTATTATAATTTTTTATATTGTTATTACAATATTTATTTTTATGATGGAATGTTAATTATGAGTGTTATTGTTATTCATTACCTTCATATGGTGAATGAATTGGGCTTAAAGAAGTGATGAGTGGGTATTGGGATTATGTAAACCCTTGATGCCTCATTTGTTCTCATGAGATAAAAGGTTTGAGTATTTTGTGTATGTATACCCTATGAAAGCATGAAATCTTGGATATGGTCATAATAATAAGAATTATTTCTTGGTTGTGACATTGATAACATGAACAATGCTTTGGATGAGGCCTCAATATTAAAGATTAATATTTTTAACATTATGTGTTCCATCATCATGACTTTTTTTATTGTTATCAATGTGATTATTTTCAATTATAAGTTATATATTGATATTTTTAAGATCAATATATTAATTATATAATAATTTATTTAGTTATTTACTATGTCATGATTTATATGACTATTATGATAATATCTTCTATATTTTTTCCCTTACAAATAACCCTTATTATCTTTTCATTTCCCTATGGTACTAATAAGTATACTATAAATAAATTATGGGATACACTAAAAATAATAACACTGTTTCAAGATTATTTTTATATTTTATTTGGATGTTATAATTTAATATAGAAATTATATATGTTTCTAGTATCCAAATAATACTAAACACTTTGGTCCTTTGGGATGCAATTTCTTTTATCTTGTACCAATGTAATAAAGTAATTGTTGTCTCCAGGTTACTAGAGATAGGGAAATACAATTACTATAAAAGACCCAAAAAAATATATTTAATTTACATAACTACAAATGGTTAAACCTTTAATCTAAAATAATCATCTCAAATCTCGATGAACGTTATATTTTAGTGTCTTTGAGGAATAGAAACATAGGTAACTTATTATACAAAACATTAGAACAATTGATGATAATTGAGCCACACTTGACTCCATTATAGACATATAACAAGACATAATAATCATTATAACCTTTGTAATGAAAAAATAATAATGGTTGTGCTCAAACAATCAGTAAGGGAAAAACTAATAAATATATCATCAAGGGTTAGATCATAATAATATGGTAAAACATGGGAATAGATAAATTTATTGTTAAAAATAATAAGGAAAAGTAATATTTTTTCATAAATCATGAAGTAATGACATGTAATCTCAATATGAAAATCATGTAACATGGTATGATAGATTGATATGTACATAGAAACATGAAATATAAAAGTGATATCATAAGTTTATGGAATAATTAATATTTATAAAAGAAAATAAAACATAATTCCATTAGAATATGTTAAGGATCTCTACTAATAAAACATAATATAGTATTCTAAGTATAACCTCCTCTAAACCATAATCATAATTAAAGGGTCGCCACCATGACAACATAATGTAGTGTGGTTAGGCCATTCGCTCAAGCTCTATAAGCATAAGAAATTGGTCACTGTCAAGACAGTAACGCCCTAAGATTTTTATTACATATATTTTTTAAAAAAAATCTGATATATCACATTTTACTTTATTCCATGTTAAGCTTACGTTACACGCAACACTGAATTATCTTACGTAACAGACAACACTAAGTCTCTACAAAACATTATTTTATTATTGTAATTATTTAAATAAGAAAAATATTACCAAGCCATTAGAATGGTGGGTATGAGAAGTATTAACTGAATTATGAAAATATTGTTTACACAATTATATATAATAAGGTCTTTAGTGACCAATTAATTATAAATGAAAATAAAAACCCTTTTTTTATAAAAAAGAAACCTTTTTTCCAAAAAAATATTTATTTTTTCATAGGTTTGTTTTTAACCATTAAATAAAAAATAATTATAATGATATATATATATATATAATATTCAATCTAATTTTTAATAGTCATCCTATATATTTTCTATACATAATCAATTCATTTTTATGTTTAAAAATTGTATTTTTTTTCTAAAAGAAGTTTTATCACCTTTGGATGATGCATTTTTTTAAAATTTATTTTTTGGAAATTTTAAAAACTCTATTTGAAAAAATTAACTTCTTATTTGAATGCATAATATCAAAATTTATTTTGGTTTAATTTTTTGTTCTTTATCTGATAAGTTTCATGTTATGATGAATAGTGAAAAATATTGAATTTTAATTGAAAACAAATTTTTCATCTAAATAATTTATAGTTTTAAATTATTTTTTGGATTATTTTTAAAGAATAATAAGATTAATTTTATAATTAAATTAAATTTAGGTCATTAGAATCAATTTCACATTGAAATTGGATATATAAAAACCTTCCATACATTTGAACATTTTACTTTAAAAACCCATTGTTTTGTCCCATCTATGAGATTTAATTTTTATTAATTTCTGAAAATTCTATTAATTGAATTTGGAAAAATGAATTCCATATTTGAAACAATAAGGTTAAAATTTATTAAATATATCTCTTTTATTCTTTCCCAATATGAATAGTAATATTGGTAATTTTGTTACCATGGTAAAGGGTAAATTGGATAATTTTGGTTGAAATTATAAAGTGATAAGGACTATAAAATGACCTTATCACTTACCAAAATTCAATTGGATGATTTTAATTAAATTCTTAACACATGTGATTTGAAATATAATTATTCAATGGAAACTTGTCCATGAAAATTACTTAGATATTAAAATAAAAGAATGTGATAAAATTCCACACTCTTCATTTTTATTAGTTTTTAAAATAGATATAAATTGAAGATATATTAGAAAATTAATATTATTTGGATAAATAAAATAGTTATCTAAATCATAGAAATTTATTTTTATTTTATAGTAAAGAATAAATTATCATAAATAATTAAAAAATGATTATGAAGTAATTATTCAATTAATGAAAAACTCAATTAAGTGATATTAAATATATTAAAATAAATATAATATCAGTTAGTTATGAAAATCCAAAAAATTTATAGGTTAATATGACATATTAGGGTTGTATTAAATGATTTTTTTCGAAGTTATCTTGATTTATTGATTTTCATAAAATATTGCAGTGTACAGTGTCAAAATTGACACTAAAAATATTTTATGAAAATAATATTTTATTAAATTAGGTTAACTAAGGATTAAAAAAAGATAAGGATTAAAATTAAAAAAAACTCTCCTAAAATATATTATATGATGTTATTACCACCCTATTCCACATTATCTTCTAATTACTTTCTATTTTTATATATTTGGATTGAGGTTTAATTTATTATAATTTAATCTTTTTGAGAAATTCCCAAAAGTTCCTCTCACCTTAATTATAAAAGGAAACCTCCTCCATCATCCCATTTCAACACATTGAGAATTATATCTCAACTAAACTATGAAAAATTATCTTATACACTTTCCAAAACACATTATATAGGTTCTAGTCTTCCCAAAAGACCAACTCTAGTGTCCTTTAGAGGATATCTAAAGGAACTATTTCAAAGAAGAGGTAATCACTCTAACTGATCACTCTATTTTTCAACTATTATATAAATACTATAAATATATGATATATATCATAAAATAATACCTCCATAATCCTAAATATTCTTAAATTCTATTATGATTATGAATACATCACTATATAACCTCTTTCACATCGAACAAGAAATGAAAGCATTGCTCATTCCTATATACGACTTACTATCTCCACATAGCGATACAATTCATTTTCCATCACCAAATTTTATGAGTCTGAATTATGATTGGTTTAATGTTTATATATGATATTTATGACATAATTATAATTTTGGAATTATAATATCATATCTACCTTTTACCATCTAATCTTTTGGGAAATGATAATGTCCCGCGTGTGTACGTATGACTTACAATCTCCACGATGCGATGTGATTCTTTTTTCATCTATATTTCACATGGATGGTAGTCAGGATCAATTTTATGAATATATATTATACATATAATATAAAAATGACTTTTTAATGATAATATATCATATAATTTTATTTCTTTTAATATAATAAGAATATGAAAACAGTGTTCATGCCTATGTACAACCTACCATATCCATAAGTAGTGTATTTTATTTTGTATCTATAAATTTTATGAATAAAAATAAATTAATATATAATATATATACAAATATATATGATATATATATCAGTTTTATCATTATAGATATGATAAAATCATGATTTATGTAAGAGGAACATGGATAAAAAGTCAAAACATGAATGAAAATAAAAGTGGTTATTACCCAAAACATAAAGTTAACATGTAATTGTTAATAAGAGGGTAATATAAAGTCATAAGTAAATAATATATGGTATTATATATATGAATATGATTCTACAGTATATTTTTAATAAAATAATATTTATTATATAGAAGTTTCTAACGTTTATGAAGGATATGAAGACTTATGGTAAAGTATTTTTGTGTCAATTTTATTTCTACAGGACACATGCTTTATACACTACTTGTTTCTTTTGTGTGGTGTATAAAATGACTATTAATGTATTTAATGAGTATTATTCCAAATATTATGGTATTTTCATATCCATATAATTTTATTTCATTCACAAAGAATATGATTCTACATTTGATAAATTGGTTAGGGTTTATTTTATAATCTCATTATTATCTGGAATTGTTTATACATAAGTATTTACTGGAAAATATTTGTCTTCCATGTCCATGATTCTTAAAAAAATTCCAAAATATTTTTACTATTCATTTATAATTGTTAAACCCATTAACACCATTGATCTATTTTTTACTAAACATTTTGAAAGGAATATTTTCTCATTTTCTTAACGTAGTACTTTATGACTTTTTTGGAAAAAGTACGAGAGGAATTTTTTTTAACATATATAGAATGAATGTATTTTTACACTTTCATGAAATATTAGTTCCTTGAATTTTATCTTATAAATTTTCAAGGTTATTTTAAAATAAAATGTTTTCTTTTAAAATTTCATGGGATTTTTCAAAAATAAAACGTTTGCAAAGATGAAATGATATTTTAATCAAAAATTATTTTCAAATGATCTCTAAAATTTATTTCCCATTTATGATAACATTATTTGATGTTATTTATTCTTTAATGGGGATATTTTTCAAGGATACTATCACTATTCTTTATATGTTTGTTTTTATTTTTATGTTGTAATGATATATTTGAAACCCATTTCTTTTCCACGAGTAATATTTTGATTGAATGATATTTATAAAACACATTTCATTCCATGGGTTCCAATATGAATAATGAATTATGTTCATATGGAACACATATGTATGGTTTTCATTATGTGAAAGGTGAGATCTATGCCTCCCAATAATTCATTTCATAAAGATTTATATCTCTCGAGATATACAAAACTAGAATGAGAAGTGATCTAGGTTTAGTAATGTAGGGATGGAATGGGAAGTAAACTTAGATATGTAACACGGGGCTAGAATGAGGAGTTAACTCAGTTCAGTAAAGGAATTTTTCCACAATGAAAGTCTTGTAAATGAGCCTTTACTAATATTGAAATTATTTTATATGCTTATGTGTATGCCACAATTTCATGTCTTATATTATGCTCTCTTTGAATATATTTTTTGATTCTTTATAAACTTATATGATTTATTCCATGGAAAGATATCATGATATTTGATATAAAATATATGATTTTAAAATGTTTTTCATATACTTATTATTTATTATTTTGTTATGTTTGATATATCCGTTATTTACCTTACTGAGCATATGATCTCACCCTTTTATATATTTCGTTTCCCTATGGTACAAAGAAAGGTTTTAGAAAGGAATACTAAAGGAGATCTTTGTGGGAATAATTGAAGATAATTCACCATACGATAAGTTGTGTTCCATGTTTCCAAAGGCACTAAAATAATACAGTATTTGGGCATGTGTTTGTGTAATTTAATGATTATTAATCTAAAAAGATGTAATTTCTACGTATGAAAATCTTGGGTAATTATAGTTGGTATCAAAGCAATGGTTTAGTTAACCTTTGGAAATATGGATAAGAAAAATTTAGTAAGATCACTAAGGATAAGTCTGAGTATATTTTACAATCCTAGATTTTAGGTAATGATCATGGATAACCAGGATTAAACCTAATATATTACATATTGAAAATACATTCCCTTGATTATGTGGTTTTTCCACTATGATTAGTGTTACTCACACTATAATTTTGGTTTTAGTTAATGGTTGGAACCCAATGGAACTACATTAATATTGACTGTGATGCAGAATGAAAAGATTATCCACACGAGATACTAAATGTTATGGGATCGAGAATGAAAAATATTATCTCTATACTCACACAAGTTATGAATCATGATGGACTTCCAAATGAGGAATGGAGAGAACAACATTCTCCTGAGTCCTTCATGAGGCAACACCATCCTGGTTTCAATGGGTCTTCTAACCCACTTTTTGTAGAAAAATATATCGGCAACACTGAAAAGATATTTTCAATCGTTCAGGGTTCAGAAAATGGAAAAATAATTTTGTCTTTTTATCATTTATAAGGTGAAGTGGACTAGTGGTGGTCTTTAATAAAGAATACAAGGCAGAAAGATGAAATTGAATCCATGGAATGGGATGAGTTGAAGAACTTATTTACCAATAAGTACTTTTCTCATATTCATTGTATAAATTTGGACAATGAGTTCATTGAGATTAAGAAAAAAATGGTGTATCTGTTGGTACCTATGAGGTAAATTTTAAAAGACATGTGATGTATGCTTATGGAATTATCATCCGGTAAGGTTGATAGTTTCTTCAGTTTCTTAAAACCAAGTATTTCAAGGGAGTTATCAATAAGAGACTCCATTATCTATGAAGATATTGTACTTTGTTCTATGAAGGTGGAAATGGAAGTTAGAGTTACATATCAATTTCATTTTTTTGATAAGAAAAAGAAGATGGAGTTTATAGGAAAATATAAAAACCATGGTGAAAAGAAGATGATCTTTTCTTTATGTACAATGTGTAGAAAGAATCCTAGGAAAAGTTTTCTTAAGGGTACTGATAGATTCTTTATGTGCGGGAAAGAAGGTCATTAGGAATTTTACTACTAAAGTTATTGGAAAAATATTTATAAAGATAAAAATAGAGATAATACCTAACAAAATTCAACCCCAAACTATAATGCTTCATGTTCAAGGAAAATGAGATTTATGCTAATCAATGCCCAAATATAAGGGTTAATGATGATGATCAACATCAGAAATCTATTAATTTAAAGAAAAAGGTAAATATCAAGCGATATGTATTGGATATGTGGAGTAAAATAACAAAGTGGTTGAATGGTTAAGTGTTTATTTAATGGAATTCAGGAATAATGTGGTAGAATTTGTTTTATAGTGTTACAGGGTAATGAAACATCTATGAATTTTCTACTGTAGTTTTTCCTTAAGTATTTGAATGTATATATTTAATGGTACTAGTAACATGAAAACTAATTGAGGTGGTATGGTGATATTTTTGGAGAATAAAAGATTAAGGGAAAGATAAGCCTTTAAATGTTCATAATGTTGGGATAATGAAATTAAGAGATGTTTTATTATGATAAAATAAATGGGATAATATTAATGACCTTGGGACTAACTTGAAGACAATGTGGTTTATGATATCATTGATTGAGTTCATAGATTTTTTGGATTTATAGTACAAGTAAAGAGTTAAATTTTCAAAGCATTGATGTTTTCAATAAGGTTTTATGGTAATTTTGGTTATTACCATGTTTTAAGAGAATACATGATAATAATCCTCACATGTTTGGTGTATGATAATTAGGAGTTATGTCGAGTTTTTTAGGGATTAATGATAAGTTTATTTTCTAAATTTAGTGACATTTTTTCGAATGTTTTGGATTTTAATATTTTTAAGGATCATGAAGTAACCATTTAAGAAATTTTTTACATTGAGATTTAGATGAGGTTTTAGAGATTAAAGTATTATCTCTCCATATGAGGATTTATGAACATTAGATAAGTTGTGTTAACCTTTATGTTATGATTTTAACTAAAGACATATGGAATGACATATAATTATATTTATTGATCTCATGATATTCTAATGATTCAGTAATAACAAATTCACCTTCATTACTTAAAATAAGAGATCAATTGGAAGTTGATCAAGGCATAATGAAATAATAAGATCGTGCTTATAAAATGTAATGAAATCAAGTAAGTATTTGTTCTCATAAAAATTCTTAAACTCTAAAGAAAGGATCTTGACACTAGAAATTTTATCTTAATACCTTGTTTTCAAATGAATCAAATGGTCCCTTAGATCATCAAAAATTTATTTCTTAGTGATTATTAAATTTCTCATGACCATGTTCTCTATCACTCTCCATTAAAACCTGATAGTTAGATTTCTCTTCCACATAAATGTTTTTATTTTCCACCTATGTTATCTTATGTGAAAACAAATTTATTAGTTACTTTGGATAACATTTAAGTTTCTATATTTTTTTTAATTTTTTTAATATTCGTTTTATTATATGGGTTTCTAGGAAAGTAACTTTCATATATTAAATCTTTTATGACCCTAATGAATTTTGAGGGAGAAATTCATTTTATGGGGGATATAATTAAACAACATAATATTTTTATGAAATATATTTGTAAATAATTATACATGTTTCATTTCACTCTATATCATGTTAAGCTTTCACTACACGCAACACTGACTTAGCTTGTGTTAAATGCAACACTGGATTTCTATGAATCATCATTTTATTTAGGTAATTATTTAAACAAGAAAATTATAACATAGCCATTATAATGGAGGGTATGAGAAGTATTTAATAAATTATGAAAATATGGTTTAAACATGTATATGTTGGGAAAAAATACCTCAAGGTATCATTGAAGCATTTTTGAAGAGATTGTGTTTGTTGACAAAGCTGGACTGCATGTTGTGTTTGTCGGCAACGCAAACCATGATGTATGAATTTGTTGACAAAGGGAGTTTACATAGTGATTTTTCTAGTTCAAGAGATTTTTTTGGCTATCCATGTTTGACATAAGAACCTCGGTATAGGAATGAACGATCTGGAGGTGTTATAAAAAGAGAAGATACAAGGTGGCACCATTTTACAATGTTTCAAATTTTTAGGCCAAAAAATATGAAAATGGAGCGATGTGTTTTTGGAAAAGGGAGGTGTGTAAAAATTTAGAGATGTGTGTGAAAAAAAATTGGTGCGAAAAATATTGGTATGGTGTGTGAAATAGTGATGTGAAGTTTTTCACGCAAAAGGTGTTTCAAGACCAAAATATTGAAAATTGGTAAAGGCATGAGGTGGGTGTAACCTTGGAGTAGTGCGTGAAAAATGGTGTTGCATGGAAGATGTGTTTTCTGTGCTCGAAGAGGATTACACGCTCAATAAGGGTTTTTTGCATAGGGGTCAATTTTACCTATAAATATGAAGTGACCCCCTCATTCAAAGTAGCTCAAGACTTAGAGAGAATCCGAGCTATGGCATGTGAAATTGGAATATGCAAGGGAGTTGCGTGCAAATGTCCAGTTTGCACATAAAGATGTGTTTGTGCGTAAAGCTTAGGTTGCGCGTTAAAGGGTTGTTTGCGTGTAAAGAAAAGGTTGTGCATAAAAGAAGGAAGTCCCACATAAAAGAATTTGTTGTGCATAAAAGAGGTGTTGCGTGAAAAGTGCATTTCGTGCAAAAGTAGGGAATTTCACATGAGGCCCAGTAATGGTTGTGCATCAAAATTGGAGTTTCTCGGTACACTCTGTGCAAAGAGAGATTCATCTACAGGTAAAATTTGGATGTCAACATAGAATCTATTAATAGTTAAGGATGCAGATTTCATTAGAGATAATTAAGAGACCAATTGGTCAATAAATTGTGAGTGGATCTTAGGAAGAAGCAGTGATCAAACTTCAGTTGAGAGAGCAGTGAGATTTCATATCGTGATTGGTTGTAAACTGGAGGGGATAGTGAGTCTACTTTGAACATTGTAAATAGTAGTGTGCTTTTAATGAATTTGGTACATTGACACATCATCGGTGCATGCTCCTTAGATGTAACCCAGTGAGGGTGAACCAAGTAAAAATCATTGTGTCATGTGCATGATTTAATTTCTGCTTATATTTTTCTATGGGAAAGAGAGAGAAGAGAGTTTTTCTAACCTAATGGACCTAACAATTGGTATTAGAATAAAAATTTGATATCAGTGTTTCTCTCTCAAATGGATGTCATAAATCATAAAGGGATTATAATCTTCGACAGGAAAAACTTTTAATTATGGAAGAATTAGATTCAACACTACTTCTGATATTTGGGAATGGATGTGTTTACAGCAAGAATACATGGTATATTAGCTGACATCAATAATGGTTCACTATTAGAGATTGAAGGAACAGAATTAGATGTTGATGCCAAAGGAATCAGTGATTTAGGGGGATCCCTTTCCGATGTTATATATATTAAGGTGATGTCATGAAAAATATCACATGCCATATGGAAAAATATATTGAATATATATGAAGGAGATACAAAGGTCAGAGAGAAAAAGTTGCAAGTTCTGTGTAACAAGTATGGAGATTTGAAAATGAACCTAAATGAGTCTGTTGATGCATTATTTGATAAGGTAAATGTTTTTGTGGAAAGATATGTGGGGTTATGGATAAGTCATTGAAGATATAAAGATCGTAAAGTTAATCTTGAGGAAACTTCCACCTCAGTTCAATCCAAAAGTTTTAGTTCTGGAAGATAAAGATCTGAAGGAGTTGACACTGGAAAATTTGTACAGTACCTCAGTTACATATGAAATGTGGAATAATGATAACGAGGTTGGGGAAAAGGGTAAATATAAGGAGGTGGAATTCAAGGACATAAAGAATCACACCATTTAATATTCTCATGAGGATGAAGAGATCGATGAGGTGATGTCATTTCGTTCTTCAAATTTGTAAAGATGAAAAGGAAAGTTAAAGGGTAAACTTCTCTAGCTTGTTTTTGATGTGGAAAGTTTGGTCATCTTGCAGCAAGGTGTCCGAAAAAGTTCCAAGAAGATGATGATTTCGATGAAGTAAAAATTCCAAGGAATAAGTCTTCATCCTATAGGAAAGGCAAGAAATAGTTCAATAGAAATTTCTTTAAGAATAAGAATCTCCTTTCAAAATAATGTGACAATTCAGATGAGTTTGAGGTTGAGGAGGTTGAAGATATAGAGAACTTGAAATATCGTAGAGAAAATGCTATGCAATCAGTTGTCAGTAGTACTTAGAAAAATGAAGAAACTAACATTGATGAAGAATAAGTTGAAGGAAGAGTTGATATGAAAGCTGAGTTAGAGGCTTCTCTTGAAAAGATGGATGTTTGTAGAGCTAAAACAAATAAATACAACAAAGTTGTTTGTGACGCCAAACACTATATGCAGCAGCAAGTAGAAGAGAAGTCTGAGTTGATGTAAGAAATTGAAAAACTCAATTCATCAACACCAGAGGACTCAGAATAGGTTTGTGAGTATAAAATAAAGTTTTAAGAACAAAAAAGGGAGATCTATGTCTTGAATAACATAATTAAGGATAAGATCAAGTGTATCGATGAACTTGAAGGAGAAGTTAATGGTATGAAACCAAAAATTATGGACCAAAAAAACATCTGATTCCCAGTACATTATCAAAAAATTAGATCATTCATAAGACTGAAAAGATAAAATATGAGCCTAGTAGTTTAGTATAAAAGAAGTAGTAATTGAGTTTAGATGTTAAGGCTGATTTGGGGCTCTATCAGAAACAAAAAAGAAGTCAGGTTTGAATTCATACCACAATCAACCATTCCAAGAATAAAAATTGATGTGGGTACAAAGTAGAATCAAAAAATTCATGGAACTGAAGGAACTAATGGTAGTGTATAAGTGACATGTAGGAATGTGCATTTCATTAGGTTTTATTCCTGTGTAAATATGGCACACTCAAAAAATGTGTGTTATATATCTAGAAGATACCGAAGGGCACAAGAACAGAGGTGACATCCGAACAAAGAATGGTTCTCTAGAATGTATTTAGAAAGAAACTATTTTTTGTGAGGAGGATTTGGGAACATGGATAGATATTGTACATTGACTATTCATAAGAGTGTGACATATTATAATCAAAATGTTCACAAGCATCATATCAATGAACCAACAGGTGAGTTGAAAATGAAAAATAGATTTGCAGCCTTGGAAGATGAAGTTGATCCATCATACTCTAAGAAAGATAATATGTATCAATATATAATGAGTTTGAATAAAAAATATGGACCAAGAAAAAGAGAGCAAAAAAGGCAATGGTTGCTAAAATTGACCTTAAAGAATCAGACCATTCTGGTGTGTGGATCCTTGATAGTGGTTGTACGTCTCACTTGACAGGAAACAAGGGTCTAGTTATAGGTATAAAATATGACAAAGAAGGAGTTGTCAAGTTTGGGAATGATGAAGTCTATAAGATAATTGGATCAGGAAAGGACATGTTTGGGGGCAAAGAAATAAGACATTTGGATGTCTTGGTTGTAAATGGTCTTAGTCAAAATTTTATCAGTGTCAATCAATTATGTGAATCAGGGAATTCTATAAGTTTTACTAAAAATATGTGTATCTTCAAATGAATATATGGTGTAGTGGTTCTACAGATAAAAAGGAAAACATAAATCTATACCTGTTAAGTGGAGAAGAAGATATGTGCCTTTTGTCTAGAGAGGAAGAGAACAAGTTATGGCATAAATGACTCAGTCATATATTCCAGCAATCCCTAGAAGGTCTGGTGAAGTGTGATGCAGCTAGAGACCTCCCTATGATATCATGTGATCATACTCATATGTGTGATGCATGTCAACAAGGTAAACTCATCAGAAATATGTATAAGGAAAAAAGGAAAAGAATTCAACAAGAGTGCTTGAATTGGTGTATGCAAATGTTTGTGGGCCTATCACACCAATAGAAATTAATGGAAAGAGGTACTATGTTATTTTCATTGATGACTATAGAAGAATGGTTTGGGTATTTTTATTGACCATTAGTCTGATGTGTTTAGATGCTTAAAATAGTACTGGAGGGAGTACAAAAGGATGCTTGGATAGAAAATTATGAAGTTTTGTACTGACAATAGTACATAATTTAAAAACAGTCAAGTGGAATACTATCTTGATAAACATAGAATAAGGAATCAAGTTTCTTCAGTGAGAAATCCCCAATAGAATGGAGTGGTTGAAAGGAGAAATAGAATCATCAACAACATGGCCAGAATGATGATTATTAAAAAATACCTACTAGAGAGTCTCTAGAAGGAAGCAGTGTTGACATCGGTCTACATTTCTAACAGATCTCTATTGTGTCTGAATAAAGGAAAGACTCCATATGAGATGTGGTACAGAAAGAAGCCAATAGTAAAATAATTTTAAATCTTTGGAAGTATGTGCTTTATTATCATTAAGGAAATACATAGAAAATATAAGTCATGTGGATATGAGTGGATATTCCTTGGATACTCAGGAAAAAGAAAATCATACAAATGCTTTAACAAAAGGATGGGAAAGGTAGTTGAGAGCAATGATTTCACTATTGTGGAGAATGAGGAGAGCATTCAACAGTGCAGTGAAAAATTTCTTGATGAAAGTGATGTGGAGGAAAGTAATACAGGGGGAGTATAAGTGGATGATGCTAATTCAGAAGAAGATACTGATGATGAGAATGAGGAAGTTAAATCTGTATCTGCACAGAAGCCAAGAAATTGAGCAGAAATTAACAGGAAAAATATCATTAGTGATCAGTCAGCTCCAATTCTAAAAAGAAGAATGAAATCTCTACAGTAAAAATATTTTCTATCTCATTTAGAGCCTAAGTGTTTTAATGATGTAGTTGAATATTAAAAATGTGTTCAGGCTATGAATGAAGAGATAGATCAGATTGAGAAGAATAAGATGTGGAAGATTGTTTCAAGGCTAGCAGATAAGAATGTCATCGGAACTAAATGGGTCTTTCACAACAAGATGAATAAATATGGCATAGTGATTCAAAAAAAGGCATGATTAGTGTGAAAAGTATACTCCCGGATAGAGGGTATAGATGTTGATAAGACATTTTTATTGGTTTCAAGGATGGAGACAATCAGATTATTCCTAGCCATTGCAGTGCAACGGAAGTTCAAAGTGTTTCAGATGGATGTCAAATTGGAATTCTTGAATGGGTTTCTAGAGGGAGAAGTTTATATCGAGTATCCATATGGTTTTCTCATTCGTGAGGATGAGAACAAGGTTTTTCAACTGAAGAAGTTATTGAATGGGATGAAACAATCACCAAGAGCATAGTACTCAAGACTTCATCCATATTTGAATAATCTTGGTTTCCAGCATTGGGGAGTTTATTACAATCTCTATTTCAACTAGAAAAAATAATCAAAGGATGATGGTACTGGTTTATGTCGATGAAATAATATTTTTCGGATCAGATGAAGCTTAGTGAAGACAGTTTTCTAAATTCATGAAAAGTGAGTTCGAAATGTCAATGATTGGAGAGTTGACATTTTTTCTTGGTTTACAGGTGTCACAAGGAAGGAATGATACTTCAATTTCTCAATATAAATATGCCAAGTAAGTTCTGAGGAGATTTATAATGAACAGTTCCAAGGATATTAAGACTCTGGTTTCTACTTGGATGAAACTTTCCAAATATGAGGATGACAAGGTAGTTAATATCACAAAATATAGGCAAATAATTAAAAGTTTGTTGTACTTGACCGCGACAAGGCCTAGCATTGTATTCACCACATGCCAAGCAGTGAGATATCAAAGTAATCCCAAGGAAATCCACATGATTGTAGTGAAAATAATACTTTAGTATGTCAAAGGAACTATGGATTTAGATTTGATGTGTAATGAAAAATCTCAGCAAGAGATGTTGGGATATATGTTGGGAAAAAATCCCTTAAGGTATCATTGCAGCATTTTTGGGTTGATTGTGTTTGTTGAAAAAGAATTTTTCCATGGATAATTTTCAAGTTCCAGAGATGTTGTTGACAATCCATGTTGACAAAGAACCATGAAAAAGGAATGGACAATCTGGAGGCAGTATAAAAGAATAGATACAAGGTTGCGTCATTTTCTAGTGTTTGCCAAATTTTTGGGGTCCAAAATTTGGAGTTTAGTGAGCATTGAGAAAAGTGGATATCTTTGAAGATCTCATCAAAATATTCCAAAGCCATGAATTTCGAAAATATAGGCTTCATGGATTGGATTTCATGAAGACTAGAAGAATTTTGACGGTGATGCTTCGTGATTATGACGAGCTTCATGAATGACAAAGTTGAAGAGAATTGCGGCGGTGAAGGGTATTGAGAGTGGAGATTCACAGCATGCAAGTGGATCTTCGCAGTGAAGGTGTGAATTAAATGATGGAACGATCTGCGATTATTACGAGCTCCAAGATAAAAAAATTGTTGTGGAGCTTTGAGACTTTGAGAGAATTTCGGCGGGAACTTTGGAACTTCACGATTTGAGATGACATGTCGTTGAATTCACACGGAAGATTCTAGGGTTAGTGGAATTGCCTATAAATAGGCCTCGATCCCCTCGAGATAAGTAGAGAGTGTTTTCAAAGAAAATATTTTGCTCTCAACTCACGAAGGTGGTTCTCAAAGGTAGTGTGCTTCATGAAAGAAGAGCTCCGTGGTGGCTAATCTAGCTCTATTAAAGTCGCGAGCTCTGCATTTGCATAGTGAGCTTCATGAGGGAAGTCTCTCTACGATGAATTGATCTTCGCAAGAGTGATTCATGAGAGTGCTTTGTAAAAAGGTAGGAGCTTTGCGAAGGCTTGTTTGAGATTCACGAAATTGGGAGCCTCATGAAGTAGGGTTCTTTGTGAAGTTTTTTCCAAAAGAATTGCCCAGTGTTTAGAGTAAAAGGGGTATTCATAAGTGGATAAAATTTGGACTTTAATAAAGCATCTATATACAGTGGAGGATGCATTCATTAGTGGTAATGAAGAGACCAACAGGTCTATAAATTGTGATTGGATATTCTAAATAAGTAGTGAGCTCACTTTAGTTGAGAGAGAAGTGAGTTCTCAAATTGTGATTGGTTATAAACTAGGAGGGACAGTGAGTCTGCTTCGAACTTGTAAACAGTAGTGCGCTTATAGTGGAATTGGTAAATCGGCACAATGCCAGTGTATGCTCCTTGGACGTATCCCACTAAGGGTAAACTAAGTAAAAATCGTTGTGTCATGTGCATGCTTTAAGGTTTATTCATACTCTGCATCGAGAAGAAGAGAGAAAAGGGTTTTGTCTAACAGAAAAACAAGATAAAAAAGGGGCAGTTGTTTTAATCTGTCATACACTGATTCCCCCCCCCCCTCAGGGTATCTAGCCTAGTGGACCTAACAATTGGTATCATAGGGAAAAGTAGATATCAGTTTCTCTATCATATGGAGATCATAAATCATAAAGAGATTCTAATATTTGATGGGAACAATTTTCAGATATGGAAGAATCAGATGCAACACTACTTTCGATCTTTGGGAATGTATGTTTTTACAGCAGCAATGCACTGTGTCACAGCTGATATTAATAGTGGTGCATTATCAGAATCTGATTGAAGAGAATTGGATGCTTACACAAAGGGAATAAATGATTTAGGGGGATCCCTATCAAATGCTATCTATACAAAGGTGATTTCATGAAAAAACTCACATTCCATGTGGGAAAATCTATTAAATATATATGAAGGAGATAAAAAGTTCAGAGAAGCGAAGTTTCAAGTCTTGTGGAACAAGTATGAAAATCTGAGAATGAACCTGAATGAATCTGTTGATGCATTCTTTGACAGGGTAAATGTTGTAGTGGAGGACATGCGAGGTCTTGGAGAAGTTATTGAAGAGATAAAGATTGTGAAGCGCATCTTGAGGAAACTTCCACCTCGTTTTAATCCAAAAGTTTTAGTATAGGAATATGAATACCTGAAAGAGCTGACATTGGATAACCTGCAAAACACCATTGTTGGTTATGAAATGAGAAATAATGATAACGATGCTGTAAAAAAGGGTAAATCTAAAGAAGTGGCATTCAAGGCCATGAAGAAGCTCACCATTGAAAACTCTCAAGAAGAAGAATAGAAAGATGAGGTAATGTCTTTCCTCTCCTCAAACATTCAAAGAGGAAAAGGAAAGTTTAAAGGGAAACTACCACTTGCTTGTTTTCGATGTGGAAAGGTTGGACATATTGTGGCAAGATTCCCCAAAAAGTTCCAAGAGGATAATGATGTCAATGAAATTGAAATTTCTAAGAAGAAGTCTTTAACCTATGGGAAAGGAAAGAAACAGTTCAAGAGAAATTTATTTAAGAAGAAGAGCCTTCTTTTAAAAGAATATGAAAGTTCAGATGAGTCTAAGGTTGAGGAGGTAGAAGAAATAGAGAACTGTAGAGATCGTGGAGAAAATGATATGGTGGTAGTTGTCGGTAGTTCTCAGAAGAAGAATGAAACCAAAGCTGAGGAAGAAGAAGAAGAAGTTGAGGGAATAGTTGATATGCAAGCAGATTTAGAGGCTTCTCTTAAGGAGATAGATGTTTGGAGAGATAAAACAAAAAATCCAACAAAGTTGTTCATGACGCCAAACTCTATATGTTGCAGCAGGAAGAAGAGAAGTCTGAGTTTATTGAAGAAATTGAGAAAACTCTGAGTTTATGGAAGAAATTGAGAAACTCGAGACATCAACACCAGAGGACTCAGAATTAGTTAGTGAGTATAAACTCAAGATTGAAGAACAGAAAAGGGAGATCGATGGATTGCATAACATAAGGAAAGATCAAATAAAGCATATTGAAGAACTTGAAGGAGAAGTTGTCAGTTTGCGGAAAAAGGTTAAGGATCATGAAAAACTATTGACTCCTGCTGGGACATCAGGAATACAAATCACTCTAAAAACCGAGAAGCTAAAAGTGGAGAATAGTGGTTTAGCAGAAAGGAAGCATAAATTATGTTAAAATGCTAAGGCCGATGGGGGGCTTGATTAGAAACAAAAAGCTGTGAAAATTGAAGTTAGACCGCAAGAACCCATTCTGATATTGAAGGTTGATTTGGGCACAAATCAGTATCAGAATATTCAAAGATCCCAAGGGGAAACTAGAAGTGCAGAAGTAGCATGAAGGAATAAACCTTATATCAGGTGTTATTGTTGTGGAAAGATGGGACATTCATAGTATGTGTGTTCCATATCCAAGAGATATATAAGGGAACAAGAATAGAGGTGGCATCCAAATAGACAACGGTTCTTCAGAACATGCTTCGAAGGACACTATTTTTGGTGTGGAGTATTTGGACACATGGATAGGTACTGTACTTCGACCATACAGAGGAATGTGCCAAAGCGGAATCAAAATGTTCGCAAGCAGCAGATCAATGAACCAACAAGTGAGTTGAAAATGCAAAATAGATTTGCAGCTTTGCAAGATGAAGTTTTTCCATCATACTCTGAGAAAGATCAGAAATCTCAAGCCATGCCAAGTGTGAAGAAAAAAATATAGACCAAGAATAAAAAGGATGAGAAGGTAGTGGTGGTAGAAATTGACCTTAAAGCATCAGATCACTATGGTGTGTGGATCCTTGATAGTGGTTGCACATATCACATGATAGGTAATAAGTATCTTGTTACAGGTGTAAAATATTACAAAGAAGGAGTTTTCAAGTTTGGAAACGATGAAGGCCTGCAGATTATTGGCTCAGGAATAGCCAAGTTTGGCAGAAAAGAGATGATACGTGCTGATGTCTTAGTAGTAAAAAGCCTCAATCACAATTTTCTCAGCATCAGTAAACTATGTGACTTGGGAAATTCTATAAGGTTTACTAAGAAGGTGTGTATCGTCAAAGGAAGAGACGAGGCAGTGGTTCTATAGGGAAAAAGGAAAAAGGGAAATCTCTACCTGGTAAGTAGAGATAAAGATATTTTCTTTCTATCTAGGGAGGAAGAAAACAAGTTGTGGCATAAATGACTTGGTCATTTATACCAACCATCCTTGGAAGATCTGGTAAAGTGTGATGCAGCAAGATACCTCCCTAAGCTGTCAGGTGATCATACTCACACATACAATGCATGCCAACAAGGTAATCTTATCAGAAAGACATATAAGGCAAAGGAAAATAAGACAACAAGAGTGCTTGAATTGGTGCATGCTGATGTATGTGGGCCTATCACACCAAGATAAATTTATGGAAAGAGTTACTATGTTCTTTTCATTGATGACTATAGTATAATGGCATGGTTATATGTTATTTCCCATAAGTCTGATGTGTTCAGCTGCCTAAAACAGTACCGGAGGGAGTGCGAAAGGATGCTTGGATAGAAAATTCTGAAGTTTTGTACTGATAATGGTACAGAATTCACAAACATTCAGGTGGAAGACTATCTTGAGAAAAATAGGATAAGGCATCAAGTTTCTTCAGTGAGAACTCCACAACAGAATAGACTGGTTCAAAAGAGAAATCGGATCATCAACAACATGGCCAGAATGATGCTCCTAGAAAAAGATCTACCAGATAAATTTTGGAAGGAAGTAGTTTTGACATCAGTCTACATTTATAACAGAGCTCTGTTGTGTCTGAATAAAGGAAAGACTTCGTACGAGATGTGGTATAGAAAGAAGTCAACATTGAAATAATTTTGAATATCTGGAAGCAAGTGCTTTATCCTCAATAAGGAAAAATGTAGGAAATATGAGTCATGTGGAGATGAGGGGATATTCCTAGGCTACTTAGGAAAAAGAAAAGCATACAAATACTTTAACAAAAGGCTAAGAAAAGTAGTCGAGAGAAATTATGTCACTGTAATTAAGAATGAGGAGATCATTCAACATCACATTGAACAACTTTCTGATGAAAGTGGTGAGGAGGAAAGAAACACAGGGGGAGTAGAAGTGGATGATGTTGATTCAGAAGAAGATATTAATGATGAACATGAGGAAGTAAAGTCTGTATCTGCACAAAAGCCAAGGAGTTGAGATGAAATTGATAGGAAGAATATCATTGGTGATCAGTCAGCTCTAGTTCATACAAGGAGAATTAAATCACTACAGCAGACATCTTTTTTATCTCAGGTTGAGCCTAAGTGCTTCATTGATGTAGCTGAAGATGAAAAATGGCTTTAGATAATGAATGAAGGGCTTGATCAAATCGAGAAAAATGAGACATGAGATATTGTTTTGAGTCCAGAAGATAAGAATGTCATTAGAACTAAATGGTTCTATCGCAACAAGATTAATGAAGATGATATAGTGATTCGAAAAAAAAAGCATGAATAGTGTTGAAAGGATACTCCTAGATAGAGGGAATAGATTTTGATGATACATTTGCACCGTTTGTGAGACTAGAGACAATCAAATTATTCCTAGCCATTGCAGTGCAACGGAAGTTCAAAGTCTTCCAGATGGATGTCAAATCTGCATTCTTGAATGGGATTCTGGAGGAATGGGTGTATATCGAGCATCCAAATGGTTTTCTCATTAATGAGGATGACAACAAGGTTTTCAGACTAAAGAAGGCGTTGTATTGACTGAAACAAGCACCAAGATCATGGTACTCAAGACTTGATCAGTACATGAAGAAGCTTGGTTTCTAGCATGGGGGAGTTGATTACAATCTCTATTTCAACCACAATAGTAATCAAAGTATGATGGTCTTGGTTTATATCAATGACATAATATTTGGTGGATTAGATGAAGCTCAGTGTAGACAGTTTTCTGAATTCATGAAAAGTGAGTTCGAAATGTCAATGATTGGAGGGCTAACATTTTTCCTTGGTCTACAGGTGACACAAGGAAGGAATGGAACATTAATTTCTCAATCCAAATATGAAAAGGAGGTTTTGATAAGATTTGGAATGGAAAATTCCAAGGAGATAAAAACTTTAGTTACTACCCAGATGGAACTATCCAAAGATGAAGATGGAAGGGCAGTTAATATCATAGAGTATAGGAAAATCATTGGAAGTATGTTGTACTTAACTACGACAAGGCTTGGCATTTTTTTCTCCACATTCAAAGTAGTGAGATATTAGAGTAATCCAAAGGAAATCCACATGCTTTCAGTGAAAAGAATACTTCATTATATCAAGGGAACGATGGATTTTGGCCTGATATATAGTGACAAATCTCAATCTTAATTATTGGGATATACTGATGCAGATTGGGCCATTTTAGTGGATGATAGGAAATCAACGTCAAGATGTGGATTTTATCTTGGTGGCTTGTGTGTTTCTTGGCTAAGAAAGAAGGAATATTTCATTTCATTGAGCACTGCAGAAGCTGAGTATATTGCCGCCACTCAAGCTCGCACACAGTTACTATGGATGAAGCAGCAGCTTGATGAGATGGGCATTGAAGTGCACTCTCCGATCGGAATCCAGTGCGATAACTCAAGTTCTATAAATATTAGTAAAAATCTAGTCGATCACTCAAGTACAAAGTACATTGAGATAAAGTATTATTTTATCAATGAGAAGGTTGAGCAGGGAATCATGAAGTTAGAGTATGTGCCTACATAACTACAGGTTGCAGACATTCTGACAAAGGACATACCCAAAGAATTATTTGAAAGGCATCAACTGGCTCTAGGAGTTCAATCGACTCCCCACACTTGAAAGAGTGTGGATGTGGAACCCCCTCTCCCTGAGGAATGGTGTGTTTTTCTCTACTATGCTAATATGTTTTTTTTTCAATGTCTATGACCATAGAGGAGTTCCCTTTTGGGTTCGTTGACAAAGGGGGATAAATATTGACTCCTCAAGGGGGAGAAAATGTGGCTAATAAAGGGAGAAAATTTCTTTGTTAAAGACATGGGGAGAAGCTGACAGGTGGAGCAGCGAGATAGGGGGAGCATTTTAAATCTGACGATTGCGTTTTAAATCTAAAAATCCTAAAATTTATCGATCAAATAATAGATATCACGACAACTCAGGATCGTGATAAAATCAGAAGAGTGATGTTGGAAAGGTGTGATAAGGTTTCCAGCTATCACCAATTGGTATCAGTGTGGTGTCAACAATTTTTATCATTTTGGAAATTGGTATCAGTTTTGTTTCAATGGATGGTGTCAGAAATGAAGTGATTCATTGATGATCTTTTCATTTACTCTAATTTCTCATGTCGAGCATTGCTCATGTGGGCTTAGAGTATGTGATGAGTGAATCTTTGGTCGCTATCTGAATCGCAAGAGTTGAATGGTGGTAGATTATGGAAGGGGACTCAGTGAGGTATCAACATGTAGAAAATCATTCTGAGAAGAGTTGTCAACAAACCTAAAGGGGGAGATTGTTGGGAAAAATTCTGAAAGGTAACATTGTAGCATTTTTGGGTTGATTGTGATTTTTGACAAAGTAGGTTTCCATGGTGAATTATCAAGTTCCAGAGATGTTGTTGACAATCCATGTTTACAAAGAACCATGACAATGGAATGGATGATCTGGAGGCGGTATAAAAGATTAGATACAAGGTGGTGCCGTTTTCCAGTGTTTGAAAAAATTTTGGGGTCCAAAATTTGAAGTTTTGTGAGCATCAATAAAATTAGATATCCTTGAAGATCTCATCAAAATATGGAAAAGGTGTGAATTTCGAGAAGATAGGCTTCGTTGATTTGATTTCACGAAGACCAGAAGAATGTTGACGGTGATGCTTCGCGATTACGACAAGCTTCGCAAACAGCAGAGTTGAAGAGAATTATGGAGGCGAAGGGAATTATGAGTGGAGCTTCACAAAGTTCGAGTGGAGCTTCACGGCGAAGGCATGAAGTAAATGACGGAATAGTCTGCGATTATGATGAGCATTGCGATTGGAAAATTGTCATGGTGCTTCGCGATTCTGAGAGAATTTCGGCAGGAAACTCGGAGATTCATGATTTGAGATGATGTGGTGTTGACTTCACGCGGAAGGTTCGAGGGTCATTGTAATCACCTATAAATAGGGTTCGCCCCCTCGAGATAAGTATAGAGATTTTTTGAAGAAAATATTTTATTCTCGGCTCGCGAAGGTGGTTCACGAAGGCAGTGTGCTTCGTGAAAGAAGAGCTTTATGGAGGCTAATCTAGCTTCGTGAAAGTTGTGAGCTCTACATTGGCTTAGTGAGCTTCATGAGAGAAGTCACTATGCGATGACTTGAGCTTCACAAAAAGTCAGGAGCTTCGTAAAGGCTTGTTTGAGATTCATGAAATTGGGAGCCTCGTGAAGTAGGGTCCTTTGCGAAGGTTTTTCCAAAGGAATTGCCCAATGTTCATGGGAAAAGGGGTATTCATCAGTAGATGAAATTTGGACTTCAATAGAGCATCTACATATATTGAAGGATGCATTCATTAGTGGTAATGAAGAGACCTTCAGGTCTATAAACTGTGAGTGTATCTTCTGAAAAAGTAGTGAGCTCACTTTAGTTGAGAGAGCATTGAGTTCTCAAATTGTGAGTGGTTGTAATCTAGGAGGGACAGTGAGTCCACTTAGAACTTGTAAACAGCAGTGTGCTTATAGTGGAATTGGTACATCGACACACTGCTAGTGTATGCTCTTTGGACGTAGCCTAGTAAGGGTGAACCAAGTAAAAATCACTATGTCTTGTACATGCTTTAAGTTTTATTCATACTCTACATCGGGAAGGAGAGAGAATATGGTTTTGTCTAAAAACAAAAAAAGATAAAAAATGGGCATTTGTTTTAATTTTTCATACCCTGATTCACCCCCCCCCCCCCCTCTCAGGGTATCTAGCCTAGTGGAACTAACAATATACAAATTCAGATTGGGTTGATTCAGCAGATAACTTCAAATCAACATCATGAGGTGTTTTCTATCTTGGTGGTTTGTGTATTTCTTGGCTAATCAATAAGCAAGATTGCATTTCCTTGAGCACCGCATAAGCTGAGTATATTGATTCCACTCAAGCATGCACACTGTTATTGTGGATGAAGCAGTATCTTGATAATATGAGAGTTGAGGTGAAGTCTCTGATTAGAATCCAATGTGATAACTCAAGTGCTATAAATATTATCAAAAATCTCGTCCATCACTCAAGGACGGAACACATTGAGATAAAATATCATTTTATCATGTAGAAAGTGGAGAAAGGGCTAGTGAAGTTGGATTATGTGCCTACCGTGCTACAGTTTGCAGACATTCTGACAAAGGCCTTACCCAAGGATGCGTTTGAGTGGCATCGGCTAGCTTTGGCAGTCTAGTCGACTCCTAGAACTTGAAAGTGTGGATGTGGTCCCCCACCCCCTCTCCCCGAGGTATGTTGTGTTTTTATCTAATGTACTAATCTGTGTTCTTTCCAATTTCTCAGGCCATAGAGGAGTTACCTTTGGGTTTGTTGAAAAGGGGGGAGAAACAGTGACTCCTCAAGGGGGAGAAACTGTGACTAAGGAAGGGTGAATTTTTTTTAGTCAAAGACATGGGGAGAAGCTGACAGGTGGAGCATCAAGATAGGGGGAGAGCAATGAAATAGGGGGAGAGTATAAAATCTGAAGATGCTAAAAGTGATCGATAAAAGAGTAAATATAACGACTGCTGAGGATCGTGATAAAAGTAGAAGAGTGGTGTTGGAATGGTGTTAGAAGGTTTCCAATTATCACCAATTGGTATTACTATGGTATCAACAATTGGTATCAGTTGGGAAATTGGTATCAGTTTGGTGTCAATAGTTGGTGTCAGAACTGAAGTGATTCATTGATGAAATTTTCATTTACTCTTGTTTCTCACACCGAGCATTGCTCATGTGGGATTAGATTATATGTTGAGTAAATCTTTGATCACTATCTGAATCATAAGAGGAAAATGGTGGTAGTGGTTGAAAGAAGTGTTAATGAGGAATTAAAGTGCAGAGAATTTTTTTTATGAGAAGAGTTCTCAAAAAACCCAAAGGGGAGATTGTTGGACAAAAATCCCTCAAGGTATCATTGAATCATTTTTGATTAGATTGTGTTTGTTGAAAAATCGGCCCTCTATGTTTCGTTTATTGACAAATAAAACCATGATGTACAAATTTGTTGACAATGGGGGTTTACATGGTGATTTGTCGAGTTCAAGAGATGTTGTTGGATATCCATGTTTGACAGAAGAACTTTGAAAAAGGAATGGATGATTTGGAGGTGGTATAAAAATAGTTGATACATGGTGGTGTCATTTTCTAGTATTTTCCAAATTTTTGGTCCTGAAAATCAGAAAATGGATAGATGTGTTTTTGGCAAAGGGAGGTGTGTGGAAAATTAGAGTGGTGTATGAAAAATAAAGTGGTACGTGAAATATTGGTGTGGTGAATGAAATAGTGAAGGGAAGTTTTTCGTGCAAAAGTTGTTTCGAGATCATAAGATCAAAAATTGGTAAAGTCATGAGGTACGCAAAAAATTGGAGTAGTGCATGAAAAATGGTGTTGCGTGGAAGATGTATTTTTCATTCTTAGAGAGGATTACGCGCTCATGAAGGGTTTTTCATGTAAAGGTAGATTATGCCTATAAGTATAAATTGACCCCCTCATTCAAAGTAGCTCAAGTCTTTGAGAGAATTAGAGATCTGGCACATGAAATTGGAATATTCAAGGGAGTTGCGCGTAAATGTCAAGTTTACACGTAAAGAGGTTTTTGCGCGTAAAGCTTAGGTTGCGCGTAAAAGGGTTGTTTGTACATAAAGAAAAGGTTTCACATAAAAGAAGACAGTCTCACATAAAAGAATAGGTTGCACGTAAAAAAGGTGTTGCGCGAAGAGTGTATTTCACGCAAAATTAGGGAATTGCACGCAAGGCCCAGTGATGATTGTGCGTCGAAATTGGAATTTCCCGGTACTCCCGATGTAAAGAGATATTTATCTTCAAGTGAAAGTTGGATGTCAAAAGTGCATCTATCAATAGTTAAGGATGCAGATTTCATTAGATATAATTAAGATACCTACTTTTATATAAACTATGAGTGGATCTTCTGAGGAAGTAGTGAGTACACTTCAGTTGAGAGAGCAGTGAGCTTTCATATCGTGATTGGTTGTAAACCAGAAGGGACAGTGAGTCCGCTTCAAACATTGTAAATAGTAGTGCACTTTTAGTGAATTTGGTACATCGGTACATTGCCAGTGTATTCTTCTTGGACATAGCCCAGTGAGGGTGAACCAATTAAAAATTTTCGTGTCATGTACATGATTTAATTTTTGTTTATACTTTTCTACAGGAAAGAGAGAGAAGAGAGTTTTGATTAACTATGAAACAAGATCAATAGGGGAAATTGTTTTAATTTTTCATACCCAGATTCACCCCCTCTCAGGTTATCTAACCAAATGGACCTAACAATTGGTATCAGATGGAAAGGTTGATATCAGCGTTTCTCTCTCAAAGGGATGTCATAAATCACAAAGGGATTATGATCTTCGACGTGAACAACTTTCAGTTATGGAAGAATCATATGCAACACTACTTCCGATATTTGGGAATGGATGTGTTTACAGCAACAATGCATGGCATCTCTGCCGACATCAATAGTGGCGCACTATCAAAGGTTGAAAGAATGGAATTAGTTGTTTATTCCAAAGGAATCAATTCTTTAGGGGGAGATCGATCCAATGCTATATATACAAAGGTGATTTCATGAAATACATCACACGCTATGTGGGAAAATCTATTGAATATATATTAAAGAGATACAAAGGTTATAGATGAAAAGCTTCAAGTTCCATGGAACAAGTATAAATATTTGAAAATGAGCCCGAATGAGTCTGTTGATGTGTTATTTGATAGGGTAAATATTGTTGTGGAAGATATGTAGGGTCTTGGATAAGTCATTGAATACATAAAGATCGTAAAGCACATCATGAGGAAACTTCCACCTTGGTTCAATCCCAATGTTTCAGTTCTAAAAGATAAAGGTCTGAAGGAGTTGACACTGGACAATTTTAGTAGTACCTTGGTTTCATATGAAATGCAGAATGATGATAACGAGGCTATGGAAAATGGAAAATCTAAGGAGGTGGCATTCAAGGAGATGAAGAATCTCACCATTGAAGATTCTCAGGATGATGAAGAGAGATATGAGGTGATGTCATTTCTTTCTTTAAATTTTCAAAGAGTAAAAGGAATTTTCAAGGGGAAACTTCCACTAGCTTGTTTTTGATGTGGAAAGGTTGGTCATCTTGCAGCAAGGTGTCCCAAAAAGTTCCAAGAAGATGATGATGTCGATGAAGTTGAAATTCCCAGGAATAAGTCTTCAGCCTATGGGAAAGGAAAGAAATAGTTCAAGAGAAATTTATTTCAGAAGAAGAATCTCCTTTCAAAAGAATGTGACAATTCAGATGAGTCTGAGGTTGAGGAGGTTGAAGAGATAGAGAACTGCAAAGATCCTAGAGAAAATGATATGGTGGAAGTTGTCGGTAGTACTCATAAAAAGGAAGAAACTGACATTGATGAGGATGAATAAGTCGAAGGAAGCATTGATATGCTAGATGGTTTAGAGGCTTCTCTTGAATAGATAGATGTTTGTAGATCTAAAACAAATAAATCCAATAAAGTTGTTCATGACGCCATATTCTATATGCAGTAGCAAGAAGAAGAGAAGTCTGAGTTGATTGAAGAAATTGAAAAACTCAATTCATCAAAATTAGAGGACTCGGAATTGGTTTGTGAGTACAAAAATCAAGATTGAAGAATAGAAAAGGGAGATTGATGGATTGAATAACATAATGAAATATATGATCAAGAATATAAATGAAATTGAAGGAGAAGTTGTCAGTATGTGACAAAAAATTAAGGACCAAGAAAAACATCTGATTCCCAGCACGTTATCAGAAAAACATATCATTCAGAAGACTTAAAAGATGAAAGATGAGCCTATTAGTTCATTAGTGAAGAAGCAGCAATTGAGTTTAGATGATAAGGCTGATTTAGGGCTCGATCAGAAACAAAAAGTGGTCAGGTTTGAAGTCAGACTACAACACCCATTCCAAGAATAAAAATTGATGTGGGTGGAAAGAAGAATTAGAAAATTCATGGAACTAAAGGAACTATAGGAATTGTAGAAGTGACATGAAGTAATGTGCCTTTCATCAGGTGTTATTGTTGTGTAAAGATGGGACACTCACAAAATGTTTGTTCTATAGCCAAAAGATACTGAAGGGCATAAGAACAGAGGTGTCATATGAACAGATAATGATTCACTAGAACATATTTTGAAGGACACTGTTTTTTGTGTAGAGGATTTGGGCCCATGTCTAGATATTGTACATCGACTATATAGAAGAGTGTTTCACAGCAGAATAAAAAATGTTCGCAAGCAGCAGATCAATGAACCAACATGTGAGTTGAAAATGAAAAATATATTTTTATCCTTGCAAGATAAAGTCGGTCCACCATAATCTGATAAAGATCAGAAGTCTCAATATATACTAAGTGTGAATATAAAAATATGGATCAAGAAAAGGAGAGTATAGAAGGAAGTGGTTGCTGAAATTTCCCTTAAAGCATCAGACCGTTCTGGTGTGTGGATCCTTGACAGTGGTTGTACGTCTCACATGAAAGGCAAAAAGGATCTAGTTATAGAAAAAAATATGAAAAAAAATAATTTTTCATGTTTTGGAAAGATGAGGGCCAGAAGATAATAGGACCAGGAATGGCTATGTTTGGGGGAAAAGAAATAAGACGTGATGATGTCTTGGTTTTATAAGGTCTCAGTCACAATTTTCTCTACATCAGTCAATTATGTGACTTAGGGAATTCTATAAGGTTTACTAAAAAGGTTTTTGTCTTCAAAGGACGAGATGGTACAGTGGTTCTAAAGGGAAAAAGGACAAAGGGAAATCTATACCTGGTAATTGGAGAAGAATATATGTGATTTTTGTCTAGAGAGGAAGAGAATAAGTTATGGATTAAATGACTCAATCATATATTCCAACCATCCCTAGAAGATATAGTGAAGTATGATGCAGCTAGAGAAATCCCTAATCTATCACGTGATCATAATCATACGTGCGATGAATTTCAACAAGGGAAGCTCATCAGAAATACGTGTAAGGAAAAGGAAAATAAGTCAACAAGAGTGCTCGAATTAGTGCATGATGATTTTTTTAAGCCTATCACACCAAGAGAAATTGACAGAAATAGGTACTACATTCTTTCCATTGATGACTATATCATAATGTCATGGGTATTTTTTTGTTTCCCATAAGTACGATGTGTTTAGCTGCTTTAAAAAGTACGAGGGGGAGTGAGAAAGGATGCTAGGAAATAAAATTCTAATGTTTCATACATACAATGGTACAGAATTCACAAATAGTCAAGTGGAAGACTATCTTGAGAAACATGGAATATGGCATCAAGTTTCCTCAGTGAGAACTCCCAAATATAAATGAGTGGTTTAAAGGAGAAATCAAAACATCAAAAACATGTCCAGATTGATGCTTATTGAAAAATACATACCACAGATGTTTTGGAAGGAAGTAGTGTTGACATCAGTCTACATTTCTAAAAGAGCTATGTTGTGTCTGAAGAAAGGAAATACTCCATATGAGATGTGGTATGGAAAGAATACAATAGTAAAATACTTCTAAATCTTTGTAAGTAAGTGATTCATTCTCAATAAGGGAAAACAAAGGAAATATGAGTCATGTGGAGATAAGGGGATATTCCTTGGCTACTCAGTAAAAATAAATGCATACAAATGCTTTAACAGAGATGGGAAAAGTAATTGAGAGCAATGATGTCACTGTTGTGAAGAATGAGGAGATATTTCAATAGCACAGTGAACAATTTCAGTATGAATGTGATGAGGAGGAATGAAATGCAGGGGGAATAGAAGTGGATAATGTTGATTCAAAAGAAGATAACGATGATGAGCAAGAGGAAGTGAAATCTGTATCTGCCTAGAAGCTAAGGAGTCGACCTGAAATTGACAGGAAAAATATAATTGGTGATCAGTCAGCTCCAGTTCAGATAAGAATAATGAAATATCTACAGCATATATCTTTCCTATGTCAGGTAGATCATAAGTGTTTTGCTGATGCAACAGAAGATGAAAACTAGGTTCAGGATATAAATGAATAGCTAGATCATATTAAGCAGAATCAGACGTGGGAGATTGTTTCAATGCCAGTAAATAAGAATGTCATCGGGACTAAATGGTTATTTTTCAATAAGATAAATGAATATGGAACATATACTTGAAACAAAGAATGATTAGTGTGAAAAAGATACTCCTAGATAGAGGGTATATATGTTGATGATACATTTGCATCGGTTGAAAGGCTGGAGATAATCAGATTATTTATAGCCATTGCAGTGCAACGAAAGTTCAAAGTGTTCGATATGGATGTCAAATTGGAATTATTGAATGGGGTTCTAGAGGAAGAAGTTTATATTGATTAGCCATATGGATTTCTCATTCATGAGTATGAGAACTAGGTTTTTCGAATTAATAAGTCGTTGTATGGGATGAAACAGGCACCAAGAGCATGGTATTCAAGGCTTGATCAGTATTTGAAAAATCTTGGTTTCCAGAATGGGGGAGTTTATTACAATATCTATTTCAATAATTACAGTAATAAAAGGATTATGGTGTTGGTTTATGTCGATGACATAATATTTGTAAGATCCGATGAAGCTCAGTGCAGATAGTTTTCAAAATTAATGAAAATTGAGTTCGAAATGTCAATGATTAGAGAGATGATGTTTTTCCTTGGTTTACAGGTGTCACATGGAAGTAATGGTACTTAAATATCTCAATCCAAATATGCTATGGAAGTTTTGAGGATATTTGGAATGGAAAATTCCAAGGAGATGACGACTTAGGTTGCTACCTGGATGAAACTGTCCAAAAATGAGGATGACAAGGCGGTTAATATCACATAATATAGGCAAATCAGTGGAAGTTTGTTTTACTTGACCACCACAAGGCCTGACAATGTATTCTTCACATGCCAAGCAGTGAGGTATCAAAGTAATTCTAAGTAAATTTACATGCTTGTAGTTAAAAGAATACTTTGTTATATCAAAGGAACTGTGGATTTCAGTTTGATGTATAATGAAAAATATCAGTAAGAGTTGTCAAGATATACAGATGTAGATTGGGTTGGTTCAGCGGATGATAGGAAATCAACATCAGGAGGTGATTTCTATCTTGGTGGTTTGTGTACTTCATGGATAAGCAAGAAGACAGATTTTATTTCCTTGAGAACTGAATAAGTTGAGTATATTTCCTCCACTCAATCATGCATACAATTATTGTGGATGAAGTAGCAACTTGATAGTATGGGAGTTGAGGTAAATTCTCCGATTGGAATCCAGTGTGATTACTCAAGTGCTATAAATCTTAGAAAAAATATGGTCCATCACTCAAGTACAAATCACATTGAGATAAAATATCATTTTATCAAGGAGAATGTGGACCAAGGGCTAGTGAAGTTGGAGTATGTGCCTACAAAGCTACAGGTTGTGGACATTCTAACAAAGGACTTACCCAAGGATGCATTTGAGAGGAATCAGCTAGATCTGGGAGTCTAGTCGACTCCCCACACCTGAAAAAGATTGGATGTGGTCCCCCACCCCCTCTCCCTGAGGTATGACATGTTTTTCTCTAATGTGCTAATCTGTGTTCTTTACAATGTCTTATACCATAGAGGAGTGACCTTTTGGTTTGTTAACAAAGGAGGATAAATAGTGACTCCTCTAGGGGGAGAAACTGTGGCTAAGGAATGGAGAAAATTTCTTAGTCAATGACACGGAGAGAAGCTGACAGGTGGAGCAGTGAGATAGGGGGAGAGCAATGAAATAAGAGGAGAGTATAAAATTTGATGATGCTATAAGTGATCGATAAAAGAGTAGATATCTCAACAACTAAGAATCATGATAAAAGCAGAATAGTGGTGTTGTAATAGTGTCAGAAGGTTTCCAGCTATCACCAATTGGTATCAGTGTGGTATCAATAATTGGTATCAGCTGGGCAATTGGTATCAGTTGGGTGTTAACAGTTGGTGTCAGAACTGAAGTGATTCTTTGATGAAATTTTCATTTACTCTTGTTTCCCATGCCGATCATTTCTCATGTGGGATTAGAGTATATGTTGAGTAAATCTTTGATCAATATATGAATTGCAAGAGGTAAATGGTGGTAGTGGTTGGAAGAATCATTAATGAGGTATTAAAGTGTAGATAATTGTTTTTATGAGAAGAATTGTCAAAAAACCCAAAGGGGTGTATTGTTGGGAAAAAATACCTCAAGGTATCATTGAAGCATTTTTGAGAAGATTGTGTTTATTGACAAAGCAGGCCTCAATGTTGTGTTTGTTGACAAAGAAAACCATGATGTACAAATTTATTGACAATGGGGGTTTACAATGTGATTTGTTGGGTTCAAGAGATGTTGTTGGCTATCCATGTTTGACAGAAGAACCTCGACAAAGGAATGGATGATCTGGAGGTGGTACAAAAAGAGAAGATACAAGTTGGCACTATTTTCTAGTGTTTGTCAAATTTTTGGGTATGAAAATAAGAAAATGGAGAGATGTGTTTTTGGAAAAGGGAGGTGCGCACGAAATTTGAGCAGTGCGTGAAAAAGAAAGTGGTGCATGAAATATTGGCGTGGTACGCGAAATAGTGAAGGGAAGTTTTTTGCGCAAAATGTGTTTTGAGATCAAAAGCTCCAAAATTGGAAAATGCATGAGGTGCGTGAAAAATTGGAGGAGTGCACAAAAAACGATGTTGCACGGAAGATGTGTTTTCTACGCTCGAAGAGGATTACATGCTCAAGAAGATTTTTTTGCACAGGGGTCGATTTTGCCTATAAATATGAAGTGACCCCCTCATTCAAAGTATCTCAAGACAAAGAGATAATCTGATATTTGTCACGCGAAATTGGAATATGCAAGGTAGTTGCACGTAAACATCAAGTTTTCATGTAAAGAAGTTTTTGTGTGTAAAGCTTAGGCTACGCGTAAAAGGGTTTTTTGCACGTAAAGAAAAGGTTTCACGTAAAAAAAGGCATTTTCATGTAAAATAATTGGTTTCAATTAAAGGATGTGTTGTGTGAAAAGTTTATTTCAAGGAAAATTAGGGAATTGTGTACAAGGCCTAGTTATGGTTGTGCGTCAAAATTAGAGTTTCCCAGTACACCAGATGCGAAGAGAGATTCATCTGCGGGTGAAAGTTGGACACCAACATAGCATCTATCTATAGTTAAAGATGCAGATTTTATTAGATATAATGAAGAGACATACAGTTCTATAAAATATGAGTGGATCTTCTGAAGAATCAGTGAGTACACTTCAGTTGAGAGAGTAGTGATCTTTCATATCATGATTGGTTGTAAACCAAAAGGGAGAGTGAGTCTGTTTCGAACATTGTAAACAACAGTACGCTTTTAGTGAATTTGGAACATCAGCGCATCGCCAATGTATGCTCCTTAGACGTAGCCCAGTGAGGTTGCACCAAGTAAAAAACACTATGTCATGTGCATGATTTAATTTATTTTTATACTTTTCTAAGGGAAAGGATAGAAGATATTTTTACATAACAGTGAAACAAGATCAATAGGGGCAGTTGTTTTAATCTGTCAAACCCTAATTCACCCCCATCTCTGGGTATCTAACCTAGTGGACCTAACAATTGGTATCAAAGGAAAATGTTGATATCAGTTTTTCTCTCAAATGGATTTCATAAATCACAAAGGGATTCCGATCTTCCATAGGAACAACTTTCAGTTATGGAAAAATTGGATGCAACACTACTTCCAATCTTTGGGAATGGATGTGTTTACAGCATCAATTCATGTTATCTCAGATAACATATATAGTGGTTCACTTTCAGAGGTTGAAAGAATGGAATTAGATGTTGATGCCTAAGGAATAAATCCTTTAGGGGGAGCCCTATCCAATGCTATATATATGAAGGTGATGTCATGAAAAACATCACACGCCATGTGGGAAAATCTATTGAATATATATAAAGAAGATACAAAGGTCAGAGAGGCAAAGTTGCAAGCTTTGTGGAACAAGAATGAAGATTTGAAAATGAACCCAAATGAGTCTGTTGATGCATTCTTTGATAGAGTAAATATAGTTGTGGAAGATATGTAGGGTCTTGGAGAATTCATTGAATACATAAAGATCATAAAGCACATCTTGAGGAAACTTCCACCATGGTTCAATCCAAAATTTTTGGTTTTGGAAGATAAATATCTGAAGGAGTTGACACAGTACAATTTTCATAGTACCTTAGTTGCATATGAAATGCGGAATAATGATAATGAGGATGTGAAAAAGTAAAAATATAAGGAGGTGGCATTCAAGGCCATGAATAAGCTCACCATTTAATATTCTTAGGAGGATGAATAGATATATGAGGTGATGCCATTTCTTTCTTCAAATTGGAAAATAGAAAAAGGAAAATTCAAGGGAAAACTTCCACTGGCTTTTTTTTATGTGGAAATGTTGGTCATCTTGCAGAAAGGTGTCCCAAAAAGTTCTAAGAAGATGATGATGTCGATGAAGTTGAAATTCCCAGGAAGAAGTCTTCAGCCTATAGGAACGGCAAGAAATAGTTCAAGATAAATTTTTTTAAGAAGAAGAATCTCTTTTCAAAAGAATTTGATAGTCCAGATGAGTCTGAGGTAGAGATGGTTGAAGAGATAGAGAACTGCAAAGATCATGGAGAAAATTATTTTGTAGAAGTTGTCAGTTGTACTTAGAAAAATGAAGAAAATGATGTTGATGAAGAAGAAGAAGTTGAAGGAATAGTTGATATGAAAGATGAGTTAGAGGCTCCTCTTGAAGAGATAGGTGTTTAGAGAGATAAAACAAAAAAATCCAACAAAGTTTTTCGTGATGCCAAACTCTATAAGCAGCAGTAAGAAGAAGAGAAGTCTAAGTTTATGGAAGAAATTGAAAAACTCAAGTCATCAACACTAGAGGACTTAGAATCGGTTTTAAAGTATAAAATCAATATTGAAGAACATAAAATGGATATCTATGGGTTGAATAACATAATGAAAGATAAGATCAATATTATCGATGAACTTGACAGAGAAGTTGTCGGTATGCGACAAAAAATTAAGGACCAAGAAAAAATTCTGATTCCCAACACATTATCGGAAAATCTGATCATTCAGAAGAATGAAAAGATGAAAGATGAGACTAGTAGTTCAGTATGAAAGAAGCAACAATCAATTTTATATGTTAAGGATAATTTGGGGCTCAATCAGAAACAAAAATCAGTCAGGTTTGAAGTAAGACCACAAGCACCTATTCCAAGAATGAAAATTGATGTGGGTACAAAGAAGTATAAGAAAATTCATAGAATCTAAGAAACTAATGGCAGTGTAGAAGTGACACGTAGGAATATTCCTTTCATCAGGTGTTATTGTTGTGGAAATATGAGAGACTCGCAAAATGTGTGTTCTATATCCAGAAGATACCGAAGGGTACAAGAATAGAGGTGGAATCAAAATAGATAATGGTTCTCAAGAATTTATTTAAAAGGATACAGTTTTTGGTGTGGAGGATTTGAGAAAATGGCTAGATACTATACATCGACTATACAAAAGAGTGTTCCACACCAAAATCAAAATGTTCGCACGTAGCAGATCAATGAACCATCAGGTGAGTTGAAAATAAAAAATAGATTTTCAGCCTTACAAGATAAATCCATTCCATCATACTCTGATAAATATCAGAAGTATCAATCTATACTAAGTGTGAATAAAAATTTATGGACTAATAAAAAGAAATCAGATAAGGTAGTGGTTTCTAAAATTTCCCTTAAAGCATCATATTGTTCTGGTGTGTGGATCCTTGATAGTGGTTGTATGTCTCCCATGACAGGCAACAAGGATCTGGTTACAGGCATAAAATATGAAAAAGAAGAAGTTTTCAAGTTTGGGAATAATGAAATACTAAAGATAGTTGGATCATTAAAGGCCAGGTTTGGGGGGAAATAAATAAGACATGTTGATGTCTTGGTTATAGAAGGTCTTAGTCATAATTTTCTCAACATCAGTCAATTATGTTACTCAAGTCATTCTATAAGGTTTACTAAAATGATGTGTATTGTCAATGGATGATATGGTGTAGTGTCACTACAGGTAAAAAGGAAAAAGGTAAATCTCTACCTGGTAAGTGGAGAAGAAGATATGTGCTTTTTGTCTAGAGAGGAAGAGAACAAGTTATGGCATAAAGGACTCGGTCATCTATGCCAACCATCCCTAGAAGATCTGGTAAAGTGTGATGCTACTAGAGACCTCCCTAATCTATCACGTGATTGTACTCATACATTTGATGCATGTAAACAAGGGAAGCTCATTAGAAAGAAGTATAAGGCAAAGGAAAAGAAGTCAACAATAGTGCTCAAATTGGTTCATGCTAATGTTTGTGGGCCTATCACACCAAGATAAATTGATGGAAAGAGGTACTATGTTCTTTTCATTGATGACTATAGTATAATGGAATGGGTATTTTTATTGACCACAAGTCCTATGTGTTTAGATTCTTAAAACAGTACTAGAGGGAGTGTGAAAGGATGCTTGGACAAAAAATTCTGAAGTTTCGTACTGACAATGGTACAAAATTCACAAACAGTCAAGTGGAAACTATCTCGAGAAACATGGAATATGGCATCATGTTTCCTTAGTGAGAACTCCCCAACATAATGGAGTTATTTAAAGGAGAAATCAGATCATCAACAACATGGCCATAATGATGATTATTGAAAAAGACCTGTCAGAGAGGTTCTAGAAGGAATTAGTGTAGACACCGGTCTACATTTCTAATAGATCTCTATTGTGTCTGAAGGAAGGAAAGACTTCATATGAGATGTGGTATGAAAAGAAGCCAACAGTAAAATACTTTTGAATATTTGGAAGTAAGTGCTTCATTATCAATAAAGAAAAACATAGGAAATATGAGTCATGTGAAGATGATGGGATATTCCATGGCTACTTAGGAAAATGAAAAGCATACAAATTCTTTAATAAAAGGTTGGGAAAATTAGTTGAGAGAAATGATTTCACTATTATGGAGAATGAGGATGGAATTTAACAGTATAGTGAACAATTTCCTGATAAAAGTGATGAGGAGAAAAGCAATATAGGGGGAGTAGAAGTGGTGGTGATGATTTATAAGAAGATACCGATGATGAGAACAAGGAATTGAAATCCATATCTGTACAGAAGCCAAGGAGTAAAGATGAAATTGACAGAAAAAATATCATTAGTGATCATTCAGATCTAGTTTAGACAAGAATAATGAAATGTTTGTAGCAGACATCTTTCCTATCTCAGGTAGAGCCTAAGTGTTTTGTTGATGTAGCTAAAGATGAAAACTAGGTTCAAGCTATAAATGAAGAGCTAGATTAGATTGAGAAGAATCAGATGTGGGAGTTTGTTTCAAGGCCAACAGATAAGAATGTCATCAAGACTAAATGGGTCTTTCTCAACAACATGAATGAAGATGGCACAATGATTTGAAACAAAGCACGAATAGTGTGCAAAGGATACTCCTAGATAGAGGGAATATATTTTGATGGGACATTTACACCTATTTCAAGGATAGATACAATCATATTATTCCTATCCATTATAGTGAAACGGTAGTTCAAAGTGTTCCATATAGTTGTCAAATCAGAATTATTAAATGGTGTTCTATAGGAAGAAGTGTATATCAATCAACCAGATGGTTTTCTAATTCATGAGTATAAAAACAAGGTTTTCTAACTGAAGATGGCGTTGTATGGGCTGAAACAAGCACCAAGAGCATGGTACTCAAGACTTGATTAGTATTTGAAGAATCTTGGTTTACAGCATGGGGGAGTTGATTACAATCTCTATTTCAACAGTGATAATAATCAAAAGATGATGGTGTTGTTTTATGTCGATGACATAATATTTGAAGGATCAGATGAAGCTCAGTGCAGACTATTTTTTGAATTCATGAAATTGAGTTCAAAATTTCAATGATTGGAGGGATGAAATTTTTCCTTGGTTTACAGGTGTCCCAAGGAAGGAATGGTACTACAATTTCTCAATCCAAATATGCTAAGGAAGTTATGAGGAGATTTGGAATGAAAATTTCAAGGATATGAAGACTCTGGTTGCTACCTGGGTGAAACTGTCCAAAGATGAGGATGGAAAGGTAGTTAATATCATATAATATAGGCAAATCATTACAAGTTTACTGTACTTGACCACAATAAATCCTGACACTATATTTTTCATATGCCAAGTAGTGATATATCATAGTAATCCCATGTAAATCCACATGTTTTCAATGAAAATAATACTTCAGTGTATCAAAGGAACTGTGGATTTCAGTTTGATGTATAATGACAAATCTCATCAAGAGTTGTTGGGATATACAGATGCATATTGGTCTGGTTCAGCGGATAATAGGAAATCAATATCAGGAGGTGATTTTTATCTTGGTGGTTTGTGTATTTCTTATCTAATCAAGATGCAATATTTCATTTACTTAAGCACTGAAGAAGATGAGTATATTTCCACCACTCAAAAATGCACATAGTTATTGTGGATGAAGCAACAACTTGATGATATGGGAGTTGAGGTGAAGTCTCCGTTCAGAATCCAGTGTGATAACTCAAGTGCTATAAATCTTAGAAAAAATCTAGTCCATCCCTAAAGGACAAAGAACCATTGAGATAAAATATCATTTTATCAAGGATAAAGTGGAGAAAGGGCTAGTGAAGTTGTAGTATGTGCCTACCGAGCTACAGGTTGCAGACATTCTGACAAAGGCCTTACCCAAGGATTCATTTGAGAGGCATTGGCTGGCTCTGGGAGTCCAGTTGACTCCCTACACATGAAAATTTGTGGATGTGGTCCCCCACCCCCTCTTCCCTAGGCATGGTGTGTTTTTATCTAATGTGTTAATCTATGTTCTTTTTAATGTCTTAGACCACAGAGGAGTGACCTTTGGATTCATTGACAAAGGGGGAGAAATAGTGACTCCTTAAGGGAGATAAAGTGTGGCTAAGGAAGGGAGAAATTTTTTTAGTCAAATACATGAGGAGAAGCTGATAAGTGGAGCAGTGAGATAGGGGAGAGTGATGAAATAGGGGAAGAGTATAAAATCTGATGATGCTAGAAGTGATCAATCAAAGAGTAGATATCACAACAGGTGAGGATCCTGATAAAAGTAAAAGAGTAGTGTTGGAATGGTGTTAGAATGTTTCCAGCTATCACCAATTGGTATCAGTGTGGTATCAAGAATTGGTATCAGTTTGGAAATTGGTATTAGTTTGGTTTCAAAAGTTGGTGTCAGAATTGAGGTGATTCATTGATGAACTTTTCATTTTCTCTTGTTTCTCATAACGAGAATTTCTAATGTGGTATTGGAGTATATGTTGAGTAAATCTTTGATCTCTATCTAAATTGTAAGAGGCAAATTGTGGTAGAGGTTGGAAGAAGTGTTAATGAGGTATTAAAGTGCAGATATTTTTATTATGAGAAGAGTTTTCAACAAACCCAAAGGGGGAGATTGTTGGGTAAAAATCCCTCAAGGTATAATTTAAGCATTTTTGAGGAGATTGTGTTTGTTGAAAAAGAAGTCCTCCATGATGTGTTTGTTGACAAAGAAAACCACAATGTATGAATTTATTGACAAAGGGGGTTTACATGGTGATTTTTTAAGTTCAAGAGATTTGGTTTCCTATACATGTTTGAAAAAAGAACCTTGAAAAAGGAATGGATGATCTGAAGTGGTATAAAAAGAGAAGATACAAGGTGGCATTGTTTTCTAGTGTTTACCAAATTTTGGGCCTGAAAATCAAAAAATGGAGAGATGTGTTTTTGGAAAAGGGAGGTGTGTGAAAAATTAGGGTGGTGCGCGAAAAAGAAAGTAGTGCATGAAATATTGGCATAGTGCACGAAATAGT
The DNA here is from genome assembly GCA_963277665.1 of Viscum album. Lineage (NCBI taxonomy): Eukaryota > Viridiplantae > Streptophyta > Magnoliopsida > Santalales > Viscaceae > Viscum > Viscum album. The sequence continues at coordinate 1,442,235,624 of OY728129.1, forward strand.
GAAGGGAATGTTTTCACACAAAAGTTTTTTTGAGATCAGTAGCTCGAAAATTGGAAATGGCATGAGGTGCATGAAAAATTAGAGCAGTGCATGAAAAAATGCTGGTGCGCAGAAGATGTCTTTTCCATGATCGAAGAGGATTATGCACTCATGAAGTGTTTTTCATGCAGGGGTTGATTTTTCTTATAAATATGAAGCGACCCCCTCATTCAAAGTAGCTCAAGTATTTGAGATAATCCAAGATTTGGTGCACAAAATTGGAATATGCAAGGGAGTTGCACGTAAATGTCAAGTTTGTGTGTAAAGAGGTGTTTGTGTGTAAAGCTAAGGCTGCACGTAAAGGGTTTGTTTGCATGTAAAGAAAATGTTGTATGTAAAATAAGGCAGTTTCACATAAAATAATTAGTTGCGTGTAAAATAGGTGTTGCATGAAAAGTGTATTTGTGCAAAATTAGGGAATTGTGCACAAGGCCCAGTGACGGATGTGCGTCAAAATTGGAGTTTCCCAGTACACCCGGTGCAAAGAGAGATTCATCTGCGGGTGAAAGTTGGATGTCAACAGGGCATCTAACAATAGTTAAGGATGAATATTTCATTAGAGATAATAAATATACCATCAGGTCTATAAACTGTTAGTGGGTCTTATGAAGAAGTAGTGAGCACACTTTAGTTGAGAGAGTAGTGAGCTTTCATATCGTGATTTGTTGTAAACCAGATGGGACAGTGAGTCTGTTTAAAACATTTTAAATAGTAGTGCGCTTTTAGTGAATTTTCTACATAGGTGCATCACTATTTTATTCTCTTGGACATATCCTAGTGAGGGTGAAGTAAGTAAAAATCATTGTGTTCTATGCATGATTTAATTTTTGTTTATAATTTACTACGGGAAAGAGAGAGGAGTGTTTTTCTTAACTGCGAAACAAGATCAATAGGGGAAGTTGTTTTAATCTTTCATACCCTAATTCACCCCCCACTTAGGGTATCTAACCTAGTGGACCTAATAGTATATACCCTAAATTCTTTGGTTAACAAATAATTATAAATGAAAATAAAAACCATTTTGAATAAAAAAAGAAATGTTTTCCTAAAAAACTATTTAATTTTTCATAAGTTTGTTTTATAAAAATAAATAAACAAATCAATATTTTTAGTTTATATTAATGAAATATATATAACTAATATTTAAACTAATTTTTTTCATTCATCCTATGTGTTTTCTAGACATAATAAATCTAGTTTTATGTTTAAAACTGTATTTTTTCTAAAAGCTATTTGATCACCTTTTAATGGGAACTTGTTTCAAATATATAATTTGGAAATTTTACAAATATTATTTTAAAAAATAAAATACTTCTTTGAATTTTTATTATCAAAATTTACTTTGTTTTAATTTTTTGTTTTTTCTGATAACTTTCATATTTTGATAAGTAGTAAAAAATATTGAATTTTAAATTAAAAAGATTTTTTTCTAGATAATTTATAGTGTTAAATTATATTTATAATTAGTTTTAAAGTATAATTAGATAAAGTTTATAATATAATCTTATTTAGGTCATTAGAATCAATTTCACATTGAAATTGGATATAAAAACATTCCAAACATTTGAATATTTTACTTTAAAAACCTATTATTTTATCCCGTATGTGGGATTAATTTTTAATTAATTTCTGAAAATTATATTAAATTTAATTTTTAGTGAATAAAAATTTATCCAAAATAATTACACATTTATGATGAAGTAATTATTCAATTAACAAAAAACACAATCAAGTGATATTGAAAATATTAAATTAAATATAATTTCAAATAATTAAGGTGTTACACAAATTTTATAGGTTAATATGTTATATTAGCGGTGTATTAAATGATTTTTTTTAGAATATATATAGCTGTATTGATTTTATTGAAGTCAATGTAACGAATAATGTCAAAATTGATATTAATGATATTTTATGAAAATAATATTTTATTAAATGAGTTAAAATATATAAAAATAATAAATAAAAAAATGGATAAATTAAGGTCTAAAGTATAATTAATTGACTATTTATGGTTCAATTGACACCTTATAAGTAAAAATATCCACCCTTTAATATTGAAAATATCATTACCATAGTTAAAATTAAAATAGGTTAACTAAGTGTTAATAAAAAAGATAAGGATTAAAATTTTAAAAAAATTATATAAAATATAATGGTTCATATTATTAACACCCTATCCCATGTTATATTCAAATTTATTTACATTTGGATTATTTTTATTGAGATTTAATTTATTATAATTTAATATTTTGAGAAATTCTAAAAGTGCCCCTCACCTTCGTTATAAAACTACACATTCTCCCTCATATGAATTCACCACTTTGAACATTATAGCATTAAAAACTATGAAAAATTATCTTATACACTTACATATATTCATTATAGAGGTTCTTTTCTTCCCATAATACCAACTCTAGAGTCCTTTATAGGAGATCCATTTTGAACATGTAGTAATCACTCTAACTGGTCACTCTCTTTTTCGATACTCCTATACCAACTCAAAATCTATGATATATATCATAAAATAATTACTTAGTAATACTAATTATTCAAAAACTTTATTATGATTATTAACTCACCACTATAAATTTCATTTCCCATCAAATAAAAAATGATAGTATCGCTCAGGCCTACGTATGACTCACCATCTCCACGTGGTGACACAATTCATTTTCCATAACCATATTTTTTGAATGAGAATTATAATGGGTTTAATGTTAATATATGATATTTATGAAATAATTATACTTATAGAATGATAATATCATGTCTTCCTTTTTATCGCCTAATCTTTTGGGAAATGATAGTGTCGATCGTTCGTACGTATGGCTTACCATCTCCACGATGCGATGTGATTCGTTTTTCATCTATATTTCACATAGATGGTAATAAAGATGAATTTTATAAATATATATGATATATATAACTTAAATACTCTTATTTAACAATAATATATCATATAACTTTCTTTATTTTAATTTGAAAAGAAAATGAATGCAATGTTCATGCCTATGTATGACCTATCATCTTCATGAATAGTGTATTTTATTATAATCTCTTACTTCTATGAATCACCATGGATACATATATACTGAATATATATTTATATATAGATATATATATATATTATATTTATATCCTGGTTATCATTATTTAGATGTTGAAATAATGATATATGTAAGAGTACCGAGGATAATAGTCTAAACATGAATGAAAAACAAAGCGATTATTATCCAAAACATAACTTTAATAAGGAATTGTTATTTAAAGAGTAATATAAAGTCATAAGTAAATCATACATTGTATTATATATATTAATATGTTTATTCTTTATATGTATAATAAACATATATTTATTATACATGAGGTTTGAATATATTTGAAGGAAGTCCGTACATAAGGTAATAGATTTTTGTCATACTTTTATTTCAATAGGACACGTGCATTATACACTAATTATTTTTTGTGGTGCATATACTAAAAATGAATTTATTTAATGTGTATTATTATGAATATTATGGTATTTAAAATTCCATATAATCTTATTTATTTCACATGGAATACAGTCTACTAATTATAAAGTGATAAGGGTTAATTTCATGATCTCGTTATTAACCGAGATTGTTTATAAGTAAGTATTTGCTAAGGAATATTTATCTTCGATGAAAATGTTTCTCAAAAATGTTTTCCGGAACATTTTTACCATTAATTTAAAATTATTAAATTTATTTTACCCATTTTTTAGATTTTTAAAAAATATTTTGAGATGAATATTTTATTGTTTTTATAATGAGGACTTTATGACTTTTCATGAAAATGTATGAGAGGAATTTTTTTTAACTTATAAATCATAGAAATATTTTACACTTTCATGACATATTAATTCCTTGAATCTTCCATTAAAATATTTAATGTTTATTTTCAAAGAAAATATTTTATTTTAAAATGTCATGGCATTTTAAGTAAATAAGACATTCTTAAAGTCGAAAGGATATTTTCCTCAATAATTACTTTCAAATGATCTCTTAAACTTATTTTCCATTTACAATAAAATTTGTTAATGTTATTTATGCTTAAATAGGGATATTTATCAAGAATAATATCCCTATTATTTATATGGTAGTTTTATTTTTATGATAAAATGATATTTATGAAAACAATTTATTTTCCATGGGTTATCTTATGATTGAATGATGTATATGAAACTCGTTTCATTCCATGAGTTTGGATATGATGAATGAATTATGTTTTTATGGAATACATAGGTATTGTTTTCATTATATGATGGGTGATACCTATATTTTCCTTCTATTTCATTTGTTAAAGATTTATTTCCCATGAGATATATAGGATTGGAATGGGAAGTGATCCCAGTTCAGTAATACAGGGCTATAATTGGAAGTAAAACCAGTTCAATAACATAGGGCTTGAATGAGGAGTGAACTTGATCTAGTAAAGGACTTTTTTTATGATGGTGTTCTAGAAAATGAGGCTTTACTAACATGGAAATGATTTTATATTCTTATGTTTATTCCAAAATGTCATGTCTTATGTTATTCTCTCATTGAATATATTATTTCATTTTTATGAACATCTATGATTTATTACATGACAATATATCGTGATCTATGATGTAAATGATATGATTTTAAAATGTTTTTTTATATACTTATTCTTTATGATTATGTTATGATTGAAATATCCTTTATTTATCCTTAATGAAAATCTGAGCTCACCCTTTTTATATGTTTCTTTTCCAAGGTTATAAAGAAAGGTTTTAGGTAGGAATACTAAAGGGGAAGGTCTTTATGGGAAACATTAAATATCATTGAATGTATTAGAAGTTGTGTTCCAAGTTTCCAAAGTCACTAAAATAATATATTCTTTGGTCATGTGTTCTTGTAATGTAATGAATATTCATATAAAAATAGGTAATATTCTAGTATGAAATTCCAGTGTTGTTATAAAGACAATATAACATACTATGATGAGTTTAACCGTATGTAGACCATACATGGTATCTCATGAGATATAAACATTATCCAATATATGAAGTTATATTTGTACACACCCATCATATTCATAACATGTATAAGAATATGTGTTCTACATTAGAAAAAATAACTAAACATAAAGCATTAACATGATAAAACCCAGGAGAAATAAATGGGTTTTATAAACTTATATCAAATAATAACCAAAGTTTATATAAAAAAGATTCAAAATATAAAGAGGAATTAAATAATTTTAGATTTAATTATTTTTTATAATAAATGTTGATGAACATTGATTTCTAATACAGAAATGATTCTGAAATGGATCAAGGATAAGTAAGAATAAAATTAATCACATATGTGATTCTTTTTTAAATGATAAAATGATCTTGGATAGAAATGGAATCTTATTTTCTTTTAAACCATAACAGGGGGTTTATCCATTAAATAATAAGGGTTTTGAGAAGATAATAATGGTTATAAATGTATTCTAATGTCAAAACATTTTATAAAATATGAAATTGGAATGTTCCTTTAATTCAGTCATATTTAAAATTGGTAATTTCAATGTGAACATAAAACATATATTATCCCCAAAACAAAGGTAATGTAATATAGAAATATATGTAAGGAACATACATATATAATATAGAAAAAATACATGAGGATAATATTGAGGAAAATGGGGTAAAAGAGAACATGTAACTCAAAAGTTACAAGGGTGGTTCGTTAAATCCCTTTTTATGTTTTAAAACACCTATATTGAAGTCCCACATTATAAAAAGAGATAATAAAATGTTATTTAAAAATAAAATAAAAATTATTATGTTCATATGAGATAAAACATTGTTCATTTTTCATATATAAATGAGAAAATTTGTGGGAATAGATATTATAGATAAGGATTAAAAAGCATCTTTAAAGAGAATACTTATTATTCTTAATATTGTGCTATTTTTATGGTGAAGAATATCACTGAGGAGGATGACTTGAATAAGAAAATTTATTTTCCTAAGATATAAATTGAATTTTTAGTATAAAATTATAGGGTGGAATAAACCCATCATGGAAGAAAATAAGTTCAATATAAAACATTATTATTCAATTAAATGATGTTTGAGTTAGCAAAACAATTAAAACATCGTAATCTTTATAGTTGAAAAATAAATCAAATGTTGACAAAGAAAAATATTTAAATACACTATATTTCATAAAATTTGAGAAAAAATAAAATCCATTTCTAATATAGAAACTATAAAAACAGATAAGTGTTCAATAAAATTCACATCTCAATTAATCAAAATTTGGATAAAAACACTTAGAATGTGGTAGTCTTTCAAATTGAAAAATAAATGAAGGTGGAACATGAGGTAGTATAAGGACCCAGCTATAAACATTACAAAATCATGAGTTAAATAATTATCCACATTAAGGATCTTTTTGGGTTTAAAGTTTTTGAGAATCATTCCATAACTGTTACATAACAACTAAAATATTAAAAATTAAACACTTTTACTCACTATCCATTTTTCTCACAAAACGAAACTCCTTAAAATAAAACATGATTTCTTTTTCTTGATAAAAATATTATTATCATTCATCATAACATAAACCTTTATATTACCCATCCTTACACCCTATAATAACATTTTAAAAACATGGAATGATCACAAAGAGCTTAGTAAGGAAAATAAGATAAGGAAAGAAAACATTAATCCATTAATACTTATAATCCCATGAAATCATAATTTTTTCCCATAAAACATAAGATCTTTAAAATACCTAATGAATTTAAAGATTCATGAAAAATTTATTAGAAAAACATAAATCATAAAGGTAACTTGTAGCATCTATATCATACATACATTGTATCTTTCACAACTATATAGGAAGTAACCTTTATAGTTATATTTGGAATACCCATCTTAGTATATTCCCTAAATATATTAGGAGAACCATTTTTTTAACTCCATCTCACTACCAAATTCATTGAAGAGCTATCCCGAGTTCACTCTCCCTGAGTTTATCACAGAACCACCCATATATATAAGCAATGATCAAGAACCATAACATAATCATAACACATAAAAAAGGCATAAAGGAAAAAATATCATTTACACATTGCAATCACAATATACCAAAATACATAAAACTGGAATATGGTATTTATTTTTCATTAAAAACATTACAACTTGTAGAGGAAGACAAATATCAAATAATGTCCATGGCGGCAGAATAGTCATTGTTTCCATGTACGTAAAAAAATATTCCTTTTTTCGTTTAGTAAAATGATTTGTAAAAAAAATATTTCTTTGGAAAAATATTTAATGAAATTAAAATTCAAAGGGGTTTATTATACACTGTATAAAATAAGGTGGTGTATAATGTTAAAATATGCCTTAATGAAAGGAGATTGAGATAAAGTCCCTTACCTTGAGTCGGACTCATCACATACAATTTTTATATTTCTGAATAATAAAATGAGGTTAATTTATACTTTTTTAATAAAAATTTTAGGTTTATTATTACTTTTTATCACTTATTTCTATTTTATAAAACTTAATAACTATTTAAGTTCATACAGGACGTTTTTCCGATATTCGGTACTTGAGTCCAAAATGAACTTGTTATGAAGTAAATTGTCAATGTGGTGAAAATTACATCATATCTAGAATATTATTCATAAAATAAACATCAAATTTATCCATTAATAATAATTTTTAAATAAAAACATTAATTATGGTTATGAGAAATGAACAATGTTATAATCATAGAGATTGTAGGTCGTACATACACATGAGTAACAGTTTCTATTTTTCATTGATCATCATGGAAATAAGGTAATTATTATTTTATCTTTATAGAATTTTCATAATATTATTAACATAATAATAATAATTTAAATATTCATATATATATTATACAAGATATGTGGTGAATAAAAAGGATTCACATCGCTTCATGGAGGTTATAGTTCACACGTTCGCACGAATGACGTTGTCATTTTTACGTGCATGGAAGGTAAAAACATAATTTAAATTTATTATTTTGAAATGATAAATATTTCATGAATATAATATATAAACATTTATTCCATCATTATAAAAATTAATTATATATGGTAATGAAAAATGATCTATATCGATTCACGAGCCAGTAGTCTGCCGTACACATGAATAGAATGTTCATTTCCTATTTGATGAAATTGGAGAAAGATTTAGGTGATGATATTAACATAATAACAACTTATTATATTGATAATAATAGATTTATTAGTTCATCTTGGATGAAGGATATTTAAATTAAGTGGAAGAATAAATAAAATAGAAACACTTAAAAAATTATACCTCTTCTTCGGTTGATCACCTTTGAAGAACACCTTCACACCTCTAAAAAGGGTGTTATCCCTAAACTAAGGCCTAAATAATGTGGTAAGGGATTAAATTAAGAGGTTTGGGTAGATATTGGATGAAAATAATGGTTCTTTAAGTGTGATTATTAGATAAGTTTGGGTACCTTTTTATAGGATAGGGGAGGGGCACCCTTGGAATCTCTTAAAATATTAAATTAATATAAATTAATTTTTCAATCCAAATGTATCCAAATTGAGTTATATCTAAGATATAATGAGTATAGTTCTAAATCATATCATAAAATAATTTTAATACATGTATTGATTTTATTTTAAACCTTATCTTTCAATTTATCCTTAATTATTCTCTTTTAATTTTAATTATGGTAACAACATTTTAAATATTAATAGGCTATAAAGTTTTCTTATATGTGGTCAATTTCCCATAATTGTCTAATTAATGAACTTTTAGACATTATCATATTCACTTGGTGATTTTAAAATATTTTTAAATAATTTAATAAATTATTTGTTTTATAAAATATCAATTATGTCAACTTTTACTTTATTCATTTCATTGAATTTAAATAAAATACAAACATAGAGATAAATTAGAAAAAAACTATTTAATTGACTTATAATATGTCATAGTAACCTATAAAATTTATGTATGACATAAATTCTATCTATTAATATTTATTATAATAATTATATGAGAATTTATTTGATTCCTTAATTAATAAATCTATTATTTCATCATCGTTGTGTCAAAATTAAATTAAATTATTTATTTTCTAAAAATTATAAATAAATTACCATGATGTATTTAATAATTTTAGATTTATAAATACTATTTATAGTTAAAGATATCCATTATATAACTATATATTAAAATACATTAATTTTTTAAAAACAAAAGTGCAACAAAAATGACTATTCATTGAATATAATATTATAAATGAATTCAAGTCATCAAAGTGGATCCAAGTGGTCCTAAAATCAACCCAAGAATTCTCATGGTCGTTATACACTTATCCAATTAAATTGGGATAAGTTATAGGGTAGTTTTATATTATTATAATATTATTTTTACCTTTAATTACCTGATTTACAACTTAACTGTGGTAATTAAAATAATTACTAAAGTTACTATTCATAATGTATAAAAAATATAAAGGACCTATTTACATAATTTAGACCTTATGATTCCAAATATTGAATCCATTTTTCTAAATTCCAAACGTATAAGTTTCAATAATTAATTTAAAATTAATCCCTATTATCAAAACGAGAAAATTATTTTTTTTAAAAGTAAAAACCATCAAAAGATTGACATGCGTTTAAATATAATTTCAATGTGAAATTACTTCCAATAACCAAAATTTTATTAAATGATAAAAACTTTATTTAATTATACTTTAAAAATAATTAAAATAATAATCTAACTTTATAAAAAAATCAGAGGAAAATGTAGTTTTGAATTAAAATACAATATTGTCTTACTACTCATTAAAAAATGAATTTTATCAGAAAAATACCAAAAATTAAAATAAAGTGAATTTTTATGCCCTTATTCTAAAGAAAAAGTTTTTTTAAAATATAACATATAAAAATGACAATAACTAGATTTAAAAATGGTTATCCATCAAAATGTGGTAAAACTGCCTTTAAAAATGTCAGTGTTTTATGTTAAAAATTGGATTTACTCTCATTTTAAACCTCTAAAATTTATTATAATAAAATAAAAACATTTAATAAATATGTTTAAAAATAATATAGGTAGTTATGATCATTCCTACCAATATAATGACTATGTGTTAAATACCATTTAAAATAATAATATTAATAATGTATTATTTTTCAGAATATCTCAGTTTTGTGTGCAACATAAGATTTCAGAGAAACTCATTGTTGCATGTCGGTTACACTATCGAACAAATCATCCATTTTAAAGTAAAATTAATATATAATTCATAAATATCAATATATATATATATATGAACATTTATTATTCTATAATTACCTGGGTTGTTATATCATTCCACCCTTTTGAAAATTGCGTCCTCACAATTTTATTCACCTATCAAATAATTTAGGCTATTTCTACATCATAGCATTTCAGATTTCCATGTTACCTATTCAACCATATAGTTTTTACACAAAACCTTAACCAGATAAATCACTTTATTCCCCAACAATTTCTCTTGATAGTGTAGAACCTGGATTGGTTATTCCTCATAAGAAAGATTCTCTTCCAAATAAACTACTTTTGGACTAAAAAATAAGATGGATTTGAAATATACCTTCTTAACATTGAAACAAGGAAAAACATTTGTACCTGGGATAAACATGGAGGTAAATCCACTCAGTAGGAAACTGATCCAACTTTCTACAAGATTTCATAAGGTCAAATGAATCATGGACTCAACTTCCCCATCTTACCAAAACACATCAAACATTTCCATGGTGAATCTTTGAGAAAGACATGATCAACTACCTCAAAAGAAATTTCCTTCCTTCGATTATCTTCATAACTTTTCTTCTTATTCTAGGATATCTTCATGTGTTTATGAATCAACTAAACATTTTCTACCATCTTTCAAACCAATTCTATTCACATACACTTCCTTTGACTTAATTCATCCCAAAAAGTTGAAGTTGGACACCGCTTTCCAAATAATTCATCAAAGGGTGCCATCTATATACTGGAATGAAAATAGTTGTTATAAAAAAACTCAACCAAAGAAATATATTATTCCTAACATCCCTAGTAATCCATTGAACAATCATGTTGCATATCCTCCAATGTCTAAATTGTTCATTTTTCCTTCCTATTTGATTGAGGATGAAAAGATGTACTAAAATTTAATTCAGTTCCCAATGACTTATGAAGGTCTTTCCAAAAGTTATAAGTGAACTTGGGATCACTATTAGATAGAATAGAGATAGGAACTTTATTTAACCTAACTATCTCTTTAATATACAACCGAGAAAGTTTATATAGAGACAGTGTATCTTGAATAGGAATAAAATGTTAAGATTTAGTCACTTGATCAATAATAACCCAAATTTCATTGTTACCTCAAGATTTATTTATTAATATTAATGCTAAATCCATGGATCTATTTTCTCATTTCCACTATGGCATTGGAAAAGGCTGAAACATCCCTTTTGGAAACTATCTTTCTTCTTTCACCAATTGAGAAGTGAAACACTTCACAGTAAATTCAGAAACATATCTTTTCATTCCATCCCACCAGCAATACTCTCAAAGGTCTCTATACATCTTAGTACTCCTAGGATGAACTGCAAATGGAGGACTATGAACTTCATATAACAACTATTTGTTCAACTATGAATCATAAGGCACCCACAATCTCTTCCCAAACCAAAAAACGCAATCTTTATAAATGTTAAATTTAGGTAACTTTCCCTTATGAACCAATTCTACATTTTTTTGTAACTCTTTGTCTTCCTTTTACTCTTTCTTAATTCTATTTGATAGAGATTATTTCACTTACCCCTGAAAATAAAATAGATGAATTTCCTACACCAACAACTTCCAGGTCAAAGTTCATCAAATCCTTAATCAAAAGGTCACATTCCAAACATAACGTGGTTAATCTACCATTACTTATATGACTCAAAGAATCAACCATGGTGTTTTGTTTTCCAGGATGGTAATTAATCATGCAATCATAATCCTTGATTAATTCTATCCATCTCCTTCATCTCATGTTCAATCCCTTTTGTGTGAATATATACTTCAAAATTTTTTGTTTAGTATATATTCACACTTTACACCATACAAATGATGCCTCCAAATTTTTAAAGAAAAAACAACAACAGCTTATTCAAAATCATGTGTAGGGTAATTTAACTCATTATTTTTCTATTAAATTTAAGCATAAATAATTACCTGATCATTCTTTATTAGGACTCAACTAATTCCTTTCAACAAAGAATCATTATAGATAACAAATTCACCATTTCTGGAAGGTAATTACAATACTATAGCATTAACCAATATTCTTTTCAATTCCTGAAACAATAATGACATTATTTTTTATAGATCAACATACCACATTTTTGAGTTAACTTAGTCAGTGGGCTAGATAACCATGAAAGGTTTTTTTTTAAAACCACTGATAATATCCTACTAAACCAAAAAAAACTATGAATCTTGGTTATATTTGTAGGTATTGAACATTATTCAAAAACTTTTATTTTAGTCGGATCAACATTTATTCCATATTTAGAAATAATGTGACCAAAGAATGAAATTTTTTTGTAACCAAAACTCACACTTTCTGAATTTCCCACAAAGTTTTTTTTTCTTTTAAGGTTTGAAAAACTACCCTTAGAAGACTTTGATTATTCTCTTTACTTTTATAATATACCAAAATTTCATCAATAACTATAACCCAAAACTTTTCCAAGAACTCAGGAAATATTCTATTCATAAGATCCATGAATATAGTATGTGAATTATTCAACCCAAAAGGTATAACTACAAATTCAGATTTTCTATATCTAGTATGAATGATAGTCTTTGGAATGTCTGCTTCATTTACTTTCAACTGATGGTACCCCGAACTCAAGTAAACCATCTAAAAACATTGTTCTCCCCAAAGATGATCAAACAAAACATCAATATGAGGAAAAGGATACTTGTTCTTAATAATGATGTTATTCAGGGCTCTATAATCAATATAAGGTCTCATTGAACCATCTTTATATTTAAAAAACAAGACATGATTACCCTATGGTGATGTGCTAGGTCAAATGAAACCTTTATCTAATAGCTCCTTCAATTTAATATTTAAATCTAAAAGTTAAATTTGAGCCATTTATTAAGGGGGTTTTGAAATTGGATATCATCAGGAACTACGTCAATAATAAATTCAAATTCCCAATTAGGTATAATACCAATAAACTAATCAAGAAAAACATCAGGTACACATTTACCACTAACACGTCATTAATCTGAACAGTTCCTTTATTTTCAACAATATGTGTAAGATAACATTCATTTCCATATTTTAAAATTTTCACAGCTTCTTAATATGTTATCAAAGGTAAAGGTTCATTCTTTTACACAAAATAAAACTATTTCTAAAAAGAATCCTCTTTATTTCTATAGTCAATCTTATCATGGAAAATGGAAAGCCAATCCATACCCAAAATAATATCAAACTCTACTAGTGGAAAAACAACAAGGTTTAAATGTAAATTATTTCCATAGATAAGGATATTAATATTCTTATAATTTTTTTTGCATCAATATTTCCCCCATGTGTTTTTACCATAAGTTCAGGATTCATTTCTTGAGGTGGAATTCGTAATTTACTAGAAAACATCTTAGAAATGAAATAATGTGTAAATGCTGAATCAAAAAACACATTCAAATAATATAAAGGAACAAACAATGCACCTAATTACACTTAATTTGATTTCACAACATCTATTTAAGTAGTTGAAAAGGATTTCACCACACCCTTCTTATAGACTAGCTGCTTCCTATAATTTGAGTTTTTCATTGGACACTCGTTCGTATAATTATCCATATCACTACACTTAAAACATTTTACTGACTATAAATTAGATTTTTTCTTACCACTACTTTGAATTTTTCATGAAATTATGAGCGATATGTCCCATCTTACCACATCAAAATCACTTAAAAGAATTCAAAAGGCATTCCCCAGTTTGATTTTTACCACAATTTTCAAAAACATTAAACTTAATTTTATTACCATTTGTCTTTTTTGAAAAATTATTCATTTTTTCCTACCACCTCAACCTCTTATTTTTATATTTTTTCAAAGAACACATGTTCATTAGAAAATTACGTTTACACCATGTCTGTAAATCGAACATTTTTTCATAAATTTTGAACTCATGAGAATCCAATGACCTTCGATACTTTGGATTTAATATGGAGTAAAAAGTATTGATTTTACTTTCAAGATCTTAGATGAAATTTGGAGCGTACCTTTCCAGCCAAGTAAATTTTACTTCATATGTATCCACTGAGTCATTATCCTTCCTCAATTCCAAGAATTGTTTTTCCATTTTAAGTTGAACCGCCTCAGGAAAATATTTCTTAAGAAAGATATTATTAAATTCATCCCATGCCATAGAATCAATCTCTTCATTATCTATGATATTCTTAACCATCAACCACCACTGATCAAATTCACCTCCAAAATGGTAAAAAATAATAACCTTTGATTTTCTGAACACCCCATGACATCAAAAATATTTTCTAATGATTAAATCCACCCTTCATCTAAAACGGAGTCAGATGATCCTCTGAATGATGGGGGGATGTTACCTCATGAAATTCTCCGCTATAAATATTCTCTTCTGTGGTGGATCTGGCTGATCTCGTGGATGGATATCATCGCTATTTATTTCCTGAGTCAAAAGTGTCATCTCTGTAATAAACTATTCAGTTTTGATTTCGACCATATTAGGTTACTAATTTGGAAAGTTGTTTTCCTCTTGATGTCGTACCAGCATAGCTTCCCTGTTTACTCTATAGAAAACCATTAGGAAAAAACATATCTTAGACAAAGAAACATTCAAATCTTTAAATGCTATATCATTTCAATTTGAACATAAATTAGAAATAATTTGTGGATATTCTATTAACAATATCCTAACCCTTAAAATTATCTAAATCGACCTCTGATACCAACTATAAGGCCCCAACCTTAAACATTACATAATCTCGAGTTAAATCAATAATTCACATTGAGTATCTTTTCAGGTTTATATTTTTAGAGAATTAGGCCATAACTGTTACATAACAACTCAAATATTACAAACTTCTACTAATTATCCTTTTTTTCAAAAAATTAAATGCCTTAAAATAAAAAATGATTTCTTTTTCTTGATAAAAATATTCTTATCATTCATCATGAAATCCACATTTCACTTACCCATCCTTACACCATATAATAAAATTTATAAACTTGGTATGAACACAAAAAGCTCAGTAAGGGAAATAAGATAAGGAAAGAAAACGTTATTCTATTAATAATTATAATTCAATGAAATCATACTTTTCACCCATAAAACATATGCACTTTAACATAACTCATGAAGTCATAAGATTCATGAAAAACTTCTTATCAATCATAAATCATAAAGGTAACTTGTAGAATTAAAGTCATACTTACATTGTATCTTTCATAGCTACATAGGGAGTAACCTTTATGGTTACATTTGGAATACCCATCACAGTATATACCCTAAATCTCTTAGTAGAAACCTTATTTTTTAACTCCATCTCAATAACCAATGCATTAGAGAGCTATCACTGGCTCACCCTCCCTCGGTTTTTCATGGAACCACCCCTATACATATGTAATACCCAAGAACCAAATCATAATAATAACACATAAAACAAGAATCAAGGGAAAATAGCATTTCAAAATTGCGATCAAAATATACCTAAATACATAAAAAGGGAATATGGTATTTATTTTTCTTTAAAAACATTACAACTTGTAGGGGAAGACAGTTATCAAATAATGGTCATGGTGGTGGAAAGTTCGTTGTCATCGTGTACTTAAAAAAAATTCATTTTTATATTTAGTAAAATGATTCGTAAAAAAATGTTCTTTTTAAAAACCTTTGAATGAAATTAAAAGTTAAAGGGGTTTGTTACACACTGAATAAAATAATGTGGTGTATAATGTTAAAATATGCCTTAATTAAGGGATATTGAGATAAATTCCCTTACCTTGACTGTGAATCATTATGCAAAATCATTATATTCTTGAATAATAAACTTAGGTTAATTTATACATTTTGGGGAACCTTTTTCATGTTTATTATTCCCTTTTTACCACTTATTATCATGTTATAAAACTAACAAAATTATTTAAGTTCATATCGAATATTTTTTTGATATTCGGTACTAGAGTAGAAAATGAACTTATTAGGAAGTAAATTGTCTATATGGTTATAAGTCTATCATATCCAGAATATTATTCATGACATAATAATAAAATTATTCATTAATCATACTTTTAAAATCAAAAAATTAATTATGGTTATAAAAAATGAACAACATTATAATCATAGAGACGGTAGGTTGTACGTACGCTTGAGTAACGTTTTCCATTTTTCATTGATCATTATGGAAATAATGTAATTATTATTTTATATTAATATAATTATAATAATATAATTAACATCATAATAATTATATAAATATGCTTATATATATTATGCAAGTTATGTGGTGAATTAAATGGATTCGCATCGCTTTGTGGAGGTGATATTTCACACGTACGCACGAATGACATTATCATTTTTATGTGCATGGTAGGTAAGAACATAAATGAAATATAATTATTTTAAAATGATAAATCTTTCATGAATATCATATATAAAAATTTATTATGTCATTATAACAAGTCATGATAGACAGTAATGAAAAATGAACTATATCGGTTCGTGAGGTGGTAGTCTTCCGTACACATGAAAAGAATGTTCATTTCCAATTTTATGAAATTAGGGATGTATTTAGGTGAATATATAATAAAATCTTAGTATATTTAGGATAATTAATTTATTATTTCATAATGTATTAATAATATTTTAAGTAAGTGGAAGAAGAAATAAAATAGAAACACTTAAAAAACGATACATGTTCTTCGGTTGATCACCTTTGAAGAACACATTGACACCACTAAGAAAGGTGTTATACCTAAAATAAGACCTAAATAAAGTGGGGAGGGATTATAGAAATAGTTTTGGGTAAACCATGGCATAATCAAATGGATCTTGAATTTTTATTATTAGAGAAGACTGGGTACCTTTTTATAGGAGAGGACAGGGGCACCCTTGGAAAATCTAAATTTTTTAAATTAATATAAATTAATTTTTTAATCCAAAAATGAATCTAACTTGAGTCATTTAGAAGATATAATGAGTATAGTTTGAAATAATTTCATCCAATAACATGTATTTATTTTATTTTAAACCTTATCTTTCGGTTTACCCATAATTATTCTCTTTTAATTTAAATTATAGTAACAACATTTTAAATATTAAGAGGCTATAAACATTAATTATATGGGGTAAATTTCCCATAATTGGACACTTAATGAAATTTTATACTTTATCATAGTAATATTTTTATTTTAAAATATTTTTAAAATTTTTAAATAATTTAATACATTAATATTTTTATAAAATATCAATTATGTCAATTTTTACACTATTGATTTCATTGAATTAAAATCAAATCCAAATAGAGAGATAACTTCAAAAAAAAACCATTTAATATACTTATAAAATGTCATAGGAACCTTGAAAATTCGTGTATTACATAACCTATGTCAAATAATATTTATTTTAATATTTATATTATCATTTATTGTATTCTTTAATTAATAAATCTATTATTTCATCATCATTGTGTGGTAATTAAAATTAATTATTTATTTCCTAAAAATTATAAATAAATTAACATTATTTAAGTAATCATTTTAGATTTATAAATACTATTTATAGTTGAAAAGATCCCATGTATAAATGCATCTTAAAATACTTTACTTTTTTAAAAACAAAACTGTAACAAAAATGACTATTCATTGAATATAATATTGTAAATGCATTAAAGTCATCAAAGTGGCTACAAGTGGTCCTAAAATAGACCCATGGATGCTCATGGTCTAGATACACTCATCCAATTAAATTAGAAAAATTGGTAGAGTGGTTTTATATTATTATAATATTTTTTTACCTTTAATTACCTGATTTACCCATAACCCAGGTAATTAAAATAATTATTAAAATTACTATTCATAATGTCCAAAAAATAAAAAAGTACCTATTTAAATAATTTTTACCTTATAATTCCAAATATGGAATCCATTTTTTTAAATTCAAAACATATAAGTTACAATAATTAATTTAAAATTAATCCCCATTGTCAAAACAAAAAAAATAGGTTTTTTAAAACTAAAAACCATCAAAAGATTGATATGCGTTTATATCTAATTTCAATGTAAAATTATTTCTAATGACAAAAAATAGTATTAAATGATAGAAATTTTATTTAATTATACTTTAAAACTAATTAAAATTATAATCTAACTATATAATTAAATTAGACGAAAAGGTTGTTCTGAATTAAAATGCAGTATTTTTTTAATATTTATTAAAAAATGAATTTTTTCACAAAAATACAAAAAATTGTACCAAAGATAAATTTGATTTTTTGATTCAAAATAATAAGTTTATTTTTTCAAATAGAACATATAAAAGTGTTAAAAACTATATTTGAAAAGGGTTCGTCATCAAAAGGTGGTAAAAATACCTTTTTTAAAATCTTAGAGTGTTTTTTTGCTTAAAATTGGATTTATTATCATTTTAAGCCTCTAAAATTTATTATAAGAAATTAAAAATATGTAATAAACACGTTTAAACATACTATAGGTAGTTCTGTTCATTCCCACCAATACAATAGATAGGCGTTAACTACTATTTAAAATAATATTATTAATAATGTATTATTTTTTAGTATATCTCTGTCTTGTGTGCAACATAAGATTTGGGAGAAACCCGTTGTTGCGTTTTGGGTATGCTATTGGGAAAAGAATCCCTTTTAAAGTAAAATCTACTTCTAATACATATATATATATATATATGAAAAAAATTTATCTAATAATTACCTGGGATGTTATAGGTATATTTTTAAATACACATGATTTCATGAAATTTATTATTAAAAAAATAAATTTCTGATACATACATTAAATAAAGAGACAAGTGGTGAAATGATTTATATCTCAATGAAAAAAAATTGAGATCCAAAAAACCTTACCTTAGGTCTTGATTCATAATGTGGAATCACCTAACATCTTGTATAATAAACTTATGTTTATTAAAATATTTCTTAATATCCTTATTCATTGATATTTCATATTATATGGTCAAACTATTACTAAATGTTATTAATTTACTATATATTTTTTACCTATGTTGGTTAATTGAGGTTGTTCAGACAATTTCTATAAAACATCCTCAGAATATAGATTCTGGTCAAAACTATTGTAAAATAACTTAATAATATCCATTATTTTATATTTGTATATTATTTATAGGGTTCCATAGGTTTACAAAATAGACTTAAATTATGAAAGGTCCCTTGATATATTCTTTTAGTGCGATTAAATTTACTATAAAAATTTATTATTGATATTAATTATAAATTTTTAAATAGTTTCATTCCACAATATTATTAGTCCAATAAATTCCATTTCTACACATTAGATATTTTTTTTAATTTCTTAAATATTTTGATGTAATAAGAAAATAAAATACATCATTCCTTGGAGGTAGTATTCACCACGTACACGAACACCACATTCATTTTTCATATAAGGGGGTGTGGTTTAAAAATAAAATAATTTATCATTTAATAATATTAATAAAATTATAAATATTATATTTTTTCACAAAATTATTATTTTTAAATATCCATGTAAAGAGTTTATAAAAAATAGTACTTTCCCTTCACATATTCGGTAATATGCCCAACACATGGAGAAGTTTTCATTTTTCTTATGGTTTTGTAGAGTGGTATAAAAGTGATATCTCATTTTTTAATAACATTTAGTATATGAATAGTACTTATTTTATCATAATTTTATGGAAAGATAAAATTTTAGGTGTCGATGAATATTATGAATTAAAGTTTAAGGATAATGAATCACTCATGTGGAAACCTTAACATTATCATCAAATCCTTCATGGAAATGAAGAGTATAAGATTAGGTTTAAAGGAAAAGGGTTTTTGAATGTGTAAAAAACATATAGTATAGGATATTGGTGTATATTATCTTGAATAAACCAAAATTTATAGTGATATTTATTGGGTGGTGAGAGTATTCTATTATTAGTGGGGGAAATTAAAATTTGTTTAAATACCCTGTATATATCAATGACCTTATTCAAGGTTCAATGGAATTAAATGTGGTCCAAAATTGATCAGATGTAGTTATAGGTAGATAAATCATTGAACATAAAATTTAAAATATTTTTTGAGTCATTTTCCATTAGATTTTTTAATGCTCTTTCATACACACTTTCAAAAAAAGGAGTGCACGAGGCGTTTTGCATTTTTTCCAGCACCATTCCCGATGATCTATTTCTATTACTTCAAAGGGATAAATATAGGCTTTCTAATTTCAGACTGATATAATATTTATTTACTATATAATTCAATTTCTGTAGTGCTCACCTTTTTAAAAAAAATACCAATAGATTTTACACTTTACCATTTAGGTTTTTACCTTGGTAAATAATTTTGTAATTCAGCTATTAATGAAAACATAGGATAAATTATTACCCAATTTAGAATGATGCAGTTATATTTTACCTCTATTTAATCCAATTAAATTTATTAATTTCATAAATATAACTTCTATATTAAAACAAATATTATATATAAAATATAGTTTTGATAGAAAAAAATGAGGTTTTAACCAATAAGTGTTCTTAATCTCATATAACATTAATCTCCAAATATATGAGTGATAATATATTTGTATATATGTATAAAAAACATCAGTTTCATTGTATAAAATATATAAACTAAATTTATTAGATGAAAAAAGTACAACATTCATAAAAATATTCTTTGAAAATAATCCATTCACTGTTATAATGGTTATTAACATTAATCTTAGTAATTATAATTTTATGCCTAAAAAAATAAACCTTATTATATAACATTAAAATATTCATATAAAATATTAAATCCATTTTTTTGATTTAATTTTCCTAATGGATGAAAAATATATTTTAAGATAAATGAATAAAAATGTTCTTATAGAAAAGTATTACATACATTTCCAAAATGATAAACATAGGGTTTTTAAATACAACATAGTATTTTTAAATTATTTGTTTTAATTTATAAATATATTATATTTATATGAAAAATATTATAAAAACATTTAAACCATTACAATATTATGATAAGGACATAAAATGCATGGTTTTAGAAAAATAAATATTTTTCACTATTCACCTAAAAATTAATTATTTCAAAAAAATCTCATATTTTAAGATTAAAATTATTATGTTTAGGAATTTAACTATTAAATGGAAATATAAAATATAATTAAAACTATTTAAAATTGGAAAATGGATTTTTAGATATTAAATATTATTATTGTTATTTCCTTTCTATTAACAAATATCATTTTATAAATGTATTATCAAAAATATAATTTATACATTATATATTTAGTTTCATAAAATAAAGTACATAACATTTTAATTTTATAAAAAATAAAAAAATGATCTCATTAATTTTATCATAGTATTAGTAAACAAAATTTCTTTTTCATTAAAAGAAAAAATGAAAAATATTAAAATATATGTAAAAAATAACAAACTAGAATAATAGTTACATGTTTATATGATCTAAATTTCTAATTACATGGCCCCTAAAGATCTCTACATAATATTAAATCATAATGTATGTTATGGGGTCATCCATGATGGTTGATTCCACTAGTATGGACCTTAAGGAACTTACCTTGATCTTGAACTTCCTCATATTGGATCTCTCCCATATAGTAATATAATGTTTTTTGGGGCTTGGTTTATAGAAAACCCTATTAAATAAACCTATATTCCATTACTAGACAAATGAGCTTTGTAAGGGTGACTTCCTCTACCTGATTCCATTTCATTCCTTCTTTTTCATATATTTCATAATATGGTTACTTCTTTTTATACCCAATAATTTAACAACTATATTATAATGGTGAAATTTAGTAATTTTTTTAAAGTTTCACTATTTTGTTTTATTTATTTATTGTTTGTCAAATTATCTACATAACTCATTATGTATTAAAGAAAAAGATATATTTAAATATTGGGTTGTTACATTCTCTCCCTTTAATAAATAACATCCTGATAATTTTAATTATCACTTGGAAATAGAAGTAGATAAGGTTATCAAAAAGATAGACAAGTATCGGGATATAATTTCTAGAGATATTTAAACCATACAAACATAAAAAATATCTTTTTCTTAGAATAGGCCTAACCCTAATATTGTGTTTTTCTCTAACCATTTCAGCCCAGATTCCCTCATTATTTGGTATAAAGACCCACATAAAATAACTTCCTTCTAAGTTTTAGTCATAATTAACCTTTAGTTTATAAAATATTATAGGTTGATATGAAATTTTATGTCATTATTCAAAATAATATTTCATTTAAGAGTATAAAACCAATCCATTCCCAAAATAACATTAAATTATTATAATGGAAGGATAATACAATTTTCACAAAAATAATTCCTTTAATATTAATCACATTATACAATATTCATACCACTTAAATTTATTATTAAAGATTCAAAATATTTTCATTGAGGTGGTGATATTATTTCCTTATAAAAAATATAAATATAAAGTGGGTTGAATAATATACACATACAACACATGTATATATTTATTTGATTATCAATGTTCCTCACCCCACATCATTTTTAAAACTCAAATGATTAATTATAGGTGTATAGGATTTACCTCATTACCTTTCCCTTGGAAAGTGAGGATTCCTATCTTTATTATTAGCCATTAGATTAGGGAATTGTCATAGATAATTCCAATGTTCCCTATATTTCAAAAAAAATATTTCTAGGTGAACTCTTTTTTCCATTCACTATATCTATTAATTTCTTCATTTTTACTTAGAAGTTTCTTTGTTCTATGACCTCCTTTACCCTAGAAAAAACACATTATAGTTTCCCTAAGCCATTCCAATAGAAGACACTTCCCCAATTTATCATATGAAGGAAATTTAATATATTATCCTTCATCATATTCATCTCCTAATCATCCATAGAAATATATCATCCAATTATACGGTGTATTTTAAAACTCAACTATGATCACATTATTAATCATAATTATATATTTGTTTTTTAGAATAATCACAATATTTTTCACTCTAGTTGTTATCTCATTATGTTTATCATTAGGAAAGTGTCCTCTTTATCCATGGAATCCATTGAAAATATAGTTTCTTTCATAATCATCCATTATTAAAACTCAATGTAGTTAATGTGAGTTATGATCAATTAACATCATAAGATAATTATCATTAATCATCCCATGAAAAACACAACCTAAAAATTTCTTGCTCTTTGAAACCATCACATTATCTTTTAGTTCAACCTAATATACTCTTTATTTAGCCTATATTTCTATAGGTTGGGTTCTCTCATACATTTTGAACTAAATCCATAATAAAACCCTACATAATAGATTATAAAATTAATATTATTGAAAAAATATTATCCCTTAATAGTGTCAAACTAGGTGTTGAGTTAAGTCTCTTTGTCTTTCATTGAGTGATGATTGATTTAATACCCAATACTTCCCTTTCGTGGTTACTAACCCTAGGTTTGGGATTTTGTTCCCTCTAAACATCTACTTTGTACTTTAGATTTCATTTATATTCATGAATTTCTATATTAATAAATATATTATAAAATATTGATTATTCTTTTGCATAAAATTTATGTAATAATCTCTTAGGTTTTCTATAACATAGAAAGGTTATAGTAGTTTACAACTATGATATGAACCTATAAATTCCATTATGATATTATTTAACCTAGTTCTATAGTCGAATGACATTCTATGACATGGAATATAGAATTATGACTATAAGGTGTCATTAATCATAAGAAGATGAGACTTATTCTCATGATGTTTTCGGTAAGCAATCTTCATGAAGTGTGATTTATAGAATAAAGTCACCTATAATAATTCTCCATTTTTATGTGTCAGTAGATATTTTTTGTGTGAGTGTGTGTAATAGTCATTAGGCATTAATATTATTTTTAATTCATTTCATGACCCGTGCAATTATATTTTTTGACCTAAACTATGATGTAATTTTTTCATGAGAAGTATGGTATATCGGGTGCATCATGAATGATATGTTATTAATAAATAAGTCAAGGATGTATTTGTTTCTTCCATATTTATGGATGTTAATATCTTGTCCCTTTTATTGAATTTGAACAATTATATTAAATTCCATGTCCATAATGTAATGATGAGTTTATTTTAGATAGTCAAATAAAGAAACATCAATCATATAGGTAGATTACCCAGGTGTGAAACACACTCGATGAGATGTTGATACAAAGTTATTATATTACATAGTGTTTACTCATATATGGTTTTCAACATTATGACACTAAATTATTTCTCTTTGGTTCCTTGACCCACTTGAAATTTATACAAGCTAACCTAATTCCAATAATAAAGAATCCTAAAGGTTCACACAATTAGTGTTTCTATTTATCTCAATTAAATTATATTTTAATTTATTTATATGAATAAATATTATTTTGGTGATTGAGGAATAATTGTTTTTAAAATTTATTGATCATAAACATTAAAAAACAATTATTTTCGAGGTAATTGTTTAATTATTTTATTATACAATATTTATTTATTTCTTATTATTATCAAGGTAATATAAAATTATTTTTTCATTAACAAATAATTTATTTAATTACATGCATATTTAATAAATATTAATTCACAATATTGTGAATATAATATTTTTTATTTTATTGAATATTTTATAAATATTAATTTTTTAGAATTTGAATATAATATTTATTTTATTTATTAATGGCTATTTAATTAAATATTTATCTTGGGATTTGATAACTTCTAAGGAGTATTGGTATAATAAGATTGTGTATGGTGATAAGTACTAATTTACATGCTAGAAAATTAATATTTATCATTGCACCAATTTGTGAACTCTATAAAAATTTAATAATATTATTATTTTTTCATCAAATTTGGTCTGATGATGTTTAAAATATTATTTAATGGTCATTGTGAAATTAAATAATATTTTAACCCTAACCCAATCTCTATAAATATTTGGCTATGTTTATTGTGTTGTGGTTGATCAAAATAGGTAAAGGTTGAGAATCATTTACACAACAAATTCTAAATCCCTTTATCAATACTAATGAATGATCTAGAGATTCTTCTCCCTCCTCCACCCTCTTAAGAATGAGAGTGGAAGGATGATAATTCAATCCCAAAGGAATTATTTCAACAATCAAGATGACCATCACATGATGATCGAAATTTCATGCTAGCATACACCAACCCATCAGTTCTATTTATAGATTAGTGGATTATGTGTGGATCACCACTAAAGGGATTATTCACATGGATCCTACAATCACAAATATTATAGATAAAAAGTGTTTCATACTATCATCATCTTCATTTATGTAATATATCATGAATGAAGTATTCTTTCTTATAATCTATTTAAACTAATTATAAATGTAACATGAAAATTAATTCTCTTGGTTTTATTAACCGTTCTTATCTATAATCTTTATATAAAAATTCATTTTTAATGACATTTACATCTTTTACAATATATGACTGATCCATCGATTCTAACAATTTTGGGATGTGATATGCCTCGATAAGTGCTTCCACTATGATCAGATCCATCAAGTTTTATTAGAGTAGACATGTTGAAATTTATAATTATTTTATTTTGGATCAATTATATAATATTTTCTTTAGTTTTTTGCTTCTTGTATACATTTTCATTATTCTTAAGTTTAATTAACATTCTTTTTACATATTAATTATTTATTATTATATTTTCTGAAAAATATTTAGATCAGGATATATAATGATTAAATATTCCATCTAGAGGTGTTGAGGATTTAGGATGGTAGATAGTGTTACACGGCATGTGACTATAGTACATGTTGTTTAACCAAGTGAACTGCACTAAGACATGTCACAGGATTCATGACATTCCAAAAAATAATAACAGACAATGTATTTATTTTACATCATGTTTTGAACAGGCCATCTAAGCTCACTATTTTTTAGGCTCCATGATATATATCTTGCGTACATGTTTTAAGTATATATGGATTAGAAGTGAAGTTCATGATAACCCTATGGTCAAATACACAGTTTTTACCATGTGATACAAACAACTATTATAATTAGTGATACACATGGCATGTAGCCACTGTCAACAACATGTGACCCATTAATTCCTATGCTCGAATAACACATTGATCCAATTTACAAGTTATAAGGAAACATTAAAATATATAAACATAGTGTTTATAGAGAATCATTCCTTTTCAAAACATTTATAATGTGGTTTTTAAATATAAATAATTTTTAAGTATAAACTTAAATATCATGAGTCATGGTGTTTTTTAAAGACAAGGTTTATGATACATAAATGGGAAACTTAAAACATAAAATAATTATTTTGTTCTTCATAATGGGATCTTTAATACATTTGATATTCTATAATTTCATAGGATAACCTGGGGAATAAAAAAGAAAGGCGTGAGAAAAAATCTCAGTAAGGGAATGAAAATGATAAGGAAACATAACATGTGAGTCAAAGGTATAACATGATATGATTAAATACAAGGATTT
Source organism: Viscum album (assembly GCA_963277665.1). Classification (NCBI taxonomy): domain Eukaryota; kingdom Viridiplantae; phylum Streptophyta; class Magnoliopsida; order Santalales; family Viscaceae; genus Viscum; species Viscum album. The sequence continues at coordinate 1,442,262,533 of OY728129.1, forward strand.
TAAGTAATCACATGGAAGCATGACACAAATAACATGATATCAAAAGATCATTTTAACATAGTAAATATTGTACAAACACAAAACATGACATAAACACGAGTCAAGGTTAATTTACTAGACAATATAACATGGTGGACAAAGTCCCCTAATAGATTAGGTTTACTCCCTAATCCCATACATAATGTATCATGAGACTAATGATTTTTCTAATGAATTGGAGTTATATATGGGTTCAACCATAATTACATATTCCTGATTTATGTGTTCCAAAAAAATCAATCATAATTCATAACATAATAATTACCCATTAAAATAAAATGGGTAGCACTATCTTTCATCATATCATAATCAAAGTAAATTTCATATTGAATACATTTAAGAAATAAGAATAAAGAATTTACTACCCCATTAAAGGAAGGGAGAATAATATACATATATATGTGAGACACAATCACATATATATAATTTATAATAATTATATAATATTAAAGATATATATAAATTCAGTTAGAGGTAGAATGATTAGAACCCAAAGGAAAGTGTGTTTAAAGAAACTTCTTACCTCAATACTGATTCTTAATGTATGTTATTAATATTCATAATTAATAAATATATATTAATTATTTGCTTTAATAAGAAATTTTTTCATGTTTATTATTCCTTTTATTTTATTTATTATCATGTTATATTCAATTACATAATCATTTTGGATCAAGTCAAATGTTTGGATGATATTCAACTCATATATCTAAAATCACTTTTGAAAATTGAATAACATCAAAAATATTATTATTTAATAATATGAATAATAATAATAGTGAAATAATTATCATTTTTACATAAATTAAACTTTTAAAATCAATTACTAATGATTTTAATAAAAAGGAACTATGTTACAACCATGGAGATGATAGGCCACTTATACGAATGAGTAACATTTCAATTTTCAATGATCGTGTTAAAAAAAGGTGTGTGTAAATTTTTACATCCCATAATTACAATAATATCATAAATATCATATTATTTATTTTAATACACTTATATATACCATCCATATGAATCATTAATAGAAAAACGAATCGCATCGCTTCGCAAGGCGGTAATTCACCACATACACGAATAATGTTATCAATTTTCAATGGATGTTAAGGTAAGAATGTATAAAATATATAAAATTTCAAGAATAATTAATACTTCATGAATATAATATATAAACATTAGATCTATAATTATTAATAGTCTTATAAGGTGATAATGTAAAACTAATTACATCATTACATAAGGCAGTAGTCTTCTGTACACATGAATGATTGTTTCATTTCAAATTTTATAGAAGAGGAGATAGATTTAGGTTATTAAATTAACAAAATAATATCATAGGATACTGTATATACTATTTTTATTATATCATCATGGTTTAATATAATTTAAATTATGTGTATGGAGAAATAAAAAACACTCGTTTAAGAATGATACATCTTCTTTAGAAAACAAATTTAAGTTAGCACTAAAATCCATCCAAGGATGGTTTTATAACAAAAAAAAGTAATCTTGTACATGGTAAGTTACTTAATAAAGGTATTTGGGTTGTTATTGTTTAATCTATTTGGATTTTTAGGTGTGTAAAGTAAAGCAGAGGTGGTGCCCTTTTATAAGTGAGAGGGAGTGAAAATTTTGTAAATACCAAAAAGTATTCAATAATGAGAAGTCACTCTGAAGAAAAGTGCTTAAAATGTTGATAAATATTATTTTTAAAGGTCCATATGGTCTATACACATCTAAAATATTCAAAAAGAAACATTTTTAAACATGTTATTCCATTCACCTATAAGGTTACTCACTTTTACTATTTTAGTTTTTCACTATGGTTACTTGTTCCTTTTCAGTTTTTATTTTTAATTATAACCAAAATTAAGTTGACCGTATTACCTAAAATTAATTATTTTTATTTCAAATTTAGAACTAATTTTATCAAAGTATACTAATATATGTTTTATAATTCAATTTAAAATTTAACATGAAAAACGTGTAACAAAACTTATTTTTAAGAAATGCATTTTCCAAGTAATAGTTGATCTTATATTTACTCTCTAAATATCAATTATCATTATATAAATTTTAATTAATATAAATATATGTATAATATTTTCATTTCATTTAAATATTTTCTTACTAGTGGTTATATTAATGAATTAAAATGGATAACCATTATGGACTTAAAAACAGTTTACAAAAAACTAAATTTTTTAGTATAAAAATAAACTTACACAAAAATAATGAAAATTGATGAATAAAATAAAATTAATTAGATTTTTATAAATTAAATATTAAATATTTAACATTATTACTAAATCCAGTATATAATGAAACTTTTAAATTATTTAATTTAATGAAAATAAATGATTGCATTTGAAAAATCGGCAATTTTCACTATTCACTGAAAATCAAACATTTCAAAATAATTAAAAAATTTAACCCTAAGTTACTTTTGAGATTATAATTTTAAAAAAATATTTACATTCTATAGTATAAAATTTATAAATTTTTCATATTTTTTTAAATTTTCTCCCAAGAAGTAATAAAAAATCATTTTGGAAGGAAACGTATTTTTTATGAATAAAATATATTTATTAAAATTTTAGTGCTTATTTCATGAGAATTTATTAAAACAATTATTTTGTGTAGTAACATTATATATATTTTACAAATTATTTAATCCTATTACCCACTATTTTTACAGCTATGTTATAATAGTAAAAAAATAATCATGGTTTGTTGAGGATCAGTGTTGCATATCACATACGCTTTCAAGAATATTTTTACTTTTTAAAAAATAGGGGTGTTACATTATTCCCCCATTAAAGTATTTTCCCTTGATATTTCATATTAAATACTAAGGTGAAAATTTGTGAGGGTACTTCTACTCCATGGATTCCTTCGATTCCCATGTCTCTTTTTTATATTCATGGTTCCACCATAGCACTTTAACATGAAAAGTTATCTTGTTATGTAGAACATTATCTAAATGGTCCAAGATCTTCATCAAATTCTACTCATAAGAGATATCATTTTATAACTACACTAACTCTAAATTTAGTGTATTTTATGGATCTGGAATGTACTTCCTCAAGAGGGATTCATGAAATAAATCTTGTACTTGAGAAAGGCTTAGTGGGAGTGTTAGTTGATAAGCCATAGCTTTAATGTGATCGACAAACTCAAAGAGGAAAATATAAATGGGGCATAGCTTTACCTTATAACCAAATATCATGAATCTATTTCATGGATATAAGTGGGGACACACTTTAACCCCGACCATGAACTCTAGGTCTCATCAACGATTATAAACATAGATCTTCTGTCACTCCCAGATTTCACATTGAGGTATGTTTTTAATTTTAATATTTATCTCATAATTTTATCTGCCCTTTTAATAATTGTTTGGTTGAAATGCGGGCCGAGTTTGATATGAGTTTTGCACTATTGCGATGATAAATGAGCATAGTCTTGGCAATGCCTGACACACAGATGGGGAACAGGAGAAGCCGTGTGGCTTCACCAGTTTAACATGTGGCCTGTTTGGTGTGCGGGTGGTTAACTAATCTAATGAAAAAAACATATTATTATTATTATTATTATTATTATTATTATTATTATTATTATTATCATTATTACTATTAACATTATTTTAATTAATATTTTAATTTAGATGTTAACATTAAAATTTTAACATTATTAACTTTTTATTATTAATATTTCTATTATATTTCTATTATTATTTTTGAATAATCTAAATATTTTTTCCCCTTCCATTTTATTTTTCCATTTTTTTATCTTTTTTTCTTTTTTTTCTTTTTTTCATTTTTCCTCTCCCTCACACCCTCTATTCCTATCACGTGCAACCCCAATTTTACCACGTAGCTTCATTTCTCCACCCCTTATCGTTGCCTTTCTACCCCTTTCCACACACCAGCAACGTCGTGCCCTCCCCTGTCGAGCGCAGCCTCCCAGCCAACCTCACCCCCACTGCATCACACATCTCGGACTAGCCTCGCACTGAAAACCCTTCCCAGAAGAACCTCCTGACCATGAACCTCTTTGGATGAACCTCCTTCCAGTGAGGTTACAACTGGAGTAACATCTTTCGACACCCTCCACCTCATCCGTTCAGCCTCTTGAACCCCTCGTCGTAGGTGAAAAGTACTTTGGTGGTGCATTATTCTATTTTGGTGATGTTTTGGTTATAGTTTAGTTTGAGATTGGTTAAATATTGATAAATTTTCACGATTCTTTGTTTTAGTGTTTTATTAGACCCCTTGCGGTGTTTTTATCATGTAGTGATAGTTTTGAACCAAGTTTGTTACATTTTATACACACTGGTAGGTGATTCCGTAGAAAAATATTAACTTATGATCATTAGCTTATTTATTTATTTAATTTAGTACTTTTTTCAATTATTTTACATGATGTGAAATTATTTTTGACTGAGTTTTATTGTGCATTTAATTTTTTATAAATATGTTTAAGTGATGTTAGTGCATTTTTATTATGAAAACCCACTTTTAACTATTTATCAGTGTTTTGTAAACTGTGAAGTGAGTGTGTTAGGAAGTGCGAGTGATGCCCATTATGTTTTTTCATGGTTTCAAAATGTGTTTTTCCTTGAAAAAAGGTTTTGAGTGAGATTTTTTCTTTAAAAATTTTGCGACATGTTTGGAAACTACTTAATGAATTTTATTAGGGGTTTTATTAATTATAAAAGTTCCATTTTTAAACTATGATATTGGTTTAATTTGGTGTGAAAGCGGCACGGATTAATTTCTAAAAAGATTTTGGTGCACGTATGGTTTTAAAAGAGGATTTTGGTGTGAGAATGGGGTGTTTTGTGTTTAAGAAACTTTTTTGTCCCTTATGTATTAATTTATCATGTGATGTGAACATTTAATTTAAATGAGCACAAAGAGGGAAGGTTGGGGTATTAGGTGTGGGGACTAGGACTAGTGGGCTAGTGTTCCGGAGGTGGAATTGGCTCAGTTTCACCGGAAGGATTGACGATTGCAACACCAACTAAACATATGAATGACCGAGGTTTGTGGTTTCTAAGTCACAGTTACTGAGGTTCATGGTTTCCAAGCCACATTTTCTGAGGTTTGTAGTTTCTAAGCCATGATTTCTTAGGGTTGTGGTTTCTAAGCCATGTTTCACCGAGGCATGACGTTCTAGGGTGCCACTTGTACCTAGTACCTATAAGGATTCTCCCATATTTGAGTTCTCTTGATTACTTTTCAAACACTAACAACACATGATGTGTCACTTGAAATACTACTCAAGAAAATGTGTTTTTGTTTAAAATAGCTTTTCCTTAAAGATTTTTTCTTGAAAACTTTATTTCATTAAAGTTTTTCAAGAATTAATCTTGCTCCTTTATTTATCATTGAAAATGTATTTGTATTTTAATGCTTGTGCATGGAATCTTTTCTCGGAACCATCCTACTGAGTGATTTCTCACACCCTACTTACATCTCTGAGTGGATGTAGATTTTTTTATGTCTAATACAGGTAAGGGTCCAGCTTTTGGGAGTGGTGGTTCAGGTTGTTAGCAGGGTTCTTGGTGTGGCATTGTGGTGATGGATTGAGGGTGGTGTCCTCTCACTAGATAACAGTTTTTGTGTTGGTTTTTGGTCACCCTACAAAGTGGTGCTTCTTGTTTGTTTTTTCTATTTAAACATGCAACTCAAATTTTGGTTTTTGGTTAAAAGGATCTTTTGGCTGTGACCTTCATTTTTTGTCAAATTTTATATTTCTGGATGTTTTATTTATATTTTTTATGCGAGTAAATCATTCCCAAGATTTATTTTTGATACCCGAGCACTAGTTCCAGCCTGTGGGGATCTGGAACACCCTTCGGGCCTTGCTGTGGGCTGGTTCGGGCACCGGTTTGATGGAGAACCAACATGGTTCCTAAAAAAATGGTATCAAAGGAAAGTTTTTCTCTTTGGATTATTTTATTTTGGATGAGTTGGGTTAGACATGTTCTAGTATTGTTGGGGTTGGTGTTCTGGTTGCGAGTAGGGTGCCTGGACAGAACACCTCATGATAGACCACGAGTCTCCATGGGATGTTAGGATTCTTGTTTAACTTATCCTCTAGGTGGAACGTGTAGGATACAGACTGTACATGGACATCAGGAAAGGGATAAGTGGTTTGGTTATTATGTTTCTCCTGCATATTTGGTTTTCTAATGTCTATTATTCATGCTAAAATTTTATTTTTCATGTTTAATGTATTAATGATGTTCTTGTGTTATTTTTGCTTTTTGAAGCAGAATAAATCCCTGAAGATATCCATTGAATTCACGAGAGGATTCTAGGAAAATTTCTCTGACACTGCTTGATCATAGGTTCATAGAAGATGTGGTCCGAGATGTTCAGGATTTAGGACAAGGGGAGAATCCTACTGTTGCTCCTATTCCAACTAGAGGAGATGAGTTTGTATCTAAGAAGGATAAAGCTAAAGAGTTTCTGAAGAATAAACCTCCTTAATTCTGAGGTAGCTCAGAACCTCAAGAGGCAGAGGAATGGATTGAAAATATAGAGTGTATGCTCGAGTTCCTTGACACATTTGAGGAGGTCATGGTGAAGTGTGTGTCATTATAGCTAGAGGGTCCCAGTTGCAATTGGTGGGAATTGGTGCTTCGGGATAGGAAGCATTAGCAGATGAGTTGGAAGGATTTCAAGGATATATTTAATAAGAATTACAGTCCCAAGGTCCTGGACTATTCCAAATCTAGGTATTTCATGGATCTTTCCCTAGGGAATCAGACAGTGATGGAGTATGCAAACCGTTTTGTTGAGCTAGTGTGGTACATGCCTAAGATTGTTTCAAATGAATCTTGGAAAGCTCGGAAGTTTGAGAAGGGGATTCGACCAGAAATTTAATCTCAGGTTTTCCTGTTCAAGATGGGAACTTATGCTGAGGTGGTTGATCATGATTGCATGGTCGAGATTGATCAGAGAGGAAGTTTGGGGTTTCCTGGAGTAGTGTCAGTGTTTGCAAGTGGTAGTTCATCTGAGAATAAGAGGAATTGTGATGCGCAAGGGAAGAAGGGGGGTAGTAGATCAGTCCATCCCTTCAGAAATACTTCAACTATAGCTTCTGATATAAGGTCCATTGTGTGTCATCAGTGTGGAAGGGTAGGGAACATCTGAACTATATGTCCATACACTCACAGACCTTTCTATGGGTGTAGAGTTGTGGTACATATACAACGCTTTTGCAAGAATGTATGCCCTTACCAGAGTGGGACTAGATCTGTGACTTCTAGAGGGGAATCAATTTAGTTGGAGCCGACTAGGACAATGAGATCTTGGTTTGGTGGTTGTGGTGGCAGGACCGGAGTGTCTTCTGGGTAGAGCCATAATCAAGTGATCGTTCTCAGGAAGGGACTAGGCATCTGCATGTTGTAGACTAGGCACCTACGAGATCTGATGCAGGACCTTCAAATCTGTACCATTTTGATTACATCTTCTATAGCTATAGTTTTATTTGATACTAGTGTGTCACTTTCCTATATATCTGCATGTCTTGTAAACCTTCTAAACCTACCAACCAAACTATCATCTCTTTTTATGGAGTTGGTGACACTGTTGAGAAAAAAGAGGGAGCAAGGTCTTTGGTGTCCATCGTGCACGCTCTCTAGGTCAGGAGTCGATATGGAGTGTGATTTCTTGGTCCTGGATATGAACTTGATTGATGTGATCCTCAATATAAAATATATGGTTCACTTCCAAGTGAATATTGACTGCTATCAGCGATGAGTTAGTTTTATGGAACCTGATGGGAGACCCCAGGTATTTCTTGGGGAATGGGATCCTCGGTCAGGTTATATGGGACCTCTGCTTCCTAAGTTGGGAATATTTTTTATCAGTTATTATTGCTCGCACTGGAGGATGATATTGGCACTTCTTTGAGTTGATTAATTCATGTAGTGGATGAGTTCCCATAGGTATTACTGGAGGATTTTTCATGCTTACCCCCAAAGCAGGACGTGGAGTTATCAATTGAGTTGGCACCATGAACACAACCTATATCTCTTCCCTCGTATCATATTGCCCCACCAAATTAAGGAAATTAAATATATAGCTGGTCAATTTGGAATCTAAAATATTCATTCGCCCAAGCATCTCTCCTTTGGCCGCCCCAATTTTATTCACAAAGAAGGTCGTTGGAACTATCTTGTTGTGTATTGATTACCGAAAATTGAATAAGGTAACCATAAAAAATAAATACTCTTTCCCCCGATTGATGATTTGTTCGACCGGCTAAAGGGAAAAAAGTGGTTCTCCAAAATTGACATGCGATCGGGATACCACCAACTCAGGGTGAGAGAATAAGACCTCCCGAAGAAGGATTTCCAGAGAAGTTATGGCCACTTAGAGTTCTTGGTCATGTATTTCAGATTGATGAATGCTCCAACAATTTTCATGGAACTCATGAATAGGGTGTTCCACTAATATCTCAACTCCTTCATCGTGGTATTTGTGGATGAGATCTTGGTTTATTCTGGACTTGATAAAGAGCATGATAATCACTTGTAGATCATTTTGGGAACTTTACAGGATTACCGCCTGTATTCCAAACTTTCTAAGTGCACATTCTATATCAGGGAAGTGAAGTTAATGGGGAATTTCTTCTCAGAACAAGGGGTTTTAGTGGACCTTGAAAATTTCAGCACAGTATGTTGTAAGAACAGCTGAGTAATGTGTTCGAGATCTATATTTTTCTTATCCCGGTAGGTCATTATAGGAATTTTGTTCGGGATTTCTTGCAGATTTCCTCCTCTATGACCGCACTCACTCAAAAAGGGGTGAATTTTGAATGGAGCCCAGAGTGCTGAGAATCCTTTGAGGAGTTAAATAAGCGGTTTACCACCACACCTATTTTGATCTTACTAGAGTCTATGAAGGGTTACATGGTTTATTTTGATGATTCAGGCACAGGCCTGGGGTGTGTACTCATGCAGGATAACCATGTGGTGGCTTATGGTTCTCACTAACTCTGGCCACATGAAAATAATTATTGGACTCGCGACTTGGAGTTGGAAGTAGTGATGCACACCTTAAAGACTTTCCATAACTACCTATTTGGGGAGAAATTTTTGGTCTATTCTAAGAATAATATCCTAGCCTACATCTTCTCTCAGAAGGATCTCAATCTAATACAGTGTCGTTGGATCAAGTATCTGTAGACTTTGACATTTTCTATACCTTGAGTAAGGGTAATGTGGTGGATGACTCTTTGAGTAGGAAGGTACTGGTGCAGGCATTGAGGAAGTCCAGTGATGAGTGGACTTTGATGTGGCTCTTTGCCCAGATGCACTTAGAGACCAAGGAGCATATTGAAGGTACAATATTGGATAGTATTCACTTGACGCCTACTCTTATGGAATTAATTCTACGGGAGCGGCTCGGTTATGAGATTTTTTAGCATTCTATACAGTCTCTTCATGGTGGGGATATTTTTCCGGATTGTTCCTTGTCTCCTAGGATAATTTTGTGCTTCTGGGGCCTTGTAGTGGTATGGTTATCCCTGTGTAAGGTGGTGATGCAGGATAGCCACCAGTCTCAGTGGGCCATCCATCCTAGTACTACCAAGATGTACTATGATGTTCATCACTATTTCAGGTGTCCAGTTATGAGACGGGACATATCTGACTTTGTATTGAGATTCTACACTTGTAAGTGGGTAAAAGAAGAGCATTAGAGACCATCTAGTTTGCTTCATCCATTACCCATTCCTATCTGGAAGTGGGATGAGTTCACTATGGAATTAATTATTATATTTTCTTGTAAACCTCAGGAAAGAACATTATTTGAGTAGTGATTGACCATTTGACCAAGTCATGTCATTTTATTCTGATTGAGATATATCTAAGGTGGATAAGTCGGGTCGGTTGTATGTTCATGAGGTGGTCAGACTTCATGGTGTGTCATCCGTAGTCATTTTTAATAGGGACCATCCACCCCTCTTTACTTATCAGTTTTGGGAAGGCCTACAGAAGGATTTGGGGTTGCATATTAAGATGAAAACAATATAACATCCTCAGACGTATGGCCAGACAGAGTGGGAAAATCAGATTCTAGAGGACATGCTCCGCGCATGTGTGTTAGATTTCAATGGTTCATGGGATAGCCATCTGGGATTGGTGGAGTTATCCTATAATAATAGTTATCAATCCTCTATTAGAATTAAACCCTTTTAAGCAATATATGGTAGGACTTGTTGGTATCCTTTCTGTTGGGATGAGGTAGGTGAGACCTCACTTTTTGGGACTGAGCATTGTACAAGATATATATGAGAAAGCTAAATGGATCAGACAGTGGTTGTTTCCTGCTCAGAGTCACCACAAATCTTATGGTGATTAGAGGCATCGATATATTGATTTTTTAGTGGGTGATATGGTGTTATTGAATGTGTACCCTTGTTTAGGTCACCGCCGCTTGGGAAAGCAGGGGAAGCTGATGTTGAGGTATATTGGGCATTTCTAGATTACTGAGTGGATTGGCAGGGTGGCATACTAGTTAGATTTTTCTTCCTAGTTTATGTTAATTCACAATGTATTCAATGTCTCCAAATTGAAAAAGTACAATACAGACTCGTCACACGTGTTGAATTGGGAAGAGTTAGAGATAGAGCCCGATTTATCAGTGTTTGAGTAGCTAATGTAGATAGTGGATTCTCAAGAGAAAGTGCTTTGTGGGAAGTCTATTATATTGGTTTGCATTCTATGGTAGAATGGAAATGATTAACATGAGACTTGGGAGAAGAAGTTATGGGTTGATAAGGTGTACCAATTTCTATTCTCTGATCAGGCTTCGAGTTGACTTTCTGAGGGAGGAAAGTTTTCATGGTTGGGAGAATTGTCACAAACAGACTTCGAATTGCAGTTTGTTTTTAATTTTAATTTTTATGCCAAAATTTTATCTTCCCATTTAATAATTGTTTTTTTGAAATGTGTTCCAATACCAATATGAGTTTTTTGCTTTTGCGTTGATAAATGAGCTTTGGATTGGTAATGACCGAAGCACGGACAGGGCACGGGTGAAGCCGTGTGGCTTTTCTAGCTTAACATGTGGCCTACCCAGTGCATGGGTGGTTAACTAATCTAATAAAAATTATAATTATAATAATAATAATAATTATTATTATCGTTATTATTATTATTACTATTATCATTATTATTATTATTATTGTAATTAATATTTTAATTTAGTTGTTAACATTAAAATTATACCATTATTAACTTTTTGTTATTAATATTGCTATTATCTTATTATTATTATTTTGTAATATTCAAATTATTTTTTATTTTTATTTTTCCCCTTACATTTTTTCCATTTTTTATCTTTTTTTATCATTTTTATATTTTATTTCATTTTCCCTCTCCACCACACCCTCTCTCCTGGTCACGCGCAGCCCAAACCCTACTGCACTGCTTCATTTATCATCCCCCTTACCACTTACTTTCCTCCCCATTACACCCACCAGTGTAATCACACCCTCCCCTATTCAACACAGCCTCCTGGATGACCTCTCCCCCGCTGCCTCACACCGCTCAGACCAGCCTCGCGTCGAAAACCTTGCCCAACTCAGCCTCTTAAATGCCACCCTCTTTGGTTTCACCTCTTTCTGGCGAGGTTCTAGCTGGATCAACATATTCCTGAACCCTCCACCTCATCCAGTCAGCCTCTTGAACCCCTTTCCATAGGTTTGGAGTACTGTGGTGGTGCATTCTTCCATTTTGGTGATGCTGCAACTATGATTTAGTTTACAACTGGTTAAATCTTGATGCATTTGTCACGATACTTTGTTTTAGGGTTTTATTAGTCCATTTGTGGTGTGTTTGTCATGCAACGAGAGTTTCACGCCAATTTTTTGAAATTTTTGACACACTGGTAGGTGATTCCTCACATAAATATTAACTGATGATCATTAGATTATTTATTTATTTAATTTAGTACTTTTTTCAATTATTTTACATGCTGCAAAATTATTTTTATCTGAGTTTTATTATGCATTTAATTTGTTAGAAATATGTTCATGTGACGTTATTCCATATTTTTTTGAAAACCCACTTTGAACTGTTTATCAGTGTTTTGTAAAATGTGTAGTGTGTTTTTTAGGAAGTGCGGATGATGTCGCTTATGTTTTGGCGTGGTTTCAAAAAGTGTTTTGTATTGAAAAAAGGTTTTAAGTTAAATTTTTCCTTTAAATTTTTTTGAAATGTTTGGAAACTTCTTAATAATGCTTCTTAGTGGTTTGCCTAATTATAAAAGTGCCTTTTTAAACTATGAATATGGTTTAATTTAAGGTTTAAGCGACATAGATTAAGTTATAAAAAGATTTTGGGTACGTTTGGTTTTAAAAGAGGGTTTAGGTGTGCGAATGGCATGCTTTGTGTGAAATCACCTTGTTTGGATCTTATGTATTAATGTGAAATGTGATTTGAACTTGTAATTTAATTGAGCACGAAGAGGGAAGCTTGGGGTATTAGGTGGGGGGACTAGGACTCGTGGGCTAGTGTTCGGGAGGTGGCTTTGGCCTGGTTTTAATGGAAGTATTGATGATTGAAACACTAAATAAACATATGAATAACTACCGGTCATGGTTTTTAAGCCACGGTTACTGAGGGTTATGGTTTTTAAGCCACATTTTCTAAAGGTTGTGGTTTCTAAGCCACAGTTTCTGAGGGTCGTGGTTTCTAAGACACATTTCACTGAGACACAATATTCTATGGTCCCACTTGTTACTAGTACATATAGGGACTCTCCCATATTTGAGTTCTCTTGGTTACTTTACGCACACCAAAAAAACATGACGTGTCACTTGAGACACTACATAAGAAAATGTGTTTTTTTAACTACTTATCTTTAAAGTTTTTTCCATGAAAACTATTTTTCATTAAATTTGTTCAATCATTTCTTTCATTTATTTATCATTGAAAATGTATTTTCCTTGTAATGATTGTGTGTGGAATCATTTCTCAGTGGCATCCCACTAGGTGATTTCTCACACCCTACTTACACCTTTGAATATAATTAGATTTGTTTATGTATGATATAGGTAAGGTTCCAGCTTTTAGGAGTGGTGGTTCAGGTTGTTAGTGGACTTCTCGGCCTGGAGTTGTGGGGATGGCTTGAGGGTGGTTTACTCTTCCCAGGTGGTAGATTTTTTATTGGTTTTTGGTCACCCTACCAAGTGGTAGTTCTTTTTTTGTTTTTTTGTTTAAACATGCAACTAAAATTTTGGGTTTTGGTTAAAAGGCTCATTTGGTTGTGATATTCAGTTTTGAACTACTTTTAAATTTCTTGCTATTTAATTTATATTTTATTATGTGGGTAAATTGTTCCCAAGTGATATTTTTTATTCCTGGTCACTTGTTCCTGCCCATGGGGATTGGGAACACCCTTTCTTCCTTGCAGCGGGCCGAGTCGGGTGTCAGTTGGATGGAAACCAAACTTGGTTCGTGACATATTCTATCAAATATGAGCATTACTAAAGTTATTTTAAAGAGTCTGGGATATTTGTTCCATCTCCTAAACCATTTCAGGCCCTAATATCTTATTTTCATCGACTTTTTTTCACAAAAAAAATGGTGTTCTAAATCTCTTCCCATAAATGGATTCATATGTATCCATTTTGATGCTTGAGTGGAAACTACTATTACATGAGAACTTGACCAGAGGAAGGTGTTGATCTCCTCTTCCTTGAAGTCCATCGAGCATGCTCTCAACATGTCTTATAGGGTCTTTATAGTCCTCACAAATTGGCTATCATTTTGGGTGTGATAATCTACACTAATGTTAAACATATTATTTATATAATGTTGTATTCTATTCCAAAATGTGGAGGTAAATCTTGGACCTCGATCAAATATAACTGATAGTGGTGTTCAATTCAGCCTCACCACCTCTCTAATGTATATCCATGTAAGTTGATTAAATGAGAGGTCCTCCTGAATTAAAATAAAGTTACAAGTACTTTTAATATGATCCACCTCTACCCATATGAAATTATTACCTATTGATAACTTTGGAATACTAGAGAAAAATTAAATGTTGATGTTTTCCAATTTCCATATAGGTATGGATAATGGTTTCATCATATCCTTATACTTTTTTCCATTTATCCATCACTTATTTTCATACAAGGAACTTTGATGTATATTCAGTTATCAAATTCTTCATATTGTCCCTCCAATATTTATCTCAGATATCTCGATGCATCTTCATGCTCACTATTTGGATAGATATGGCTGATCTATGTGTGTTATTAAATAGATATTTATTTATCTATGGATTTGATGGTACATATTTTCATGACCCAAATCATAAAACTCATTATGCATCAATTTTTCACTCCTATAATTTTCCTTTTCTTATAGCTTCTACCTTTTTATAAATTTCCACGTTATCTCTTTAAGTATAAAATATCATCTCTAGAAGGTATGGTTGAGACAGAATTTTATAAAGTAATTATGATGTTCTTTCCATAATAATTCCCATGTCTATCCTTTACATGTATAATAATATTAGATCCCTCTCCATTCTCATTAGTGATAAGGTTGTTAGATCCTTTGTACTTAGATAATCTCACACTTTGTTTTATTTACCATAACTAGAATGGATTGACCATCCATAGTTCTTAATCATATCTAAAAATATTCAGTTTCAAATATTAATATCCTTCATTTAGATATATATATTTGAGTCCCTTTTGATCCATATATATTTCAAAATTTTCTCCATAGAGATAATGTTACTAAACTATCAGCAAAAATATCACTGAAAAAACTCTAGATCATGTATTGGATAGTTTTTCTCATGAACATTCAACTACCTTGAGAGGAAAGGTGTTCACTTTATCATTCAACATGGTCAGACAACCCAAGACTTTCTTTGAATAAATATTTTATACTATAAAAAGTTCCCCACATGAAGGAATCCTAAGGAATGGTGCGGTGATGAACCTCTTTTTTAACTCCTTAAATATCTCTTCACATTAACTGGTCTAAATAATAATACTCCCTTCCATGTTAGTATAGTTAATAGGTTTGACTATCATGAGAATTTTCTCACAAATCATTGATAATACCCATATAGTATAAAGAAACTATGGATTTCCATTACAGATGATTGTCCAGGACAGTTCTTAATTGTCTATTTCTTAGAAGGGTCCATATATATTCCATTGCAAGAGATAATATGCCCCAATAATGATACATCCTTCATATAGAACATACATTTACTATAATTTTGATATCATTTTGTTTATTTCACAATAATCAATGTAGAGGAGTATTGAACCATCCTTATTATTGATGAAGAGGACTAGCACACCCCATAGTGATGCACTGGTACATAGAAAACCCTTTCATATAATTTCTTGTAACTTATTTTTCAGCTCTTCGAACTCAAAAAGTGTCCATTATATAATTATTTCTCGATATGGATAGGGATACATGTATAAGTTTGACTGAGAACCCAACCTCTCATCCAGGAGGAAGACCATGAAACTATTTGGAGATGCATTAATAGAATCCCTCACAATGGGAATGTCTTTAAGAATGATTATTTCCTTTATCTCAATCATTTGGGATATATATGATTGCTCATAAGTAAATAATATCCATGATTAAATAAAATATTCTTGGGGATATTCATCCTCCCCCATACACTTATATGGAATAAAAGGATGACTTGGGACTTAGATAGTGATATCCCTTTATTTACAGTTGATATTGGATTTATATATGAATAGACAATAAATGCCTAATATAGAATCAAACTATATTAAAGGAATTAAGATGAGATTTTATGGAGCATTCAATCAAAAAACATTGATTGGGGGGAGTTCTATACATGGGATACAACTGTTTATTTATTTATTATTCCCAAAGATATCACAACCCCCATGTTTTGAGGTTTTTTTGAGTCGTTATAATAAATATAGAAGATATGAAATAATGCATAGAATCCAAATTAAATAGTACATTTAGTATTTTTTATTCATTAAATAGTGTACTTATCACCACACCATTATCAAGATCCACATCAACAAGAGTAATATCATACTCCCTTACTTTCCCTCAAATCTTTGGAGGTTGTAATCATTGATTGTCTCTGAAAAAACTTGGTATAGGGCATTGGATTTCATATTTCATGTGTTCTTTGTAGGTAAAATGCTACATAATATTCTTAGTGTTGATTAGAACTTTATTTTTTTCTTCCAAATTAGTGGGTTTCTTCGTTTTACTTAGGCATAGATTTTACTGATGCCTATCTTTTACACATTTGAAACATCTCCCGGTTTCCATTAGACTATTTCCAAGATATTGCTTCCCACAATTTTAACAAGTGTGATGTTGGGTTTTCTTTCTTCCATTGGATTTATTATAAGTCCCCAGACTTAAACATTACTTAATCTTGAGATAAGCTGATAATTTGACTTTAATTCACATTGAGGATCTTTTCAGGTTTATAGCTTTGGATAATTAGGTCATAACTTCTACATAACATCTAGAATATTACAAGTAGACACTTCTACTCACTATTCTTTTTTTTCATAAAATAAAAACTCTTTATAATAAAATATGACATCGTTTCATGTTTTAAAAACCTAACTTTTCCCTGATCCCATCCTTGACTCTATTCTTCATTATGTCATGTAAAAAACATTTCAAAACTTGGGATGAGCATAAAAAGCTTAGTAAGGGATTCATAATGAAAGAAAAATGTTAGTTTTTCAAAAACATATAAACCGTGAAAACTTTATCATAAAGTAATAATTTTCACCTTTAATAATTATCAAAAATACTTCACTGAATATAAGCTCATTTCTTACCATTTTTGTAACCAAAAGATTACCATAAATCCCATAAAAAGAAACATATAACATATAAATGTAACTTGGGATATAAGTATACATAAATGGAATAATCATATGGTCGACTTCCATACATATCACTAAATGGAATATCCATACAGCTCAATTTTTTACCCAATGAATTGGAGGTTATAACGTAACCACCCATCCTTGGTTTATCACAGAACCACCCGTCATTTGGTTTATCACGTAACCTCCTTTCATTGGTTTATCATGTAACCACACATCAAATATCCAAGTACCATTATATAATCATAACACATAAAATATTTCAAATATAAACATTTCACTAACAACATTTCATTTTCAATCACAAGAAATCATTTAATGATATTGAAATACTCAATCCATTTCAAAACCCATTTAAAACATTTAATAAATAGATTTTGAATCAAAGTGTCTCATTCCACTTTGCAACTTTTAAAACAAATTTGATAAATAATATTTTAAAACATTAATGTAGATAAAAATAAATCCATAAAACCATTTTGAAAACATGGACATAAAATAGAATTATTTTATAAGAATAAATCATCAAAACATTAAAATGAGTGTTTTAGTTAAATAGTCCCTTACCACTTGAGAAACACTTGAATAAGAATAATTAATGAATATCATTAAACAAAACATCGACTATCATGAGAATATATTAATTCATGTTATGAAAGTTAAAAAGGGTTTTATATACACCATATATGATAATAAATGTTCATAACATCAAGATATTCCCTAATGAAAGAAGATTGAGACGAAGCCTCTTACAAAGATCGTTTTGTAAATAAAATAGATCAATTATGAGTATTCGATATAAGTACACATAAATAAAGTGTAAATACAATATATGAAATCAAAATTTATTTCTAAAATAATTGTATGATGACATAATCAATAATTATAATATTAACCCAAAGAATGTAAATTCGGTTAAGAAGTTCCCTTATGAAAATTCCACAGTCTAACGACGTCACTTAAAATTCAGAAAAATGAGTTGATGAGAGAGAAAAAGGTATCTCATCACTTGGATATAAAATTTATAGAAATAAGGATATAGAATAATTCATCCCAACATAAGAAAATGGAAATTAAAATACATAACATAAAAGAAGTATTTGACTAAAAGATAAGGGTGAAAGGTTCTATTACCATGAGTCTGATTCGTCACATATGTTCCTTGTTCTTCCAGAATAATAAACATAAATTAATTTATACCTAATTATGAACATTTTTAAAGTTTAATATTTCTTTTATATCACTTATTACCATGTTATAAAAATTACATAATTATTTAAGTTAATATCATTTGTTTTGTCGTATTGGGTACTTGAGTCAAAAATGAACTTGTTCTAATTACAAATCGTCTATGTGGTCAAAAGTCCATTATCTAAAAAATATTATTCATGATTTAAATATCATATATTTCCATTATATATATATTTATATTCAGTATATACATATTTATAATAGTCTATAACATTTTGAGATAAGAAATGAAATGCACTGTTCATGGAGACAGTAAGACGTACGTATGCATGAACGCTACTTTCGTTTATTTTTCATATTTAAAATAATTAAAACTAAATGATAAATAGGTATATTATAATTATATTACAATATAATATTTTTTATACATTACATAAGTTCATTAATTCCATAATTTATACATTCCATGTATGGCATGAATGAGTCATTTCACTTTGAGGGGGCAGTAGTCCGCACTTCCTCAAATGAAATTATTGTATTTACACATCATGAAAACCATAAAGGTATGTTTTTAAATAAAAATTAAAGTGTAATATATATAATATAAATATCATATATATATCATATATAAATAAATTTCCATCATAATGGCCACCATGATAGGTGGTAGGGGAAAGTCGAATAATCATCGTTTCGTGAGGTAATAGTACGCCATACACAGAAACAATATGATTGTATCTATTAGATGGATGTGTGTGTAAGTTTAGTAATAATAATTCTCATAAAAAATCCTAGTATATTTAAGATACTGGTTCTATTATAAAATAATGGAATAAATAGATTTTAGGGTGTTGGAGAAAGAAAATAAAAGAAATAAGCTTGAGAGAAGACATTACCTCAAATCGGATAACTCCTTTTTATTTAAGATAAAAGGATTTCTTGAATTTCTTTATTCCCAAAGTAAGGATTATATGAGGAATAGGGGGATGTTTTAAGCTTATTTGGGAATAGTTTGGATGAGACAAGGGGCTTGAGAGGTGTGAGAAAGGGTTAGAGGTGGTGTCCTTTTATAAGAGGGAGGCGAGGTACTTTTGGAATGTCTTGAAAGATTATTTTATTATAAACTGAATTTTGATTTAAAAAGGTCCAAAACTCATTTAATTTAACTATAATATGATAAATGTTTTAAATCCTATCAACCAATAGGTTTTAGACAAGTTTTTGTTTCAATTTTAACCTTATCTTTTACCTTTACCCCTTAGTTGACTAATTTGACTCTTATCATGTCTTCTTGTATATTCATACTATATGGTTAAAATAGTTATCAAAAAATGTTAATCAAACCTCAAGGGGTTAATTAATGACATGTCAAACATTATCTAATTAATTTAGTAGAATATTATATTTTTAGTAAAACAATATCATTAAATAAAATAGTATTTTTTTTTTAACTCATTTATGTAAATATTTGTACTATTCATATCATAACTTATTAAAAAACCATAACAACATGATTATTTCAAAAAAAATCATTAATTAAAATATAAAAAGTCATAATCATCCCAAAAATTCTTATATGTCATAAAAGGTTTCAAAATAAATTTATTTTAATATTTATAATCTCATTTATTTAAATCATTCATTAATAAGGTTATCAATACATCATCATTGTGTCATAAATAAATTTATTTATTTGATGTATAAAAATTATAAATAAAATAACATGATGTAGGAAATATTTTTAGATTTATAATTACTATTTATAGTCTAATATATCACTTATATACTCTAAACAAATTACTAAAAGATACATGTTTATGTTACATTTATCTTTACTTTAAATTAATTCTTATAAAATGTCATTTTTACATCCAAGTGGATGCATGGGGTCCAAAATCCACACAAGGATGCCCATGGTTGGAAATATATCATCCAATTGGATTAGAACACATTTTATGGTAGTTTAATATTATTGTAATATTATTTTTTACCCTTATTTACCAGATTTACCTTTTAACCACGGTAAATAAAATAATTGCTGAAGTTACTATTCATAATTTCTAAAACTAAAAGGTACCTATTTACAGAATTTAAAGCTCTTGATTCAAAATATAGAATCTATTTTTCCAAATTCAAAACACATAAGCTACATTAATTAATTTAAAATTAATTTATATTGTTGAAATCAAAAAGTGGGGTTTTAAGAAGTAATAACTATCAAAAGATTGACATGTGTTTATGTCCAATTTAAAAGTGAAATTACTTTCAATGACCATAAGTGGATTAAATGATAAAAAAATCCAATTATATTTTAAGACAAATTAAAAGTACAATATAACTATATAAATAAATTATATTAAAAGATAGTTTTGAATTAAAATGCAGTATTTTTTCATTATTCATTAAAAAAATGAACATTATCAAAAAAATACCAAAATTTCATCTAAAGTAAATTTTGATATCCCGCTTCTAAATAAGAAAATTATTTTGTCAAATATAACATATAAACATGAAAAAATATATTTAAGAAGGGTTCCCCATTAAAAGGCGGTAAAACGACCTTTTAAAAAATATTAGAGTATTTCATGTTTAAAATTGGATTCATTCTTATTTTAAGACACTAATATTACTTGGATAAATGTAAAAACATTTAATAAATATGTAAAATCATAATATAGTTAGTTATGTTCATTCCATGCAATACAACGTTTATGCGTTAACTACCATTTAAAATAAAAATATTATTATATTATTCTTCGGTATAACTCAAAGTTGTGTGCAACGTAAGATTTCGGAGAAACATGTTGTTGTGTGTTGAGTATTCTATCTGTAGAATCATCCCCTTTAACATAAAATTAATATCTTATTCATAAGTATTAATAGAAATCAAAAAGTATTATTTTATAAATACCTGGGTCATTACATCCTTCACCCCTTTTGGAAATTGCATCCTCACAATTTAAAAATTGGGCTCAGAAACTTGATTGAAAGTCCCACATTGGAAAAAAGAGTTAATAAAAATATCAATTTAAAAGAAATAAAGAGAAGTAAAAATGTCACCTGAGATAACACATACTAGGAATCTATGAAAACATGAATATAGAAGAGAAAACTAACCATCAAGTTCTGATGAAGAGTGATAGAAAGCATGATCAAGAGAAAGTTAACCACTAGAAAACCACAAACTTGTGATGGGTTAAACGGGTTTTGATTTCGTAGTAGGAAAATTATATGAACAACATTTTTGTTTTAATATAATTTTTATAAAGTTGAATAAATTATTTATGAGATTGAGAAATAACATAAGGAAACATACTTACTTGTCATGTAGACTTTAATAATTTACTAAATTTCTACCACAAAATCATGTTTTCTCCAAACGATGAGTATTCAAGATGACTTGGTCACATCAAAAGTGATATATTCAACTTCTATAGAATCACATATTCCACAAAATATGAACTATATATTTCCCCTGTCTTTAGACACTAACCAAAACCAAAATGGTAAGTACAAGATCAAATAATCCCCAAAAAGGATAATCCTTTATAAAAAAATACTACTCTTAATCTCCAAAATTTGACAAACAATACCCAAAGCTCAACAAAGACCATTCAAATAAACAATTTTCCTTAAAATTATTCAGAATAATACCATCTGTGATTGAAACCCAAAACTCGGAAGAATTTGATCACATAGTCTTCCATGATAAATCTTAACATTTATCTCCAAATAACATCGACTACTCTTAAAGTCTCATAATGAAAAGTAATTAACATAATCACATATTCTCTATGATAGGTTAATCATTTCCATAAATAATTAAAATCACTATACATCCAAAATAAGAACATATATTCTTCCAAAATAATATTACAATCATTACTCCATGAATGAAATCTCGTTATATTTTATTTTCCCTAGGCATATAGTGTTCCCAAAAGAGCGAATGTCTTCTAAAATAACATTTATCACTTAATAACCAAATGGTTTTACTATACTAATAATATCCATTTGATAAAACATAAGATCCCAAAATCAACTTATTCTTGATCCATAAAATCATTTAACTAAAAATAATAAGTCATACTAACCTAGGAATTCATGTAGTCTAGTGGTTGGTGATAAATCTCGGTCACACTTTGGTTGTGGGTTTGATTCCCCTTGCTTTGTTCAACGTGACGGTTTTTTACACAATCTGTGTGTTATCCTTTTTCAAAAACTATATAATTTTATAACATTCCCAAAAATGAGATAAATTACTCAAAAATAACCATAACATATTTTAACATCAAATGTTATCTCACACCTCAAATTTTTATCCCAAAAAGTAATAACCTATAATTTCCTCAAATTAAAGGATCATATAAACCCAAATGGGTTTTTTATAACTATATCCCAAAAAGAAAATATAATTATTCCTCAGATATCCTTTTCACATAACAAACTTTAGGTTTATATATACAAGATGAAAGTATTACAAAGTAATCCCGTAAACAAATGGGTATTAATACTTTTAAACATTTCATCAACCATATATCTAACATAACTCTTGAATTTCTAAAAAGTATAAATCTTAATCATCCAAAATTATTTATGATCCCGTAACTATTTTTTTAATTTATTTCATAATACTTCTTTCCAACAATCAAAAGCATTCACAATGTCCTAAGATTTCAATAATGTCAAAACCTGAGCTAATAAATACTCCATACCTTTCATAGGTAATTTTCAGTTTCCTCGTCTTTAATTGGATGGAATTAGGTATTGGTAAACATATATTTGTACGGTCCTAATGATCCCATTCTCAAACCCTCTTCATATGACATCTATTTGATTAATGACTATGCACACCACATTTAAAACATTCAATTGATCCCTCAAAAATAACTTCTTTCCCTTTCCTAGAGTCAACTGAACACTTCCTTTTTCTATGGAAGTTTATTGCTTTATTTCCTTCATTACCACATCTATAACATCTTCCTATAATTTTGAAGCATATTCTTAGGTGTTTCTTTCCACATCCTTGACACATATGTTTTTTAATATACTTACTTTTATGATTATTACATGATATTCCATTGGGTTTTGTTTCTCGTATATATAATGACTTAGAGAAATCACCAAGGTTCATGTGGTTAATCATGACATCAGATAGTTAGTTGATAATAACCACAAGAGTTCTCATTTCATCTCCCATTTCATTAGGTTGCTTATTAGGAAAATCACCACAGTTTCCTTCACATCTATTGTATCTTTGGTACCTGCTAGATCCAACCATTTAATAAAACCAAAAATGTTAGTGTGAGTATATCAGTAAAATCATCATATATAATCTTATGAGGATGGTAAACACTAAGATATTATTATTCATGTTATCTTAAACTCATTCAATTTATCTAAAATAACTATGACTCTTTCTAATATTATAATCACTATGGTTATATAAAACATGTCACTTATGCTTAAATATCACTATAACCTGTAAAGTTATCTAAACCGACCTCTAATACCAAATATAAGGCCCCATCCTTAAACATTACTAAATCTTGAGATAATTTGATTATTTGACTTTAATTCATATTGAGGATATTTTCAGGTTTAGAGCTTTATGAAATTAGGTCATAACTTCTACATAATATCTTGAATATTACAAGTAGACACTTCTACTCACTATTATTTTTTATAATAATACAAAAACTCTTTAAAATTAAATATAACATAGTTTCATGTTTTAACAGCATAAATTTTCCTTGATCCCATCCTTGAATCTATTATTCATTATGTCATGTGATAAAGATTTCAAAACATGTGATGAGTATAAAAAACTTAGTAAGGGATGCATAATGAAAGAAAAATGCTAGTTTTACAAAAACATGTAAACCATGAAAACTTTATCATAATGTAATACTTTTCACCTTTATGAATTAGCAAAAACACTTTACTGAATATAATCTCATTTCTTACCCTTTTTGTAACCAAAATATTTTCATAAATCCCATAGAAAGAAACATATAACATATAAAGGTAACTTGGGACATAAACATACTTAAATGTAATAACCATAATGTCGACTTCCACACATATCACTAAATGGAATATCCATTCAGACAAATTTCATACCCAATGCATTGGAGGTTATAACATAACCACTAGCCTTGGTTTACCATGGAACCACCCATCATTTGGTTTATCATGTAACCAACCATTATTAGTTTATCATGTAACCACCCGTCAAATGTACAAGTACCATTATATAATCATAACACATAAAATATTGCAAATATCAACATTTCACTAATATAATTTCATTTGAAATCACAAGAAATCATTTCAAGATATTGAAATACTAAATCCATTTCAAAAACCATTTAAACATTTATTAAATATATTTTTGAATCAAAGTGTCCCATACCACTTCGAAACTTTTAAAATAAATTTTATAAATAACATTTTAAAAAATTTATTTCTATACAAATAAATCCATAAAACCATTTTAAAAACATGGACATAAAATAGAATTATTTTTTAAGAATAAATCATTAAAACATTAAAATGAGGGTTTTAGTTAAAAAGTCCCTTACCACTTGAGAAACACTTGAATAAGAATAATTAAAGAATATCATTAAACAAAACATCAAATATTATGAAAAAATAGTAGTTCATTATATAATGCTTCAAAAGGGTTTTATATACACCATATAGGATAATAAAGGTGCATAACATCAAGATATGTCTCAATGAAAGTAGATTGAGACGAAGCCCCTTACAGAGATCATTTTATAAATAAAATAGATCGATTACATGTATTCACTATAAGTACACATAAAGAAAGTATAAATACAAGACAGGATATCAAAAAAAAATTATCACATAATCCTAGGATTAAATAATCAAGAATTATAAGAATAACCCAAATAATGGAAATTAGGTTAAGAAGTTCCCTTATGAAAAGTTGGCAGCCTAATGACGTCACTTAAAAATTCAGAAAAATGAGTTGATGAGAGAGAAAATGGTATCTTATCACTTTTAAATAAAATGTATAGAAATTAAGACATATAAGAACATATACCAATATAATAAAATGGAAATTAAAAGACATCACATAAAAGAAGTTTTTGACTAAAAGGGGGGGTGAAATGTTCTCTTACCTTGAGTCTGATTCGTCATGTATGTTCCTTATTCTTCTAAAATAATAAACTTAAGTTAATTTATACATTCTTAAGAACATTTTTCAAGTTCACTATTCATTTTATATCACTTATTACCACATTATAAAAATTAAATAATTATTTTAGTTAATATTGGTCATTTTTTCAATATTGGGTACGTGAGTTAAAAATGAACTTGTTATAATTACAAAGTTTCTATGTGGTCAAAAGTCCATTATCTATAGAATCATATTCATTATTTAAATATCATATATATCGATTATATAATTATTTATATCCAGTATATATGTATTTATAATAGTTCATAACATTTGGATATAAGAAATGAAATGCACTGTTCGTGGAGACGGTAAGTTGCATGTACGCATGAACACTACTTTCGTTTCTTTTTCATATTTAAAGGAATTAAAAATAAATTATACATAGGTATATTATAATTCTAGTATAATATCAAATTTTATATACATTACATAATTTCATTAATTTCATACTGTATACATTCCATGTAAAGAAAGAACTAGTCATATCACTTTGAGGGGGCAGTAGTCCACACTTCCTCAAATGAAATTATCATATTTACACATCATGAAAAGTATAAAGGTATGTTTGTAAATAAAAAATAAAGTATCATAGATAAAATATAAATATAATATTTATATCATATATAAATATAATATTTATATCATATATAAATATAGTTCCATCACAATGTCCACCATGAGAGGTGGTAGGGGGAAAATCAAACAATCATTATTTCATGAGGCAGTAGTTCATCGTACACAGAAACAGTATGTTCGTATCCATTAGATGGAGGTGTGTATAAGTTTAGTTGGAATAATTATCATAAAAAATACTAGTATATTTAATATACTATTGTTTTTATAAAGTAATGTAATAGATAGAGTTTAGGGGGTTGGAGAAAGAAAATAAATGAAAGAAGCTTGAGAGAAGACATTACCTCAAATCTGATAAGTCCTTTTAATTTAAGCTAAATAGATTTCTTAAATTCCCTTATTCCCAAGGTAAGGATTATATAAGGAATAGAGGGATTTTGAGAGATTATTTGGGAAGAGTTTGGATGATCCAATGGGCTTAAGAGGTGTGAGTAAGGGTTATAGGTGGTGTCCTTTTATAAGAGGTAGGAGGGGTACTTAAGGAATGTCTTGAAAGATTATTTTATTATAAACTGAATTTAGATTTAAAAAAGTCCAAAACTCATTTAATAGAAATATAAGATGAGTATTTTTCGGAATCATCTCAACCAATATGTTTTTGAAAAGTTTTTGTTTCAAATTTAACCTTATCTTTTAGATTTTACCCTTAGTTAACTAATTTGACTCTTACCATGTATTCTTGTATTTTCATACTGTATCATTAAAATAGTTAACATAAAATGTAAATAGGACCTAAAGTGGTTCATTAATGAAATTTTAAACATTATCTAAGTAATTTTTCTGAATCATATATTTTTTGGACTATTATATCATTTAATAAAAAAGAATTTGTTTTAAAAACTCATTTATGTCAATTTTTGTACTATTCATATCACGACTTTTTAAAAATCCATAAAAACTTGATTATTTAAAAAAAACTTTATTAATTCAAATATAAAAAGTTATAATCATCCCTATAATTATTTTATGGCATAAAAGGTTTCAAAATATATTTATTTTAATATTTATAATCTCATTTATTTAAGTAATTCATCAATATGTTAATCACTACATCATCATTGGGTCATAAATTAATTTATTTATTTGATGTCTAAAAATTATAAATAAAATACCATGATGTATTAAATCATTTTATATTTATAATTAATATTCATATTCTAAAATATCACTTATATAACCTCATATAAAAATTGTTCTACTAAAAGATACATGTTTATATTATATTTTTCTTTACTTTAAATTAATTCTTATAAAATGTCATTTTCACATCCAAGTAGCTCTATGGAGTCCCAAAATCTACCCAAGGATGATAATGGTTGGAAGTATATAATCCAATAAGATTATAGTACTTGTTAGGGTAGTTTAATATTATTATAATATCATTTTTACCCTTATTTACTAGATTTACCCTTTAACCATGGTAAATAAAATAATTTCTAAAGTTACTATTCATAATGTATAAAAATAAAAGGTACCTATTTACACAATTTGAGACTCATGATTAAAAATATGGAATCCATTTTTCCAAATTAAAAATACAGAATTTGTGTTGATTAATTTAAAATTAATTAATGTTATCGAGACCAAAAAGTGGGGTTTTAAGAAGTAATAACTATCAAAAGATTGACATGTGTTTATGTCCAATTTAAAAGTGAAATTACTTAAAATTACTATAATTAGATTAAATGATAAAAATATAATCTAATTATATTTAAAAACCAATTAAAAGTACAATCTAACTATATAAATAAATTAGATGAAAATACAGTTTTGAATTAAAATGCAATATTTTTTCATTATTCATTAAAAAAAGAACTTTATCAAAAAAATACCAAAATTTCATCAAAAGTAATTTTGATTTCCCAATTATAAATATGAATTTTATTTTGTCAAATATAACATATAAATGTTACAAAAATTATATTTAAAAAGGGTTCACTGTCAAAAGGTGGTAAAACGACCTTTAAAAAAATATTAGAGTATTTCATGCTTAAAATTGGATTCATTCTTATTTGAAGCCACTAATATTCCTTTGATAAATGTAAATAAAATTAATGAATATGTAAAATCATAATATAGTTAGTTATGTTCATTCCCATAAATAAAATGGCTAGGTGTTAACTACCATTTAAAATAATAATAATATTATATTATTTTTCTATATAACTTAAATTTTTGTGCAATGTAAGATTTCGGAGAAACCTGTTGTTACGTGTCAAGTATGCTATCAGAAGAATCATCCCCTTTAAAATAAAATTAATATCTTATTCATAAGTATTAATAGAAATCAAAAGGTATTATTATATAATTACTTGGGTCATTACATTTATCTATTGATATTACAAAAGAAAAAAACATTTTATGTTTTTTGATTCCAGTCCTACAATACCACAAAGAGTCATCGATATCTAAATCAAATTTGAGGGTACCAAGGAAAATAACTTCATATCTATCAAATTCTCAAATTTATACCTTTTTATATAATAATATTTAACACACTAAATAAATGTTCCACCATAATTTTAGTATTTATAATAAAGACAGAGGCATATTGTACAAGCCTTATGATGATTCCCTCAAACACCCCAATAAACCCATCTTCCTTTTTATTTAGAACAAGGACCTCCATCCCAATTTTAAGAAGGAGAGTTCAAGGAAAATATTTATTGAAAAATATTTTCCTAATGTTTTCCCATTATATGTAATCTATATCCTCTTTAGAAGTTCTATTTTGATTAGTGTCTACCACTGATCGACTTCCACCTTAATGAGATAAACATCCATAACAACTTTCTCTTACTTGGTGGATTGGAGGATGGGGAATATATTCCCAATTGAGATAATTCATTATTCCATGACTAAGGGAATATAATATCCACAAATGGTTGGAGGCCATTTTCACATAAAAGACTCAATTATATCTTACTTCTTTTCAGGAAGAGTTGTGAATTCCACATGTTTTAAGTTATTATTCATAACTTGAGCTAGTGGAACTAGTACTATTATGATGTCTTAATATCCTACTTCTATATAGTTAGAAATATCATTATATAAATCAAAACATTTCCTACCATGTTGTTATTTGGAATGGTTTCTCTGATTTCCATCCATTAACTAAAAAGAAAAAAAGGATTATAATATATTAATATACAAAAGGGAAACTTATAAACTAAGAATGGATAAATTATAAATGATAAGTATATCATAACATATGAGTATCTATGTTTCAATCTTAGTTATCCATGGTAAAATTTTCTATTTGGTTTTCTAACATAACAATTTCTTCAATTCCTTTATAATGGTTCTTAAAGAGTTTTGTGAATTTTAAAATCATATCCCCTTGGGAGTTTCAGAACAGGTGTGCAGAAAGGCTCATTGTCATGAACCACATGATGATTGAGTCCAGAATAATGTGTCCTTTTCCTGTTTATCACCCAAGGTAAAAATATGCCATAATCACATCCACTTTTAGTATTCATATAGGGATTAGTTTTCATGGAAGTCACTTACAATATACATTACCAAATTTTAGGGATGTTTTTATATGTTTCATATTATCCCTAATGTTTTTCCTAGAGTTTTATAATCCTAATACCAATAAATAACTAGGAATTTCTCTGATACTGACTATAGTGACCCAAGAATTTTAGAGACATTTATTACATTTTTTTAAACATAAATAAATGATAAATATAACCCCAAAGATCATGGGGCCTATTTTATTTTGAATACTAGGTTCACGATACATAAAAAGAAAACTAAAAACATGAAATTGTTATTATTTTTTCTTCATAATGATCTCTCAAGTTCATTTAATC
The DNA here is from genome assembly GCA_963277665.1 of Viscum album. Lineage (NCBI taxonomy): Eukaryota > Viridiplantae > Streptophyta > Magnoliopsida > Santalales > Viscaceae > Viscum > Viscum album. The sequence goes on from OY728129.1 coordinate 1,442,292,341, forward strand.
TTCTAAAACATTATTGGATAAACTAAAAAATACATAAGAGAAAGGGGTGAGCTAAAAATCACAGTTAGGAAATCAACATGATAAGGAAACAAAACATTTGAGTCAATGATATAATGACGTCGTCCTTATTGTGAGGACAATAAAGTTTACATTTATAAATACCCAATATATAGCACAATGGCTAAACTCAGGGTCACTCTCAAGGAAGCAGTGTCGAATGCATGAGTGGTCGTTCCAATTTTTTTGGGTTTTTTTTAAATTTTGAAAATAGTAAAACAAAAAAAATCCTAAGAAATAACTAATCAATGTTAAAGAGCACAATAGAGAGAAATGATGACAGAAAATTGATGAAACACCCAAACACATGACAAAAACAGAACAAGAAAAGACAACACACAGACATGACACAAGACACAAAACACATACAGAACAAAAAAAATGACCGCAAGACATAGAAGAAAAAAGTCAGTGCGAACAAGGCTGGACCCAGGTTAATCCACCCTCTACTCCTTGTCCTAGATCTATTGAAAACTAAACCAATAACTCCCAACTTCTCTTAGAGCATGACTAATGATTCAGATCATACACCAATCTCATATATAAATTAAACACTCAAACATATAATTTCTTCACTACTCAAACATTCTTCCTAACTGCAAGGTGATTCACTCAGCAAGTTCATTACATCCAGAGATTATCACTAGGCAAAAATGGTCCTGCTGAGATTGTCAAATTTCATGACCAATCTTGATTCTCTATTTGAGAAGTCGAGACAGGAAGGGGATAAGAAGTGACACGAGAGAGTAGCAACCTGATCCAGTGCAAGGATGTACTTGCGTGAACTCCAATTCACTTTCACGGTTTACTAAGGCTAAGAATAAAATAGTGATCGCATTGATGTTTGGGTCTCTAGATTGCATCGGGTTCCTTAACCTGGATCTAGCCCCGCAATTTAGATCTCTATTTCTGGAGATTTGATATCAAAGACACAAAAGGAAGAGAATAAAAATGAACAACACATCACAAACTAAACAAACATCACAATTCTAATTACAAAACATGAAACACAAGTATTTACAGACACAATTTAAATGAAAACTAAAATAGAGTAGTGGAGAAGATTTGGAGAATGGAGGAGTAGGGTCTCCTCTCTGATGTTGAAGGCGATCCCCCAGTCTAGGAGGTGTGGATGGAGTGGATAATGGATCATGGTGGAGTATCCTTCCCCACTTTGAAATGATGCCCCCCAGCCTGTGCGAGAGGATTCATAGGGCCTCTCATTCAGAGATGAAAATAGAAAAATGAAATTTACGACCTAACAGATAAAAGATCCACATGGTGCACTTTCATGTGCATGTCACTAGGTTCCGAGTGAACTCCCTGTGAGTGTGTCCAATCCCCTTCCAATGAACTCGATATTCCCCACATTTTTTCCATGAACAACTTCTTTTATCCTTGCTTCAACAAGTATCTCCCCTACATGGAACAATATAAAAACCAATAGCACGTCAGAATTAGAAAAAACACAATTAAAATCATTATACACAAATGAAAAATTGAATTTACTAATATATACATTTATCAGGGGTATTAAATATTACTAAAAAATGTATATATTTATACAATAACTATTATATCAGTTTAATAATATTTACTAATATAAAATAAAAACTCTTAATATAAAAATATATATAAGTAAATTTATTATTATTGATATATATATATTATTTTTATATACTATATGATTATTTATTATATGATATAATATTATATATATTATAATAGGTAATATATTTTATATAATAGAAAAAATGAAATGTGAGGATGAGGGAGGGGGATCAGTTCAGGAGAAAGGTGGAGAAAGGGGTTCAGGGCAAGGGAGAAATGTGGGAAAGAGGGAAGGTGGCATCTTCGGGCGTCGCAGGGAGAGGATGATGGGGTGCGGTGAAGCTTGACCAATGGATTGGGGGTGCAGTTGCTTGTTCGAGGCGGCACAGAGCAGGAAGGGGGTGTGACAACTATTTTTAGATCTTCAGGTGATCTCGGGGCGGCGTGGGAGAAGAAGGGAGCGAGGGCCTAGGCATTTTCACGGTGGGTGACTCGGGGCAGGTGCGGACAGGGGACTAGGAGTGGCGATTCAACTGGAAGAGAAGCAGGAGTGCGACAGCTACTGGTTCTAGATCCGAAGTCTGACAATTAGGGTACAAAAATCTTGATATGGTAATGTTATTTGGGTATTTTTCTATATTAAGTTTCTGATTTCTAGATCTATATTAGAATTTTAGATAAGCTATTCATCCATGCTGGGTAAGATCTGATTACTCCTGTGTGTTTCTGATCTATTGTTGTGCATCGATTGCATTGATTTGTTATGGGGATTTTGCTGATTTACGGTAATTCTGTTGTGGTGATGGTGTGTCGAGCTTTCTATGGAAGGGTGCAAGCAAGAAGCTGGAAGGGTGACGGTGTGAGGGTGCCGAAACAGGAACAATGAGTGAGGAGGAGCGGTGAGACCGCAAACGGAGGCACCTTTTCATGGAATAGTGGCATGGAGATTGGTGGGTGAAGGGTCGATGAAACTATGAGATAGGTTAGGGAAAGAGTGGTTGCACGATCAGCAATTCTCACAGTTGTTGTAAGACAGCAAGGGGTGATGCAGTGTCTGGAGGAATGGTGGTAGGGTTTGATGTGGCACCGTTTGTGAAACGGTACCACCGTGAGGGTGGAACGGTGGAAAGGGTGGAACCGTGGCACCCAAACATCTGCAAAAACAAACAAAAAACACCAAAAACATAAAATATTTTTCTAAAATTAAAAATAAATTAATAAATCAATCAATTGAATTAATAAAAACAAATAAAACAAAGTTATGTTAAATAATAAAATTAATTATGCATTATTTAAAAGAATGAATTTATTTGGATTAAATTTTTTAATAAAATTAATTTAAAACTAAAATAATCAAGGCCTCTTGCTTCAATTTATCACCCATTTAATTAACCAATTAATTAATTATAGAGTTCATTAAATTAAAGAATGAAATTATTAATTGAATAAAATTAAAATTTTAAAACTAATTATATTATTAAAATAATTAAAAACTAAAATGAGTTATTTATTTACAAATTACCAATAATTAATTAATTAACTAAATTAATGAATTAATAAAATAACAAGAATGAAAAATTGTAAAAAATAAAAGAAAAAAAAGAGTCAAAATCATCAGAAATGATTTAATTTAAGAATTATTTAAAATGAAAATAATGCAAATTAAAACACTTGATTTAAACTAAAAAAATATTATGTTACACTGCAAGGTACAAAAACACAAAAAATTATCAATTATTTAGTAAAAAACAACATTTTGGTATAAAAATGTTAATAAAAAATATAAAAAGGATGTGGAAAAGAGTGTTAACAATAAGCCGCATAAAACTCCCAAAATTTGACATCTTTATTGTCGCATGGATGGCCATTTTTATATTTATAAAGACCCAATACATAGCACAGTGGCTAACCTCGAGGTCTATCTCAAGGAAGTAGTGTCGAATTCATGAGTAATCGTTCCATTTTATATATATATTTTGAAAACAGTAAAACAAAACAAAAATCCTAAGAAATCACTAATCGGTGCTGAAGAGAATAGTAGAGAGAAATGATGAAAGAAAAGTGAAGAAACACAGAAACACAAGAAAAAACCAGAACAAGAAAAGACAACAGAGAGACACAACACAAGACACAAAACACAAACAGAACAAAAAAATGACAACAAGACACATAAGACAAAAGTTAGTGTGAACAAGACCGGACCAAGGTGAATCTAACCTCTACTCCTTATCCCTGATCTATTGAAAACTAAACCAACAACTCTCAACTTTTCCCAGTGCATGACCGATGACTCAGATCATACACCAATCTCGCCTATAAATTAAACACTCTAACATAGAATTTCTTCACTGCTCAATAATTATTTCTAACTGCAAGGTGATTCACTCAGCAAGTTCATTCCAACCAGAGATTGTCACTAGGAAAAATGATCCTACTAAGATTGTCAAATTGCCCGACCAATCTTGATTCTATGTTCGAGAAGTCGAGATAGGAAGTGGATAAGAAGTGAGATGACAGAGTAACAACCCGGTCCACCACAATGATGCACTCGTATGCACCCCAATTCATTTTGACATTTTACTAAGGCTTAGAATAAAATAGTGATCGCATTGATGCTTGGGTCTACGGATTGCATCAGGTTCCATAACCTGGATCTAGCCCCATAAGTGAGATCTCTATTTCTGATGATTCGAGATCACAAGCACAAAACGAAGAAAAGAAAAATAAACAACACATCACAAAGGAAACAAACATCATAATTCAAATTAAAAAACACGCAACAAATGTATTTTCAGAAACAATTTAAATGAAAACTAAAACAGAGTAATGGAGGAGATTTGGAGAATGGAGGAGCAAGGTCTCCTCTTTAATGTTGAAGACAATCCCCCAGTCCAGGAGGTGTGGATGGAGTGGATTATGAATCGTGGTGGAGTCTCCACCCCCACTTTGAAATGATGCCCCCAGCCTGTGCAAGAGGAGTTGGGGGTTCCTCTTATTCAGATATGAAAATAGAAAAATGCAATTGGCGACCTAACAAACAGTAGATCCACATGGCGCGCTTTCATATGCATGTCACCAGCTTTCGAGTGAACTCCCTATGAGTGTGTCCAATCACCTTTTAACAAACTCGATATTCCCCACATTTTCCCCACGAACAACTTCTGTTATCCACACTTCTATAAGTAGCTCCCCGACATGAAACAATATAAAAACCAAGAGCACATTAGAATTAGAAAAAAACACAATTACGATAACTATACATAAATAAAAAATTGAATTTACTGATATATACATTTATTAGGGGTATTAAATATTACTAAAAAATGTATATATTTATATAATAACTATTATATCAGTTTAATAATATTTACTAATATAAAATAAAAACTCTTAATATAAATATATATATATATATAAGTAAATTTATTATTATTGTTATATATATAAAAATATCTATTATTTCTATATAATATACTATTATTTATTATATGTTATAATATTATATATATTATAATAGGTATTATATTGTATATAATAGAAACAAAAATGAAATGTGAGGATGAGGGAGGGGGATAGGTGCCGGAGAACGGTGGAGAAGGGTTCGACGCAGGGGAGAGGAGGATGGAGCACGGTGAAGCTCGACCAGGGGATTGGGGTGCGTTTGCTGGTACGAGGCGGAACAGAGCAGGAAGGGGGCGTGACGGCTATGCGGAGGTCTTCAAGTGAGCTTGAGGCGGTGAGGGAGAAGAGGGGAGAAAGGTCCTAGATTGCTTCGCGACAGGTGGCTCAGGGCAGGTGCGGACAGGGGATTAGAAGCTGCGATTCAACAGGAAGAGAAGTAGGAGTGCGACGGATGCTGGTTCAGGATCCTGAGTCCGACAATCCGGGTAAAAAAATCCAGATATGGTTATGTTATTTGGGTATTTTTCTATATTAAGTTTTTGATTTCCAAATCTAAATTAGAATTTTAGATTAGTTATTCATCTGCGCTGGGTAAAAGAATGATTTTTTGGGATTAAAATTTATAATAAAATTAATTTAAAACTAAAATAATCAAGTCCCCTTGCTTAAATTAATCACCCAGTTAATTAACCAATTAATTAATTACAGAATTCGTTAAATTGAAGAATAAAATTATTAATTGAATAAAATTAGAATTTTAAAACTAATTAAATTATTAAAATAATTAAAAACTAAAATGAGTTATTTATTTACAAATTACTAATAATTAATTAATCAATTAAATTAATGAATTAATAAAATAACAAGAATGGAAAATTGTAAAAAATAAAAGAATAAAAAAAGAGTCAAATTCATAAGAAATGATTTAATTTAAGAATTATTTAAAATGGCAATAATGAACATTAAAATACATGATTTAAACTAAAAATATTATTTTAAACTACAAGGTACCAAAACACAACAATTATCAATTATTTAATAAATAAACAACATTTTGGTATAAAAATGTTAATAAAAAATATTAAAAGGATGTGGAAAAGAGTGTTAAAAATAGCCACATCATATAACATGATATCCTAAAAGAGAAGGATCATGATTAATCACATGGAACCATAACATAAATATCATGGTAACATAGGAAATACGATGCAACATCCCAGATCCGGGTGCCACACAGCGGGTGCCCCGAACTTGGTTGGTCACATGACCTCAAGTGCTTTTCCCCAAATGCCAGAGACCGTCGACTAGTAGCGAGGGCCTAGGACTGATAGTGAGGAAACTATGCCCTCATTTGTTAAAGTGTAACGCAGTGGAAACAATATAAACATACAAAAGCGGAAGCAGTAAACAATAATTGACAACGGAACTAAAGCAAAAGATAACCAACAATCATATATACGATGATGCAACATGTCTATAATTCTAAGAAAACACCCAAACAGGATACACTGCAATCTAATACAATACAACACAAGGTAAAAAGTACAGCAAAATGAAACCAAAACAGTGCAATAGGAACTCAGCAGCATCGCAAGCCTAAACTCGGTCTCATGCTCTCTTACTCCTCTGCAACAATCATGTACTTGTGTAGGGACCCTTTTATTTATCAACACCTGCATCAATATAATCTATTTGAGTCCAAGACATGACCTAAACAGGGTGTGAGAAATAAATCCCAGTAGCCAACCACCAAAGGCCCGTGCCCAACTGTCAGTGAAAATGTGCAACAGCAGTGTACAATAATGAAATGCAGTAAACTAGGAAGTACACAAAAGTAACCATTCTTACCAGTTATATTGTCATTTTAATAATTATTTAACAATTCAATATAATTGAATTATGAGTTTTCTCAAGACACAATCTCAGCCGACAATCTCTTATACAGTGCCATAGCAGAAACCATAACAGGCTATCTAACAGGTAAAAGATAATAATAATACCAAGCTCGTGCTTTAGCTTGGCAGGTACAACCTAAGAAATCACCACAGTGAATATTCAAAGTGATCATTATCCTCAGACATGCAAATCCTTACCTTCAAGCAATCAGAATCGAAACCCTCAGGTGACTGCCCTCAGGCATAACGAATATTGCCCTCAAGCATATAAGATATTGCCCTCAGGCACGAAAGCTACTGCCCTCAGGCATATGAAACTTTGCCCTCAGGGTAAACAAAACACTGCCCTCGTACATTCCATAGGAAAAACAAATAACCGGCCTGAGCCCAATACATAAGCAAGCAGTTTATATATTTCCTCTCAAGAAAACTCAAAGCATGCTATAGATATGGTATACCCACGGGTAACCTAGCCAAACGACTAAGCAAGGGAACCGCACCCTCGGGGTGGCCCTAGATCAAAGCAACGATCCCAAATAGGAGTTTATACATAATCATAAGATCACCTATGCAATTCAAGGTATCTAAATAGTCAAGGCTTCAGTTACACGACACCCCAAACATGGGCGCGTGGTACAACGGTACACAAAAACAACTCGACAGTTGGAATTAAACACAAGACCACCTACCTCGATCTCCTCTGATCGATATACTTGAAAGGCGCCTCCCGAAATGACCAAGAACAATGTAGATATGAGAAGAACAATTACCCATTCAAACCTAAATAACTTCCCTTAGGGAAAGAATTGGAAGGAAAGACTCAAGATGAGAGAATATCTCACCCGCGCGGTTCAAACGAGATCGATGACGGATGAATCAGAGTCTTGGTGAGCATTTAGGAGCTCCTCCAAGTCCTGGCATCCTCTCCCGCAGCTTATGTGCGTTCTATGCCGCCTCTGCCGAATGAGGAGGCTACTGCCTATTTTTAACGAAAAAACACAACTACACGGCGGGTACTCTCAAGTACCCGGTGTGTACTTTCCATTTTTTAACTGTTCCACTGGCAGCTTCTTTCCACCGCCTCACTATTCATTTGCCGACTGGTTACACGACGTGTATTACGAAGTACACGGTGTGTACCATCGTTCCTCTGGCAGATACTTCCACAACTTTACTCTTCACCTGTCGACTGATTACACGGTGTGTATTACTAAGCACACGACATGTAGTTAGTTTTTACACCCTTAATCTCTGACAAGCCTACACACCTTGTATTTACATCCCACACGAACAAAGTACACGACGTGTATCCAAAAGTACACAGCGTGTACCTATAAACTTGGGATTTTCCCCACATTACCCTTTTTTTTCCAAAAACACTTAAGGAAAAAGGAAAAGAAGAAATCCGTACCTCAAGAATAAGAATCGGGTTCTTACGAACTTCCCCCCTTAAAGAAATTATTCCCCGAATTTCCCTTCCAAGGGTGGTGAAGATAAAGCTGAGAACAACTCTAGCCAATGAGCATGTACGTTGGTTTCCCGCTCCTAGGTTTCATCCTGCACTCGGCCATGCTGCCATATCACCCGTACGAGAGGAATTGACCGGTCTCAGAGACCCTTAATGCCCCCTATCAACAATACGAATCAGATGCTCCTCAAAGGATGCATCAACCTGAAACTCAACCTCCTTGGGCTGAAAAACATGAGATGGGTATGAGTGATAACGACACAGCTGAGATACGTGGAAGACGTCGTGCATAGCCCGATATCTCTGTGGTAACTGCAACCGATAGGCAACCAGCTCGACACTCTCTAGAATCTCAAACGGCCCTACATACCTCGGTGAAAGTTTACCATGTCTCCTGATCCGCCTGTGTCCCAAACTTAGTGAAACACGCAAGAAAAACTGATCCTCGACCATGAACTCCAATGGTCATTTGCGGCGATCAGCATAAGACTTCTGATGAGACTGTGTGGTAGCCATCCGCTTCTGAATCAACTAGACCTACTCTAAAGTATCCTGCACAAGGCGTGGTCCCAGTAAAGCCGCCTCACCTGCCTCCAACCAACACAAGGGTGATCAGCATGAACTACCATATAAAGTCTCGTAAGGTGTCATCTCAATAGTTTCCTGAAAACTATTATTGTAGGAAAACTCAACAAGGGGTATGTGCTTCTCCCAAGAGCCCCCAAAGTCTAGGATGCATGCACGCAACATGTCCTCTAGAACCTGTATTGTACGCTCTGACTGGCCATCGGTCTGAGGGTGGTAAGTTGTGCTCAGAAGCACCTGTGTACCCAGTGCCCTCTGAAAACTCTTCAAAAAATGTGACGTAAAACGGGCATCCCTATCTGAAACGATAGAATGAGGGACCCCATGAAGATGTACTACCACTCGGATATACAACTTTCCGAGTTCTTCAACTCCGAAGGTCTCCTTGATCGACAAAAAGTGAGCTACATTCGTAAGTATGTCCACCACAACCCATACGACATCACTGCCTCGAGGTGACCTCGGTAACCCGGTCATGAAGTCCATCGTGACATCATCCAATTTCCACTCTGGAATGGGTAACTGTTGTAATAGTTCGGCTGGCCTCTGATGCTCCACCTTCACCTGCTGATAGGTGGAACATCTCGTAACAAAACCAGCTACCTCTCTTTTCATACCTGGCCACCAATACTGATGTCTCAAGTCACGGTACATTTTGGTAACTCTAGGATGCACTGCCCAAGATAAAGCATGAAATTCCCGTATCAACTTCTTGCGTATATCCCCTGGAACCCACACTCGTCCATGGATACACAATACCTCATCATCGCCTATCATCCAACCAGGAGGAGGGTCCTCACTTGCCACCGACTCCCGTAGAACTAGACCTTCTAAATCCGATAGCTGTCTCATCCTCACTCTATCCAGGAGGGTAGAAGTCACAGCTAAGGATGAAATATAGGCTCGCCCCTGACTATTATGCACCTCCAAATGCATCTCAGAGAACAAATCCATAAGCTGCCACTCACCACTGACCCCCTGCACTGCCTGTATCTGAGCCCTCCTACTCAATGCATCAGCTACTACGTTACCCTTACAAGTTGTATAGGCAAGCTCTAAGTCAAAGGGCTGAAGGTATTCAACCCACCTTCACTGTCTCAAATTCAGGTCACGCTGGGTAAAGATGTATTTAAGACTTTTGTGGTCTGTAAACACCACAAAATGTTCTCCCAAGAGATAATGTATCCAACAACATAACGCATGAACAACTGTAGCCAACTCAAGATCAAGCGTCAGGTAATTCTTCTCATGTGGCCTCAACTGCCGAGACCCATATGCAACAACTCGATCGCCCTACATCAACACTACTCCCAGCCCTATACCTGATGCATCACAGTAAACTGTATAACTCTTCTCTAGCTCTGGAAGTATCAGGATTGGTACTAATGTCAACCATCCCTTCATCTTCTGAAAGGATGTCTCGTAATATTCTGACCAAATGAACTTCATACCCTTCTTAGTCAAACCCATCAATGGCGTTGCTAAGTAGGAGAAGTCTTGTATAAAGTGCCTTTAGTAACCTACCAGCCCCAAGAAACTCCGTATTTCAAACACGTTCTTAGGCTTCTCCCAGGAAACTACTGCTCTCACTTTCTCTGGGTCTACCACAACTCCTGCCTTTGAGATAATATGACCTAGGAAGTGAATCTGGTCCATCCAAAAGTGGAACTTTGAGAGCTTAACATATAACTGATGCTCTCTCAGTGTACTCAAAATGATCTTAAGATGGGTAGCATGGTCATGTCGAGTGTGAGAGTACATCAAGATATCATCCATGAAGACTATCAGAAAATAATTCAGATATGGGTGGAACACACGATTCATCAGATCCATGAAAACTGCTGGCACGTTTGTGAGTCCGAACAACATCACCGAGTACTCGTATAGATCATGTTTACTCCGAAATGTAGTAAGCGGTATGTCTGTTGGTCTAACATGAAACTGATGATATCCAGATCTCAAGTCAATCTTCGAGAACACTCATGCTTCTTTAAGTTGATCAAAAAGATCATCAATCCTTGGCAAGGGATATCTATTCTTGACCATCAACTGGTTCAACTTCCAATAATCCACACAGAGTCTGAGGGTACCATGCACCTTCTTCGTAAACAAGACAGGTGAACCCCGAGGAGAAGTACTGGGTCGGATAAAACCCCTTTCCCAAAACTCCTCCAACTGGCTCTTGAGCTCTTGCAATTCTAGTGTAGCCATCCTATAAGGAGGAATGGACACCGGTTCCACTCCTCGCATAGGCTCAATAAAGAAATGCACCTCTCGTTCCGAAGGTAGACCTGAAAAGTCATCCAGGAAGACATCCCTGAAACGATTTAACACTTGAGGGAAATCCTTATGACAAGTTCCCTAGTCATCCAGATATAAACTCACGATCTGGGCTATCACTCCTCCTCGCACACGATGCTCGGGTCCAGCTCGGCTCGCCTGGACATCCCATTCACCCTAGTATAGAAACTCTCTACCCTCTGGTGATGTGAAACTCACCCTGCGATGATAGAAATCCAAAAAGTCTTGAAAGGGTACCAACCAGTCTATCACGAGAATGAAATCATAGGTTGTAATCTCTAAGACATAGAGGTCACAAAGAAAGTGACACCCACCAATCTCTAGGGGCACTCCCTGCACTGACGCATACCAGCCATTCTAATTCTCAATGGAGTGTCTAGCATCATGATCTTAGAAGAAGAAGAAACACAGAGTCCAAGGACTGAAAACTAGAAGAGTAAGGAGGGAACATGATAAAGAAAACATTCATGTTTTACCAAACAAGACTACACGACATGTATAATAACTACACGGTGTGTTCCCTTAAGTCTTTCACATGGGCGTGTACTTATGCCAGAACTAGTCGTCTAACACCCCAAACACACGGCGTGTTGTTTTTTCACACAGCGTGTACTTTGAATTTTCTTACCCTAACCAAGTCCTTTTACATGGCTAAGCCACACATTTATCGTTAGAACGAGACTACATGGTGTTTTTGTTCCAGACACAGTGTGTACTAGACGAGCTTCACCGACCCATGTTGTTCGTGATACGGCCAGATACACTGCACACACTACACGATGTGTTCCATAAGTACACGTCGTGTAATAAAAAAGATAACACCGACCCATGTTGTTAGCAACACGTTCAGATCCCAATATTATGCTACACGGCGTGTTCATAATTGACATGACATGTATAAGATAAGATTTCTCTGTCCGTGTTGTTAGTCACATAGGCGGACACATGGTCAACATGACATGGTGTGTACAACCGGTACACGGTGTGTTCCCACAAGGGTTTCCCTATCCCGTGTTTCTGCCCTAGGTACATAGCATGTTTAACCCGCACACGGCATGCACACCACCTTATTTCCCCAGCCACATGGCCAAGTCCACATGGTCTCTCGCCGGTCAAGACTACACGGTGTGTCCCACAGGTATACTACGTGTCCTCAGTAAAAACTGGAAGACATGTTTCCTCTCCCACAAAGTGGGTTACACTACCTTATACTACACGACATGTTCATATAATTACATGGTGTGTACTTAGAAATTTTCATCTCTTACCGAACAGAAGAGTACACAGTGTGTGTTCAAAACTACCCAGCGTGTATTCTGGGTTTTTCCAGATAGTAAGCCTTAAAAACTACTATGAAGTCCCTTATTTCTTTAATTTAAGTGTTGGTATGCCAAATTCCGGTCTGTGGGGGCCCATACTCTCTGTGAACCAAAGTTTAGCACCTGAACTTTTACATTATAGCACAAAACGCAACAAAAAGGCTGAATCATGATACGCTAAATTCCGGTCCAAGAGAGCCCATACTTCTCAGGAACCAAATTTAAGCATCCATAAACCCAACCGTAACATGTAACAATACCCTATCAATAGTAGGAGTATCTAGCAGGGTACCTATCACAACATCATGCATTTTCTAGCACATCATCTATCACAAAAACGTGAAATTTCTAATGCACCTACATGGCATAGAAACTATACAGGACATGTGATTCTAACATGTGCCTAAATGATGCATGAGATGACATACCCTCATCTCATCAGGTTGTAACTAAATATAACCCAAGTATAAAATATAAACAGCACATCTCAAGTGCGTCACCCAATGGTGAAAATCAACTCAATTGTAATAATCAGAAACCAAAAATCTCAATTTAATTTGAGGCAATCCGACCTTTACCTATACACAGGGTATCTACTCTCGGGCATAGTTTATTACTGAATCCCTTACTAATATATCTTTTCTCATTGTCACCAAATAATAAAATAACTTAGAGAAAATAAAATCCTTTGATACCACTTTGTAACGTCCCAGATCCGGGTGCCATACAGTGGGTGCCCCGAACCCGATTGGTCACATGACCTCAAGCACATTTCCCCAAACACCAGAGGCTGCCGACTAGCAGTGAGGGCGTAGGACTGATAGTGGGGAAACTATGCCCTCATTTGTCAAAGTGTAGTGTAGTGGAAACAATATAAACATACAAAAGTGGAAGCAGTAAACAATAATGGACAATGAAACTGAAGTAAAAGATAACCAACAATCATATATATGATTATGCAACATGTCTCTAATTCTAAGAAAACAGCCAAACAAAATACTCTCCAATATAATATAATACAACACAAGGTACAAAGTACAAAAAAACAAAATCAAAGCAGTGTAATAGGAACTCAACAACATCGCAAGCCTAATCTTGGTCCCATGCTCTCCTACTCCTCTACAACAATCATGCACCTGTGTTGGGACCCTTCCCTTTATCAACACCTGCAGCAATATAATCTGTTTAGGCCCAAGACATGACCCAAATAGGGTGTGAGAAATAAATCCCAATTGGAAACCACCAAAGGCCCATGCCCAACTGTCAGTAAAAATGTGCAACAACAGTGTGCAATAATGAAATGAAGTAAACTAGGAAGTACTCAAAAAAAACCATTCCTAACAGTTATATTGCCATTTTAATAATTATTTAACAATTCAATATAATTGAATTATGAGTTTTCTCGAGACTCAGCCTCAGCCGACAATCTCCTATACAGTGCCACAACAGAAACCACAACAGGCTATCTAACAGGTAAAAGATAATAATAAAACCAAGACAGTGCTTTAGCTTTGTAGGTACAACATAAGAAATCACCACAGTGAATATTCAAAGTAAACATTATCCTCAGACATGGAAATACTTACCATAATGCAATCAGAATCAAAACCCTCAGGCATAACAAATATTACCCTCAGGCATACAAGATATTTCCCTCAGGCACGGAAGCTTCTGCTCTCAAGCATATGAAACACTGCCCTCGTGCTAAACAAAACCTTTCCCTCAGGATACACAAAACACTGCCCTCAGTCATTCCATAGTAAAAGAAAATAACTAGGTCGAGCCTAATGCATAAGCAAACAGTTTATATATTTCCTCTCAAGAAAACTCAAAGCATGCTATAAACATGGCATACCCATGGGTATCCTGGCCAAACAACTATACAAGGGAACCACACCCTCGGGGTGGCCCTGGATCAAAGAAACGACCCTAAACAGCAGTTTATGCATAATCATAAGATCACCTATTCAATTCAAGGTATCTAAAAAGTCAAGGCCTCAGCCACAAGACACCCTGAACATGGGTGCGTGGTACAACAATACACAAAAACAACTCGACAGTTGGAATTAAACACAAGACCACCTACCTCAATCTCCTCTGATCGATATATATGAAAGGTGCCTCCTGAAATAACTAATAATAACACATATATGAGAATAACGATTACCCGTTCAAACCTAAATACCTTCCCTTAGGGAAATAATTGAAAAAAAGACTCAATAAGAGAGAAGATCTCACCCGCGCGGTTCAAACGAGATCGACAACGGAGGATTCAGAGTCCTGTTGAGCATTCAGGAGCTCCTCCAAGTCCCGACCTCCTCTCTCACGGCTCTTGTGCATTCTATGTCTCCTCTGTCGAATGAGGAGGCTACTGCCTATTTTTAATGAAAAAAACACAATTACACGGCGTGTACTCCCAAGTACACAACGTGCACTTTCCATTTTTTAACTGTTTCACTGGAAGCTTCTTTCCACCACCTCACGGTTCATCTGCCGACTGGTTACACGGTGTGTATTACAAAGTACATGGTGTGTACCATCATTCCTTTAGCGGCTACTTCCACCACCTTACTATTCACCTGCCAACTGATTACATGGCATGTATTACTAAGTACGTGACGTGTAGTTAGTTTTTACACCCTTAATCACCGACAAGCCTACAAGACCTATATTCTCATCCCACACGGCCAAAGTACAGGGTGTGTATACAAAAGTACACGGTGTGTACTTATAAATTTGGTATTTTTCCCACATTACCCTTGTTTTCTCAAAAAACACTTAAGGAAAAAGGAAAAGAAGAAACTTGTACCTCAAGAATAAGAACCAGGTTCTTACATACGACAACAACATAAGACATGAAATAAAGGTTAATCAATGCTAACTATGTAGAAAATATCACATGGTTTATAAATTCACATAATGGATTAGGTTTAGTCCATAATCCCGTACATAACGTATCATGAGACTAAATCATTAGTCAATGCACTACAGAACTATCTAGGAACGCCAATAATAACATGATCATGATTTCTTTGTTTGACAAAAATAAAATCAATAATAATTCATACCATAATAAATTCTCCTGGAAAGAAAATGGGTTGAATAATCATGCCTCAAATCACAACCAAAGAAAATATCATAATGAAGGAATTTAAGAAATCAGTAAAATAAATCAATAAAATATTAAAAGAAAGGTAAAATAAGATAGGTATACATGTGAGAGAGAATATATATATATATATATTATAAACACTTTATAAAATTAAATATAGAGATAAAGTGAGTTATAGAGAGAATGGTCATAATGAAAAGGAATGAGTGGTTTAGGGAAATACCTTACCTTGAGCCTGATTCATAACATGTTTTATTTGAATTTCTAAATAATAATCATATGAAAGTTATACATTATTGAGAAACTTTTTCAATTTCAGTATTCTGTTTATTTTATTTATTAACATGTCATATACAATCACCTAATCATTTGGTTTCAAGTTGGATGTTTTTGACGATGTTCACCTCATATATCTAAAATCACTTCATGAAGTTTAATATGGTCAATGATATTATTATATAAAAATATACATAATGTTAATAATGAAATATTTATCATTTTTATACATCATTCAAACTTTTAAAACCAATCATTAATTATGGTTGTTAAATATGAACTATATTAAAATCATTGAGCGGGTATGTCGTACATACGCATGAGTAATGTTTCCATTTTCCATAGATCATAATGAAAATAAGGTAAGTGTTATATTATCTTTCAATAAGTATAATTATATAATTAATATCATATAATTTCTTTGAATACAATTATATATACCATCCATGTTATGTGGTAATAAAAAATTAATCACATCGCTTCGTCGGGTGGTAGTGCTCAGCTCACACGAATGACATTATCATTTTTTAATGGATGATGAGGTAATAAAGATTAAAATATATTAAATTTCCTGAATTATTAAAATTTCATGAATATAATATATAAACCTTAAATCAACCATTACAAATATCTTTTTGTAGAAATGATGGAAAATTAATTACATTGGTTTGTGAGAAAGTCGTATTCACCACACACAAACAACGATTTAATTTCCCATTTTATGGAATATGATATGGATTTTAAATATGAAATTAACATAATAAAATAACATTAAATTTTACATAATGGTGTTTTTATATAAACATTTTAAATTAATATTTTAAGGTGTATGAAGAAATAAAAGAATATTCTCAATTAAGAATGATACCTCTTTTTCAGACAACCTATTTAGGATTACACTAAAATCATTCTAAGTATGGTTTTATAACCAAACCAAGGCCTATAGGAAATGGTAATGGATGTAAGTAATGTATTTTATTAGGTATTGTCCAAAAAAATGATTTTTAATTGTGTAATGTATAAGAGAGGAGGTTCTATTTTATAAGTGAGAGGGAGTGACATTTCCACAAATACCCAAAACTATTCAATAATGGGAAGTCACTCATAAGTTAAGGGTCATAAAAATTGATAAATAATAGAGAACATGGGTTAAATGGTTTATAAAAAATAGAAAAATTTAAAAAACATGTTTTAACCATCTTATTCCATTTACCTTAAAGGTTACTCACTTTCCAATTTTAGTTTTTCACTAAAGTAAATAGTTTTTTTACTATTTTTACTATTAATTATGACAAACATTAAGTAAAAATTATCACATAATATTAAATATTATAATTAAAAATATTTAACCCATTTTATTAAATTCATATATGATAATTGGAATAATTCTATTTAAAATTAATTCGGTAAAAGTTAAAAAAAAACAGGTTTTCAAGAAATGTATTGCTCAAGAAAGATATGACTGTATATTAAATATATAGCAAAAAAATAATCATTATATGCCTTCAAATTAATATAAATATATTTATAATATATTAAATTAATTTAAATATTTCCTTACTAGGGGTTATTTTAATTAATTAACATATATAAGCATTATATACTTAAAAATAATTTGTAGAAAACAATGTTTTTAATCATAAAAATAAACCTATTCCAAAATAATAAAAATTTAAGATTAAAATTAAATTATTTATATTATTATAAATAAAATTATTAATATGTAACTTTAAGACCAAATATTAAATATAATAGAACTTTTAAATTACTTTATTTTATAAAAATAAATAACAGTATTTGAAAAATTGGTAATTTTTAATATTCCCTGAAAAATAAAACATTTTAGAAAATACCAAAATTTCACCCTAAGTTAACATTGAAATGATAATTTTAAAAATAAATTTTTTTATAAAATAATATTTCTCAAATATCAATAAATTAATTTTAATATTTTCTCATAAAAATTAATAAAAAATCATTTTTGATTGAAATGTATTTCTAATGAATAATGTGTCTTTATAAAAAGTTGAGTGATTAATTGCTAAGAATTTTTTAGTAAATGTATATTATGTTAGATGATTATAAATATTTTATAAGGTAATTAGTACTATTAATACATGCTAATTTAATGGAATGGTTATAACAGTCGTAAATAATCACAATTTGATTAGGATCAATGTTGTGTGTTGCATACATTTTCATGAATTGTTTTCCTTTTAATAAACTTAGGGTACTGTATAACTTTACAAATAAGTTAATGTCATGTAATGTGGAGGAGATCCATTCCCTATCCCTAGGATTTTATTCTGTATACATAGAAAGTGCAAAGCATGACACATAGCTTGTTAGTACATGTAGTATAGTCTCATAATAAATAAAAATATTAAATTATATAAAAAAATTAATTTTTAATTAAGAACATAATTAAACTACTCGTATTAGATGTTTTGACTATTTAATAATGGCTTTGAAGAATTAATAAATTATTAATTAATTCCTTGTAATAATGTATAATTATTGGTCAAGCCATTTACTTTCCCTATTTTCATTGATGACAGGTATCTCCCACAGAAATAATATGGTCATTAAGATAAAGGTAATAATTACATGATTAATTGAATCAATACAAGTGTATTTATCTTTATAATAATGATTGAATTGAAGTGAATTCTAGCTAGTGTACTTTTTCATATTTTTTGTATGTGTATGAATAATTGTGAAGTTTTAATAGACCTGTGTATGTGTTGGTTTAGTATAATTTTATTTCATGGGTTTGAAATTATTTATTATTAAATTAAATAGTATATCTTATGTTTCACTATCCCACCTTTATTATGTAGAACCTACATGTCCAAGGTTATTTTCTGTATTTATCCTTAACCAATCCTTTGGTTCCCATCACCTATGTGTGAGTTATAAAAAATATATAATAAAAGGAGAATCCTAAGGTTCATAGTGGTGGCTTAAGAAGTAACCAAGAATAAACCAAATTTAATAATACCTAGGTGTACATGTGAAATACTGAAACTTCTTCCAAGAATAGAATAATGAGTATTTACCCTTGGGTCATAGGGTGATTTATTTCCTGCTCAATATATCAACCATTACATAAGCTCATGATCACATAATTTATTTATTTAATTCATTTATGTCTTATGCATGATTTATTTTATGGATGGAAGATCATGATCACCTAAATAAATGGACTAATATGCAATGATGGAATTGAAATAAATGGATTATGCATAGATTATTTATTGTAACATATTAAATACTTAACTAAAATAAACTTAAAATTAACAAGACATGTAAATGATAAAACAATATACCATTAAGCATAAAAAATAAAATCCCTCAATGCACCATTAAATCATAATAAGGCTTACATTAAATTATTTGTAATGAAACCATAGAACTTAGTTTTTGACCAACCATTATAGGGATAAATACTTTTATCGGTGATTTTATAGAAAAATTTTAGGTTTACTTAACCAATTTTCATCAAGAGAAGTAACCCTCAATACACTTGATGTAACTTGGTGGAAAGTGTTATGGAAATCCAAGAAAGTGGTTTTGTATTAGGGTGTCCACATAATTGATTAAGGATATGAATGTACTTAATTGGAAAATGATTCTTACGAAAATACCTTTGAATAGTTAATCAATCCCTCTCTTGTGTTATGAGAAGGAGAATATATATTCATTCCACTACAATTTCTATGTAATTAGACATTATAATTTCAATGGAGATTAACATTGATACATGATAAAATAGTGGGTAAGTTGATGAAATTAAAATTATTATGTCTCATATAATTTGTAATCAAGTAAAATTATAATAATCAGTTTTAAAAATTGTTGAAAAATATTCCAAGAACAACCTTGAAAATAGTATGATCTATCCTTAACTATGAGTATTTCCTTATAAATAAATCTTTCAAGATATTGTTTAATATTTTATGTGATAATTTATTATTAAACAATTTGTATTATATATAGAAATCCCTTATTACTATTATCTCACCCTAGAAGGTGTGAAGAGTTTAAAAGGTTTCCTACTAGAGATATATAGAGGACACATTTAATGTCCATTGTGATATATTATGAATAATGTATAGAGAGATGATAATACATCATATGGAAATATATGCTTACACCATAATAGGTCATCTTGTTTTTATTAATAAAGAGAAGTAATGACTTGAAATAAATATTATTTTAAGTGCACTACATCTATGTAAACTAGAATAAGGAAATATTGTTATTAGTCATGGTTTCTAAAATTTAGGGTATATAGTTGATGCAAAAAAATTTATCTTCAACAAGGATAATATTTTTTCCATTTATATTCTTTTATTTTTATTACCACCTTGTCTTTCATTATCCATCCAAGCTCATATAAACAAAATATAGAAGCTTCTCAAGAATATTTTGACTATACTTCATCAAGAGGATAAGGATTAGTTGAAAAATTATTCTCCTCCCATTATGGTGAGAAGTTTGAAATACAATTCTTAGGATCTGATGGATAATATAAATCCAAAATATCTATAATAATTTTCTTTAAAAATATAGTGAAAATAATGAATAGGAAGATATTTTATTCTTGTGTGGATAGAGTAGATGTAGCAAAAGAAACTGCAATAAATTAAAGAATCCAGAAGATGCATCCAATTGATATATATTAATATAGTTTCTATTCACTACTTATGTATTAAAATACAATATCCAAACAACATATATGTATTTTTATATATTAAGTGAGAAATAATTAAAAGGTTATTGAGCTAACTCAAAAGGAGATGATAAATAGAGATTCCTACATCAGTTAATGAGAGATCACTACTTGTCATTTCCAAAATGGATTGATTCAAGTTAGTAATAAGAGTTTCCAAAACATTTATATCACTATAAAAATAGACAAAATGGCACATTATTTTTAATTTACACTAAAGTTTTTCATGATACTTCAATATTAAATTAATTTTTTAGTAACTGTTGTATCATAGATGTCAATTGAAATTAATTATGAATATAAAATGTAAGGATATAACCTAATTTAGAAAAGATAATTATATTTCAAATAAAACATAAATTGGTTTACTTTTTTTACCCATAAGGTTTTTATATTTCAAATTGAGGAAATATAATAGATATAGAAACAAACTACTTATCTATTTTTTATATAATGAAACCTTTATAAATAAAGGTATCCCACAATGATTTTAAGAGTAAGTTCAACATGGTTGTGTGAAAATTTCTAAATCTAAAGGTAAATTTATATACATCATGATGTTTCTTTAAGAAATTTTAGAATTTCCCAGTGAAATAAATGAGTGCGCATAGAAAGGGCTGTGGAATAACCATGTTGGATTATTGGAGAACATATTATCCAAGTAATATTTTATCATATATGTGAATTAATGGTATTACTGAACTCACATTTAATTTACCACATTAATATCATGATAGGAGTAAATGTAAGATCAATGAAGAGTGTTATATATATTTAATATATTTTATTGTTTCTTCCAAGAAATGTTTTAAAAATATAAGTGCAATAACTTATCATATTCCAAATATATTTTTTAAAATGATATCATTTATACTAAAATATGATAAGAATCTATTAGGACACTACCACATGTGTTTTCTATAAACCAAGTGGTGAAAATTATCTTTAGATATAAATGAACATTATTTAATATTCTGTATCTATGTTAATAATATAATAGACACTAATGATATTAATTTCTAGTCAAGAACAACTATATTTCAATAATGGAAGATTATATCATCAAAGTCAGTGTGAGTGGACATAACCTTTATGGGTTAAGTCTTTAGATGCACAAGGGTTAGAATATGAATGCAAGAATCCACTAAGAATAGTGTGAAAACAATTTTTAAATATACACAGAGTGTAGGGATTCATAATAAAATTAGTTATATATGTTCATTGTGGTTATAGATACATATATTATTCATTTAGATTAATTATTTCTATAAATATTCATTTTTTTAAAAGGTTGGGGCTAAAGCCTCATTTTATTATTTTAAATCAAAGACCTCTTTAGACTGGGTAGAGGGAGACCCATTACAAAGCTCGAAGGACCAAGGCCAAGTTTCCTAAATACTAGGCTTGAAAGCCCATTTTTTGGCCCAAAGGCCCCCTCGGTGAATAGTACTGCTACAGTACCTGGGATGCTACAGTACCTGGGATGCTACATTACCACCACCGCTATAGTTCCTACTACAGTGCCTCTACTACTACAGTGTCACCGCCACTGCTATAGTAATACCATAGGTCATGCTGCAGTGCTGCTATAGTACTCAGAAATTAGTCCCTACTCAGATTTGATCCTGGGTCTTTTGGATGCCAATCAAGAGCCTGTACCACTAGGGTATAGACTCATTGGATCCTATAAATAATAATTAAATGGAAATATGTTAAGGTTTAATAGTATGTATAAATTCAAATAATAGACACCATGTATCAATATTCATAGAATTTGTATCAATAATTCTTCAATGACCTGAAATTGATGGTGAGTTTCCAAGAGAATCTTGACATGGATGGTTTAAATACATTACCACTAATGCATTATTAATTATATAAATATTTATTCTATGAAAAAACCTATACCCCAATCACCATGAATAATATTATTTTGAATATAACTTTTCCATGCATAATTTTATGATCATCATATTGGTCTAATGATAGTCAAATCCACCTCATTTAGAGTAATCCTAACGGTAGATTCTTATATGAAATGATGAAAAGTAAACCCTATGGAATATGTCTATAAGGTATAACTAAAATGGGTCAGTGAAAATATTAAATTCCAATGAGATATGTAGATTAAAAATTTTCATTTACAAATAAATCATGCACAGTGACCATATAATATTCATCATGATGTGAATGAGTTACATGCGTCTCAAACTAGTTTGTGAGAGTGATATAAGTTTTCAAGATATATATGTTCAAAATATATGGAAAAAATTCCATATCTTACCAATTTATCAAGATTAATGAATGAAACTTCTCTAATTATGACATATTATAGAAACCATGTTCTAGGGAACATGATCTATAAAATCATTCCATGGGGTTGAAAAATCAAATAATACTACATATATTAAAAAAGTATTGAAAAATAAAATATGAAACAATTCATGACCAAATATTTGTTGGCATATAATCCTTCTAGTAGAATATAGATGGGAATAAGAATGGATTATTGATATCAAAATAACTTCATAAGTAGAAATTCTAGGAATTTATCTCAAATTCCATTGTATGCACCAATGTTTGATATTACTAATACATAATTCATAGTAGGTGGATGTTAGATAGACCCAATATAAACTCATCAACTGGAAATTAACACTATCCGACATTACTTTGAAATTTGGAATTTGATAACCGTGCTATGAATATAATATTTTTTTTATTTAGGAGTAAATTTTTAATTAAATATTTATTTGGGTATTAGATAAATGTTGAGAAGAACGAGATAACTGATATCGTGTAAAATGATAAGTTTTAATTTTCATTTTGGGAAATAATATTTATTATTGCACCAATTTTCACATACTAGGAATAATAATAATAACATTATTACTTGGAATGGTGTCATAAGAGGTTTAATATATTATTTAAGGGTGTTTGTGAAATTAAATAACATTTTAACCCTAAGCC
Source organism: Viscum album (assembly GCA_963277665.1). NCBI lineage: Eukaryota > Viridiplantae > Streptophyta > Magnoliopsida > Santalales > Viscaceae > Viscum > Viscum album. The sequence goes on from OY728129.1 coordinate 1,442,316,012, forward strand.
TATCTCTATAAATATATGACTATGTCTATTATATAGAGGTTAATCGAGATAGATAAAAATTGAGAATCGTTGTAAAAAATGAATTATAGACCCCACTTTAATGATATAAGAAAACTCTAGACATTCATATCCCTACTCAACCCACTCAATAATTAGTGTTATAATATGATACTTCATGCCCAATATAATTATCAAAGTAATTAAGATGAAAACAAAAAGTTGATTAATCCACTATACTAGCACCAAATCATCCATCAATACTGTTTATAGATTAAAGGAGCATGTTTAAGGTTCTGAACATAGTGGAAGCGCGTGGGTGGATGTTTCCACTTGACCTTTTGTCATTAACGATGATCAATCCGAGATCAATACAACGATAAACGCCAATTTCCACAGATTGAATCACAGAAATGGACAAAGAAAAGAAAAGTCCCAGAACCACAAAGTAGGATCGTTACAAGTTTATTATAATTAATTTAATCAATTGAAAAGAAATACCTTTTGGGTGTTCTTTCTTCGTTGATGTTCTTGATCACGTTTCGGTGTGATTCGTCGTTGCGTCGTAGAAGCCAAGTGTAGACTTCCTCTAGCAGTGATCCACACGTGTACCTTGTATCTCGGGACGTCGCCAAAGGAGTCTCTGGGTGCTAACGTGGATAAACCTTTGCTTGCGTTGTCCGCCTTAGATAGTCTTGATCTGATGGAAGAGTATCCCTCTCGGTCTTGAGATCATTCTTGGAGGAAGATGTTATTTCGGCCTTGAAAGAATTCTACAGAATTGTTGTGTACAATGATTCTATTGTGTGTTAGAAAAGAGTTGGGGTTTGAGGATATTTATAATCAGGTTTGAGGTTGTAGATTTATGACAATAAATAAACGCGTTATGCGTTTTATTTATTTCATTGACTCTTATTTAAAACCCCATGTTGAATAATTAATTCCTTGACATGCGCCCATGCTGATTATAATAAATATCATTTAAAACAATATTATATCCTCAAAATCCCAACTGGAAAAAATACATAGCGTGTATTAATAAATACACAGTGTGTACTTGTTTTTCATTGAAAACTACATGGCGTGTACATTCAATGTACACGACATGTATAACTTTTTTTCATTTATTCATTTCCTTTCCATAAAGAAAACTACACGGCATGTAATAATTAATACATGACGTGTACTTGTTTTCCATAAAAAACTACACGACGTGTAATCTTTAATACACAACGTGTATATCTTGTTTTTCATTTCCTTCTTCCTCCAATCATTAAAATTATATAGGCTTCCTTGAATAATTATTAAACCACGTACAGGAATAATATTTATTCTACTTGAGATACTTGAATACACTTAGTGTGTGACCCTCTAGGCCTCTTTCTTATTGGCATTAGGCGGACTTGCCTAAAGTCCAAGATTACTGTCTAGCAATGGGTCAAGGCACCCAAGAGAAAGAAGTTGACGCCGCATTGATGTATCACCTCATACGAATTCTTACTGTGTAATTTAATACCTTTGTCTCGATATCTCATCAAGAAGGTTTCATGGTAGTGTCATAAACCTATATGATTGATTCATCATTCTTTGACTTCTTGAAATAAACTAGTCGTTTACACCATGGCCATGGAATTTAATGTGATAGTTCTATTTCAATCAAAGGGCCGATATATCAACTTCCATAAATGGAAGAGAAAAATCCTTCCTCAACTTATCCATTAACAACATGTCACTCGTGACACACCCAACGTACCCTACTTCCCGCCAACTGTCTACGTGACGGTTTTCGTCAGTAAATCTAAGTGCGTGAGTCATGACATGAGTTAATGATAGTCTTACAGTCTAAGGACCATTACACATGCTCATAGATAGCAATGTCCAATGACATGAAGACATGCAGAATTTCTACTCGCAGGTCTGTTCTCATAATCTCTAATATTGAAGATTACCAAGTGCGAACTCCATGAGAGAGATTCTCATCTTCTTACGAGTGCTCGCACATGATAGTCTGTATACTATGTGTCCTATCATAGTTTGTCATCCAACCGTAGAACTTTATTTAAGAATATTGTTATAGAATTTCAAGGTTCTCATCACAGCGGGGATCTTCCATGAACTTATCAATGCAACAAATATTCCAGGTCATTATTATATTATAGTCATGAAGAACAATGGAAAATATATAATAAGTGAACATTCATGTAATCAAAGTACAAAATAGTTGGTTCTCAGGACACCAACCCTTACAAACTGCCACTTGGACTAGAGCCAACTGCCTATGACTTTTAGTCCGCTAGACCTCACATGATGATCATGTTTCTGATGATTCAAGGCTTTAGTCAAGGGGTCCGCCACCTTGTCTTCCATGGAAATACTGCTCACTGCAACTTCACCTCTCTAAGAAAAATCTCTCAAGAGATGATACTTCCGAAGTATGTGCTTTGTCCGCTGATGTGACCTTGGCTCTTTAGCAAGTGCCACCACTATAGTATTATCACAATAGAGTGTGGTAGGATCTTTACTTCTCGATACTACATCCATCTCTTGGATGAAGCTTCGCATCAATACTGCTTATTTAGCAGCCTCAGAAGCTGCGATATACTCGAACTCCGCTGTAGAATCTGCCACCACACTTTTCTTTGAGCTCTTCCAGCTCACTGCACCTCCATTCAAACTGAAGATGTATCCAGTCTGTGACTTCATGTCATCTTGATCAGTCTGGAAACTAGCATCTACATGTACTCTAATGACTAGTTCCTCATATCCTCCATAAACCAGGAACATATCCTTAGTACGCCTCAGATACTTAAGGATAGTCTTGACTGCCATCCAATGGCGGTCTCCTGGATCAGCTTGATATCTTCCTACCTCACTTAATGCGTAAGAAACATCTAGCCTCGTACATAGCATATCATACATGACTGAACCAATCACGAATGTGTAAGGGATCCTTTCCATTCTCTTTCTTTCCTCATGTGTCAGATGACACATTTTCTTGGAAAGATGAATGCCATGTGACACTGGCAATAATCCCTTCTTGGACTGTTCCATACTAAATCTCTTCAGTATCTTGTCAATGTATGTACTTTGACTCAGGCCCAACATTCTCTTGGATCTATCACAATGGATCTTGATCCCAAGAATATATGCTGCCTCACCCAAGTCTTTTATGGAGAAGTATTTATGCAACCATGCCTTAACTGACTGTAAGACAGGTACTTCGTTTCCAATTAGTAATACGTCATCAACATATACTATTAGGAAAACAAATACACTTCTACTAAACCTCTTGTAGACACAAGGCTCACATTCATTCTTAAAAAAAATCCAAATTCCGTTACAGCTTCATCAAAACGAATGTTCCATGACCTTGATGCTTGCTTTAATCCATAAATGGATTTCTACAACTTGAATACCTTGTTGGAATCCTTTGGAGTCACAAACCCTTCAGGTTGTGTCATGTAGACATCTTCCTGGAGGTTCCCGTTAATGAATTCTTTTTTGACATCCATTTTCCAAATTTCAAAGTCATGGTAAGTGGTAATGGAGAATAGGATTTTGATGGATTTCAGCATCACAATTGGTGAAAAAGTTTCATCATAGTCAATTCCTTAATGCTGTTTAAAACCTTTTGCAACCAGTCGTGCCTTATAGGTGCTGAATTGCCCCTCCATGTCCAGTTTCTTCTTAAATACCCATTTATTACCAATAGGATTTACATCAACTAGAGGATCTACCAAAATCCAGACTTGGTTTTGGTACATGGAATCCATTTCAGAATTCATGGCTTCTTGCCACTTGGAAAAGTATGTGCCTTCAACTGCTTCCTTATAGATAAGAGGATCATCATTGTTAACCAATAATGAGTCACCATCCTCGGTGACAAGAAAACCATATCGTTCTGGTTCTCCCACCTCTCTCGTGCTCCTACGCAGTTCTTGTGTCTCCGGAATAGATTGTTCTTCCACGGGGCTTTGTGGAATCTGTTCTTGTACCAACCCCTGTGTATCTTGATCATTGACTTCATCGAAGTCTATCTCGCTCCCACTATCTCTTTTGGAGATGTGATCCCTCTCAAGGAATATGGCGTGTCTTGCCACTGTAACCTTTTTTTCTGAGGGATTGTATAGATAATATCCCCTTGTTTCCTTGGGATATCCCATAAAGATATACTTTGTGCCTCGGGGTGAAAATTTGTTACCTGAAGAGGCCTTAAAAAATGCTTCTCTACCCCACACATGTAAATTTGATAACATGGCTTTGCGTCCACTCCATAACTCATATGGAATACCATTTATTGATTTAGTTGGTACTTGATTTAGTATGTGCGCTACTTTTTATAATGAATATCCCCAAAAGGATAATGGAAGACTCACATGACTCATCATTGATCTCATCATGTCCAACAGGGTGCGGTTCCTCCTTTCACTTACACTATTCCACTATGGTGTGTAAGGAGGAGTGAGTTGAGATAGAATCCCAAACTCCCATAAGAAATCAATGAAGTCCTGATTAAGATATTCTCCTCTTCTGTCTGAGCGGAGTTTCTTAATCTTCTTACCAAGCTGGTTCTCAACATCATTCTTGTATTCTTTGAACTGATCAAAAGAATCTGACTTATACCTCATTAAGTAGATATATCCATATCTACTAAAATCATCAGTAAAAGTTATGAAGTACGAGAACCCACCCCTTGCTTCAACTGGAAATGGTCCACACACATCTGTGTGAACTAATTCTAGAAGCTCTTTAGCTCTTTCACCTTTCCCACTAAATGGGGCTTTGGTCATTTTGCCTTGTAGACATACATGACATACACCAAGTAGTTTTAGTTCGAAAGAATCTAAATACCCATCTTGATGTAATTTTATCAAATGTTTCTCATTGACACGACCTTGCCGGTGATTCCAAAGTTGGGTGTGGTATGAGTCATGTGAATTAACTTTGTTATCGATTTCCATTACTTGGTTTGTGTAGTCTAACACATAAAGGACATTATATAAATGTGCCCTACCAAACCAAATGCTATCTTTATAAAAATAGAAACATCCACTTCCAAACTTGAAGATGAATCCATCAGCATCTAATCTGGATAATAAAATAATGTTTTTGGTTATAGAGGGTACATAATAACATCCTTTCAAAACCAAGACCATCCTAGCAGGTAATGTGAGGTGGTAGTCCCCGACAGATACAACAACAAGTTTGGCTCCATTGGATGCTGGTAGATCTACCTCCCCTCGATCAATCTTCCTGAATCTACTTGGTTCCTATATTTGGATTCAGATGTGAGAACCACAAGAAGTATCTAATACCCAATTAGTAGAAATAGATAGATTGAATTCTATAACAAACGCACCTGAAGCTTCCCCTTGCTTCCTTGGCTAGGTGCAGTTTTTTTCCAGTGGCCCTTCTTGCCACATGCGAAACAAACATCATCCTGTTACTTTGACTCCCCTTTGATCTTCCTTTTCTTGGAAGGCCTTGAAGAATCTTTGGGCTTAAAGCTCTTCACCTTACCTTTCCTTTTATTCTCCATGAAGACAAAAGGATTTTCACGATTCATGTCATTGTCCACTTGGAAAATAAGGATAAGAAGATCAGACAGAGACTTCTCAATGTTGTTCATGTTGAAGTTCACAAAAAAGTTTGAGAAGCTCTGGGGAAGTGATGCAAGAATGAGATCGATACCCAGTTCTTCAGGGAGTTTAAACCCTAGAACCTCTAAGTGCTCAATGTAGCCAATGAGCTTGACTACATGAGGCCCAGCTGGGGCACCCTCTCCATGATTTCTCTGAAATAGAGCCTTGGAGATCTCTAACCTTTCCTGTCTTACTCTCTCCTATTATAGATCACGGAGGTGCTCGAGCATGCTATAGGAATCCATGTCTTCATGAGACTTCATGAGCTCACTAGAAATTGATGATATCATCAAACATTGAACATCAAGTGCATCGTTCAAATGTTGATCATAGACTAGGAAATCTTTATCACCCGCCCCTGGGGAAGGGGAATCAGGAAGTGAGGACTCCAGCACATAAAACTTTCGTTCATGGCGTAGGATAACCTGAAGGCGCCTAAACCATTCCTGAAAGTTACTACCAGTGAGGATGTTTTCTTTATCCAGAATTGATCACAGAGAAAATGTGGTTGATGTGTTTGTCATTTTGATTCTACAAATTAAAAGAGCAGATTTATTAGTACTTTCTTGATTACATTTTATGAGAAATAATAAATTTTATTAAGTCTCCCACTATTTTATCAAGTCCCATTGGCCCTCACCATTGAACTCAGAATGTCCAGTTGCTTTGACATTCTAGTGGTAAGGATCAATATTCCCCTTCGCATAACCCCAATAAGGGTTGTTCAAGCTATTTAAAGGTATTTAGGTAGGTAGGTCTTTTCCAACTATGAGCTTACAGTTCCTTGATCTGTTGAGTGGACTCCCCAATCCTGAAATCCTAACTTGGATTTTCTCAACTCTTACCTCCAATATTACATCAAGTCTAGAAAGGGATACTCCTCTTGATGTAATATGGTTGAGTCAACCCAAAACCTTTCAAAAGGGATTACTTTATAAAAGTAAGTGTCCCAACAAGGGTTGGTCAAACACATAGTTTTATTGAGTCTTGCCCTTAATCAGGTAATGGAAGGCTAAGTCTGAATTAATATTGTATTGAGGGATTTTAATCCTTTATTCGTAGTTTTGCATTATCACATGCTTTTTAATATTAAGTGATGCTTTCTTAAGTGATTAACCATGTTCTGATAATGTTTACGCATAGTCCAGTTTTTATTTTATTCCATCTTTGCATGCTTGTTCATTTTATTAACTATGTGATCGCGACAACACATACATAATAAATAAACCATGCAATTTAGACAAAAGTAAAATAATATGGAATGATCATGAGATTCTATTGGTTAGCTTATCTAGAGGTTTTGATAAGCTAACCCTGACCTAGGGAAAAACACCTTGAACCTGGTGGTTCATGTTTTGCAGCTCCCACCTGTCCACCTTTGTATCTTCTTGCCTCAGTTTTTCCTCGGCTTCGGGATTTGAACCATCTCCTCTGGCTTGGGAGATCCTCCATTACATGGGTTTACATTAAAGAAACCATGGGCACGCATGCCCTACATTTTATTAGAAGAAGGCTCGCAGGCCAACAAATTTAAATTAAATAAATTTAAATGAAACCATACACATACAAAGGGTCTTTGGTCTAGCTCATGATCATCCATAGAATGCAATGACATTTACGCAAATTTAGACTTCAAATTATTTTAATCGTTCTTTAATTTAAGATAATTCGTGCTCGAATTCAATTAATTATGATCTTATAATTAATCAATTCTTTATCTTAAATTCCTTTCTGAATTTCCTTGAGATTCTTCTCATCCATATTCCTTGTACGGGTCTTTGTACATTGGAGGAAACCTGGTGAAATTCCATTTTTGGAAAGTACACGGCATGTAGTTTATAATTACACGGTGTGTATTTCTTTTCACTCTTTATCCAAAGTATACGCTAGGGGATTTGGCGTGTTTTCTGTACTTTAGAAATTTTGGAGTACACGACGTGTAGATAAATCATACACGGCGTGTACTTTTTTGTTACGCGGTAACCAGCCTGGCGATCCCGTGTACGCTGTACGCGGCTTATCCTTGTACACGGTTTCACCTGGGCTGGAACGGACTACACAGTGTGTTGATCCAACATACATGCAATGTATTCCGGTTTCCACGTGCCATTCAGTTCTAGTCAACATGGCGTAATTAATACTTAGGAATATTTAATTCACATGGCGTGGTTTGGCGGACCAGTGCCGGTTCGTTGAACCTAAGCACACAGCGTGTAGTTTTAATTACACACCGTGTAATCCCGTGTTGTATAGACAGAAAGAGCGGCTCCTCCGAATGAGTTCCTCATTTTTATTTTAATCAAAATTAAAATTAAAAGTTCGTTTCTGTGATGTGAGTCGAGAAACGAAGGAGGAATAATAGATCTCATTTATTCAGATTTATAGAACGATTTATTTCGAATTGAATCAAATATAAATGCGTAAATTATCAATGAAAATTAAATAACTATAATCAATGTTGTAACCTTGCTCTGATACCATTTGAAGGTTCCAGGAGCAGTAGAAGTGCATGGGTGGATGTTCCCACTTGGCCTTTTGTCATTAACAATGATCAATCCGGGATCAATACGACGATAAACACCAGTATCCACGGATCGAATCACAGAAATGGACAAAAAAAGAAAAGTCCCGGAACCACAAAGTAGGATCGTTACAATTTTATTATAATTAATTTAATCAATTGAAAAGAAATACATTTTGGGTGTTCTTTCTTCATTTATGTTCTTGATCATGTTCTGGTGTGATTCGTCGTTGCGTCGTAGAATCCAAGTGTAGACTTCCTCTAGCGGTGATCCACACGTGTATCTCGTATCTCGGGACGTCGCCAAAGGAGTTTCTAGGTGCTAGCATGGAGAAACCTTTGCTTGCATTGTCCGCCTTAGATCATCTTGATACGATGGAATAGGATCTCTCTCGGTCTTGAGAGTATTCTTGGAAGAAGATGTTCTTTCAGCCTTGAAAGAATTCTACAGAATTGTTGTGTACAATTATTCTCTTGTGTGTTAGAAAAGAGTTGGGGTTGTGAGGATATTTATAATCAGGTTTGAGGTTGTAGAGTTATGACAATAAATAAACGCGTTACGTGTTTTATTTATTTCATTGAATCTTATTTAAAATTCCATGTTGAATAATTAATTCCTTGATATGCACCCACACTGATTATAATAAATATCATTTAAAACAATATTATATCCTCAAAATCCCAACTGGAAAAACTACACGACATGTATTAATAAATACACGGAGTGTACTTGTTTTTCATTGAAAACTACACGGAATGTACATTCAATGTACACGACGTGTATATCTTGTTTTCATTTATTCATTTCCTTTCCACAAAGAAAACTACACGACATGTAATAATTAATACATTGCGTGTACTTGTTTTCCATAAAAAACTACACGACGTGTAATCTTTAATACACAACGTGTATATCTTGTTTTTCATTTCCTTATTCCTCCAATCATTAAAAAGATCTAGGATTCCTTGAATAATTATTAAACCACGTACTGGAATAATCTTTATTCTACTTGAGATACTTGAATACACTTAGTGTGTGACCCTCTAGGCCTCTTTCTCATTGGTATTAGGCGGGCTTGCCTAACGTCCAAGATTACTGTCTAGCAACGGGTCAAGGCACCAAAGAGAAAGAAGTTGACGCCGCATTGATGTATCACCTCATACGAACGCTTACTGTGTAATTTAATCCCTTTGTCTCGATATCTCATCAAGAAGGTTTCATGACAGTGTCATAAACCTATATGCTTGATCCCTCGTTCTTTGACTTCCTAAAATAAACTCGTCGTTTACACCATGGCCATGGAATTTAATGCGACGGTTCTATTTCAATCAAAGGGACGAGATATCAACTTTCATAAATGGAAGGTACAAATCCTTCCCTGACTTATCCATTAACAACATGTCACTCGTGACACACCCAACGTACCCTACTTCCTGCCAACTGTCTGCATGACGGTTTTCGTTAGTAAATCTAAGTGCGCGAGTCATGACATGAGTTAATGATAATCTTCCAGTCTAAGGACCATTACACATTCTCATAGATAGCAATGTATTATGACACCAAGACATGCAGAATTTCTACTGGCGGGTCTGTTCGTATAATCTCCAATCTTGAAGATTACCAAGTGCGAACTCCATGAGAGAGAGTCTCGTCATCTTACGAGTGCTCGCACATGGCGGTATGTATACTCTATGTCATATCATAGTATGTAATCCAACTGTATAACTTTATTTAAGAATATTGTTATAGCATTTCAAGGTTCTCATCACAGCGAGGATCCGCCATGATCTTATCAATGCAACAAATATTCCAGGATATTATTATTTTATAGTCATGAAAAACAGTGAACAATATATAATAAGTGAACATTCATGTAATCAAAGTACAAAACAGTTTGTTCTTAGGACACCAACCCTTACACATGTGTATATCACTATTGAAAGGTTTCTATACTGGGATCCTACAAACTCAAAAATATTAGACCAAAAGGGTTTTAGATGATCAATATTTTTATTTATGTAATATATCATGACTGAGGTATTATTTCTTACAATATATATAAAATAATTATACATTTAATGTGAAAATATATTTTCTTAGTTCTAGAAAAAATTCTTTTCAATATTATTTAGAATAATTTAATTGGTCATAACATCTATGTCTTATAAAAAAAGAAAATAATCCATCGAATCTGAAAAAAAATTAGTCAAGTTCATCCACAAAAAAACATCCACAATGTTTGGAAACATCAAGATCTTACCTCCACTTGTTGTATCTGGACATGGAATTCATTTCTATGAAAAATGTGCAATCCAAAAACTATTAACATTTCATGATTTTATCCTATAATTAGGCTCATATATTAGATTTATCTGTAAAAATTTCAATAAATTTCTTTAATACTAATTCAAAAAATAACTAGATTAATCCTAGTAAAATAATTAAGAACCCATTATATATCAACTAAGATAACCTATGACCCATGATCCAAGGTTGGGTGAAAGAGAAAACACATATTACTTCCATTATACTTACTTAAAAAGGATTTGTTACTAAAATATGTCACTCAATATATATAAAATTACAACCTCAAATATATATAATGATTCCCTATACTCAAAATTTATTTATAGGTATAAATATTTGAAGAATTATGAAATATATTACAAAATAAACTCATTTAATTATAAAAGGATACTATATTAAATCATTAATATGTACTATGACTTCAATCAAGCTAATCCTTCCTTAATAATAACTCATACTCATTTCCAAGCCCAATGGATTTTTTTAAAACCTAGGAAGAGAAAAAAATTCCTTAGTAAGGGATTTTAAAATATGAGTCTTTTAAAATAATTAAAACTCATTGAAAATATTTTCATAAAATAGGATACATTAAATTTAATAAAAAATTGCTTATGTCCAAAAACAAACCGTTACCTTTAAAAGTGAAAAAAGGTTTCCAAAAATCAAATTATAAGAAATTTCTTGGAGAAGAGTTGAAAATTTATAAAACCAACTTGTAACAAATCCTTCAAATTTTATTAAATTAGGTAATACAATCTTTTGGTTTTGAAAATTTTTATAACTATTCCTTATAAATTAACCCAGTAAATTTTAGTAAAATAGTACACAAGCATATGAAAAAACAAGGTTAAAACCTGAACATTGAATACTGTATAGGGCCCACATATCAGTTGGTGTAAAAAGTCCCCTGAGGTTTGGGTTCACTTCATATTCCTAAAAAAATTAACAATGTCTGAGTGCCTTGTTAAAATAAAACATTTTTATAGATTCACTTTTTTAAAAGTAAACCAAATTCATAAAAAGGAATATAAAAAGGAATTATTAGTCGACGAAAACTTTAAAAGTATATTTTTATAAAAACATACATATTTTCAATGAATTATTGACACAAGTCAGAGGTAACTAAAATTTATTAATATAAATGTATTTTATAAACCATAAAGAGAAATGATTTGAAAAATTAACATGAAACATAAGAGAGAAAATTAGTTCATGGAAATATAATAATTAAAAAAAGGACATCTATGAAGGAAAATTATTTTTAAAAAAATAAAACATTTCTTAATGAAAAATAATGTGGTTGGATTATTTTGAAATTAATCATTTTAAATATAAATTAATATATATTTAAAATGGTAAATACTTCTTAAATATCATATTTGAAAAATGTTATGGGAATAAATTTTAGTTTCAAAAACAAGATATATAATGCGAGTTTTGCAAAAAACATAGAAATGAAAATTATATTTTAAAAAATATACTAATATTACATAAAATGAAAATTTCTTAAAAAAACCTTATAAAAAATATGTATTTTTTTAATATTTAAAATATAAAATTTTAAAAATATTTTTATAATCATATAAAAATAAAAGTATCTTATGTTTCTTATAAAATTGATTCTTTTTTAAAAAATAAAAAACCTTACAAAGATTTTTTATTTCCAAAATATCAAAAAACACATAGTCAAATTTTCTGGTAAAAATAATTGAGAAAATATTTGCAATTTTAAAACAATAATTTTATCTTAATCCTTTTTTATTCCCTTAGACATAAAATTTCAACTTTAAATACTTAAAAAGGTTCAAAAAATATAATTTCATTTCAAAATATTTTACTCCATTATAAAGAAACACATAGAAAATATAAGTTTTTTAAAATACTTACCTCTCTAAGGGGGTTTTGAAAAGTTAGAAAATACAATTTTATTTTAAGTAATCTTTATCCATTATATTAAATGATACTTTTCTAAAAAATCCTAAAAACATTGAAATTAATTAAAAAATGGGGAGTTTTGTTTTAAAATTTAAAATAAAAATTTTAAAAAAACCCCTTAAACATAGCTTCAATAAAATTTAAAACAATTCACATTCATATTTTATTTTTAAAATTAATTTTATATTCCCTTAAATGGTTTTCTAACAAAACACCTCAACTACATATATTTTTTCCTTTAACTTCAACCCTTAAAACACAGTCTTTATCATATCACTTTATTATAAACAAAAATATGGTTATTTTTTTTATAAAAGTAAAATAGTAGAGTCCCTTTACCTAAGGAACACCTTTATATATCTATCTCCATGTTTCGATTATTATATATTATAATACTTAAAAAATTTATAGTATGTTTAGCAATTTGCAAAAACCCTTAAACTATAATTGGTTTATCTAGTTATTATCTACATGTCATAGTTTACATGTTCTTCATTATTTATTCCACACTAACTTACTCAATAATTCACTTGTATATTTATATAGTTTCACCATTTATGGTTCCTACATAGAAAATTATATATACATATTCGATAAACGACCCTACGACAGTTGTAGGCCAAAACAAAGATGACTAACTACACTCTATACTTTCATTTTTAGAATCTCATCTGGTGTATCCCAATATATAATGTTGATATTTCAATATATATATATATATAACTTGTAAATAACCTTTTACCAACACAGCTTGTGTCATGACCCGTCCCCCGGGGCCCGTGTCGTGACTACCCCAAGCCCGCCATCCATAGGCTAGGGGATGACGACTAACAAAAAAGGCGTAAATCCCTAAACTGGGAAGGTATTTCTTTTATAACTTGAAAATGAACACAACAGAGTATGATCTGGAAACAAAACACTAAATAAAACTGTATACAAAAGGAGTGTTGTAAAGTAAAAACGGGCCGAAAATACAAGCCCAACTATAAAGTACAAGGAAACTGAAAGTAGAAGTACTAGAAAAAGGAAAAATAGCTCCTAGATCATCCACCGGGAAATCCCACCTGAAGGGTAGGTACAAATAGCCTCTGCAACACTCCACGTCCATCCGTCTCCTCCGTGCACCGTCACGCCGAGTGGTCCATCTCTGGGTACCGTCCAGTCCTGGTACACTCAGCCTCGGTCAGCGCTATCTGTCGTCTGCATCCAACACAATGAGGTGCGGGCATAGCCCATTCATGAGTGAGTATAATGATACTCAGTAGGGACCCCAAGACCCTCAATGTCTCACAAAACCAACAAGTATAAACCACAAATAATGAAATCAAAAGATAACCCAACTTAGGTATATACCCATACATATACCTAAGTTATTAAGTATTCCATCTCAATCATGAGGTAAACACATAAGTTACTGACTCAGCTCACACCAGGAATTATTCTAGGGGTGGTATCAAGTAACATTTTCAATCACAACATCGAACACCTCGGATGCTGGATAACTCCTCCTCTATTGAGTACAATGGGCCTACCACGTCACACAGAGGCGCTTCCCACTAACCTTGGACAGCTAAGGTACTCATCCTATCGAGTACTGTGGGTCTTCCACGCTCACACAGAGGCATTCCCCACCGTTGGTCTGCCACGTCATAGAGAGGTGCTCCCCCTCGTAGCATGCTGAGGTACTCCTCCTATCGGTTTCTATGGGTCTACTGTGCTAACACAGAGGCGCTCCCCACTGGGGGTTTGCTGCGACACCAAGGTGCTCCCCACTGGGTAGTCGAATAAATCTGAGTCTAATCGGTCAGCAGTCGTCAGGTCTCAGCTAGCTACTAGGTCTCCACACTATGCTCGATCGTCTCCGGGAGGATCTGCTCCATGAGCTAATGGTCAAAACTCCAAATGTCACGAAGTCCAATTTAGAAATATCTCAAAGGTCCTCCACGCCATAGGGGTATCAACACAAAAGACGACATGTCAAACGGACGCCCGATCTGTGAGTTATTAAACTTTTAGTCCAGGGGGGCCGGTTGGATTCGTGCACGACCCAAACTGAATATACCTCAACTTTACTCTGAACTCCAGAGGGGTAAAATCAAAGGGACCATCGTGCTCGAAAAAAACCAGCGCCACTGACAGTTTGTAAAATGGTCATCCAGTGGAAAAGTTATGGCCAAAGAAAGTAAAGGGTCGGTAGTGGGCCGGGTCCAGTCTGACCCGGTTGGACCGACCCAGTCCAAGTCGACTCGGTCAGACCTAGGCCAGACTGTTAGGTTCGGCCCGACCCGCTTGGCCTAGCCCAGCAGGACGTGTGGGCAGTTCGACCCGGGATCAGAGACGATTTGGTCAGTGCCACGAGGGGCGCGACTCAGTGGCATGAGGTGCGTAGGGTGCGTAGGCCGCACAGGGAGCACAGGTCGGCGCGGTTCGGCCGAGCGCACGGGAGGCGGCCGGGCTGGCCAATGGGGCACGACCAGGCAGGGTGCCAGGTGGGATGGTGGGAAGCCAGGCAGGCCGGGAGGCAGCCGGGCATGGCACCAGGCAGGCCAGTGGGAGGACGGTCAGTGCACCAGGTGGGTTGATAGGCGGCCGGGTGGGGTGACCGGGCAGGGCGCCAGGCGGGCGGCTGGGTAGGCCGGGTGGCGCAGTTGGGAGCCGGGGGGCACGAGCAGGCCAACGAACGGCTGGGAGGCCGGTGCGGCTCGAGCCAGCGTGCAGCGCGGTTCAGTCCGAGGTGGTGAAGCTGATTCAGTCGGAGCACTGTGAGGGCGGCACAGTTCATGGAGGCTGCGGGTAGCGCGACTGTCACCTTCATCATCCCGTCACCTCGTTGTCTCATTTCCATACCTAATATCATCATAAGCAAGAATGACAGAGGGTTCGAGCCATGTTGGTTTGGCCCACAACCTCCATGTTTAGGGTGGTAACTTTTGTCTCATTAATAAATAAGAAAGATGACCTTTAATTGTTTTACAACCATTGTAATGATTCCTTTCTAAACGAAGAAGAAAAAAAGTAGAATTACTCAAATTAACCCCCTACACTTTGTTCGATGTTTGTCGACGTTGGCATGGGGAAAAAGATGGATCGTTTCGAAAAGATGGTCATCGGTGTCGTCAGCGTTTTCCTCGATCTTTAGTTTGTGCGCCGGCTCGTCATAGTCGAAGACATCCTACGCCGGAGTAGGTTCTGAGGAAGGAAGTCGAAGTCGCTTTTCACCGACGTTCTTCATTGGAAGAAAGCGTTCTATGTGGAGGAAGCGTAATCCTCCAAGTGTTTGGAATCACGTCACTTTACCAGCACTTCATCACTTGGTGAAGCCATCCCAAAACCTCATCCCAAGCTTCCTATATATAGGAGAGGGAGAGTGGTAGGTAATGATCATTGGAATTTTTGACGGTTCATTTATTAGGAACCTTCCTAAATTCTAACAATACAGTTATTTAAATTTAAAAGGAGCAGGATAATTAAATTATGAGGGAACAATTTAAGAGGTGTGTTAGCTATAATTATTGGGAGGATACCAAGAGGCTCACCCCCACATTTAATAGGGACTTGAGAGGTTTTTCCCAATTAATGGGAGGTTTAAAAACCCAGGTAGTCCCCATCACCATAACCTCTCCAGGGAGGTTGCGGTTCAGGTGGTCCCCACCACCATAACCTCTCATGGGAGGTTAAGGTGTGGTGGTCCCCACTTCAAACTTCCATGTAGAGGTTTAGCTCCGATAGACCCCACCTTAAATATCCGCATGGAAGCTCAAAATAAAATAAAATGAAGTTTATTTTATTTTATTAATTCCACAAAAAACTCAAAAACTAACTTTCACCCTCGACCAACTACCATCGAGGTGAAAGTCTCCTTAAGAGAATACTGGCGTTGTGAGTCAACGGTGCCCTCAGATTTCAATTCTGAGCACCGGTTCAAAAGTTACAAAAAACCGCTCGCGCATTTACTGAATGTACCTGAAAAAAAGTTCAGAAAATTATTATCAGTCACCCTCAACCTGTTCCGATTTAGGTTAGGCTTTACCTAGGTGAAAAACACCCCAATGAACCCAGCGGTACTCTCATATTTTCAATCCAAGTTATCGTTTAAAATTTATGAATTTTACAATAAAATAATTTTCACTTAATTATTTTATTTACGACCAAAAACTAACTTTCTCTAGTGGCATGTGCTAGCCAAAGTTAGTATCTGCTAAAAGAAATCATACCCTCACATGTTCATCGGGGGTCTCAGATTTTTAATCTGAGTTACTGTTTGTTAGTTATAAGCATTTGAAAAATAAAATAATTTATATAATTATTTTATTTACGATTATGCCATTTTTGGGTTTTCTTACAGGAGGCCCACACCGACAAATATTAAGTCACGCCTAGGGTAAAATCTCCATCCTGAGTGCAATGGTACCCTCAGATTTCCAATCTGAGTAACCTTTTAAGAGTTATTCCACTATTTCAGGAAAAATGCTTACACACGTTAACTTAAGCTTAACAGAACTTCAATAGATCATTCCGAGCACTCTGAGCCTCGGAATTACACGCCGTTAGATTTCACAGACTCATAAAATTACCATTTAATTTAAAAAAAATTACATGTAAATTCTGGGTCTTTACATTCTCCCTACCTCAGGGCTCTATGTCCTCGTAAGCCAAAACTCATACTAAGGGAACAAGTGGGGGGTACTGAGCATGCATCTGAGGCTCCCATGTGCTCTTTTGGAGATTCTCGTGCTGCCAATGAATGCACACCAGATGTATTGACCATCCACGAAGGACCCACTCCTGTCAATCCTCAATCTCTACTGGAACCTCCATAAAAGTTTCCCCATCGTCAAAATCCAGCTCGCCATGATCGTTGATGTGGGAAGGGTCATGCACATATCTCCTCAGATGGGATACGTGGAAGAAGTCATGCTCATGATGCAAATGATGTGGAAGAGCTAAGTGGTAATCCACCTCACTAACTCTACTGAGGACCTGAAAAGGACCGATGAACCTCAGAGATAATTTGCCTCCTTGGCTAAATCTCTATAAACCTTGTTGAGGTGATACCCCTAGAAAGATGTGGTCTCCATCCTCGAACTCCAAAGGACCATGTATCCTATTGGAATACGAATTATGCCTGCTTTGTGCAGTCTTCATCCACTCCTGGATGATCTACACCTTCTCTATGGTATCCCATACCATCTCTGGTCCCACTAGTGCTGACTCCCCTAGGTCAGTCCAGCACAAAGGTGATATGCAAGGTCGCCCGTACAACACCTCAAAAGGTACCATCCCTATGGTGGAGTGATAGTTGTTTTCATATGAAAACTCCACCAAAGGTAAGTGATCCTCCCATATGTGAATGAAGTTAAGGACACAAACACACAACATTTCCTCGAGGGTCTGAATGGTCCGCTCAGTCTGACCATCCGTCTGAGGATGGAAGGCGATGCTCAAATGAAGCTGCATCCTTAAAGATTCTTGAAACCCCTTCCACAGCTGGGAAGTAAAATGTGAATCACGTTCGGAGACAATCGTTAAGGGTGATCCATGTAACCACACAATCTTCTGCACATAGAGGCATCCCAAGCTCTCTACCAAACCCTGTTCTTTGATCGGTAGGAAGTGGGCCGACTTGGTGAGTCGGTCAATGATCACCCAAATTGAGTAATGAAACCTGGATGTATGTGGAAGTCCTGTCACAAAATCCATAGATATCCAATCCCACTTCCACTTTGGGACCTCTAAAGGATGAACCAAGCCTGATGGTACCTAATTCTCCGCCTTCACTTGCTGGCAAGTGAGGCATCGAGAGATAAACTCTATAACTGATTTCTTCATTCCTGGACACCAGTGCTATCGTCGGAGGTCCTGATACATATTAACCACTTCTGGATGTACCGCTAGAGGGGATGTGTGGAACTCCCTTAAATCTTCCTCATGAAGTGACAATGGTACCATGGTATGTCCTCTGAAGAGGATGACGTGCTCCCCACCTTCAGAAAATCTCCCAGGTTTCTGTCCTGTGGATATCTGAGCATGTCGAGCCTCTCACTTAGTGTCTCTGTGCTACGCCTCCCTGATTTTCTGAAGGAGTGAGGGAGTGACTGTAAGAGACTGAATAAAATCTGCTCCTTCTTGATCCAAAAATGATATCTACAAATCGGCTAGCTGCTATGTCGCCTCACTCAGCTGATGCAGGCCATACCTCCTGCTGAGTGCTTCTACTACCATGTTCCCCTTCCCAGAAGTATAGACTATCTCAAAGTCAACTTCTATTGCAATGAGGGTGAGGTTGGCTGACTCATGAGTGACTGGTTGTGCCCTCCTATGCATGAGTTTATCCTGTGTTTCCTAGGTTTCCTTTTTTGCCGACCAAGTAAAAACCTCATTCCAACATTGTAGATAAACCACAACCTCTTTTCCTAATACAATTAATCTGAGTGTGAACTGTGGATATCAAGTAGAAACCCAAACTAACGTTGTAAGGCCTCGACACTGCCACCAAGAGCTTCCAACCAAAACTCTTGCCTCAATGGTTATATCACACCATTGGCACAAGTGTGATTATCGAGTCTCCTCCCAAAGGTATCTCCAGACATGAGGGTCAAGTCAACATTTTAATCAGAAACTCTCAGTCTTGGACAAGATTTGTGGAAGGAAGGAATGATTGGTACCTATGTCTATTGATATGGAAGCTAGTAGTTGACATATACCGTACCTCGAATCATTCCTGGAGCCATTGGGTCGCACTCCTTGACCGTATGCAACAACTCTCTTCCCCTGTCCTCCAGCTCCCTTAACTTGGTGGAGTCCACAAAAAGGGAGTGGTTGTAACATGTAGAAAAGTACACCACCACATACTGCTCTCCTAGCTCTACTTCCACATCTGCTGCCCTGTAGATTCATCTGTCACTAACACATCCTCTTCCTAAAAATTTTTACACGCCCAAGTTTCTGAGACTGGCACCAGTTCCCTGCTTTCCCACTACTAACATTCACTGGCTGTATCCGTTCATCCAAAGAACTTTCAACCAAAAAGGTTCTATCTATCACCATAGCATAAGTAGGAATGCATAGAGGAATAATATTGGCTCATATTTCCTTTAAACACACCTCGCTCGGATTTTTGATCCCTGAAGCACTGATCGTATCGTATTCATCGAGTACTAGGAAAGATCGGTACGCCTCGATGAATACTCAACTACCAACATGTCATCCTACCGAACCTGTAGAAGTTCTAGAGAACTCTCAACCACCTACTCAAGTCAGTCCTCAGCATCCTAGAAGTCAGGATCACCTCGGAACCTGAGGGGTATCTGATGCTGAAACACGTGTAAGAAACTAAGCCTACAAGTGTCCTCTACCGGTACCGCCAGTTGTAACTTCTGACCAACGGGTAATGATATAGCTGGAACACTACCTGAAGGTACTATCTCGGTCAATGATCCATGTATCAAATCCTCATCATTATGCATACCATCCTCATGGTCACTCATCGAAAAATACTAGAAGCTATGATCATTGTCTGCTCTACTGGTGTCTCTACTAGATGGGGAACTCTAGAAATTGCCTCCAGCCAGCCCTCAGCTGCGTGAGAATCTGTCTTGCCTTGAAACATCAAGGGCCTCTACTACTAGAACTCGTGAAACGTGCTCATTCGGCGTGCACCGTCTGCTAGTGTGGCTGGTGGTATATACTTCCCAACGGGTGGTGGTGTTATTGGCACACAACCTAAAGGTGCCAAAATTGTAAGAGGGCCCTGCACCGGAGCCTCATTGCTCGGTGGGATATCAGTGCATACAACTTTTGGAGCTCTAGCCGGCTATCTGTGTGGAGGCATTCTGATGAGAATCAGGTGATCTATGGTCAAAAGGTTATACCTAGTGAGCTAACTTAATAAATCACAAAGAAAACACACATGCAATCAGTGTTTTCGTGCACTGAGTCGGAAATCATTAGTCAGGGTCCTGGTGTATAGATACGTCGGCCGCTGCACCAACACTGGACTCCCTGAACTGAAAACCAAACTCACTAAACTTAACACTATTTATTCATAGAAAAGATAATAGTCCTATGTTATATAGTATAATTGACTCCTCTGATACCAA
The DNA here is from genome assembly GCA_963277665.1 of Viscum album. Lineage (NCBI taxonomy): Eukaryota > Viridiplantae > Streptophyta > Magnoliopsida > Santalales > Viscaceae > Viscum > Viscum album. The sequence continues at coordinate 1,442,336,514 of OY728129.1, forward strand.
TTTTTCATGACCCGTCCCCCGGGGCTCGTGCTATAACTACCCCAAGCCCACCTTCAATAGGCCAGGGGCTGGAAACTATCACCAAAGGCGTAAATCCCTAAACTGGGAAGGAATTGTCTTTATAACTTGAAAACGCACACAACATAGTATGATTTGGAAACAAAACACTAAATAAAACTGTATACAAAAGGAGTGCTGTAAAGTAAAAAGGGGTCTAAAATACAAGCCCAACTGTAAAGTACAAGGAAACCAAAAGTACAAGTACTGGAAAAAGGAAAATCAGTTCATGGATCATCCACTGGGAAATCATACCTGAAGGGTAGGTACAGATAGCCTCCAAAGCACTCCACGTCCATCTGTCTCCTTTGTGTACCGTCACGTTGAGTGGTCCACCTCTGGGTACCATCCAGTCCTAGTACACTCATCCTCGGTCAGCACTATCCATCGTCGGCATCCAACACAACTAGGTGCGGGCATAGCCCGTGTAAGGGTGAGTATAACGATACTCAGTAGGGACCCCAAGACCCTCAAGGTATCACGAAACCAACAAGGATAAACCACAAAGAATGAAACCAACAGATAACCCAACTTAGGTATATGCCCATACATATACCTAAGTTATTAAGTATTCCATCTCAATCATGAGGTAAACACATAAGTTACTGACTCATCTCACACCGAGATTTATTCTAGGGGTAGTATCAAGTAACATTTCCAAGCACAACTTCGAACACCTCGGCTACTGGAGAACTACTCCTCTATCGAGTACAGTGGGCCTGTTGCATCACACAGAGGCACTTCCCACTAACCTTGGACTACTAAGGTACTCCTTATGTTGAGTACCGTGGGTATGCCGCATTCACACAAAGGCGCTCCCCACCGTGGTTTTGCCGCGTCACACAGAGGCTCTTCCCCTCGTAGCATGTTGAGGTACTCCTCCTATCGAGTACCATGGGTGTGTCGTGCTAACACAGAGGCACTCCCCACCATGGGTATACCGTGACACCAAGGCGCTCCCCACTATGCTAGTCGAATCACTCCAAGTCGAATTGGTCAGCAGTCGTCAGGTCTTAGATAGCTACTAGGTCTCCACACTATGCTCACTCATCTCCGGGAGGATCTGCTCCACAATCTACTGGTCGATACTACAACTATCACTAAGTCCCATGAAGAAATATCTCAAAGGTCCGCCACACCATAGGGGTCTCAATGCAATAGACGACATGTCAAACTGATGCCCGGTCTGTGAGTTATTAGCCTTTTAGTCTTGGGGGCCTGATTGGATTCGTGCATGACCCAACCAGACTGTACCTCAACTTTACCTCGAACTTAGAGGGGTAAACTCAAAGGGACCGTCGCGCTCGAAGAAGACCAACACTGCTAACGGTTCGTCAAATGGTCATCTGGTGCCAAAGATATGGCCAAAGAAAGTAAAGGTTCGGTAGTGGGCCGGGTCCGATCCGACCTGGTCAGACTGACCCGGTTCAACCCAGTCTGGGTCAAACCGGTCAAACCTGTTGGGTTTGGCCCGGCCCATTGGGTGGACCAGACTGTTAGGTTTGGCTCGACCCCCTGGGCCCAGCCCAGCAGGCCGCGTGGGCCGTTCGTTCTGGGATCAGGGGCGGTTCGGTCAGTGTCACGAGGGGTGCGGTGCAGTGGCATGGGGCGAGCAGGGCACACAGGTAGGCGTGTTTCGGCCGGGCATAAGGGAGGCGTCCGGGCAGGCTGGCGGGGCGCGACCAACCAGGGCGCCAGGCGAGCCGGCGGGCGGCCAGGCAGGCCAGAAGGCAGTCGGGATGGGTGCCAGGCGGGCCAGTGGGAGGTCGGGCAGGGCTCCAGGTGGGTCGATAGGTAGCCAAGTAGGCCGGGTGGTGCGGCCGGGAGTCGAGTGGCATGGGCAGGCCGACGGGCGGCTGAGAGGCCGACGCGGCTCGGGCCAGCGGGCGACGCGGTTTGGTCTGAGGTGGTAGAGCTGATTCGGTCAGAGCGTCGTGAGGGCGGCGTGGTTTGCGGAGGCCATGTATAGCGCGACCATTGCCTTTGTCGTCTCGTCGCCTCATTTCTTAGTCTCCATGCCGAAGATCATCATAAAAAAGAACGACGGAGGGGTCGGGCCATGTTGGTTTGGCCCGCTCCCTCCGATTTTAGGGTGGTAACATTTGTCTCATCAAGAAATAAGAAAGATGAACTTTAATTATTTTACAACCACCACAACTATTCCTTTCCAAATGAAGAATAAAAAAAGAAATTAGAATTACTCAAATTAACCCCCTACACTTTGTTCAATGTTTGTCGATGTTGGTGCGGGGAAGAAGACGAATCACTGGGAAAAGACAAATGTTGGTGTCGTCAGTGTTTTCCTTGATCGTTGGTTTGTGTGCCGGCTTGTCATAGTTGAAGACACCCTACGCCGGAGTAAGTTCCGAGTAGGGAAGTCTAAGTTTCTCCTCGCCGGCGTTCTTCGTTGGAAGAATGCATTCTATGTGGAGGAAGCGTAATCCTCTAAGTGTTGGGCATCGCGTCACTTTACTAGCACTTCGTCTCTTGGTTAAGCCATCCCAAAACCTTCTCCCAAGCTTCCTATATATAGGAGAGGGAGGGAGGTAGGTAACGATCATTGGAATTTATAACGGTTCATTTATTTGGAACCTTCCTAAATTCCAATAACACGGTTATTTAAATTTAAAAGAAGCAAGCTAATTAAATTATGCTGGCGCAATTTAAGAGGTGTCTTGGCTATAATTATTGGGAGGACACCAAGAGGCTCCCCCCACATTTAATAGGGACTTGAGAGGTTTCTCCCAATTAATGGGAGGTTTCAAGGAGGTTTAAAAACCCGTGTGGTCCCCATCCCCATAACTTCTCATGGGAGGTTGTGGTTTGGGTGGTACCCACCACCATAACCTCTCATGGAAGGTTAAGGTGTGGTGGTCCCCACTTCCAACATCTATGTAGAGGTTTAGCTCCAATGGAACCCACCTGAAATATCCACATAGAAGCTCAAAATAAAATAAAATGAAGTTTATTTTATTTTATTAATTCCACAAAAAACTCAAAAACTAACATTCATCCTCAACCAACAACCATTGAGGTGAAAGTATCCTTAAGAGAATACTGGCACTGCGAGTTCAACAGTACCCTAAGATTTCAATTCCAAGCACCAGTTCAAAAGTTACAAAATGCCGCTCACGCGTTTACTGAACGTACCCGAAAAAAGGTTTGGAAAATTATTATCAGCCACCCTCAACCCATGCCGGTCGAGGTTAGGCTCTGCCTAGGTGAAACACACCCCAACTAACCAAACAATACTCTCATATTTTCAATCCGAGTTACCGTTTAGAAGTTATGAATTTTAAAATAAAATAATTGTGACTTAATTATTTTATTTTCAGCCCAAAACTAACTTTCTCTGGCAGCCTGTGCCATCCAAAGTTAGTATCTTCTAAAAGAAATCATACCCTCACATGTTCAGCGGTGGTCTCAGATTTTTAATCCGAGTTACTTTTGTGAGTTATAAGCATTTGAAAAATAAAATAATTTATTTAACTATTTTATTTACGATTATTCCATTTTTGGGTTTTCTCATAGGAGGCCCGCGCCGACAAATATTAAGTTACACCTAGGGTAAACCCGCCATCCTCAGCGCAATGGTGCCCTCGGATTTCCAATCCGAGTAACCGTTTAAGAGTTATTCCTCTCTTTTAGGAAAAAATTCTTACGCGTGTTAACTTAAGCTTAACAGAACTTTGACGGATTATTCCAGGCACTCCAGGCCTTGGAATCGCATGCCGTCAGATTTTGCAGACTCGAAAAATTCCCATTTAATTAAAAAATTTACATGGAAATTCCGGGTCTTTACACCTTGGGGAGAAGAATATGGCTTAAGCAATACCCTACCGTCATCCGATCATCCATTGATATCTTGGATCCAATGAGTGATCCCATCAATGAATGCTTATATATATATATATATTTATTAAGAATAGTGGATTTCAAGATGTGGGATGTTAAGGAAATTGGTTTTATGCCTAAAGTAGGAGGAAGAATATGACAAGTTTTATCATCATTTTTAAATAGGTTTCATGCGAGTTTTAAATTGAGGTAAATAGTTTCATGCATAGGCAATAACACATTGAGCTTTCCCTTGGCCATGAGCTCGTATATAAGATTCTTTGTATCATTTTACTCTTTTCTATGGAACTAGGGTCAGCTCTCGGACACAATTACCTTCTCACCTCACCAGTGTGTGGCCACCTTCATACACCCCTGCTCCGTTGTTTGTCTTGCATGCACCCATGTCTAACCTAAAGTTTCTCCTTACCTTTGAGAACCATTGTTTAAAAAAACAATGTAGGATGGCCCCTATTTTTTCTCATATAATTAATTATTTATTTTATTAATGATTCTTTCTTATAATTTTGAAAATTTAATTTTTATTACCGAATTATCATTTCTGATGTTGGAATTTTATTACCTATAAATTACAAATATGTTATAATATTAATTACTAATATAGTTATATTTTTTAACAAAAAATTTACTAAGTATGTATATTACCAATCTATTGTATAATTAAAATTTTAGAAATTAAAATTATTTATATAATTTTAATTTGATCTATAAATATGTAATTTATATTTTCAAATGGTGTGTTGTATTTATTCCTTAGCTAAAAATAGACTTATGAAAATATACTACATACTTATAACTTTAGTAATTATAATTCTAAATTATTATTAAAATATTATAATTTTAAAGTTTAATTATTGATCAATTAAAATTCATATAATCAATTTTAAAAAGTTTTATTATTTTTATTGTTGTTTTTAATTATGATTAAATATTTATAATAATAAATTTAATTAAAATTGATATTTTATGTGTTATAATTTTTATATATCTTGGTAATCATTATATCAATAGTGGAATTTATTATTATTATTAAACATGTTCAGTTTTAAATAAAATTTATTTATAATACTTTTATTCCTCAAAATAAATTACTTATTTATGTCTAATTAATGTACTATGACAAATACCATATTACTATTACAGATATTTTTTAATTTAATTTAATTCAATATTCTTAAAATAATATTTAAATTTTATAATACTGACTATATTTCTATATAATGTAATAAAAATATATATGAATTACCACCACTTATCATCATGTAATTCTAAATTATTAACAATTAATATATTACCCATATTTTCATTATTAATTAACTTCATAATAACTAATTTAATAAATATTAATATGGTTTAGATTATATAGTTTGAAATACAAACATAATAAGTATAATTTTATAATAATTATTACTTTAATGTTAATATATATATAAATTAAACTCCTGACCAATTTATATAAATTTTTTCTATATATTATTTTCAATATAATTCACTTATTACATGATATATATATATATTTGATTCAATTTAATATTTAGTAAAAAATAATAAATGCTATATTATGTTTTAATTTTATATTTATTATCATTTATTAACAAATTTTAAATAAATTCGTATTATTAGGAATTTTTTGAAATATTTACTATAAAATAATTATAGATTTGGTTAATATAGAAATTTTTTATCAAAATATTATTAAATGAAATTTTATATTCAATGATGTTTACTCTAAAATAAATGGATTATTTAAGGAAATAAATAGATTATAATTTACTTTTAGACCATAATTAAACTAAAATGGTTTTTAATAAAAGAATGAGTTTTTTATAGCTTTTCATGGTTGAAAAATTTTATGGATGTGGTACATGACATTAAATAATAAATAGGGAAGATCTATTAAATTTGGTTTTCTTGAAAGAAGGAATTATGAAGAGAACATAAAACTTTTTTTATCCCTAAAAAAGGAAGGAAATGTAAAATTGGAATATATATAAGGAAAACAAATATAGAATATGGATGATAAACATGTGATTAATATAGAGAAAAAGGGGGATAAAGTACAAGGTCACATAACCAAAAAATAAAAAAGGTTGTTTGAAAGATCCCTTTTTATATTTTTAAATATTTTTTATGAAATCCTATATTGTACAGGAGTATAATAAAACATTAATTTGAAAATAGGAGAAATGAAATATGAAGTTCACACGAGATAATACATAATTTTTATTCTAATTAAAAATGAAAATATTGGTAGGAAGGGGAATTATAGATTTGGAGGGGAAACTATCATTTAAGAGTCTGGGAATTATTATAAACAAAAATATAATTTTTGATTAAAAATTAATCAAGGTAAAATATATGAATTTAAAAACTAATTTTTCCTATAGAGAAAAATAAATTAAAATCAAATGAAACCTCAGGGTGTAACAAAATAATTATAGAATAATGAAGTTCAAAATGAAATATAATAACACAATGAAAGGGGGTATGAGTTAAAAAATCATTATAGTGTCATAGTAATAAAAATGAAAAATAATATGAAGGTAGAACATGAGATAGATTTTTAAATACCCTAAATTTTAAAAAATATATGGAAAATGTAAATCCATATCCAATATATACACCATAAAAAGAGACAAGTGGTAAATATGATTCATATACCTATGAGACCAAATTGAGATTGAAATCCCCTTACCTTACGTACTGATTTATTCTCAAAATGGGCCTAAAGTCCAATATAATAAAATTAATATCATGAAAACTTCATTAATAAAATCATTATTCTATATTACATATGAAATAGTCTTTATATTACTAAATAATATTAATTTACTATAAATCTTTTGTTCATATTAGTTACATGAGGTGGTTTAGTCAATTTTTATAAAACATACTTCATATATTGAATAAGTTAAAAATTATTGTAAAATAGATTAAAATTATACATAATTTTATATTTTAATATCCTTTATTATTACAAAATCCTAATATGTTTATAGTTCTATAGGTTTCAATAATGGACTCAAATTAAGAAAGGTTTCTTGGGATGTTCATTTTACGAAGCTAAATTTACTTTAACCGTTTATTAATGATATTACTTACAGATTGTCAAATATTATAATTCAACAATATTAATGGTTTCATAAATATCATGTATATATATTAGATAAATTTTTAATTTAATTTATTAAATGAAGTAATTACAAAACAAAATACATACTTCTTTGGATGCAATAGTCCACATGCACACAGACGACACTTTTATTTTCTATAAAACTAATGGGGGTTAGAAAATAAAATGTTTTTTCATTAAAAAATAATAACATTTATATAAAATTAATAATTATTTTTTTCATTAAATAAATCTTTCTACAAAACATGTAACTAGTTTATGAAAAATAAAACCCATCGTTCATGGAGGCGGTAGTTTGAACAAACACATGGTGATGCCATCATTATTAAACTATTTTTTTATAGTGGAGTATAAGGGTGATATTATGATATTATGATAAATTTATAATATTAATATTAATTATGTCATAATACATTCATTAATATATAATATTTTTGGGGAATAATAAGATAATGAATAAAAGACCAAGGAGTGAGAATTACTCACAAGGAGGGCTTGAACTTTAACTTGAAATAATTATTAGAAATTATTATTTTATGATAAAATATTGAGACCAGGGTCATATGTATAGGAAATAAAAATCTAGGAAAATCCAATTAAGTAGTGTTTTAAGAAGAAATTTAATTTTACCATGATCATGAAGGGGTGATGAGAGGCCCCTTTTATAAGTGCAGGAAAATGGAACTTTTGTAAATATCCATTACATCTCAAAGATTCCATGAAACTATTCATGAGTTAATAGTCTAAAAAGTGGTCCATAATTTAGTGGATAGGGGTTAGGATATATAAATACTTAATCATAAACTTATAATCATGTTATAAACACGTTTTTTTCATTTACATATATATTTTTACACTTTAGCATTTGGATTTTTACGTTGGTAACTGGTTTTTAGCTAAGAAATTTTGGTTTTACTAAAAATATAAGATAAACCATATCAAAAAATTTGGGTATGATGGAATTAAATTTATAATATTTTTATTACAATATAATTTATATGTATGATAAAATTAAATTTTAAATTAAAATTTATAATATATTAAAAAATAGTTTTTGTAGAAAAAATTATTTTGACCATTAAATGTTCATAATATTATATAAAATTAATCACCCATTAAATGAGTGATATTAATTTTTTTTACATATGTGTAAAAATAATATAATATTCTTTATATAATGTATGTAACTTTATTTTATTAGATAAAAATTAAACAAAATTATTGAAATATTTCTTTGAAACAACCATTTCACTATTATGGTGGTTATTAACTTTAATCTTTATAGTCATGAATTTATGTATGATAATGAAATGGAGAATCTGAAATAATATTAAATTTTTTCTCTAAAATATAAAATATTTTTTATTTTATTAAAATGAAATCTTATAAAACCTCAAATGAAATCTTAAAATACACTGGAGGAAAAGAGGAAGACTAACAAAATGAATCCATGAAATCATTCACGGAGGATAGATAGAGGCAACATGATTTCCAAATATATTTATAAAGGGGAACTAAAAAGATAATTCAAAGGATTATAAAATCTGTTTTTTATATAATATATATCCAAACACCTTTCCAATCACCTTTGTACCATCAAGAGATCTGATAATAATAGGAAAATTTGATTCAATTGTAATTTCCTTCCACTCGTGGGAAGTGGTGATCTCCAAGACAAAAAAAAAATTTCTTTAGTAATAGTGGGGTTCCAATTATCGAAAAATAGCTTATGAAAATATATATGTAGGTACCTAGACGAATTTTGGAATACAACACCCTACCTATTTTTTTATTACATTGCAATCCAATGTATGAAAATTTTAGAAACACCCACTGGAGGAGGATATCAGTTTGAGGTGGGTCACTAAAAAACAAATAATTATTATTTATAGGGTATTATGTCTTCATTTAATTCCAATACTGATCATTTACTATAAAAAAATTGATAAACATGGGTGAAAAAATATTTCTTATAATAAATCATTTTTAGAGTAAAATAAGTAAAAACTAATTTATACAAGAGATAAAAGATAATTATCCCAAGGGTATGTTTTTTTAGATTTTATTTTCTTTGGGGTTGATTTTTTTATATTTAAATTCTATAAGTGATGAAACATAATTTCTTACATCAGTGAATAAAATACTTTTTAGAGTAAAATATTACTAAAATTTCAAAAATAATAAAAATGGATTTTAAAAATACAAAATAATATTTTAAAATGATTTATTTTACATTATAAAAAATGATATTTTATATAAAAATGTTTTGAAAAAATAAGGTCATTCTTGTATTTTTGTAATTTAATATAAGTGATGTTTTATCGAAATCATGATTTTTAACTATTCACCTGAAAATCAATTATTTTTGAAAAGTACCAAAAGATGACCCCAATTTAATTTTTTTTGAATCCAAAAAATATTTTTAATATTTTAAAACTAAAATAAAAACATTTTACAACTTAATTTTTAAATAAAATTAAAAAATAATGGATAACTATTTCTAAAGGAAAATAAAATTTCAAATTATTGACCATCACAATTTTAATTTTCTATAAATTACTAAAAAATCATTTTAATAAATTAGTCAAATAAATATAAAAATAAATTATATATATTAAATATTTAGTTTCTTAAAATAAAGTTTATAAAAATATAATTTTTAAAAAATACATTTTTAAGCACTAGGTTATATTATTACTTATTAGTTATTAGATAAACAAATTTTTAAAAAAATAGGATATTTATTTCAATATATATTTCATAATGTGGTTGCTGATATTTATACTATCCAACTTAAAGGAAAAATTATAATGGTTATATAATGTTCTATGGTATGTTTTGGTTCAATGTTGTGTGTGAAGTAAGTTATTAAACAAATTATGCTTTAAAGTTAAATATAATTTAAAATATTGGGGTGTTACATTATCTACACTTAAATTAATAAAATTACAAAAATTTTAATTATTATATAATATTGAAAATATCTAAATTCTTCTAAATGATAGACATAACTCAAGATATATTTTCAAGATAGATATAAACTTTTCAATCTTATAAAACACATTTCCCCTCATATTAGGCTTATCCATAATATTGGGTTTTTTCTCTGACCATTTGATCCAATTTTTCAATGTTATTCAGTTTCAAGATCAATATTATATAATTTTCTTCTAAAGGGTGTTCCTAATAATCAATGAATTAATAAGCTATCATAGGTTGATATGAAATGTGATTTCATTATTCCAAAAAATAATTTTTCTTCCAATTTTTGGAAAATTAAATTCCTAAAATCACATTAAATTTATATAAAATAAGGATATCATGACTTCCATAAATCAAAATCTCACAAACAAAGAATAAAATTTACTTACCTTAGACGCAATACTAATACCACCTGTTTTTTTATTTCAACAACTAATGTTTTGTTAATACATATAAAAAATAATAAGTTCACAAATATAGAGTGACGTATAAGTAAAACTATAATCAATTAATTATCAATATCTACTTTAATAGTACCCATTTCATAGGTATTTACTTTTTCCCTTGGTATAAGAGTTTTTTGGTATTAATTTTCATTTTTTAACCCATGCATCAGTGCACTGGTGTCCATTGTACCCAAATTCCTCACATTTAAAACATTGAATTACCATTGGATCATTAAGTAGAACATTATTTTCCCTGTCAGGTTAATTGGACTCTTAAATTTTCCTTGGTAAATAATTTATTGATTCCCTACATTTCTATAGATCAAAAATCTTCCAATTACGTTGATAATTAGCCTAGGTGTCTTTTCCCACATTTCATACAAGAAGAAGACAAAATCTTATTTATTTAATAATCTTAATGACATTAACATCAATTAGGCTCCATATTTATCTTCTTTTGTTTGTTTAGAATTTAGATAATTTCATGTTTTTAATCATAGTTCCAGAGAGATGGTTGGGAATAATCAAATAGTTTCACACTCTAGCTATTATCCTATTTGTTTTCTAAATGGGATAATATTCATACTCTACTTTGAATCCACTGTATAATTGATTCTATTTGGCTTCGATCATTACTAAGACCAAAAGGGATGAATGTGAGTGATGAAAAATTAACAAAATAATATAATTATCATAAATTATCTCCTAAAAAACTCAACCTCAAAATTTATTACTCTTTAAAACTATCACATTGGCTTTCAGATCAACCTAAACCGGGGTTTATCCAATCTGGATATCTTTAGGTTTGCTTATATCATGCTCCTAGACCCAAATCCCTTATACAGTAAATTCTTTTTAATATCCCTTAAACAAACCAAGTACATATAGAATTATTTCTTTTTCATTTTGGAATGAAATAGTTAAATTCTTTATAAATGTATTATAAAATAAGTGGTATTTATAGAAAGTAAGGTATCTATACTAATATAATAGTAACCTAACCATTTGAATAGTAATAGGGCCATAAAGAATAGTAATATTTTAATTAGAATAATAACATCAACTATTAAAGTATAAATAAAATTTAGGTATCCAATAAATGAAAATATGATATATTTATATCATGGAATAGGTAAATAAATGTTTAAAAAATGATAAATTATGTGTTGGTATTTTTTTGTGAAATGTAAATGTTTATTTACAATTTTATAATTAATATAATTATTTAAAAGAAAATTTAATTTCATAAAATAGATTCAGAAATTAATATTTTTTTGTATTATATTTATAATATAATTTTATGAGACATTAATTATTTTTTAAATGTTTCATAAAATTAGTTACAATATTAAAATGGGTATTTTTCGAATAAATGATGATTTTAATGAAAAATGAAATTTATCATATTTAGATAATTATTTTTAAAAAATGGATTCCATTTTTGAATTCTATAGGTTTAAAAATTGTTAGATATATTTTTTTGGTATTTTTCTTAAATAGTTGAACATTTCATGAATAGTGAAATACAGTAATTTATGGTTTTAACATTATAACTTAAATACATGAATTTTTTTTCCATTACTGATGTAAGAATCCATTATTTTTAACACAAATGCTCTATTTACTATACTTAGTCACATGAATCAACTCTATTTATAGTCTTGAGAAAAAATAATAAACAAATGAGTAAAATAACAAAAAACACCCCTCTCCTCCAACTATAAAACCACCAATCGCCGCCTATTCTCCTCACACCTTATAATATTTTTATGTTACTTATATTATTCAAAATTAATCTAAAAAAATTCTTCCCCGCATATTGGTCTTTCTCGTCCCACCAAAAGACCAAGCCCAAGTACCTTAAGGTGGTTCTCAAGGAGATGTTATTCCAGAGGCAAAATCCCCCATTATTTCTCTTTTAAACTCGTAATTTATTTATTTCATTCTATATTATCATAAACTCCCATATACAAAGTGAAATGATAAATTTAGTATGATAAATATACTATAATGTTATTTTTTAATGGAATATCCATCATCAATCCTATTCTCTTCTCCCCTTATTCTAAAAAAATGAAAACAACATCTGGGATGTGTAGATTCACCGCCTACATAGACAATGAGTTTTTGTTTCATATTACCAAATTAATGGATAGTAATAAAATAATTATTATGGATAATAAATATTTTTATATGTATCTTATAACTTGTTTAATTTTATATAACAAATTTCTAGCCAAAATATTAAATAAAATGAAACTAGTTTTTGGTGGTCGGGAAAACTGCTAAAAATAAACCAAGCATTTATCATTAATGTTTTATCTAATGAATCATAATAATATTTGAAAAATGATATATTATATCATTTTAAATTTTATAATTATATTATTACCATTTCATTCAACTAATGTATTTTTTCTTCCATTCAAAAAGAACTCTCATAATTATATATAAGGGAACGAATGATAAAACTATGAAATGACCACTCCTGAAACAATAGAATTGATCTCTATAACTCATAAAAATAGATATAAATGAACTTAATAAAATTTTAATAAATAAAATATATTTGTAAAAGTTTATGAATTTGGTAATTAAGGAATATATTTTGATTTTCTAGGACATTTAGTAAAACTAAAAAAAAAATTTAGATATAAGGTAAGTGACTTTAATTTGAAAAATAATCTTTTCAAGTTACAATAATTTTTATTATAGAAATGTTTCTATAAAATTAGTGGATTTTCCAAATTTCATGATTCCTTATTTATTTTATATTTCTCATATAATTTTACAATTTTATTTTCAAATAAAGTTTTTTCATTTATGAGTGCGTTCTTGTAAAAAAATGAAATGTGATTTTGAAATTGAAATGTTATTTTTCTCATGAATGTTTCTTTTATGTGAGTTTTATGTGTTATGATAATGTAATGTTTCTTGGAAATTTTTTTCATGATGGGTAGTTATCATATAAACTGGTGGTGGGTGAGCCTATTAGATATATCCAATGCATTGGGTAATGGGAAAAAGTTAACTGGTTAGGTTTCTTATAAGAGATTATGAGAATATTCTATGATGGTTATTCTAGGTGTATCCATGATGGTTACTCCCCATGTAGCAAGTATAACTACATTATATGTAAGATTGATATGAAAATTATGTACCAATTTACCTATTATGATTTATGTATTTTTTATTTGGTTTTATATTAAACTTATGATTTCTTAAGTTATGATAAAGAGTTTGTGTTTTATGTGTAAATGTTATAACTCTGTGAAAATGTGTTCATTCATGGACTATCAGTATCTTTATTTATTTTTATTTCCTTTAAGGGGCTTTATGTTCTCATCCTATGTTTTAAATTTTTTTTTCATAAGTTTTATGGATTGGTAAAGTAAATTAAGAATTTAATTATAATGTTGTGAAGTTTTGTTACAGAAAGAAAACAATTTTTATTTTAAAAGTATCATATTGTGAAAAATGGATATTTGGTTGAAGTGTGTACATTGTAATATATGATTTTCTATATATGAATTTATGACCTAATTATCTAAAAATCTAAACCTAAAAGATATTTTGGAATTTTTGAAAGTTAATTATACTTGAATTTACTATATTTTTTAATGGTTAAGGCCACATCCATACACTTGGTATCACAAAAAGGTTTAGATAACTTTATGAGTTAGGATAATGTTAATAGAATACACATAAATGATTTTTAATTTATGGTTAAGTTGAAATGATATAAAATTTAAATATTAATATGTTTCATCAAATAATATATTTCTGTTTAGATTTGTTTTACATAGAAGAATTAGGTAAACTAAAGTAAGAAGGCACCAAGATGACTATATCATTCCTAATCAGAAACAAAGAATAATGGGAATTGGAATTGAGTAGATTGTGATTGAAATAGTTTATTTGATATATACTATAAATGGTGGTGATATCTATATATGATATTAGGTAGATCAACCTCATAGAAATATGTTAATGTTAGAACATTTTATGAGAAAAAAATCTTATGTTTAGTGAATCTTATGACCCAGTAGTAGCTGAAGGGTATATTAATACTATAGAAAAGATTTTAGATGTCATGGAGTGTTTATACCCTCAAAATATTAGTCTTTATATTTATTTTTTTAAAGGTAAATCCTACCATTAGTGTCCAATGGTCAAGAATATCGGGGATAGTGAGGAGATTGATTATTTGGAATGGGATGGACTCACAAATATTTTCCATGAAAGTTTTTTCCTAAGGCAATTCAATATAGGCTGTAAAAAAATTCTTAGAATTGATATTAGAGTAGGATTCAATGGCTGTATATGAACAAAAATTCACTTAACAAGAAATGTACGCTCCAAATTTTATCTCATATATTGATAGTAAAATCAATCATTTTACTTAGAATTTAAGTCAAAATACCAAAGGGAATTGTTTTCTTGTGATTTTAAAAGTTATGATTTTTTTTGATGTGCCAAGAAGGTGGAAATTGAGTTTTTTGATGATCAAGTGTTATTTGTAAACCAGAAAAAAATAGGTTGAGGTGACAAAAAATGGAAAGAATGCACCGATGATGTTTTATGGTAATAAAAATAAGTTTTCAATTTGTGATAATTGTGGTAAAAACACACAAGGGAATTAATTTTGATATTCAGTAAGTGTTTTCGATGTTGTATGTTTGGGTATATGGATCATAATTTCAGTGAAAAAGATCACTATAGTGGTAAGAAAAATTATTATATAAAGGGAATAAATATTTTTAAATGTAATGTGATCATTAATTATGGAAACAAGTGTCTAAAGAGGAACCCAAATGATGGGATGAAGCCAGACTATAAGTAGAAAGGATTGGTGAAATAATTTTAATCTACTTTAGTAGATATTGGTCCATCAAGAAATTTTTTATCTGGTATGTTTTTTGTTTATTCATATTATGCTAATGTTTTGTTTGATATGTGATCTATACATTATTTACTTAATGATAATTTTTATAGAGAATTGGAAATTCCACTTCAAGAAATAAATTCGTGACTTATGGTAAAAACACCTTGGATAAATATTGGGGAAAAAATAAATTATAAGAATATTACTATAATTGTCTATGGAAAGAATTTACCTAAAACCTTATTTTCTTTCCCATGGTTGAATTTTATGTTATTTTGGGTATGGACTGGCATTCTCATTACCATGCTAAGATTGATATTATAGCTAAATGAGTTGTATTTCAGAAAGAGTTTCCATTTTTATATACAATATTGATCCTATTACACTAATAAAATTTCAAGAATATCATAAAATCTTAAAATATGGAAATGAAAGTTATCATGAACATATTTTTAAAAATAAGGGAACTGTTTATATTAATTATTTTATTATGGTAAATGTGTATATGTATATTTTTATTGATGAGTTTCCTAGAATTATACATGATCGAGAGGTTAAGTTTACTGCTGATTTAGTCCCTCATGCTAAACATATTTCAAAACCCCCTAATCAAAAGGCTCAAGTAAAACTTCTAGAATTGAAAAATTAGTAAAAATAATTACTAGATAAAGGTTTTATTTGATCAATAACTTCCCCTTAGGGTGCTCTTGTTTTTTTTGGTAAAAGGAAAGATAGTTGTATGAGGCATTGAATAAATTATAGACAATTTAATAACATTTCTATTAAGAATAAATATCCATTGCCACATATAAATGATTTGTTTGATCATATCTAAAGAGCCCAATAATTTTCAAAGATAAATTATAGGTTGGGTACCATCAGTTGAAGGAGGTTGAGGATAAAATTCCAAAAACAGCGTTCCAGACTAGATATAGGAATTATGAGTTTATAGTTATGCCCTATGATTTTCAAAATTCTCATGCTATATTTGTTAGCCTTATAAACAAGATATTCCACGAATATTTGGATATGTTTGTTTTTATTTTTAATGATGATATTTTGGTTTATTCAATAATTCATGAGGATCATGAAAAACATCTAATTATTATTCTTTAAACCTTTAAAGAAAATAAGTTATATAGAGAATTTAGGAAAAGTAATTTTTTGATAAAGACAATTTCTTTTCTTAGGAATATTATAAATAAGGATGTAATAATAGTTGATGCAACCAAAAAAAGTGGTTGATAAATGGAATAGACCTCAAAATATTACTGGGATTCATAGTTTTCTTGGATTAGTATAATATTAGTAATGTTTTGTTAAAAAAATTGCATGGTTATCTAGACTTATAACTAAGGTAACACAAAAAGGGGTTAATTTTTTTGACAGAAATAAGTGATGTTTTTTTCAAGATATGGGAAAGGGATAATTGAATTATCTATTTTAGTACTTTCCTTTGAGAAATGAAGTGTTTTTAATCTACAGTGATGATTCTTTAAAGGGTCTTGGTTGCATTTTGATGTTGAATGATTAAGTAATTAACTATTCTTCACAGTGAAAAGAACCTCATGAGTTAAATTATCCAACACTTGATTTATAATTAGAAGTTATGGTTTTCACTTTAAAAATTTAGAGACATCATTTATATGGAGGAAAGTGTGAAATATATACTGATCATTAATTTTTGAAGAATATATTTAATCAAAAGGAATTGAACATGAGGTAGACCATATGACTAAAAATGATAAAGGAATATGATTGAATGATCAATTTCCATCCAATAAATTTAAACAAAGTGGAAGATACCTTTATTAAAAAATATCATGCTACATTAACCATGTTACGTTTGGAACATGACCCCTTGGTTAATTATTTGATTAATTTTGGCTTGGAAGTTATTAGTGTAGGAAATTAATTTATTTTATTTAATGTACTAATGAAATATTCTATATCATATATAATTAAGAAATCATAAATGGGATATGGTGAGGTATATAAATATGTAGAGTTGGTTAAAAAGGTTATGTTTCAAAAATTTAACATTGATAAAGATTATGTTTTGAGATTTGGGAAGAGATTATGTATGCCTTATGATTCATAGTTGAAGAATGAGTTATTAAGTAAATATCATAGTTCTCCATTTTTAGTTTATCTTAGAAGCACTATGATGTATAGAGACTTTCGAGAGTATTACTGGTGGGATGGAATGAAAAGAGATATTAATGAATTTACCTTGATATGTTTGACATGTTCACAGGTAAAAGGAGAAAAAAATTATCTAAGGGGATTCTTTATCCTTTTATAGTGCCATAGTGTAAATGGAAAAATATATCCATTTATTTCATAGTGATATTTATAAATACTTCTTTGAGGTAACAATTTGATTATGTTTATTATTGACCGACTAACCAAATCAACACATTTTCTTCCTATTCGAGATACTATGTTTTTAGATCAGATTTATTGAATGTACCTCAAAGAGATAGTTAGATTACATAGAGTTGCACTCTCCATTATATTTTATCATGATTCCAAGTTCACTTATAAATTTTAGAAAGTCCATTATAAGTTATTTGGAATTGAATTAAATTTTATCACTTCTTTTTATCCTTAATATAATGGAAAGGCTAAGTAAACAATTCAGACTTTAGAGGATATTCTCTGAGATTTTTTGATGGATTAATAAGGAAGTTGGGATCAACATATTTCTTTATTTGAGTTTTCTTATAATAATATATTACATTTCATTATATAGATGATGCCTTTTGAAGTATTATATGGAAAGTGGTGTTGAAATATAGCATTTTTGGATGAATTAGATGAAAGAAAGATGATGGGACCAAATTTTTTGAGGAGATGGTAGAGAAAGTTTAGATGACTCATTGGAACTTCATGATAGCTTATAGTAGAAAGATAACTTGTTTGTATAATCATAGGAATTCTATTTCTTTAGAGGTAGTTGATCATGTCTTTCTCAATGTTTCTTTAAGGAAAAGTGTGATGTTTTTTGGAAAAAAGGGGAAATAGAGTCTATAATTCATTAGAACCTATTAAAACATGTAGAAAGATGGATCAGTTTCCTATTGAGTGGATTTACCTATGAGTTTTTCCCAATTATATAACGTTTTTCATGTTTTGATGTTATGAAAGTATGTTTCATATTCATCTCATGTTCTGATATTGGAGATTATTCAACTGAAGTATAACTTTTAATATGAGGAAAAGCCTATTTGGATTATTTATTATAGAGGAAAAGTATTGATAAATAAGTTAATCCACCAGGTTAAGGTTATGTGGAGAAACCACATGGTTGAAGAAGAAACATGGGAATCTAAAAATGATATGAAGTTAAGGTATCCTCACTTGTTTAATAAGTGAATAACATTGGGAGGAAGCAATTTATAGGAGGATGTAACAACCTAGGTATTTATAGAATATATTTTTCTATTATATAATTAAATAGTTAAATTCATTATAAATGTATAATGAAATAAGTGGTATTTATAGAAATTAAGGAATCTATACTAGTGGAATATTAACCAGACCATTGGAATAGTAATGTTACCATTAAGAATAGTAATATAGCCATTAGAATAATAACCTACCACATTTAAGTATAAATAAAATCTAGGTATCTCATAAATGAAGATATGATATATTTATATCATGGAATAAGTAAATAAATTTTTTAAAATGATAAAATATGTATTGATATTTTTGTGAAACAAGAATGCTTATTTACAATTTTATAATTAATAAAATTATTCAAAAGAAACTTTACATTCATAAAATAGATTCATATATTAATATTTTGTGGTATTATAATTATAATATAATTTAATGAGACCTTAATTAATTTTTCAAAGTGTCATAAAAGTAGTTCTAATATTAAAATCCGTATTTTTCGAATAAATGGTTATTTAAATAAAAATTAAAATTCTCATATTTGGGAAATTATTTTCAAAAAATGGCGTCCATTTTTTAAATATACACATCAAAAAATGGTTAGGGTGAATTTTTGGTATTTTTATGAAATAATTAAATATTTTGTGAATAGTAAAATATAGTAATTTACGGTATTTAACATTGTAGGTTAAATACATGAATTTTTGAGTCATTTATAATGTAATAACCACTTATTTAATACTCAAATGCACTAGTTACTATAATTATTCACAATAATCTACACGTTGGATATTATTAGGGAAAAATATTAAATAAATGAATAAAATAATCCAAAACACCCCTCTCCTTCCACTATATATACCACCCTAACCACATCTTATCCTCACTCCTCATAAGATTTGGATCTTTCTTCGGTTATACCCAATTATTCTCCCAAACCTATTCCCCACATCTTGATCTTTCTATTATCACCAAAAGACCAAGCTCAAGTTCTTTAAAGAGGTTCTTAAGGACATGATATTTAAAAGGTAAAATGCTCCATTCTTTCTTTTTTAAATTCTGTCTTTCATTATTTCTTTATACCTTGTCCTAATATACCAAATAAAAAGTGACATGATAACTCCATTATCATAAATATACTATAATTTTATTGTGTTAATGGATTACCCATCATCAAATCTCTTCTAGTCTCCTTATATTCTTAAAAAATGGGAAGTCGATTCACTGCCTTCGTGGTCAATGAGTTGTTTTCTATTATCAGCTTCAAGGATGGTCATAAAAAAATTATTATGTTTGATAAAGATTTTAATATGTATATTATAAATTTTTTATTGTTATTTAACTAATCTCTAGACATAATATTAAATGAAACAAAACTAGTTTGTGGGGGTTGAAAAAACAACAAAAAATAAACCAAACATTAATCATTAAGTTTTATATAATGAATCACCATCATATCAAAAGACAAAATGAAACATTGGATCATTTAAAATTATGTAATTATATTAAAATCATTTTTTACACATCTATATTTTTTTCATTTGACAAGAACTACCATAATTATACTCAGGAGAATCGACCATAAAACTATGAAACAGACACTCCTGGAACGATGAAATTGAACTCTATAACTAATAACAATTTACATAAATTAACTTAATAGAATGTTAAAAAATAAAATATTTTTCAAAAGGTTCTAAATTAATTAATTAATTAATAAAATTTGATTATCTAGGACATTAAGTGCGAGTACAGAATGATTTCAGATATAAAGTAAGAGACCTTCTCTTTAAAAATCCACTTTTCAAGTTACAAATATTTTTATTAGAGAAATTTATTTTAGAAAATATGTATCTTTTTATGATTTTATGACACCTTATTAATTTTATATTTCCTTTACAAGATTAAAATTTTATTTTTTAATGAAATTCTTCATTTATGAGTGCACGTCTTATAAAAAAATGAAAATAGATTTCAAAATAGAAAAGTTATTTTTTCATAATGAATGTTTCTTTTATGATAGATTTATGTGTTATGATAATGTTATGTTTCTTGGGAATTATTATGATAATGGTTTATTCCATGATATATTTAGGGGGTGAGCCCATTATAGATCACCAATGCATTGGGTAAAGGGATGAAGTTAGTTGGTTAAGTTTCTCCTAAGAGATTATAGGAATATACTACAACGATTATTCCAAATGTAACTATGATGGTTACTCCCTGTGTATCCAAGATAGATAATTTATATGTAATAGTGATATAAAAATGATTCCATAAGATAACTTTTATGATTTATGTATGATATATATGATATTATAAGAAAATTATGATTTCATAAGTTAAGCTAAAGAGCTTATTTTTTATGTGTAAAAGTTATAACTTTTGGAAAATATTTTCATTCATGAAATAATAATTTATTTATTTATTTTATTTCCCTTTATATGATTTATGTGCTCATACAAATTATTAAAAAAAATTCATAGGGTTTTAGATGGTTAAAGTAAAGGAATAATTCAAGTTTAAAGTCATGAAGTTTCTTAGGGAAATAAATCATGTTTTATTTTCTATGTTTCATATTCTCAAAATTGGTATTAGTATTTTTGAATGGGTTCATGTGTGTTGATGTGTTTTTTGGACATTTGGGTGGATTTTTATTTTTTTTAGTTCTCACTAAAACATAATTTTTTTTGAAAATAAAAAAACAATTTTTATCGGAGGTTATGGCCTAATTCTATAAAACATAAACATAAAAGATATTTTGAAATATATAAAAGTGAATTATAGTTTAATTAACTAGATTGTGTAATGTTTAAGGTCAGTTCCTTACAATACCATAAGAAAATATGATTAACCTCTTTTTTGCACACTGAGTGATTGTTATGTTATTAAAAAATATACCCCTTTTAGGGATAATACCCCTAGGTACGATCTTTCCTTGAGACTATATAAAATTATAGCATCCAGAAAGGGTTTTTATTAGTATGAAAACCAAAAAATCTCAACTTTTCTAGAATTTTAGTATGTTACCATATGAATAAAATTATCTATAGAGTTTTCAATAAAGTTATATAACCTTAATCCCCCAAAATTACTAGATTAATCCTGAAAATAAATATATAGTTGATAAAAAATATAAAATACAAATATAAAAACGTCATTAATTTACATCATTACCTTATGTTAAACATTTCATATAAAAATAATCTCACTCAACTTGGAGAACCTTTTATTTATTGTATTTAAGTAATGGTTACATATGAAACTTATTTCAAATTTTTTTGATCATTTCTACCAAATTTAACTCTTATATACCCCCTTATAGACTTCAAATGTATTATAATTATCTTTATAACTAGGGGAAGGTAATTATGAGATTGGGTTGAGCTCAAATTTTCAGTAATGGAAAAAATTTCAATATTTCATCAGGATTTAAATCATAAGAATATGATACAACATGAGTAGAAAAATTTGTTTTATTAAAAATGATGTATAACAGTAATAATTTTCCCTAAAGCATGAAGGAAGGATATGAAATCTTAAAAGGAAAACATATACCATGGAATTAGAGTGTGAGATAAACATAGAAACATGGCATTATTAAATTACATCGCAAGATCATGGTATCATAAATATATAGAAATAATATAAAACATGACATCACAGTCATATGTTGAGGATCAATTCCAAGATAATATAACATAGAACCCTTAGGCTCACCACCTCTTCATTTTATTTATGGAACACAAACAAGTTAACATTACATAGTGTGCTTAAGAAAATTGCTGGTACAACATACATAGTATCTTATGGAAAGAAAACATTTCCCAATGTATTAGAGTGTTATCAATGTTAAACCTTCATATTAATAATAGTAATATTAATATGTGTGACACATGAAGAAATTTAATGATACATAAATCATAAGTATGATAAACCACATGAGAAAAAAGTGGGTTTCCTAATATTATATCTAATAAAATCCAAATGCTATGTCATAAATATTCCCAAGAGAAAAATAAATTAAATAAATTTGGAAATTGATATTTTAAATAAATAATCCTAGGTCTTAAACATTGATTTCCATGGTTAAAAATATTAATTAGAGGGATCAAGGGGATGTAATAATTATAAAAAATGTAATAGTTGATGCCTTTGGAAATTAGAAAAGGATATTTTATGGGATGAAATAAATTATTATTTCCCTATAAAAAAGAATCTATCTTGGTTGGTTTTCCATAAATTAATGTGATTTTTGAAAATAAATTTATGTTTAAAATTTTTTATGGTGGTGTTACATGACATGAAATAATAAATATTGAAGTTCCCATAAATTAGGTTAACTTAAAGGAGAGAATTGAGAAGAAAACACAAAATATGTATTATTCCCAAAAATGGAAGGAAAATTTAAATATATATATATATAAAAGGAAAAATATACCTAATAAAGATTAAATATACAATGAAAAAAAGGGATAAAAAATATAACACATAACCTAAAAAACAAGGTTGGTTTGAAAGATCCCTTTTTGTGTTTTAAAATGTCATTATTGAAGTCCCACACCATAAAAAGGATAATAAAACATTATTTTGAAAATAGGGTAAGGGAAATATTAATTTCACATCAGATGACACATAATTAGGTTTTTATTTAAATGGGGAACATTTCTGGGAAGGGTAATTATGAACAAGGATTGTAAACTTTCCTTTAAGATAATATAAATTATTCCCAGTAATGATATAATTTTTGAAAAAGAAAATTTTCAAGGTAAAATATTCTAAAATAAAAACTCATTTTACAAATATAAAAAGATAAATTACCATAAAATAAAATCTTAGTATGGAAGAAACTAATCATATATGTATGAATTTAAAGATTAAACACAATAACTCAAAGAAAGGGGGTTTGTAATTTACCAAAATCTTACAACGTCATAATTACTTAAAATTAAAATTAAATGGAAGGTAGAACATGACATATATTTTTTAATAATATAAAACTCATAAAATTTATGAAAACTAATAAATACATGTTCAAAATACACACCATAAAAATTGAAATGTGGTGAATACAATTTATATCTCAATAAAAAAATGAGATCTGAAACCCTTACCTTATGTGAAAATTCATTTTATTTTTGTTATCCTATCATCTTCTATATTAAAATTAAGTTTATTAAAAACTTACTTAATATCCTTATTCATCTATATTTCATATACTATGTTCCATCTATTAACAGATGTTATTTATTTACTATATTTTTTTCTCCCATATCGGTTACTTGAGGTGGTTTGGTCAATTTTTTTGAACCTTACTTCATTTATTGACTATGGTAAAAAGTGTTGTAAAATATATTCATAATAAATATAATTTTATATTTTATATTTCATTAATTATTTAATTATTATAATATATATATAGTTCCATAGGCTTCTAAAATAAACTCAAATTAAGAAAGGCACTTTAAGATGTTCATTTAATGCAGTTATATTTACCATAACTATTTATTATTATTATCAATTATATATTTCTTATAATATAATTCTATAATATTAATTGTTTAATAAATTTCATGTATATACATTAGATATATTTTCAATTTCTTCTATATTATGAGGTAGTAGGAAAATGAAATATGTGTTTTCTATAGAGGTGGTAGTCCACACATACACAGAAGACACTTTCATTTTCTATAGAATGTGAGGGGCTATAAAAATAAAATAATTTTTTTTTCAGAATATTAATATTTTAAAAATTATTATATTTTTTTTAAAATATATCTTTTTGACCATCCATGTATAGATTACATGGAAAATATAACCCATTGTTCAAGGAGGTGTTTCTCCACACAAACACATAACAACATCTTCATTTTTAGAGTGGATTTGTTTGGAGGTAGAATAATAACATTACATTAGAATAATAACATTCAGAATATTAATAGTAATTATTCTATCATATATTAAAGAATAGAGAATATTGGATTTGGTATATAAGGACTAAGAATAAAAGACCAAGGAGTAAGAATTGCTCACGTGAAGAGCTTGAACATTCAATTAAAAGACTTCTGGGAAATTAAGGTCTTAGGATGAAATATATTTATTATAGGATTATGGATGTGAAAGTGGATTATAGGTTAATTATAGTGGGAATATTTTCATGAAGAAACTGAAACATATAGTTTTCTTGAAGGGGTGGTGAGAGGACCCTTTTATAAGTGGAGGAAATGGGATTATTTGACACCCATTACATCACAATGAATCCATGACACTATTCAATGGTTAATGGACCCAAAAGTTTTCCATAATTGAGTGTATTGAGTTTTGGGTAGACCAATACTCTTCCATTAATTTACAAACATGTGTTAAACATGTTTAGAATCATTTTCCATTAGATTTTTAATCTCAACCATTTTGTTTTTTTACCTTGGTAACTAATTCATAACTAATTAATTATGTTTTATTAAAAATATAGGATAACTCGAGATAAAACTTTTTAGTGCGATTAACCAAAATTTAGCCACTAATTACTTTAAATAAATTTATAAATATGATAAAATTAACTTTCAAATTCAAATATATAATAGATAGAATAATATTTTTCATAGAAAAATGATATATTGACCATTAAGTGTCATTAATCCTATATTGAAACCCAAAATTGTGCATCCTTCAATTTTCTTTCAATGATTTGAAGAATGTGAATACCATGAAAAACAACAATGTAATGGGAATAAAGAAATTGGAATTGACATACATGAAGTCTTGGGATTTGGTTTAAGAGGATATACCATGGACCTTGTTCAACTCATCTTAGTATTTTATTCTAAGAGTTTAACACTTTCCTTTGCCAAAAAATCCTGGTGAACACTCTAACTAGCCATGCCAAGTACAACCAGAGGCACATGTGAGGCTAAGGCCAGCCACACCCAATGGGATCCATCTTCGTATAGCCAGCAGACCAGCAGGGTAGAATAGTAGTCATAGGAAGTGAGTATGCACGTATATAGGGCTTGAGGTGTGTGAGCCCAAAGGCGTGAAAAATCTAAGCTATAATCTTGGTGGGCTAAAGCATGGGTGGAGGAGATGCATTAGGTGCCGATTCCAAACCCTGTTGTCGACATGACTGAATAACGGTCATGCCTTTTCTTATATACCCGATGGAAGGTTATAAGGGATTTCAATGTGGGATGGGGTGAATCAAATCTTGGTCATCCTATTACACCTCAGTATAATCTCAGCAATCCAATTCAATATGATGCATTGCAAAATCAAAATAAATTTGATCTTGCACTGTGCAAATTCAAATCAATCTCGTGATTCCTTAAAGATCTATATTCAACCTCCCACTCGACTGTTACCTTCCTACACTACTGGTTCAACATTGAAATACACCCTATTGACATCACCACCATTTATGATCCTTCATCAACATCTGAGTGAGTCTGAAGAAGCTAGAATAATCCATAATAATATTCAATCAAGTACACCAGTGACATGCCTTGAGAGCTCCCTCCATTACTTCAAGTTATCGTATGATCAAACTTTTATTATGTGATCAAATAGGATACAATATTTAGGGTCGTAACAAGAAATTTACAACCATAAACCCTTCTAAATCCTCAATTATTTTCATATGAATTAATTCAGATTTCTCAAATCACATGGATTCATATAAGGAAATAGAGGAATCACATGATAAAATGAAATGATCTTGCGAGGAAGAACATGTTGTCACGCTGGTGAACACAAAATCCCCCCCATATAAAGTGGTAGGAGATTCGGGCCAACCTCACCTATAAATACCTTGGTCCCATCATAAAAAATACACAAGAACACACATGAGGGAACAAAAATGGATCTTCTAAAAGGAAGGAGGGTGGAGTAACAAAATGCATTATAATTTTTCCCCGAAGAACTTCCTCAGGTCATCGTGAGATCCTACTATATTGAATTTTGAGGTTCAAGTGGTCACATGGAAAACTGAGTGTTATGCGACATTTGGTTTGTGCATGGTATTCATGCAATCACATGATACCACATTGAGGTCATGATCTCACCAAAACATACTTTTTTCTAGAATTATGGTCCCGATGCGCACCCCCATATATTCATTCATAATACCACTTTCATGAACTTCATTGAGATCACGTGAACACATGAGAGATGGAAACCCATGTGACATGGTAGTGAAAGTCCTTGTACATATTTTAGACCCATATAGGTGTCTACAATATTATACTAGGGGATATTTTTCTCACAATTACATGCCTTCTGTCTCATGATGTTCCAATGCAGCATCATAAGCAATGGCTTCAGTTCAAGAATTCCCTATGAGTTCTTGGTTATTCTAAGGAGAAACACTCTCAATATCCTAATGACCCACCTTATTGATATCATGATGACCCCTAATCGGCCTCATGGTGTAGGTTTTAGGACGTAAACTCCATGACTGATAGTGGGTCGATAGTCCTCTAGTGAGAACCCTTGTCTATGGGTGTGGCCGCAGCAGGCATCCCCAATGCACATCTATATAATATCGCATATGATCCCTTAGAGATCACATGCTCCCATGGTGATCATGTGACCATGTAGTGAATAGGTTAATATTGGGAAAGAAACACCTTACCCTAAGGATTTTAGGATCCACACCTTGAGTCTCATGATGGAATCCCCACTTGGCGTCATGTTGTAGGATTTAGGATGTTCACCCCTCCTCCTCTCCATGCAGTTTCTACTATTACCCATTCATGTAGTGAATTTGATATGAAACCCCCATAGATAACCACAATACCCCTCACAATACCCCTTTAGGGTCATGTTAATCTCATGAATGGTTGAGATTCATGTAGCACCCTCATATGAACATACCTTGGCCAGAATATGTCCTTGACCCAAAAAAGAAGTCATGGGAAAACCATTCCATAGCCACGTAATCCTCTACATATGAAACAATTTTTCTATATACACTTAGGGAATGATACCTCAGGACATGAACTTATGGTAATCAAAAAATAATGAGATCCTAAACACATCTGTGAGACCCCATCGTGTGAGTAGTTTTATGGAAAGTTATCGCACGATTCTTCATGGGACTCATGATGTCGTTAGACCGATTTGGACATGTTACTTTGATCACGAGACAGAACTCAAACAATTTAGATTGATATCTCAACATCCCCTTAAAATGTCACTGTTTTCATGTAGCGACCTAAGGACAAGACAAGGTAATCAAGATACATCCCTTGAGATGTCCGTATTGTCACAAAACAAGATATGGAGAAGCTAGAAAGACCTCATGAAACATCTTATACATGTCAGCATGATCACGTGATTTCCCATTTATCTGTCATCATTATCATGAAACTATCCAGAGATAAGTCAGGTTGATCATGTGATAGTGCATATTCATGTCTACTTAGATCATGTGAAAGACCCCAAAAATGTACTCTTTGATTATGTGAATCATCATGGACATGATTGCTTCACTCATGCAGATGCATCTGAGACTAGTTGGTTGATCATGAAATTGTATATATACATGTATGCATTGACATACAAAATTATGAAGGAATTTTAAGAAAATAATTCAAAGAAACACGATCATGTCCACTCTGATTATGAGAATACATCCAGTACAGTTCATTTAATAAGCTAGACACCCATGGACATGTCTTCTTTGTCAGAACAATGCCACAAAATATCAAGAATACTATCAAGATATGTCTATCAAATAGCTGAGACATGCCAGGAAGACCCCTTATAGAATGTCAACATTCTCTGACAGAACCCCTTGGACTCATTCCATGTGGACTCAGGCTAGGAATCTTCATCTACATACCCCTTTTATAAGGGAATATTCCTTGATGATATAGGGTTACACACTCAAGGAACCCATCCAATTAAATGCAATGAGATATAAATTTAATGGTTATAACCACATCTATTAAATATATTAGAAGATAAATAATTATTTTTTATTAGGAAACCTTAGTAAATAATCCCCAATTAAAGGGAAACCTCAACGAGTAATCCCTAATTACCAATTTAATGTAATATTTCCCCAATAATTGGGAAGCGTTAGTGTGTAAGACCCTAAAAAAGGGAATATATCCTTGGATAACTCCCTAACCTTCTTGAAAACATGGGTATAATGATAATTTCACTGATTGTGATCATCCAACTTCACCCATTAGTGGGTTGGGGGATGAACTGAACTACAATAACTTTGATTTCCTCCATATACGGGATACATAGGACACCTTCCTATGGCCCGAGCTCCAATGGGAATCCACTTCGGTGTAATTCCCTTTATATTCCAAGTATTTCTAACATAGGGGACTAAAAAATCCCATAGGTATAATATTATTCATCATCAATCAGTAGTTGGGAAGTGATGTAATGCATGAGATTTATTTTAAGTATAAGCCCTGATCATGCCCTCAAGTACGTCAAACCCATCAATGTGTTTGTGATGAACAAAACTACGATGACTCTGATACCTATTATAAAAACAAGATATGTTGGTTGCCTTAATAAGTCCCAATTTCCATAATATAACCTCCATAATATGGGAAATCATACCCCTCGAAGGGAAACTTTAATGTGTAATCCACATACAGATATTCTCTCATGCAATGTGTCCAAACTACAACTAAATATTGTTTCTCACATCAAGCTATATATTGTTTTTTACATCAATCATGACTCAAGTGGGATTAAATAACAGATATGATTTTATTAAAATCATATTGGAAATTCCCCTTGTGTGTCCCATCATTGATAAATAAGTCTGATTACATCTCGTCTCTAGTCGAAGGGCCATATTCCAGATAAAGAAATCCAAGGCAGTCTCGAAGGCATAAGTCCGGCCTAGGGTCTCTATTATCATATACCTTATGACATAGATGCCCATTACAAGAACTATGGAGACCCTGATTCCTATTTTAAGTAGGATATGTAGTATTCCTCATCGAGTTTTGAGACGATATTCATATCCTTACCACATGAGATTAAACTGCATGGATGGGTCCAGTCATACAACCTTAAACTATTCCAAACCAACTATTTTGGTTTCTATTCCTTTTATCAAAGGATGTGTAGGAAGTCTCTTAGAGGATCAATTACATATCCAAGACACCAACTACCTCCCCTATATGGAAATAAACTCTAGATTTTGAAAACATGGCCATAATCTGAAGCATCATAAATAAATAAGAGAGAAATATAGAGCCTGTGATATGCACACCATTTTTTATATCAGTACATGTTCATAACCAGGACATTGGAATAGGGTTAACCAGTCCCGTATTGGGGTCTAGGAAGGATTTCACAAAAATATCTTAAATATATACTAGAGTCTTGGATTGGGAAACAATTCCCCACAAAAGGGTTTGATGAGCCCGACCCCCATCCTATCGATTAATATGTGTTCTTATGTGTCAATGGGATTGTACCCCTAAAGGACCACATACCATTGGAAAGTATCTTTGTACCCAGTTATATTTGGGGGAACCATTGGGGGTTTCTTGGGAGGAATAAAAAAATGGTAAACCCAATGCGAGTGATTGAGTAAAGCCTTAAACCCCTCGTAATAAAACCATCAGGTACAATCCCATCAAATTATTAAATCCTGAAGAAAGAAAATGATGAACCCAATGTGAATTATTTTAACTATGTAATACCTTTAATGGTTCAAAAATGGTATATTTCCCAGTTCCTCTCAATTCAGTTTATGCTATGCTCATTTCACAACAAAACACTTAACCCGACATGTTTCTTCTAACTACACTGAACCTTATGTAAAAGGAAGGAAATGCCTCTTTATCCTTTAACTAGGAATATTATTGATTGAAAATGTAATATTATATATGAATCTCCATTAATAAGATATCTTATTTTAAAAATTAGTAGTTCTAAATATTCCTTACAATCTTAATGACATCATCAAATGTTCCAATGGATTCTGAGATCGATGTACAAACTACTTTATTCATAAGGCCTCAATGTACATTGTCACAAACACACATATTCTAGTATCGATTAGTGAACATATTGGGATAAGAATACCACATATACAAATCCATACTATGTCTATAATTGGATCATTATATATTTATGTGGTTCAATTCCAACCGTCCCCTTTTCCCACGATAGGCCACATGAGAGGAAGTGGCCCTTATCACCACATTCAACTACTTTGGAAGCCTATAACTAGAGAAAAACAACACAAACATTTCCTACCTTAGGTAGGTGAACGAGGATAGTCAAAATGGAAAATCAATCACTCGACAGATTCCTAAGAGTTCACCCATACATTCTGATCATCGTCACTAACATATGACCATGATTCTATGAGGAGTTGCAAAGGAGGTTGTGTCTACAACAACTCTCATTGTTGGGACACCTGGAAGAAGATCCCACAAAGGGTATCCAAACAATGTAGATTTAGGGCAGTCTTATATCCCTTCCACCACCAATCTATCCAATTCACACCAGTGTATCCTAACAGTGGCCCAAAACCAATCCTATATCATCACTATTCTGGAGCCTCAGACTTCAACACGACTAGCCTCATAGACTAAGAAATACCAAATAGCACCCTATACCATTAGGTTGTGGGTATTTTCATAATATTTTACTATAGTACTATCTTTATAATGGGCAGTGACCCCTAAGATGATACACTGGGAACCAAACTGCCAAATGAGGTACTCCATCAAAGAGGATCACCAACATGCTTGTGTCTTAGTCAATATAATATCAGTTAGATTTGAAGACTACTCATAAAATCTGGATGAGCATTCTCTTGAAGGGTACAATCACACCCTCCTTCAGTAATTCAAGTCTCAAAATTTTATCATACCTTTTATCACTGTCACAGGAAAATAAAGGCCCATTGTGACCATTCAGGCATCTTCAGAAGGTGTTACTGACCCTATTGGTATTTTATAGGGTAATAACCACGAAGTATATGGATAGTGGAAGCAGTGGATTCATTATCTGGGGTATTTTTTGTAACCCCCATCATCATCCACACACCCTTCCACCGATATATGGAAGGGTGTTTTTATGGAACCTTCATACTATCTCCTTTAGGATGCAAAGGCAATTTATGTATAAGAATAAATCGCTCAACTCTTATAAAAGAATAAGGATATCTGGGTGATAATTGTGTGAATTGTCCTAAGATATATACCTTGAGATGATGTACCCATGTCTGCTTATGGAAGATATCCATGCTGTGAAGTACCCCAGCACATAGGGATGGGGTAATTTTCTTATCTTTCATCCCCTCATTAGGTGAAATCAAAACATTTCTCCACCTCACCCCATCGCGCAGAGATGGGGGAATCTCTATATTCCACCTCCTTATCAAGGATAATCTATGAAAGATATAACATTAGGTTGTTCCACAAAACCTTTAGGAGATTCAAGATCTTTAAATCAATGGGAAGCGCCTACCACATCCACAACCCCTAATGTTTCAACACCTTCCGTCGGACTGATAAAAAATAGGAATCTATATCCTAGACTT
Organism: Viscum album; assembly: GCA_963277665.1. NCBI lineage: Eukaryota > Viridiplantae > Streptophyta > Magnoliopsida > Santalales > Viscaceae > Viscum > Viscum album. The sequence continues at coordinate 1,442,368,814 of OY728129.1, forward strand.
TAGATTGATCTATGCAATGGAACCAATGATGACACAGATAACATACGAGAAAAGAATCATGGTCACCCATCTCTTAAAGAAAGGTAGTGAAATGTATATTCCTTCAAATCCAAACATGTTCTTGGGTATTTCCACTATTCCATAAAGAATGGTTTGATAGATCTTCAGACAATGATAAATCCCAGTGAGGAAAGAATGGTATTCCATGAAAATCATCTTCCCTCCCATAAAAGTCTCAGGAACAAGATATAATATTCACTTCCCTTTAAATACTATCTTTAGATATAGAATGACATGGTGATATTGGAACCATCGTCACCTGAATCCCCAATCAATTTATCTGATCACTTTGAGAAGGGAATGATGATTGTGTAGTAGAGCATGAGCCACATACCTCCTAGTGAGAAACAACTATATTTCAACATTTTTTTTACAAAACCTATTCCATCCCAAAAAATCATATCTCTATGTTTTTTTACTCTTCCATGGAGAATAGTTTGATGAAACTCCCAACAATGAGGAAGTTGAATGAGGCAGAATTGATAGGCCATGATAAACATTAGACCTACCATCAACATCTCAAGAACACAATATAAAGATGCTTTATCTTCAAAGATTGGTTAGAGAGTCAAGTCTCTATAGGTTTGATAGAAATTAAAGATCCCCAAAATTATGAAATATGCATAAGAGTGGTCTTAATTCCTTCAGAAGAGAAACTTTCCTAACAGTTTATTCACATTCATCCTTACCACAAGATGTTAAATTTCAAAACGAATTCCCTTACTGCAAGACATTAAACTACATGTCCATCATCCTTACCAAAAGATGTTATATTTCATGACTAATGTCTTTACCACAAGACCCTAAACTAGATGGACATTATACTTATCATAAGATGTTAAACTGTATGGACCACATCCTTACCGAAAGAAGATAAATTACATGACTCATGTCCTTTCCACATGACATTAAACTACATGGGTTTTCTAGAACTATATATGATTTTTTTCTCATTTGAATGAGATATGTAGGGATGCCTGGATTCTATATCATGGCAAAACCACCTATATTCACATCCTTACCGTAAGATGTTAAAAATTCAAATTTCATGTCCTTTCCACATGACATTAAATTGTATTGGTTTTTAAGAACTGCATATGACTTGATTCTCATACTAAAGAGATAGGTAGGGATTTTTGGATTATATAACCTAGACATCGACCCATATTCACATCCTTACCTAAAGACATTAAACTACACAGATCATGTCCTTTATGCTTGACATTAAACTGTACGTGTTATCTTGTATGGATTCATTCTCATCCTAATAAGATATGTTCAGATACCTAGATTCTATATCCTAGCCCAAGAACCTATATTAACTTTTTCATAGCATGAAAAAAAACTACACGGAATACATCCCGGATGTAGGATGAATAAATATGCGTCATCTCAAACTCTAGGAGACATCGTTAGCATCTGATGGAAAAGTCAGCATACTACATGGTGACAACACCCCCTTAGAGACTTGAAGATCCATGTATGCTGAAGCATATTTCTACAATATGGGAGGTAAGAAACTAATGTTAGATGATGATATAAATATTGTAGCTCCCAATGGCATATGAGAATACCCCTACGAATCCCTAGAGTATTCTCAATAATAACTATGTGATCCCCATTAGTCCGATCGAGGTAACTGATCTAGTCCCAGAGGTCTAAACTCCACCCATCCTAAATGACAGTGTAAAAGGAAATCATCTCTGACATCCCTCTATAACGACTCAAGAGACAATGGATAATGATGTATCTTTTAATATCCTATCACACCATGATAGTGATGGATAATTTCCCATATTTTGAAATTCATCTGGACATGTATTCATAGACTCATAGATAGAAGATTATGAGAATGACCTCAGTAACACCCCTCCAACATGATAGGAATGTGTCTCCACCACCATCAATGAACTCAGGTAGATAAATATGGGAAGAGAAGAAGACCCATGACCTAATCTAATTAGTGACACCATGTACCATGAAGATAAAGATATGTACATCGCATTTCTAAATCAACATCGATATTTGTTAACTTGTAACTACACAAAAATTCTGAGACAAAATCCAAATGTGGCTACACACCATCTCAAACTACCTGATGTGAATCCTGGAATCAAGTAGGAAACTAGGAGGATGCAACCCTGTCATGAAACCAATGTAGAGGCTGAAGATGACCAGTTTATTAAAGTCAAATTTTTCCAAGAACTGTAATACCCAAGATAGATTGTCGTCATCATCCCTGTTAAAAAAAAGAATAAGAATATTAGGGTCTACATTGACTTTAGAGACCTTAATCCTCATTTTTTGAATGATGATTTTCCATTGCTAATTACAAAACTCTTGATCGATGCAAACACTCACTTCGAACCCCTTTCTTTGATGGGCAGGTACTCAGGGTATGATAAGATCAACATGCCCCCCCAAGATGAAGAATCCACTCCCTTCAGAGTGCCTGAAGGGATATTTTTCTATTAGGTCATTTCCTTTGGATTAAAAATTTTTGGTTCTATATATCAGTGTTCCATACATCACATGTTTAAGATGTTCCTTGGAAAGATATCCAAGTGTTATGTCAATGACATGGTTTTTAAATACCAACAATGCTATGACCACTTCATAGATCTCTAAAAAATCTTCAATAAGATGTGACAAAATAGTTTGAAGATGAATCTGCTGAAATGAAATTTCAGGGTAACTTCAGGAAAAATATTTGGTTTTGTGGTATGCCACCACAACATCAAGGTTGAACCACAAAATTCTAGTGCTATTTTAGGAATCTCACCCAACAAAACATTCAGATAACATATGGTAATTCAAGTTAACCTCACCTAAATTCATTGATTCATAGCCAACATGGTCGGAAAGGTTATCCCCTTGACCAAGATATGAATAAGGGAATTTTATACCAATGGGACAATGACTATAAAAAAATCCCTCTAAAGTCTTAAGCAATACCTACTACACTCACTAGTTCTGATGAATTCAGTGGATGGAAGACCACTAATCTTATATGTTGATGCCCTGGAACTATCACTGGATTCCCTCCTCACACTAGAAAATGATTTGGGAAGTTATAATAGTATCTAATACCATTGAAAAATGATGCTAGGAACTGAGACCAGATATTTTAATGTTGAGAAGAACTGCCTTGCAGTCATCTTTATAGTGAGAAAGATTAAGCATTACATACCAAACCATGAATTACACCTAGTATCTCATATTGATATACTCAATTACATACTTGTACACCCTATATTGGATGGTTTCTTGGCCTGATGGGTAGTCACTCTCTATAAATAGTACATTCAGTTTATATTATAGAAGTCTGTAAAAGGGAAAACCCTAGTTGACTTCCTCACAACACATCCTACCTCGGAAAATAAACTAAAAAACATTGAGCTTCTAGAAAAATATGTATTCTATTCCCATGATACTCCCCAAACATGGGAGTTTTACTTTGATGGCACCTCATAGAGTCTTATCGACACATGGATGGAAAACCCGAAGCTCAATCTAGTTGGTTTTTGGATTATCTTTGTCTCTCCCAACAAAGCAGTTCTACCCTACTCTTTATCATTTCTCAAAGGTTGTACAAATAAAGAATCTGAGTATCAATCCCTAATCACTGGATTGGATCTAGCCCTACAACTGCACAAAACCTACCTAAATATCAAAGGGGACTCAAAATTGGTGCAAAAGTAGATCAATGGTGAATTTTACATTAAAAAGGAAAAATTGACCCCCCAATGGATGCATTAGGGTAATTCTTGAAGAATTCCCTTTTGAACCCACATCGCATTCTTCCTAGATACATGATGTTAAACAATACAACCATTTCCTAATAGAAATATGTTAAGCCGCATGATATTCCATGTCCTCACCCCACGATGTAAAACTACACAGATCCACAACCTCTCTCCTTCTTCATGTTGGGTAATCCATCACCTTTACCACAAGATGTTAAAGTGCATCTATCAAGTCATAATGGAAAGACCTTAAACTGAACGGTATCCTTAATCATAGACATATGACGTTCAAATTCACAGTTCCTCTATAACAATGTACAACTTGATTCCTACCACTACGAGATACATAGTGACACCCAAAGCTCCATTCCTAGGTCCACCTGTAATATCCCTTTTCCTTATTTCATATTGGGTGATCCATATAATTACCACAAGACATTAAAATACATGACCCATCTAGAACAATGTACTGAATGATTCTCATTTTTCAATATGTAGGGATTCCTCCATCCTGTATCTCAATACAACCACTAAAAAAATTCATAATGCCTCTGTTTTACCCTCAAACACCTCTGTATTGTAACAAAAACCATTTTTATTTCTAATTTGTCACACCGAGAAGAGCTCATGTGAGCTTAGTGGCTTCCCCTCAAGAATAAGGCATGAAAGTAAATGAAATATCCATCATAGTCCCAAATGAAAGACCATAAAATACACACCATGAGTCCATGAAACTTGACGTTAACCTGCATGATCAATGTTCTTGTTGTATGACATAAAACTGCATGGTACCTTAGAAACAATGTATGGATTTATTCCTATCACCATGGGATACATAGTGATGCCTAGATCTCTAATCTTAGGAACAACTATTAAAATCAATAGAAATAATTCCCAAACCTGTTTAAGGGATAGAATGAAGAAGATATAATATCTCATTCAAGAAATAAATTTGAATTGATTCATGTCCTAACAGGATATATAGTAATACCTAAATTTCCAACAATGGTCCCAGTCACAACAAGTAAATCTAAAAATTCCCCCTATTTGCATGTGGGTCAGAAATAGACAAGGAAAATAATTAATAACTTTGCGTGGATTAATTCCCATCACCATGGGATATGGAGCGATACTCATAATTCCATTCATGGGACCAACTGCAATTTCACTATTTCACGTTAGGGTAACCACTTACTCAGTGCATTACATCAAATTTCATGGGATTTGCAGAACTATGTGTGGTCATGAGATATGTAGTGATTCTAAAACTTCCACCCTTGGGACCAAATAAAAAATTTTCATCCATTCATGTTGGTTCATGTTTATCCTCACCACATGATGTTAAACTACATGGGATTTCAAGAACTACATGTGTCTTGATTCCCATTATCATAGGATATGTAGTGACGTCCACATATCCAATTCTAGGCCCAGATACAACAAATAATAAGAAATTCACCACAACTACATAGAAATAAAGTCACACAAGATTATTTTTCTTACATATGAGGCTGATCTACATGCAAATTTCTTTGGTAGATATGATACTGAAATCATTATTGTCAGTTATCACTTCCTTACTGAATGAAATTAAACTTCACTAGAGTACGCTCTTACTCCATGAAATTAAATTATACAGGAGTAATTCCTTACAACATGACATTAAATTTCAAGGAAATGTTTTTGGTCACATGACATTAAAAATGAACAAAAAATACATCCTTAAAACATGACGAATAACTGCATGAAAATTTTCATTATCATATGACGTTAAAAATCACAAAAAAACATCCCCAATAAATGATGATAAACTATGTTGACCATCAACCATAATAATTCCTTATGAAATGACTATAAGATACTGACCCTGATCAACTAGAGTATGGGGTGATTCCCCCATATTTTCAAATAACCTCAATCCATGTATTATACTTCATGTCATGAGTACCTCAGGTTGTTTAAAATATTTCATATCCCTTGGAAAATAAAAGTGATCACTCGGTCCGACCATGCTATTGATGCAGAAGGGCTTGAGACCAACCATCATGTGACATCTTGGACCAATATAATGGGGTTTCTAATCCCTATAAACTTGACATAATAGATTCAGAACCAAGAACTTGAGGGTAGTCTGGGTCATCCCCATCATGATTGTCCCACATCATTACTCATGACCGAATAACCTTGAGCCATGTTTTACAACATTTCCATATATCTCTTAGAAGGATGTTGGAGTGCTCTGGACCTTGGGCATCCTAATTGGGATCTTGTTTGACATCTCCCATATTAGGTCCATTTGATTCATGTCCTTAAACTGCACACACTTTGGTCAAATAAATACGACCTTAAACTATATCCTATGATGATCCAAATTGCAAGACCTTAAAATGGTATAGAAAGAAACATAAAACTTGTCGGGTTGAAAACACATAAAGGGAGAACTGAGAAAAATTCAATTCTTCACTCAAAAAAATCTTCATCTATATATTTTAGGAAAAAATAGGGTCTAAATAAATAAGGAATAAAGATTATAGGGTCCCCTTTATGGCCATAATAAAATATGAGTTATGCTCGCTTGACTATCAAATCTATGAAAAGATAGAGTAATGGTTTTTCAAATATCCTTACTGAGAGAATATGATCTCTAGGTGGTGAAACAACTTATAGGGTTCTCAAACCCTTCTTGAATATTACAAATTTCAAAAAAAAAACCATCATGCCATTAGAGTTTGATCTGACGCAATCTCCCCGTAACAAAATAGTAACACAGAATTTCTCTGCTGAATGAACCATCAAATCACAGGAAGGACCCCATTAAACCCAGAAGTTATTCTCTCGACCTCATGGAAATGTAGAGTCTCATTGACTTCTACCCACAAATTTTCTTTTATTTTTCTCTACATTTAACTCAGATATTCATGGACCATGATTTATAATTCTTGTAACCAGACTATCCAAGTTGATTCGACATCCTCGACACTATGTCACCATATTTTGTACCCTTTCTCAAAGAAGGGATGAGATACTCCATCCCTGAACCTTTTTATGGATTAGACCCCATGATTCAAAACCACAAGGCATAAAGCTTGAGCATCAAAATCAAGATCTGAACTTCCATAGGGTTCCAAAACCATTCCTAGATTGTTTTCTTTCCATACCCAACTTCATTGGTCAGATTATTGAGACTTCTCAATTATTTCATGGCCCATGGAAATGAAAAGATATCTCTTAGTTCGACCATGCTATTGACACAGAAGGTCTTAAGACCCACCAGCCAGCAACATCATGGACCAAAATAAAGGGCTTTCTAATACTTATGGTCCCCAGTGACACCAAGGTGGAACCTAACATATCATAGTGTTATGAGCCATACCTGATATGTATTATACACCCTATATTTACTGACTCAATATTTTTTTATGAATTACATGACCCATTTTCCAATTATACCTATGGACCAAGCATCCCAAGTATTTCACCCTCAATCTGTATTTCTTCCATAATCTTCTATGACCCATAAAAAAGAGTGTAGATCAAATTTTCTTGGCCATACTATTGATGCATAAGAGATTCAGCCAACCAACTAAAGTAATATCCTCCTTGTAAGAAAGTATTTCAATTCCTCATGAGTGTTGGAAACACCATGATAGAACCCAACACCCCAGAGTGTTTTGAGTCATCCCTGGTCTTCCAACCCCATATTACCTACACATAAAAGGTTTGAGATAAAAGACCCTAAACTAAAGTAGAAAAAAGGTTTGATCCAAAATTCCCTAAACTACAGTACAACAAAACTATAATATAAAATACCTTAAATTATATCACAATGATATTCTAGATTGAATGAACATAAAAAGAAAAATTGAATTAGACATAATTCTCACTAAATTGAAAACCTGATAAGGGAATCCTTGAAAAAAGTCAAGTCTCAGCTCGCTAGAAATGCATTTTTTTGCGATACAAGAAACATTGAGCATCTATAAAATCGAAGAGGAATAGAAAATTGTCAGGTTTAAAATCAATGATAAAGAAACCTAAGAAAAAATAAATCACTTCCCACTGTGTCCCCTAACATTGGTAAAAGTTAGATAATTCATGAAGGATACCATGTCCAAATTGTCCTTGTAAATCGTATGATCTCAAGACTACTAGAGCAGGTGAATCAATGAACAATTTCATGATAGTGGTCACTCCTAAAAAATTCTCAATGATTAACCTATTGTAATTCAAGCACTAAAATATATTAAATTGGATATTTTTGGTATTAAACACAAAGGATGGGTGTCGTGGATGATCCAAGAAACATATCCACCTAAAAATAAATCTCTACCCCGAATTTAATCCCAAAATACTGATATTCCCCCTCCTACATATGAGTTTGATCTATGTAAGGATATTCATCATAGAGTTATTTATCTATGATCATTTTTTCTCTATGCATGAGGTTCATCTGCATTGGGGTCTATTTCAAAACTTTTTGCGACTTTATTCTAATCCTCATGGGATACATAGCGATGTCCAAGTGCCTTAATTTGGATCCAACCTCAAGTGCCACTCCCCTAAATCCATGTTCCATTATGGAATTCTTACACATTATAATTTTTGGGTATCTATGACCCAAACCAAATCCACTTCCTATATAATATTTAGCCAATCACTCATGGTCAGAAGTCTCCTATGGATAACACATCAAATTCCTCATTAAAATACTTGGTATAGATATTATTAAGAATATCAACATCAAATCCTATCAAATATTTAGATATGTGGAAAATTTATCTATGTTTAGCTTAGAATCAAATTGTTTTTTTTCGAATAAATCTCATTTTAGGGTGGGGGGGGGTGGTGGCACCCATAATCATGCATTTTTCACTATTCCATAAAATATTAGAGGAATGTGAAGACCATGAAAAACATCCAATTAATGTGCACGAAGAACATGGAAATGACATACATTAAGTCTTGGGCATCGGTTTTTGGGGATATACCTTGAGCCCTATTGTACTCAGCATAGAATTTTATTTTAAGAGTTGCACACAATCCTTTTCCAAAAATTTATGTCCTGCACACTAACTAGCCAGGCCAGGCTCAACTAGAGGCACATGTGGGGATAAGGCTAGCCATGCCCAATGGGTCCTAGCTTGGTCCAACTAGCATAACAGTAGGGGATCATAAATACCACATGATGTGAGAAGTCCCATATATAAGGCCCTAAGTGTGAATGCCTAAAGGAATGCATAATAAAATCTATAATCTCAGTTGGATGAAGAATGGGTGGAGGTGCTTTATGTGGTACAAGTGTAGAACCTCATTGCTAGGTCAAATGAATAGAAGTTGTGCCTTTTCTTATATAATGATGGGAAGGTGATGCATGATTTTTATGTGGGATGGGGGAATAAAATATGGTCATCCTAATCCCAACTCATGAAAATCTCAGTCATATGATTTGATCTCACACATCACGAACTCAAAATAAATTTGACCATATGATGTGAAAATTCAAATAAATCTTGCGTAGCGTGAAACCTTCACCTTCAAACTCCTATATGACTATCACCTTATCTCATCATTGGTTCAACATGGTAAGACACCCACTCGACATCGCCACCATATTTGGTCCTACACCAATATCTGAGTGAGTCCAAGACAACAAGAATAAGCCATCGTGATGTCTAATCAATAATGCCAGTGACATACCATGAGAGATCTCATCAACCCTCAAAGACATATCATGATCATCCTTTCATCATGAAATCTAAGAGGAGGAGGTCAATATGGTCATCATGAGTAGTTTATGAATGTGAACCCTTCATCCTTGTCAATGATTTTCATCCTAATTAATTTTAATTTTTCAGATCATATTGTTTCAAGAAAGAAAATAGAGGCATCGCATGATCATATGAAATGATCTTGCGATGAAGAACTTGGTTCCTCACTAGTACATGTGGTTTCCATGCCGTAGAAAGTGGTAGGAGATTTGGGATGACCTCTCTTATAAATACCTTTTTCCCCTCAGATAAAATATGTAAGATTATACACTAGAGAAAGGAAAGGGATCTCTAAAAAAGAATGATGGTGGAGGAATAGAATGCGTCCACAATCAACCCTAGAGAACTTCATCACATGATCATAAGATACTAATAAATGGAATTTTGAGGATTAGAAGGTCACATGAATAATTAAGTGTCATGAAAATATAGGTTTGGGTAAGGTATTCTCATGATCACGTGAAAACACAATGGGTTTTCAATCTCACCAAGCACAACTATCGTCCAGACTTGAAGACCCAGTGTCCACCCCCTAAATTTTTTCTCGAGACCTCATACATTACCCTCATTGCTATCACATGATTTCATGATTGATTGAACCCCATGAGACATGGTAATGAAATTCTTTGGTTATAACATTGACCCATAATGGTGTTCTCCATACCTCAGGATATGCATCTTGCGATTCCATGCCATTGGTCTTGCAAAGTTTTGGCACAACTTCAGAAGTAATTGATTCAGTGCATGAATTCCCCATGGGTTTATGGTTATGATAAAGAGAAACACTCTCAATATCGTGATTCCCCACTGCTCGATCTCACAATGTCCCCTGATCTACCTCATGGTGCAGGTTGTGGGACGTGAACCCCATGACTGATAAAGGGTCGACAGTCCTCAAATAATAACCCGTGTCTTTGTATGTGGCACTGGTAGGCTTCCCAACTGCACTCCAATATAATATGACACATGATCTATTAAATATGACATGATCGCCTGGTGATCATGTGGACATGTAGTGCATAAGAAATGATTGGGTAAGAACCTCCTTACTATAAAGAGTTTAGAAGCCTCACCCATAGTCTCTAGATAAAATCCCTGCTGGGCCTCACTGTGTTGGATTTGAGATATTCACCCCTAATCCATGCCATTGTAACACCCCAAGATTCCATGGTACGTTTCCCTTTGAATAATGCAGTAGCTTGCATTATACGCAACTTGGAGTTTTAACACACCTTGACCAATCAAACTAGCCATTATGAATAGTAAAACCCACTATTTGAAATTTTATAAATTTTATACTTCATAATGGACTTCATTTTTGAATTAGGAATATCAAAATTATCTTAGGGTGAATTTTTTGTATTTTTATGAAAACTTTCAATTTTTGATGAATAGTGAAAAACACTGTGTTATTATTTAAAACTGACTTTTAATTTAAATAATTAGTTATATTATTTTAATTTATTTTAGGTCAAAATAGACACATAATAACTATACATGTTCAATGTAATTCATTAGAGTCATTTTACAATAAGTTTAGATATATAAAATTTTATTCAACTTTTTACCGTCTTTTACCCACCTTCTAGGAGCATTTACAAATTTGCATAAAACATAATTTTACCAATCCTGTGGGTTGAATTTCAAAAATATGATAGAAATAGTTGACATTAGTAAGTAAAATTTGGTTCAATAATATTAGAATACTTTTGGGTGAATAGTAACTTTTGACTTTTATTTACCACAGTTAAAAGTAAATAGGGTAATTAAGGGTAAAAATGATATTATAATTACCCTAACACATTTCCTAATTCTATTGGATAATTTTAATTCGACCATAAAAAACCTTAGGAATAAAATATGATCCTATTTGGTCCACTTTTATTAGATTAGGACATTTATTATTATTTTATTTAAAGAAGAGTTAAAAGAGTTAAATTCAACGTTTAGTAACAAATCAATTTTTAATATAGGGTTAAACACAATATAAATTAGTCTATAAATATTCATAATAAAGAAAAAAAATATTTCCTACATAATTTTATTTTATTTATAATTCTTAGATATTAAATAATTTAATTTATTTTAGACAGAACGATGATGCAGTAATTACAATAATAATGAAATATTAAAATAATTGATATTATAAATATCCAAATAAATGTAAATTGAGACTTATGATAAATTACACTAATTTTATAGGTTAATATTACATGTTAGGGTTGGTTAAATAAATTTTATTCTAAGTGATAATGTTTTTATGGCTTTCAAAAAAATCAAATACTAAATAGTGTCAAAATTGACATAATTGAGTTTTTAAAACAAATACTATATTATTAATTGATATAATATTTCTTAAAATTTAAGGTTCATCCAAACGTCTTATATGAGGTTATATATATTAATAATAAACCACATGGGGTTATATTGGCTTGTTATAGTTAGTTTGTTAACCATATAATATAAAAATACAAAGAGACATGGTAAATATCAAACTATTTAACTAAGAGTTAAATCTAAAAGATATGGTTAATATGGTGACCTAAACCAATCCAAAACCTATTGGTTGAGATATTTTCGACCCATACCCACCATATCCTTGAAATAAATCATTTTGGATCCATTATAAACCAAAAATTATTTTATTATAAAATAATATTTCAAGCTTTTCATAAAGTGACCCCCACCTCTCTTATAAAAGGGTACTTCCCCTTCTCTTAATTTCACACCTTCAAATCCATTTGGCTCAGCCAAACTATGACCAAATATCCTCCCAACTTTGTTCAATTAATCCTTGAGGCATTCCTTTGGTCATAAATCCAACCTAAGGAGCCATTTTCATCCAATCAAAAGGAAGAAACCGAAGAAGAGGTAAATATTTCATCACCTCTTTGAAGTTCTTTTCTTCTTCCACTTCCTCTTTATTTGTTTTTTATTCTAAAATAATAACTCTAGTATATTCTACATATTGCGATGTTATTATAAAAATGGTACAACTATATTCATTATTATATCCATCATATGAATGACAAATTCACCATATGTGCGTACGTACTTCTTACCGTCTCCACGCCGTGGTGTAGTTTTTTATTCAAACACTTCATTATTTTGATGGGTATAATAATGAGTATAACTAAGGTAAATAATAAATATAATCTATTAATGATTCTATATATATTATATACCATCCTATTACATACAATTTTACCATCAATATAATGATATTGTCGCTCGTGTGTACGTACGGATTACCGTCTCCACGAACGCGATGAGATTTATTCCCCACCGTAATCATTAAAGAATAATTTTTATTTTATGATTAGAAATAATGTTTATGAACATAATATCATTATATATATTAATCAAATACATCCTATCCATAAGAAAAATTACTTACATAACCAAGCATATAAATGAAAACAAATCAGTTAACTCCTGAAACGATGATTCTACTAAAATATTATTAACAAATAAATATTATAAGATCATATATGATATAATATTTATGTATATGATTCTTGTATAATTTAATAACACTGTTTTAACTATTTTACAAGAGGTTAAAATACCATCTACTAAGGAAAATTACAAGGTAAGGGTTAATTTCACAATCTCTTTATTATCGGAGGTTGTTTTTATGTTAGTATCTACTGGGACCGCTTTATCACCCACATCCGTGTTTTCTTAAAAATCTGTTTCAAAACATTTTTACTATTTTCTAGACAATGGGTTAATGTCATTTATACCCTTATTTGAACTTATATGTTCTTAAAGTAATCTTTCTGTCATTTTCCAAACAAGGTACATTATGACCTTTTCTACAAAATTAAGGTAATAATGTGTTTTTTAACTTATACAGCAGGTGCGGATATTTTTTTCCATTATAACATTTTCAAAGATTTCCTTAAAAGATTATTAGAATATTTTAAAAATAAATGTTTTCTTTTATAATTATGTGACTCTTAAATGATTTCAAAATAGAAAGAGATATTTCTCTCAAAAATATTTGATTTCATCTATATAAACATCCTTTGATAAAATTTACACTTATTTGAAGTTGATTCATTATGATACAAATATTCCATATTTTATTTAAGGATTTTTGATATGTTTGACTAGGGATGTGTTATTTTTACACCATTCATGGTTTATGGTTAATGTATTGACATTCCGTATGCTAGTTTTAATAATAATGTTTATGTTATGTTTCAACCTTTTCAAATGAGAAATGCATTGGACTTAGTATGTGACGGGTGGAGCCCTCTATAGATCTTCAATGCATAAGTAGGTATCATTAGACAATTAGATGTGGAATTGTTTGAGGCCTTTCCCATTTTGATATATGGTTTTGGCTGAGGCCTAAATCATTTTTAGACATCTTGGTTGAGGCCATGACAAGATGTTCCAGAAATTCCGACATTATATATTCCCTCATTATTAAAATAATAATGATGGTTCATGTGGTTATTTGACTAGTATAATACCCATTAATATGTTTTATTATGGAATTATTTACTCATCACATATTCCATCCATAAAGAGTTCATGTTTATTATTTCTAAAGGCATGTGTTTTCAATTATTCAACATGACTAATGTTTATGTTATCTTCTGTTGTACTTCTTACTCTTAATGAGCATTTGAGATCACCCCTTTATTATGTTTCATTTTCCCAGGATATGAATAAGTTTTTTATGAGTGACTTACAGGAAAAATCTAGGAGTCTTGGATATTTTTAATGGAATAAATTAGTTTTTTATTTCTTCTCATGTTGTAATGTTAAACTTATGAATGTATCTTGTTTCCAATAATACTAAATTTTTTGGTCTTTTGGGACTTGATTCCTTGTATCATGCCAATGCTATGTAATAATTCACCGACTCTGGGTAATTGGGGTTGGGTAATTAAATTTGGTATTAGAGGAATTTTAGTACAATCCTTGGAAACTAGATTTAGATAAACTATGATTAGAGCACATTACCCTAAGATAGACTTTGAGGATTGGTATAGAAGAACTTCCTAGAATTTTGCTAATGTAGAGATTTTGTGTATTTTCCAATAAATAAATCCTTGTATAGATACAAGATGGTTGAGGTTGCTCTGGAATTGATGTACCTAGGAGTGAAAACTCTGACAAGGAGTTTTGGGCTTGACCCGGGGTATCCGGGTACACGACAACGGGCCTTGATGCACTCTAGGTTATGACACTCCTGGGGGATATGCTTAGGATAATTCACAATTTATTTACATACCATTATGAAGGATTTATGAGTATATACCTCCTCAAAGAAGATATTTTTTATGATTATGGATTATATCCATAAAATTTTCAATTTATGTTAAGTATTTTACAAGTTTGAAATTATGTATTGTGATTCATAAACTAATCTAGTGTATGCCATTGTTTAGAAATGGGGCCTAGTGGAAGGAATGGAAACCATATCAACACACATAATCCATTTGGGATTTCCCTCCTTCTTAAGATAATTATAGTGGAGATGGTGATGCAACTAGTGCTGATCAGCTTATCACCATACTGGGATAACTCACTCAGGTTATGAATAATAACCTTACCCATATGGAGCACCCAAATCCACAATTTTGAGGATCAACGTTAGACCAATTCATGAGGAAACAACCACCAACATTCAATGGGAGTATAAATACATTAGTATCTGAGCAATGTTTAAATTTCATAGAGAAAATATTTCATGCTTTGGGGAGTAGCGAAAGGGAAAAAGTTATCATGACAGTTTATCACCACACAGGAGATGCAGATCAATGGTGGTCATTAATCCAAAACACAAAGGAATATACATAAGTATCTAACATATAATGGAGGGAGTTTAAAGATATTTTCTTAGAAAAATACTTTCCTCATGACCATCGAGCAGATATGGAAAGACAATTTTTGAGTCTCAGACAAAAAGAGGATGAGAATGTCGCAAAGTATGAAGAGAACTTTACAAGGTTAGCAAGGCATACTGCAGATTATATAGGTAACCCAAGAAGTAATATTGATCATTTCTTTGATGGGTTGAAACCATTTATCCATCAATAATTAGTCTCGCAATCCTTCTCATCATATGCAGATATGGTCTAATGTGTAATCAATACAGAAAAGGAATTATCTACGTCTTATGACTTTAAAGAAAAGTAAGAGAAGAAGATATCTGCAAAAAACTTTGGGAAAGGAAATAAGAAAACAGGGAAAAAGGGAAGAGTTGAATTTCCACCCTGTAATAGTTGGGGAAGAAAGCACCCTGGTTCATGTCTAAAAGTAAAAAGAGTATGCTACAAATGTGGATAGAAAGGCCATCTTGCTGGTGATTGTAAGGGGAATAAATAAGCTTCCAATGTTCAATGCTACAATTGCAGGGAGATGGGACATTATTCAAATGAATGTCCTAAGCGTCAAGGAAACTTACCATAGAGAAGGACAAGGGATCAAGGATAATCTTATAAGATCACTACTGCTGAGGTTGAAGCTCCAAAAGACATGGTGGCAGGTAATTTAATGGTTTACTCAAGTTTAGCCAATGATTTATTTGATTCTGGATCATTTGATTGTTTAATATCTTCCCAATTTTCTAAGAAAATTAGATATTTTCAATTTGACTTAACAAGGGAGTTGTCAGTCAAAACTCCTAAGGGAAGTATCATTGCAACAAAGTTTTGTCAATCAGTTCCCATTAGGGCATATAAATGTTCTTTATCTGCTGGTCTCATCATCATACCCATGATTGAATTTGATATAATCCTCAGAATGGATTTGCTTTTGGACCATGATGTGAATATTTATTTCAATAAAAATGAGGTTACAATTTTCAATGATGATAAGGAGTACCTTATCTTTAGAACAGAAACGTAACCACCTGATTCTTATCTAGATCCACCCCTATAAGCTTTACTAAATTTAACTATTGGGGAGGAAGAGAATGAAATAATTATGGGTGAGGAAAGGAATTTTTGAATCAAGGATGTACCTATTGTGCAAGAATATATTGTTGGGTTTCTAAGAGATTTACCTGAACATATTCCAGAATGAGAAATTGAGTTTTCCATTGATTTAATTTTTAGTTTAAGGCCCATATCATAGACCCCTTATAGAATGGCCACTATAAAATAGTGAAACTAAAGAAAAAACTAGAGGATTTGAGTAATAAGGGATTTATTCACCCTATAGTTTCTATATGGGGAGTCCCTATCCTTTTTGTTAAGAAAAAATATGGACCTATGAGGTTGTGCATTGACTACAGGGAGATCAATGCTATAACAATAAAGAAAAAGTATCCCCTACCTCACATTGATGATTTATTCAACCAACTTAATGGATCTCAATATTTTTCAAATATTTACCTTCGATCTGGATATCATCGGTTGTGTGTGAAGAAGAAAGAAATTCCAAAAATAGCATTTTGAACTAGGTACAAGCATTACAAGTTTACAGTAATGCATTTTGGATTGACTAATGCACCCTATGTCTTCATGGATTTAATGAATAGAGTTTTCAAGTAATATCTTGATGACTTTTTAGTGGTATTTATTGATGATATATTGGTATACTCAAAAAGCTACAAAGATCATGAAAATCACTTGCGCACTATTCTGAAAACCCTCAAAAGAAATGAATTATATGGGAAGTTTAGTAAGTGTGAATTATGGCTTCAAGAGATTTCTTTTCTTGGCCATATTATCTCTAAGGATGGATTATCTATCGATCCTTCAAATACCAAGGAAATCTAAGAATGGCCAGCACCAACGAGTATAACTGAGGTACGCAGTTTTATTGGTTTTGCAGGTTATTATCAACGTTTCGTCCAAAATTTTTCCAAGTTGGCTAACCCATTAACCAAGATCACACGTTAAGGAGTTAATTTTTTTTGGAAAAAAGAGTTTGAATAATGTTTTGATGTACTGAATAGAATATTTTTCAATGCTTCTATCTTGAATCTACCATCAGGGAAAGATGAGTTTGTTATTTATAGTGATGGTTCAAAGAAAGGACTTGGTTGTGTCCTGATGCAGAATGATAGAGTTATTTCCTATGCATAACGACTGCTAAAAATTAATGAGAAAAACTATCCCACTCATTATCTTAAGTTAGTAACTATAATCATTGCTCTGGAGATATGGAGACACTATCTCTTTGGTGAAAAATGTGAGATTTATACTAATCACAAGATTTTGAAGTATATTTTTTTCCCAAAAAGAACTCAATATGAGGCAAAGGAGATGGCTTGAACTACTCAAGGATTATGATTGCACTTTACACTGCCAATGAAGGAAAATAAAGTGTCAGATGCTTTGAGTTGAAAGGATCATGGAGTTTTGAACAAGATGAGAGTTGAAAGGGATTCTATTTTCATAGATCTTGTAAAGATAGATATGGGAATAACCATGAAAAGTGAAACATCAATATATTTTCTAATGGTTTCCAAACAATCTTTACTAGAAAGGATAAAGAGTTCTCAGACTGATGATGATGAGTTCCAAATGAATATTAAAGCTGTGAATGATGGAAGATTCAGTGACTTCATATATGAAGATGGAATTTTGAAATTTGGTAAGAGACTTTGTGTTCCAAAAATTCCTAATCTAAAAAGGGAATTGTTGGATGATGAACATAGCTCCAATTTCTCTATACACCATGGGAGCACCAAGATGTAAAGAGATTTGAAGGAAAATTTTTGGTGGGACAACATGAAGAGGGAGATTTATGATTCTGTGTCAAGATGTATTGTAATGGGCCGGACCTCTTCGGACCATTCCTTTGTCAAAAAGAAGGTCATGAAGTGTTCTGGAGGGTAAAATGGACTTTTCCCACACTTTTCAGAATTTTGTAACTACACGCCGTATAGTGTGAGTACACTCCATGTACCACCTCGCCGGGTATACCCTGTGTTGAATCCATTTCCTTGCAGTGTGAAATAAATGAGTACACACTGTGTAGCCCATACTACATGCCGTGTAGTTCCTCCTCACGTACACGTTACCCTCAAACCGTGTGTTGACCTGTCAATGACCGTGTTCCGTGTTGATTCCGTGTACTTGCCGCGTGAAATAAATGAGTACACGCTGTGTAGCCCATACTACACGCCGTGTAGTTCCTCCCCAGGTACGTGTTACCCTCAAACCGTGTGTTGACTAGTCAATGGCCGCGTTCTAGTTGAAGGCCGTGTTGGAAGCCATGTGGTGACCGTGTGAAATGGCCGAGTACACACCATGTACTAGGAAGTACACGCCGTGTACTTTTGTTTTTCTCACCTATAAAATGAGGGGGCCTCTCCTCCTTTTCAAATCACTCCTATCCTCCCCATTCCCTCGAGCAGAGCTCTCCCGAGAGAGACTCCAAGCTCTTTTCTCCCATAACTTCTTTGTCCGAGCTCCGATTTACGATCTGTCAGTGGCCGAAGGATCGTAACGACGAGGCGTAACTTCTAATCTTGGATATGTTTTATTCCCTTTGGACTTTCCTTCCCAGATTCTACCCGAGGAAGTTTTGCTGGATTTTTCCAGAAGCGACGACCACCGACAGACATCTTCTAAAGTTGATCCGGGGGAGCGTTGTGATCAGAACTTGTTGAGGTAGGGATCTTACCTTCGTCTCTCTAAATTTTGCATCATGCGGGGTGGGTTTCCTCTTGTTTTGTAAAACACAGTTGAATCGGTTTAATAAATATAATAACTGGCTTATATAACGGGGATGGGGAAGTTGTTATGTTTATCTTTGTTTATCCTATTGTTATATTGTGAATTGAATAGGCTTATGCCTACTGAAAATCACGGTCGTTGGGGGCCTTTGATTGCACAATTAAATGCTGCCCTATCTTTCTAGACCGTTTATGGATGGAAACCTTGTGGAATATGGAAATTGGTTAATTACTTAAAGTTGGCTGATTTAATGAATAACCGGAACCCTTGTGTGATCACCCCAGTTAAACAAAACTGAAATAATATACATGTGGGTGCTGGTTAGGGTTTATTTATGTGAAGGGGATGTTTTGTGGGTTGTTGTGGATCGAGTGAGCAGCGGGGCTGCTGTTGGCTTGGTTGTGGGTTAGTGTGAATGCTATGTTGGTGATAGGCAGCGGGGCTGCGATAAATAGTATCAAGGGATGATGATGTATGGGTTTCGGTGTGTTTGTGGTTATGGTGGTTGGCAGTGGGGTTGTAGGGATGGGTTTGAATGTGAACGAACTATGGGTTGTGAATAATAAATAAAAGTGGAAGAGTTAATGAATGGTGGGGATAGTTGGTTAATAATAAGGGACTTGTTTGTATTGCTTGTGTTTTCCTAACTTGATTTGTGGATGGAAGGGATATGTTTTACGAACGATTGATATGTTTGGTTGGGGATAATTTCCCAGTAGTTAAGGAACTAATAAACTAATTCTGTTGAAACATGAAAACCTAAATGGGGTTGGGGTTTTTTTTTGTATGCATACTTCTACATAGCAGTGTCAAGGCACGTGCTCAGTTCTCTGTTTAGAAGCCATAGGTTGGGCTATGTGTTTGGTATATATATATGTCTGTATCTTTGTTTTTTGCCGCACCCCACCCATGTTGAGCACTTAGTGCCGAACACTCCCATTTCTTGGGAGAGGGTGTTTTCCCCTTAGTTACTAGCTTCTTCTTTCTCCTTCTTCCATAGGCTGTGATGGCTTGAGGTGACCTTACACCTAAGACTCTTCAGGTAGGTTTCCGTTGGGGTGGTTTTAGCCCAAGACTCTTTGGGAATGTTTACTTTTTCCCAAGAATCTTCGGGATGAGGCTCAGGTGTGTGCGGGTGGGATATATGGTTATGAGGCCCAGGTGTGTGCAGGCGTGATATGTGGTTGTGAGGCCCAGGTGTGTGTGGGAAGGATATGTGGTTGTGAGGCCCAGGGGTTTGTGGGAGGGATATGTGGTTGTGAGGCCCAGGTGTGTATGGGTGGGAAGAGTGTGGTAGCATCAGGATGTTCACCGTTAGGAAGAGCAGCTAACTAGTGGTAAATGGTGCGGGGTACCCAATACTCTTGTTCTTATATACTACTACTACCTATTGTTTTGTGTTTTGATGACCGTGGCTGGTGAGGTTGGGTGGATAGAATTCCTTGATAGGTTTTGGTTTCTTCTGTTGTTCTCACGAGATATTAGGATGTCTCCCCACTTGTGCACAAGAGCTTTAGGTTTCCCTACTGAGTATACTTGTATGCCCACCCTACGTTTACTTTCAGGTTTCTAGGAGGACTACAAGGTCCGTGCAAGACCCTACTAGTCGGGACAGTTGGAGTTGTTGTAGTTTTTTGTACTCTTGTTTCTTTTGGTATTGTACTTTTGATCTTTCTTGTACTTGTACCTTGTTTCAGAACTATTTAAACATTCATGTGGGGTTGGTTTGGGTTTATTTACTTGTCTTTCCTTTTTTTTCTTTTGGTGTTTGTCTCATCCTATTTCTCAATCTTAAATAAATAAAAATGGTAATGCCTCCCATATTTGTGAAAAACTCATACCCTTGGTTCTAGTCGCCACTCTGGGGCCTACTGGAGGCGGGACTCGGGGGTCATTATCTCCCTTCCACCATTTCCAGCTCAGGAGGGGGCATCTTTGGTGGGAGGGGGTTGTGATAGAATGGTATCAGAGGTGATGGTTGAGAGATAGGATGGAGTCTGGAGTTAGGTACAGTGAAGATTTCATGGGATGGTAGGGCAAAAGTGTTGGCTGATCTTGGTGCGTGACATAGGCCAGGGAAGACCGGCTAGGACATGGGATTTTAGGGCCCCCCGTGATCTGATGCAAGGACTCTGAGCCTACCGAACGACCAAGTGAGACTACATTGATTATAGGGTAGAGACCCTAGGGAAGGTACATGCATCATCATGATGGTGTTTTTACTTGATTTGGGTGTTCTGGGAAAGAAATTGAATAAAATGATAAAATGAAACCTTGAGAAATTTCCTTACTACTTGGGCTTAGGCGATCTTTTTTTACCGTATAGCTATGGCACATGGATGTCGTCCCCGGGTGGCTCAGACAGCCAAGGCCCAACAGATTCTGGCGGTCGATCAGTTGAGGATTGAATGAGAGGAGGAAGATAGCCAGTGGCAGAAGACTCTCCGTTCCTTCCAGCGATAAACCCTCAAGAAGTATGAGGGTAGTACTTCCGATATGGAGACGGAGGGGTGGATTGAGGAGCTAGGGATTGCTTTTACTTTGATCCGTGCTATGAGGGAGTACTGGGTTCCCCTAGCAGTCAGTCATCTGAGAGGTGAAGCACGTCAGTGGTGGACGCTCTACCTCGGAGAGAGGACAGAGACAGAGGTTCCGTGGGCTGACTTTGAGAAGGAATTCCGAGAGGAATTCCTTTCTTCCATGATCAAGGCGGAGAAGCAGCATGAGTTACTCTCCCTTTAGTAGGGGAGTATGTCAGTATGAGAGTTGGGGATCAAGTTCAAGGATCTCCTACACTTTGCTATGGATCTATTTCTGGATGAGGAGTCTCAGGCGAGACGTTTGGAGGAGGCGCTTCGTCCTTCGCTCCAGTATGCTATCACCCCCTTCACTCTTCCGACACACTTGGTAGTAAAGAAGAAGGAAGAGGTTGTAGAGAGGATGCACTCGCAGGGAGGTACACCACAAGAGGGGATCCAGCCGGGTTCGTCGAAGGGGAAGGCAGTCAGTAGCAGGCCTCTTGCGATAGGACCTTCCAGATTCAGGCCAGTAGGGAGCAGACCCCAGCAGTTCTAGTTCAGATCTTCAGGTCCTCATCCCTTTTTCACGATCCCAGGACCGAAGTGTTTCTCTTGTGGAGGTTTTGGGAACAT
Organism: Viscum album; assembly: GCA_963277665.1. Taxonomy (NCBI): domain Eukaryota; kingdom Viridiplantae; phylum Streptophyta; class Magnoliopsida; order Santalales; family Viscaceae; genus Viscum; species Viscum album. The sequence goes on from OY728129.1 coordinate 1,442,391,193, forward strand.
TCAGAGTCGGTGCTCGACCCGATCTCAATACGGTGGAGGTGGGAAGGTTCAGCGCCCGCCTCAGCAGCACCAGTTGCCAGTGAGGCCCTTCCAGCAGCAGCAGGACCCTGCTCCTCTGAGGTCAGACTTTGCAGGAGGAGGCCGACCTCAGGGTGATCCTCAGGGACCTCGACCAGGACGTGGCCGGGGAGGTGGTCGACATCAGAGAGGCAGAGGAGCTAGGCGTGGACAGTTTCACGCAGCAGAGTTGACAGCTCCGGCAGGACCAGAGGTGGTGTGAGGTACGATTTGTTTGTTCAGCACTCTCGTTTCTTCTTTGTTCAATTCAGGAGCTTCACACTCCTTTGTTGCACCCAGTCTAGCCCATGTTTTGGGTCTAGATGTAGAGAGACTTTCTATACCTTTGGTGCTGATTACACAAGTTGGAGGCTAGACCAGTGTATCTTGTGTTTTCCAGGGATGTGGGCTAACGTTGGGACCACATCGATCTAGTGGGGACCTTCCTTTTCTACAGATGCAGCCATACGATGTCATCCTAGGAATCGGCTGGTTGTTTTCTGTTAGGTTCGTTATCGATTTCTTTCGAAGAAGGTTCGTGTTCTCCGACGTGGATGGGAAGTGTGTATATTTTGTTAGCGAGAGGAGCTATAAGGTGGGAAGCCAGCATGTGAAGCCTCTCCTTTCCTTGTTAAGAAGGTTATCAGTGGTTTCAGCTGATACAGAGATGATGGATGTCCTAGAGGTTGTTGGGGAGTTCCTCGATGTTTTTCCCGCGGAGGTTGTGACTCTACCCTCCCTGACATGACGTTGAGTTCGGGATAGACTTACAGCCTGGTGCCTGTCCGATTTCAATGGCCCCTTATCGGATGGCACCTTCATAGTTGTGGGAGTTGCGGATTTAGATTGATGATCTGATGGAGAAAGGTTTTGTTCTACCCAGCGTGTCACCATGGGGTGCTTCAGTTTTGTTCGTAAAGAAGGAAGATGGTGGTCTCAGGCTATGCATAGACTACCAAAGGGTGAATTAGGTAATGGTCAAGAACCATTACCCCCTTCCAAGGATATATGATCTTTTCAACCAACTGAGCGGAGCAGGTTGATTTTCTAAGATTGATCTATGATCTGGATATCATCAGATGAGGTTAAAGAACAGTGACATCTCAAGGATAGCTTTCAGGTGCAGGTATAGGAACTTCAAGTTTGTAGTGATTCCATTTGGAGTTAGAAATTCACCAATTGTGTTCATGGGACTTATGAACCTTGTCTTTCGAGAGTTTCTGGACTGGTTCGTCATTGTGTTTATCGATGACATCCTGATCTACTCAAGATCAGAGGAGGAGCACGTTGAGCATCTCAGGGCAGTCTTGGAAGTCCTTCGACACCACCAGATTTATGGGAAATTGTCGAAGTGTAAGTTCTTGACACAAGAAGTACACTTCCTTGGGCACATAGTGTCTCAGTATGGAGTGTCAGTGGACCCGTCGAAGGTAGAGGCAGTTGTTTCTTGGGCGGCACCCAAGAGCATGACAGGAGTTCGTAGTTTCCCCGGGTTGGCAGGTTATTATCGGAGGTTCGTTTCAGACTTCTCTCGAGTTGCTTCTCCTTTGATAGCTTTGAATAGGAAGAACCAGGTCTTCCTATGGAGCGAGCAGTGCCAGAAAGATTTTGACTACCTAAAGGAGAAGTTGGTCAGTGCTCCTGTACTCAGGTTTCTAGAGGAAGGGTTGTTGTATGAGGTGTTTTGTGATGCTTTTGGCTTTGGTTTGTGGTGCGTACTGTTGCATAAGAAGGGTGTGATCTGTTATGGGTCTAGGTAGTTGCGCCCTCACGAGAATAACTATGCCACCCATGACCTAGAGCTTGCAGCAATAGTGTTTGCACTAAAGTTGTGGCGACATTACCTCTTTGGGGAACGCTTTGTGGTCTTCTAGGATCACAAGAGCTTACGTTATATCTTCTCCCAGCGTGACCTGAACTTACGGCAGCGGAGATGGGTCGAGTTTCACCAAGACTATGACTTCAAGATCTCTTACACTGAAGGTAAGGGCAACATTGTGGCTGATGCCCTAAGCAGGAAGTCGCATAAGGAAGTGGTTCGGGAATCCACTGATGCTTGGAGAGCGATGAGAGAGTTGGCTGCCTTGAACTTGGATACAAGGGTAGAGGGTGTTAGAGCCTGTTTGTTTCAGATGACGGTGCAATCCTCCTTGTTGCAGTAGGTGGAAGAGTCTCAATGGGGATACTCTGAGGTAGAAGTAATGAAAGATCGTATCGATCAGGGAAATGCTCCAGAAGGATGGTCAGAGGACAACCGACATCAGATTCTTTTAAATGGAAGGATGTTTATTCCAGAGGTGATGCGTGAGGGAGTTCTCTGTGAGTTCCATAGCTCAGCCTTGGCGGTACATCCAGGGGTTTCAAAAATGTACCGAGGCCTGAGGGAACAGTTTTGGTGGCCCGGGGTGAAACGGGCAGTGGAAGAGTTTGTGGCTAAGTGCCTAGTGTGTCAGTAAGTGAAGGCTGAACACCGTGTTCCCAGTGGGTTGTTGCATCCTTTAGATGTCCCTGAGTGGAAATGTGATGACATCTCAATGGACTTTGTCACAGGACTAACCATATCTCAGGGTGGTTATGATACTATCTGGGTAGTGGTGGATTGACTGATGAAATCAGCTCAATTCTTAGTAATTAAGGAGTCAGGCCCAGTGAGTACCTTAGCACAGAGGTACGTAGATGAGGTGGTGCGTTTTCATGGAGTTCCGAAGACTATCGTCTCAGATCGGGATACTCAGTTTACCTCACGAGTCTGGAGGGGGTTACAACATGATTTTGGCACCCAGCTACGCCTTAGTACTGCTTTCCACCCCCAGACCGATGGGCAAACAGAGTGGACTATCCAGACATTGGAGGACATTCTGCGAGCATGCGTTCTGGATTTCGGAGGGTCATGGGTGTGAAACTTTCCTTTAGTAGAGTTTTCCTACAAAAAATACTTCCCCTCTACTATTGACATGGCATCGTTTGGGGATTTGTATGGAAGACCATGTCGTTCACCCATTTGTTGGGCAGAGGTTGGTGAGATAGGTGATCTTGGGACAGAGGTAGTACAAATCACCACAAAGAAAGTCCAGCTTGTGTGTGAGAGGATGAAAGCGACTCAAGACTGACAGAAGTCTTATGCTGATCGTTGGAGGAGGCCCTTGGAGTTCGAGGTGGGAGATCATGTGTTCTTGAAGGTTTCCCCTCGATGGGGGCAGCGGAGGTTTGGGAAAGGGAGTAAGCTCTCCCATAGGTTCATTGGACCTTTCGAGGTGCTGAGGCAAGTCGGCGAGGTGGAATATCAGCTATCCCTTCCACCTCAGTTAGAGAAGGTTCATGACGTCTTCCATGTCTCCCAGCTTCGTCGGTACTTATAGGACGACTCTCACATTATCGACTGGGAATATTTAGATATCAGAGATGACGCGACCTTCGAGGAACAACCAGTCAGAATCGAGGATCGTAAAGAGAAGGTGCTCCGTGGATGAACCATCACCTTGGTTCGTGTGTTGTGGAGGCATGGCAGCCTCGAGGAGAGCACTTGGGAGTGGGAGGCCTAGATGCATGCTCAATACCTGAAGTTGTTTTGACTTGTGTTTTTTTGTTCTTCTGAGCTTTTTTTTGATATTATACTTTGTACCTTTGATATATGGAATTCTTGGCTTTTCGGTTGTGAGACTTTTTGTTTCCTTGTTCTATGGAAGTGTGTAGCATGTCCGGATGTGTGAGGAAAGGAAAAAACCTGATAATTAATCGAGATTCATTAATGATGATGCGATTGAACCTGTGCGGGCGAGTCAGTGCTGCCTAAAGTAGATAATATCTCGGCATAGGTGAATGAATTTCCCCAAACCACGTGTTCGGGCAGTGTGTTGGTTATACGGTGATGGTGGCAGTGCAAGTTGAAAGATCCTAATGTATGGAAGTGGGAAGACCCAATTCTCAATCAAGATTCATTAATGAGGATGCGATTAAACCCGTGAATGAGATTCAGTGCCGCCTAAAGTGGATAATATCTCGACATAGGAGAATGAATTCCTAACACATATGATTAGGGTTGTTGGATGGGTTCCTGTTATAATGAGAGCCCTAAGAGGTATCTTGTTGGGTTCCTCTGGGTTGGATTTTGAATTTTCGGAGACGATAATGTTTTAATAGGTATCTAATGTAATGGCCCAGACCTCTCCGACCCATTACTTTGTCAAAAAGAAGGTCATGAAGTGTTCTAGAGGGTAAAATGGAATTTTCCCACACTTTTCAGAATTTTGTAACTACACACCGTGTAGTGTGAGTACACACCGTGTACCACCTCGCCGGGTATACCCCGTGTTTAAGATGTTTCCTTGCCGTGTGAAATAAATGAGTACATGCCATGTATCCCATACTACATGCTGTGCAGTTCCTCCCCGCGTACGCGTTACCCTCAAATCGTGTGTTGACCAGTCAACGGCCATGTGCCATGTTGATGTCGTGTCCTTACCTCGTGAAATAATTGAGTACACGCCGTGTAGCCCATACTACATGTCGTGTAGTTCCTCCCCGCATACGCGTTACCCTCAAACCATGTGTTGACCAGTCAACGGCCGCGTTCCGCATTGAAGGCCGTGTTGGAAGCTGCATGGTGACCGTGTGAAATGGTCGAGTACACGCCGTGTACTAGGAAGTAAATTCTGTGTACTTTTGTTTTTATTGCCTATAAAAGGAGGGGGCCTCTCCTCATTTTCAAATCACTCCTCTCCTCTCCATCCCCTTGAGCAGAGCTCTCCTGATAGAGACTCTAAGCTCTTTTCTTCCACAACTTCTTAATCCAAGCTCCAATTTATGATCCGTTAGTGGCCACAAGATCGTAACAACGAGGCGGAACTTCTGAGCTTGGATATTTGTCTTCCCTTCGGCCTTTCTTTCCCATATTCCACCTGAGGAAGTTTTTCCGGGGTTTTCCAGAAGCGACTGGCGTTGACAGACGTCTTCTAAAGTTGATCCGGGGGAGATTTGTGATCAGAACCTGTTGAGGTAGGGATCTTACCTTCGTCTCTCTAAATTTTGCATCATGCAGGGTGGGTTTCCGATTGTTTCATGAAACAAAGTTGAACTAGTTTAATAAAGATAATAACTGGATTATATAACGGGGATGGGGAAGTTGTTATGTTTATCTTTGTTTATCCTATTGTTACATTGTGAATTGAATAGGCTTATGCCTACTGAAAATCATAGTTGTTAGGGGCCTTTACTTGCGCAATTAAATGATTCCCTATCTTTCTAGGCCGTTTATGGATGGAAACCTTGTGGAATGTGGAAATTGGTTAATCACGTAAAGTTGGCTGATTTAATGAATAACCAGAACCCTTGTGTGATCACCTCATTTAAACAAAACTGAAATAATAAACATGTGGGTGATGGTTAGGGTTTATTTATGTGAAGGGGATGTTTTGTGGGTTGTTATGGATCAGGTGATTAGAGGGGATGTGGTTGGCTTGGTTGTGGGTTAGTGTGAATGCTATGTTGGTGATAGGAAGCAGGGCTGCAATAAATGGTATCAAGGGATGATGATGTACGAGTTTCGGTGTGTTTGTGGTTATAGTGGTTAGCAGTGGGGCTGTAGGGATGGGTTTGAATGTGAATGAACTATGGATTGTGAATAATAAATAAAAGTGGAAGAGTTAATGAATGGTGGGGCATGGTGATGGAATGAGAATAATAATCAATGGGGATGGTTGGTTAATAAGAAGGGACTTGTTTGTGTTGCTTGTGTTTTACTAAATTGATTTGTGGATGAAATGGATATGTTTTACGAACGATTGATATGGTTGGTTGTGGATAATTTCCCAGTAGTTAAGGAACTAATAAACTAATTCTGTTGAAACATGAAAACCTAAATGGGGTTGGGGTTGTTTGTTGTATGCATACTTCGACATAGCAGTGCTGAGGCACATGCTCAGTTCTCTGTTTAGAAGCCATAGGTTGGGCTGTGTGTTTGGTATACATATATATATGTATCTTTTTGGTTTGTCACACCCCACCCATGTTGAGCACTTAGTGCCGAACAATCCCATTTCTTGGGAGAGTGTGTTTTCCCCTTAGTTACTAGCTCCTTCCTACTCCTTCTTCCATAGGCTGTGATGGCTTGAGGCAGCCTTACACCTAAGACACTTCAGTTAGGTTTTGGTTGGGGTGGTTTTATCCCAAGACTCTTCGGGCATGTTTACTTTTCCCAAGAATCTTCGGGATGAGGCTCAGGTGTGTGCGGGAGGGATATGTGGTTATGAGGCCCAGGTGTGTGCGGGTGGGATATGTGGTTGTGAGGCCCAGGTGTGTTCGGGCGGGATATTTGGTTGTGGGGCCCAGGTGTGTGTGGTCGGGATATGTGGTTGTGTGGCCCAGGTGTGTGTAGGCGGGATATGTGGTTGTGCGGCCCAGGTGTGTACGGGCAGGAAGAGTGTGGTAGCGTTAGGATGTTCACCATTAGGAAGAGCAGCTAACTAGTGGGAAATGGTGCGGGGTACCCAATACTCTTGTTCTTATATACTACTACTACCTATTGTTTTGTGTTTTGGTGAGCGTGGCTGGTGAGGTTGGGTGGATAGAATTTCTTGATAGGTTTTGGTTTCTTCTATTGTTCTCACGGGACATTAGGATGTCTCCCCACTTGTGCACGAGAGCTTTAGGTTTCCCTACTAAGTATACTTGTATTCTCACCCTACGTTTACTTTCAGGTTTCCAGGAGGACTACCAGGGCCGTGTGGGAACCTACTAGTTGGGACCATTAGAGTTGTTGCAATTTTTTGTACTCTTGTTTCTTTTGGTATTGTACTTTTGAGCTTTCTTGTACATGTAACTTGTTTCAAAACTATTTAAACATGCATGTGGGATTGGTTTGGGTTTATTTACTTGTCTTTCCTTTATTTTTCTTTTGGTGTTTGACTTATCCTATTTCCCAATCTTAAATAAATAAAAAGGGTAATTCCTCCTATATTTGTGAAAAACTCATACCCTTGGTGCTAGTCACCACTCTAGGGCCTACTAGAGGCGGGACTCGGGGGTCATTATCTCCCTTCTGGCATTTCCATATTAGGAGGGGCATCTTTGGTGGGAGGGGGTCGTGAAATGTATGGTTTTTCAACAAGTAAAAGTTAGAAGGAAACATCCTGGAGGAGTCATGCATCCTCTTCCTGTACCTGAGTGGAAATGGGATAATATTATGATGGACTTTGTCATGGGGCTACCAAAGACTCCTAGAAGGAATTATATAATATGGGTCATTGTTTATCATCTTACCAAGTCATCAAATTTTCTTTCTATAATAAAAGATTTAACACTTGAACGTCTAACAAGACTATATATTAATGAAGATGTAAGACTCCATGGTGTACCCCTATTTATTTTTTCTGATCGTGATCCCTGTTTTACATCAAGATTTTGGAAAAGTATTCAGAAGGCCTTGGATACTAAACTTTGTTTGAGAACTTCCTACCACCCTCGAACTGATGGAAAATCATAATGGACTATTCAAACCTTAGAAGACATGTTGAGATCTTTCTCACTTGACTTTCAAGGTATATGGGATCAATATTTACCTCTGGTAGAATTTTACTATAACAATAGATTATATTAAAGTATTCAGATGGCACCATATAAAGCATTATATGAAAAGAGATGTCGCACACCAACTTGTTGGGATGATGTAGGTGAAATAAAACTCGTAGGCCCAGAACTTGTTGAGGAAACAATGGAAAGGGTGAAGTTTATCCAATCCCACATCAAAGAAGCTCAAAATAGAAAAAAGCACTATGCCGATAATTGGAGAAAGAATTTGGAATTTCAAGTAGGAGATCATGTTTTCTTGAAGGTATCTCCATGGAAGGGTGTTATATGATTCGGTAAGAGTCCCAGGTACACCAGACATTTAGAAACTCTAGAACGAATTGGGGCAGTAGCTTACCATTTTGCAATGCCGCCGAGTCTATCCAAAGTTTGTGATGTGTTCCACATATCACTGTTGAGAAAAAACATGCCTAACCCAATGCATGTACTCACCTATGAAGAAATTGAACTAGAAACTGATATGTCTTATTGTGAAGAGCCTGTCAAGATTCTTGATACTAGATAACAAGTGCTGAGAAAACTAGATGACACGTCTGGTAAAAGTTCTATGGAGAAACCATAAGATGGAAGAGGCAACGTGGGAACCTAAGGAACTTATGATGAAGAAGCACCCAAATCTTTTTATCCAGTGATATTCTATAAATTTCGAGGACGAAATTATTTTAAGTAGGGTAGAATGTAACACCCCAAGCTTTAATGGTATGTTTCCCTTTGAATAATGCAGGAGCTTGCATTGTATGTAACTTGGAGTTTTAACACACCTCGACCAATCAAACTAGCCATTATGAATTGTAATACCCAATTTTTTTAAATTTTTTAAATTTTATTTTTCAAAATGGACTTCATTTTTGAATTCATAATATCAAAATTATCTTAGGTTGAATTTTTGGTATTTTTCTGAAAATTTCAATTTTTGATTAATAGTGAAAAACACTACGTTATTATTTAAAACCGACTTTTTTATTTAAATAATTAGTTATATTATTTTAATTTATTTTAGGCCAAAATAGATACATAATAACTATATATGTTCAATATAATTAATTGGAGTCATTTTATAAAAAGTTTAGATATATAAAAATTTATTGAACTTTTTTTCGTCTTTTACCCACCTTCTAGCAACATTTAAAAATTTGCATAAAACTTAATTTTACCGCATATGTGGGTTGAATTTAAAAGATCTGAGAGACATGGTTGACATCAATAAGTAAAATTTGGTTCAATAAGATGAAAATAATTTTTTCTTAATAGTAACTATTGACTTTTATTTACCACGGTTAAAAGTAAATAGGGTAACTAAGGGTAAAAATGATATTATAATTACCCCAACACATATACTAATTCTATTGGATATGTGAAAATTGACCAAAAACAACTTTAGGAAAAAATATGATCCTCTTTGGTCCACTTTTATCATATTAGGACATTTATAATTATTTTATTTAAAGAAGAGTTAAAAGAGTTAAATTCAACATTTAATAACTAAACCATTTTTAATATTGGGTTACACACAATATAAATTCAAATATAAATATTAATTTGAAATATAAAAAGTTTTAATACATAATGATATTTTATTTATAATTTTTATTCAATAAATAATTTAATTTATTTTTGACACAACAATGATGCAGTAATTACCTTAATAATGAAATATTAAAATAATTGATATTATAAATATCAAAATAAATGTAAATTGATAATTTTGGTAAATTACACTAATTTTATAGGTTAATATGACATGTTAGGATTGATTATATAAATTTTATTCGAAGTGATAAAGTTTTTATGGATTTCAAAAAAAACTAAATAGTGTCAAAATTGACGTAATTGAGTATTTAAAACAAATATTATATTATTAATTGACATAATATTCCTAAAAATATAAGGTTTGGCCAAAGGACTTAGATAAGGTTATATATGTTAATAATGAACCACATGGGGTTCTATTGTCTTGTTATAGTAAGTTTATCAACCATATAATATAAAAATACAAAGAGACATGGTAAATATCAAACTATTTAACTAATAGTTAAATCTAAAGGATAAGATTAATATGGTGACCTAAACCTGTCCAAAACCCATTGGTTGATATTTTTTCGACCCATAACCACCTTATTCGCTAAATAAATCATTTTTGAGCCATTAGAAACCGAAATTAATTTATTATAAAATAATATTTCTAGCTTTTTCTAAAATGACCCTCACCTCTCTTATAAAAGGGTACTTCCCCTTCTCTTAATTTCACACCTCCAAAGCCATTTTTATCGACCAAACCATACCCAAATATCCTCCCAAATTTTCTCAAATCATTCTAGAGGCATTACTTTGTTTAGAAAGCCAACCCATGGAGCCATTTTGATCAAATCAAAAGGAAGAACTTGAAGAAGAGGTAAATATTTCATCACCTCTTTGAAGTTCTTTTCTTCTTCCACTTACTATTTCTTTGTTGTTTCCATTATAAAATAATAACTCCAGTATCTTCTATATAAAATAATTTTATTATAAAAATGGCACAACTATATTCATTATTCTATCCATCATATGAAGGACAAAGTCCCCATACGTGCGTACGTACGGCTTACCGTCTCCACGTCGTGGTGTAGTTTTTTATTCAAACACTTCATTTTTTGAATGGGCATAAAAATGAGAATAACTAAGGTAAATAATAAATATAACATGTTAATTATTCTCTATATATAAAATAACATCCAATTACATATGATTTAACCATTAATATAATGATATTGTCGCTCGTGCGTACGTACGGATTACCGTCTCCACAAACTTGATGAGATTCATTACCCATCATAATCATTCATGAATAATTTTCATTTTATGATTAGAAATAATTTTTATGAACATAATTTAATTATTTATATGAATAAAATATATCCTATCCATAAAAAACACGACTTACATAACGAAGTATATAAAGGAAAACGAATTAGTTAACACCCGAAACGATGATACTACTAAAATATTATTAACAAAAAAATATTATAAGATCATATATGGTATCATATTTATATATATGATTATTTTATAATTTAATAACAATGTTTTAACTATAATACAGAAGGTTAAAATACCATTTACTAAAGAAAAGTTCAAGGTAAGGGTTAATTTCACAATCTCTTTATTATCTGAGATTGTTTTTACGCAAGTATCTACTGAGACCTCTTTATCATCCACAACCTTATTTTCTAAAAAATGTATTTCAAATATTTTATTTACTATAATATGGTCATTTATACCCTTATTTGGCCTTATATGTTTTGATAGGAATCTTTCCTTCATTTTCCAAACAAGGTACTTTATGACCTTTTCAACAAAATTAAGGTACAAATGTTCTTTAACTTATATGGCGGTTGCAGTTATTTTCCACCATTATAACATTGTCAAAGATTACCTTAAAATATTATTAGAATATTTTCAAAATAAATGTTTTCTTTTATAATTATGTGAGTCTTAAATGATTTCAAAACAGAAAGATATATTTCCCTCAAAAAGTTTTGATTTCATCTATGTCAACATACTTTAATAAAATTTACAATTTTTTGAAGTTGATTCATAATGATACAAATATTACATATTGTATTTAAGGTTATGTGATATGTCTGTCTGGGGATGTGTTATTTTTATACCATTCATGGTTTATGTTTAATTTATTGATATTTCATATGCTAGTTTTAATACGAATGTTTATGTTTTGTTTCAACCTTTTCATATGAGAAATTTATTGGACTTAGTATGTGATGGGTGGAGCCCACTATAGATCCTTGGTTCATCGGTAAGTCTCATGAGAAAATTAGATCTGGAATTGGCTAAGGCCATTCCCATTTTTATATATGGGTTTGGCCGAGTCCTAAATCATTTTTAGACATCTTGGCCAAGGCCTTGACAAGATGTTTCAGAAAGTACGACATTATAAATTCCCTCATTATGAAAATAATAATGATGATTCATGTGGTTATTAGACTAGTACAATACCCATTACTATGTTTTATTATGGAATTATTTACTCAGCCGATATTACAGCCATAAATAGTTCATGTTTATTATTTCTAAAGGCATGTGTTTTCAATTATTCAACATGCCTAATGTTTATGTTATCTTCCACTGTACTTCTTACTCTTACTGATCATTTGAACTCACCCCTTTATTATGTTTCATTTTCCTAGGATATGAATAAGTTATTTATAAGTGACTTAAAGGCATAATCTAGAAGTCTTGGATGTTTCTAATTGAATAAATTAGTTTTTTATTTCTTCTCAAGTTGTAATGTTAAACTTATGTATGTATCTTGTTTCCAATAATACTAAATTGTTCGGTCTTTCGGGACATGATTCCTTATATCATGCCAATGCTATGTAATAAAGCACTAACTCCGGGTAACTAGGTTTGGGGAATTATATCCCTGAAGTGCCTACAATTACCCATTCATGTAAAGGATTTGATTCAAAACCCCCATGAATAACCACAACACCCCTTGAAAAACCCCTTTAGGGTCACATGAATCGCATGAATGGTGGAGCTTCATGAAGCTCCCTCATACGAACATACACCATCCAAAATATGTCCTTGAACAACATAAGAAATCAGGGGAAAACCATTCCATATCCATGAAACCCTCTTTATAAGAAACTAATTGTATATATACACTTAGGGAATGATCCCTTTGGACATGAACTTTGGTACTCAAAGGAGCATGAGATCTTAAACACATCTGCGAGACCCCTCAATATGAATAGTTTAAAAAAACACAGTTAAAATATTCCTTAGGGGACTCATGATGTCATCAAATCATATTGTACATGTCATTTTGATCATGAGACAGGCCTCAGAAAAGTTAGATTGATCTCGTGGACGCCCCTTGACATGGAACCATTATCATGTAGTGACTTAAGGACAAGCCAATTTGATCAAGTGATAACCCCTTTACATTTCTACGTTGTCATAAGAAAAGCTTTTTATAAGCTAGTATGACCTCATGAAACATCATTTACAAGTCGGAATGATCATGTGATTTCCCATTCACATGTTACCATTGTCATGCTATAGTTGAAAGAGGAGTCAGGTTGCACATGCGATAGCACATAGTCATTTATAATTAAATCATGTGAAAGACCCTAGACATGTCTACTTTGATAATGTGAAGCATCTTGGACATGATCTCTTTTCTCATGTGAAGGAATCTGAGACAAGTCAGTCGATCATGAGATTTTCCATAGTCAATTTTTCATTGACATAAGACATTATAAAGGTAAGTTAGGAAAATCATGAAATAATGCAGGACTATGTCTTCTTTTATTATACGAATACATACAAGATATTTCAATTAATAAGTCAGAAACCCTTGAACGTGTATTCCTTATACGACTAATGCCACAACATATCAGGAATACAATCAAGATATGCCCAGCTGACACTCCTGAAATGCAAGGCAGGCCCCTTATGGCATGTCAAATTTGTTTGGTAGAACTATTTGGACCCATTATATGTGGAGTCTAACCAAGAATCTTGGGCTGCATACCCCTTTTATAAGGGTAGTGTCCTAGATGAGATAGGGTTACACACTCATACGACCCTATCAATGTCATGATCTCAGATAGACCATTCATGGTCATCACCACCTCACTTCAATCCATTAAAAGACAATGAATGGTTGTGTAATTAGGCATCCTCAGTGCATAATCCCCAATTAAAGGTAAAACTTAGCATGTGAGTCTTGATTATAAACATAACGTAATATGTCTCCAATAATAGGGAAACCTTAGTGTGTAATCCCTGACCAAAAGGTAATCTATACTGGAATAATTCCCCAACATTCCTAAAACCTCAAAGATAATGATAATGTTCCTGAGCATGATCATCCACCTTAAACCATCAGCGGGTTGGGGGATGAACTGAACTACGATAACTCTAATTCTATCTATATCCAGGATACATTGGATGCCTTCATAAATATCGATATCCAATGAGAATCCACTATGGTTTAAGTCCCTTCATGTCCCATGTATTCCCAACATATGGGATTGAATCCTTCCATAGGTTTGACATTCCTCCTCATCCATCTGTATATGAATAGTGACGTCATGCATGGGCATTATTTTAATTATGAAACCCAATCATTCCCTAAAGTACCTCAAAACCATCATTGGGATTGGGATGAACTGAACTACGATGAATCTGATTTATTTTAAAAAAAATAAGATACGTAGGATTCCTTACTAAGGACCGAGTTCTATACCATGTCCTTCATGAAATGGTAATTTATACCCCTCAAAGAGAAACATTAATGTGTAATCCCTGTACAAATATTATCTCATGAAATGTTTCCAATATACCACGATCTCTTATTTCTCACATCGATCATGAATCATGTGGGCTTAGAGACCAACAATGATTTTATTAAAAGCATGTTGGGAATTCCCCTTATGTAGGCCTATTATTGGGATATAAGTCTAATAACATATCATATCTACTCAAAGGGCCATATTCCAGAAGAAGAAATATAGGGTAGTCTCATACGCATAAGTCCCACTTAGAGTATTTATTTTCATATCCCTCATTACACAGATGCTCGTTACAAAAACTACATAGAATCTACTTCCCATTTTAAACAGGATATGTAGGATGCCTCATGAAGGTATGATCCTGATATTCCCACCCTTACCATATGATGTTAAACTGCATGGATGGGTCCATTCATACAACCTTAAACTATGCCAAATGAACTATGTGGGTTTTAATTTCTATCATCATAGGTTACATAGGATGCCTCATAGAGGTTAAATTCCATCTCTATGACACCAACTACCTCTTCTAGATGGCAATAAACTCTAAAGTTCTGAAATATGTCCATAATATAAAGCATCATAAATAAATAAAAGAGTGATATAGAACACTTGATATGCATTCCATTGTTTCTATCGATACAAATTCTTAATCAGGGAATTGGAATAGGGTTAACTAGTCCTGTATCGGGGTTTGGGAAGGATTTAACAAACACATCTTAAATCTATAAGAGTGTCCTAGCATAGGAAACTATTCCCTATAAAAGGGTTTGATGAGCCCAAACTCCCATCCCCTCAACCAATGTGTGTTCCTATGAATCTTTGGGCATGAAACCCCAAAGGACTATCTGCCTTTGCAAAGATGGTATGTACCTGATTATAGATATGGGAATAGTTGAATGTTTCTATAGAGGACTAAACAAATGGAAAACCTTATGTGAGTGATTGAGAGAGCCTTAAAACCCTTGAAATCAAATCATTAGGCATAATACCATCCACATGTTAAATCTCGAAAAAACAATGATAATATATTTTTATATGTGCTTATAAATCATATCATATTAATTATATAAAATATGTATTACATTTATTAGATAAAAATTACACAGCTTTGATTGAACAATTGATAGAAAATAAACATTTCACCATTATCATAGTGATTATCTTTAATCTTATTTTTCATATTTTTATTCATAAAAATGGGGTGACACTTTTTACATAATATGAAAGTTTTGATCAAAAATAAAAAATCAATTTTATAATATTTAATTTCTATAAGGGATGAAATATAATTTTCAACATTAGTGATTAAATTAATTTCTAGAGTAAAATGAAACCAAAATTAAAAACATGGGTTTAAAATATTTTATTTTAAAATGATTAATATTATATTTTAAATATTTATATTTTATATATGAAGGCTTCAAAAAATAATTTATTTTTTAGTATGATAATCTCATCAAAGTTAGCATTTTGGAATAATCAATATTTGTATACAATTCACCTAGAAATTCATTGTTTTAGAAAAATAAAAAATGATTATCAAAAGCTAATATTATTATGTTGAATCCAATAACAAAAGTAATTTTTTCAAATTAAAATTAAAAAATTTAATAATTTAACTTTAATTTAAAATCACAATATATAATGAAAAACAATTTTTATAAGAAGAAAACTTTTCAAAGTTTTAACATTAATTATTATTATTTTCTATAAATTAGTAATTAAATTTTTGTTAATACATTATTCACCACAATATAAATATTGTTCATATTAAAAATAAACCTTATCTATATTATATAAAGTTTCTAAAATAATGTTCATAAAAATATTTTTTTTAGAAAAACTATAATTTTATGAGTAATGTTATATTATTTCTTATCTATTAACACTAATTGAAAAAATCATCTTTTCTGTACATATATATCATAATGTGGTAATCTCAAATTTTACCAACCAAATTAAAAACTACAATTTAATTATTATATAATGTATTAGGGTTTATTTTTGTGTGGCATTTCATAGAAAGGAATCCGTTGAACACATTATTTTTTAAAGGGAAATAAAATTTAAAAATTTGGGGTATTAAATCTCTCATTTTTCTTGTTGCATTTACATTTTCTCGAATTTCAATTGTTAGACTCCATTACCCCATTGTACAATAAAAGGATGTTGTGTGGTGTTATTTTCATGGATTAGGACAATAAAAGTTTGAATCTAGTAATTTACCATTAGTCAATACTTTTTTACAACGTTAATTTTTTTTTATATTTTTGTTTGTTGTTATATCTTCTGTGTTTTCTTCTATTATTGGTGTTTTTTCTGTTTTCTTATAAAGTGATTCCTATTCCTGTTCTCTTGTTGTTCTTTGTATTATGGGTCGGTGATTCACTGACTCTTTCTTGGGGAGTTTTTTGGGTCTCTTGAATACCACCCCAAAATATATATTTCCTTTAATAGGATTTATATTACAATAAATATTTATTTATATATAAAATGTTATATATATATTGAAAAATGGTGTATAAAATAATTTAAAATTTATATAAAATAAAACGTTTTCTAATTAGTATAGGGTACTAGGAATTTAATAATAATTTAGTGATAAATAAATTAATAATTGAATTAATATTTCAAGATAGGTTTAAATGTGGATTTAAACACCAAATAACCATATATTTTGACCCAGGTATCTTGTTGGGATCCAAAAGCTATCAAATCAGCCCTTATAAATTGATATTTTTTATTTAGTATGATGTCAAAAAAATTCCTAGATGGCTAAAAAAACTGAATTTTTCATTGGGATACCCTATTTTTCAAAAATTCGATGGTTTTTTATTTTAATTTAACAAATAATTCTTGAATTTATTAGGTGAAGACTAAATTTATTCCCCAAACATACATTTATATGGATATAATGGGGTCCACAATTTTTTTTTGTTTTTCAAATTATAGTGTTATTTATAAATGTATATATATATACATATTTCCATATATTTACAAATAAAAATTTAATTTGACAAATAAATATTTAAACATTTTACCATATAAAATCACTTTTTAAATATATAAACCATATAGAAATAAACATTTAGCATGCATTTTATTTAAATTAAAATTGTATCTAGTTTATTTACCTTATAAAAATGTATGAATATATATATATATATATATCCATGAAAATGTTTATATAATGCTTATATATATATATATGTATGTAGGTATACATGTTGCAACATATATATATAAAAAAATATATACAAATATAAATATAAACACACAAACACATATACTAAAACACAAACTGACAGGCGCATATATAAATACAAAAACAAAAACCACACACACACACACACACATATATATATATATAGACACACACACACACACATATATATATTCAAAAAAACAAATTAAAAAAATATATATTAAAATATATAATTATACACTGTTATAATGTATTTAAGTGTATTTAAATTAATATATCATATGAATATAAATACATTATATATATATATCATTATATATCTTAGATTTCATTTGGGAGATGCTAAAGGAGTATCTATATAATGTTGCGGGAAAGCATTCAAAACTTACTTATCTTGAATTAAATACTAATTTCCAGTTATAAGGTAGTCCTTTGTAGTGGTTTCCAGGAGGATGAGGCATGACATGCGGGTTACTGGGTGGATCATTTCTAGTTTTATTGACAAAAATCCATTTTATACACTAAAATCATTTAAATATATTTTTAGATTCTTTAACATCACTATAAACTAGAACTAATTAAGTCACATTTAGTTACACTATAAACACCCTACTAAAGTCCCCCTTTATTAGCACTTTTTAGATCTAATAAAAGGTTCTTTCAATAATGTTTCTTTAGTAATAATAAAAAAGACCGGCTTTTAAAGGAACCAATTAAAGTGATTTCATGGGATATTAAAATATCAATCTATATTAGTGGTCATCAATTATTGAAAATATTTATATGAAATTTAATACTTAAAGTAAATAATTTTGAAAAACTTCATATTAGAAAAATGATATTACACCCAAGTGAAAGAATAATAAAACATAAATATATGGAAGGAAAAAACTTTTTTAATAACCAATATGGATACAATGTTATGTGCTTTAATAAAATTTTAATAATCATTGTTTAATAATATATTGTACATGTTTTCAAATGAATCCTAATTAAGTAAAATAATATTTATTAAAAATGATGATATGCACTTATTTATTCTAATAAGAAACTAAAAAAACAATAGATTTTGGTTACTTTTAAATAACTATTGCATATAAATTTATAATGAATACCACTAAATCAATTATAATAATTCTTTTAATAAATGATATCATCATGAAAAAATTCTATTATGTGTCATCTTATAATGAATTGGTGTGTGTTTTATAACTTATTCTACACTACAAAGATAACAAGGATAGAAATTTCAAATTGGAGAAATATTTACATCCCTATAACCTTTTTAATTTCATTCCCATGTGTATGAGGGATATATATGATTAATACTTTCTAGACAATTTAATATAAATGGATGATAAAATAATTGGGACTATAATAACTAATCAATCACTAGTGATAAAAGAGTTTTTCATGTCAAATTTGTTACACTTGTTATAAAGTGATGTCATGGTGGGTGTCATCATAAATTTATTTTTGAGATCAATTATTTTAACCAATGTAACAAAATATTTTCAATATAAATTATTAGTTAATCTAAAAAGAAATATAATCTATATAAACCCTATTCATAAATATAATTTTTTATGATATTAGTATTTTTGTAAAACTAAATCATATATCATATTTTATGATAATTTTATATAAAATTGATGCTGAATATTTATTAAATTTTAAAATCAACATGATACATTTCTTATTATTTTTTATAAATGAGTAATGATGCAATATTTTTTATTATTTTTAATCTAGATTTCATTATTTAAATACCTGATTTCACTATTTTTATAAAAAAAATAATCGCATATCATTGAAATATTTTTAATAATAAATTATATATAAAATTTTTAACATATGAATTTTAATGAAATTATTCATTTTTGGATGTTCATAGAAAAAACCTATGGTTTAATTTTTATTTAACCTAAAGGGTCTTTGAAGAAGAATGGAAAAGTTGGGTTAATGTTATGTGTCCAATGATATCTATTTTGGAAAAAGTTATAAATTTTAAAGGATACATAATGAGTTAATAAAGAATCAAGACCCTCATTGTAAAATAATTTTAACTACTTACAAATACTAAAACTTTTCTATATATTGTATGCTTAAAAGTTCATGTGCATTAGTAGCTATGATCATGAATAAGAAACATCTTTTGTAAATGAGATCATGTAAGAGTAAACATAACAATGGACTATATGCGTAATGATTTTTCCATAGTTGGGAAATTATGTTATGGATATTTGATATAAAACAATGGTATCCAAAGGATATGTATGTGATGTTCCCAAAAGTTTTTCGGTTGTATATTTTTAAACAAGGCTTTTTTTTAATTAAATTTTCAATGTAATTAATGAAGATGTTTTATCTTAAGTAAAGATGTTAGGATCCACCCATTATATGGATATTTTTGGTGCATACCATATGGGTTGGGAAGGAGAAAGAAGAAAGTCTACTGTGGATACTAAATTTAACTTCATATTTTAGCAATAGAATAGAATCCATTGGCCGCTACTGAATACCAGGAGGGACAAGATCACATGGTAAGCCCATAACATAATATGATTATCACCATGGTCTCCAAGGAGTATAGATTCATATTCTATTGTGGAATAAAGAATAGTTCATTACCCTTTACTTATATGTGAATTATTTCCATTTTTATTAAATAAAAAGGAACAAAATAATATGAATTTATATCTAGTCATCATGTCAAGAAAAGTTCTAATAATTTGAGATCCACTATCTAGAATTGTAACTTATAATGTTTAAAAACTTAGAGAAGCTAGATACTTCCCCAATACTAAACAACTTGGATCATTCTACTTAAAAATTAATTTTCTAAAATATGATAAGGCTAGAGTTAGAGAATTCATTTTTTTTGTATCTTTCATTTTAGTTGATGAAATTATTGAGAAACACTTCAATATGAAGGATTGTTTTTATTAGGATGAATAATGATTGATTTTAGTATGGATAAAGTTTAAGTGATAGAAAATTTCATTGAAATACTCTAAATCAATTATTTTATACAATGTAACCCCTTGTAAATGTGCATAAATAAGATTAAAATTATTTTAAAAAGTCCTATAATAATCTGAATATGTTACAAAATAATTTGAAGAGGTTTGAGAAGGAAAAAGAAATATTTAAGTCCCCCAAATCCTATTAAATGAAATGTGGATTTTATAGGTTGAATTTTGAAATACCTATAAAGTAAATTATTATATGTGACCCGTTTATAAGATAATTTATCTACCTTAAATAATTATGTTGAGACTTTATGAAATTTTAGTTTTAATATGATCCATTATTGAGGTTCCAAAAATATAGGTCTAATATTTTTCATAATCATGATACAACCCATAAGATATTGCTATAGTGAATAAGAAAATTGATATATGCACAAAATTTCATATAAGTAAATTATAATATAAGTGTCCCATATAAGTAACTTCATCTACATAGAATATAAGTTGAAAAAACAAAATTAAATTCATTTACATGGAAGTGAAATGAAAATAAGGTAAGAAAATTAATCTACCCAAATGAATTTTATGGAAATGGTGAAGGATGGTAATTTATGAATAATAAATGTCAAACCATGTAAGATATTTGATATAGAAAAATTCTAAGTCTCTAGTAGGTCAAAAATTAGGTTTCTAGAATTTTTAATTTCTGAAGAATTTAAAATGGGATAATTTTTTCCTGATCCCCAAATACAATAACATTGAAAAATTTAATGTCACACAAGTAATAAAATTCCATGATGATGACAATCAAGGATAAGAAAAGGAGAAAAATGTCAATAATCATGTCTATAACATATAATTATTTAAAATAAATTTATTTGATTTGTCAGAATAATGAAGATAAATTCATTTTGATTCTCATTTTGTACATGAGCTCTTCAATTATGACATAAGTCAATGAAGATGATTTATGATGAGTTTTTATTTATTTTTATGTACTCAATATGATATTTGGAAAATAAATTATTGATTCAATAGAGGTATTTTGATTTAAAGAAGAATATGAATCCAAGTCTAAATAAATATTAAACAAATATAATATCTACTATTGAGATGGGTTAAATATGGGTACTTTTGAGATATAATTTGAGTTTAAAAAATAATATGTTGAAAGACATGAGGCTCCAAAAAATTTCTAGTTTATTATACATTGTTTATGTTGGTGGCCACATTATCCCCTTGAAAATCCAATTATGGAAATATTAAATGAATGGTTCCTATTGATTTTTCCTCCCATGAACATTAGATGATGAGTTTGTTGAGAAGTATGATACAGAAAATGAATAAGGGGACATTGTATCTTTGAACTAAAGAAATGCTAGTATACAATAGGGCAAGTGATCTTGGAAAACAAGGGACAAAATAAATTACATCCTATAGTGATGAATATTAGAGAATCTGAAAATTCCTAAATGTTGTACACTATTTAGGTTTAAAGGTATAATAAGTATAAAAAATGGTTAGAAATATATTGTTGAACAGGTTTAGCCGAGGAAAGAGAAAGAAAAATAAAGAGTGACAATATATAAGGTTTTTTTATCTACAAAATCTATTTATGATTTGTTTTTTAGTGATGTGTTTGATTGAAGTCGATTTGTTTTAATTGTGAAACTATAAACTCAATAAAACATTAATCTGTATATTTTTAGTGGTTGAGTTGTGTGTGTTCAGTTGTTAAGATGTTAATAGAGACATGTTTTTCCAACCTTCTCTCATGGATTGAGATGACATAAAATAAAGTAAAATCGAAGAATGGTAGAATTAATGTTTGATATGAGAAACCCTACCCTATTATGTCAACTAGGGGTGGAAATATTTTCCCCCCTTTTCATTGATTTCCAATTAGGGAGAGATTAATTACATTGAAAAATGTTTTTTTTTGAATTTATAATAAACATAAAGGGGTATATTAAAGTGACTAGAGGAGTTTAGTTGTATATTTTTTTCAATTATACTTTTTTCCTACAACATGATAATGTAATTAATTCAATTGTTATGTCTTTTGTGAAGTGGTGAGAATCCACCAATTAAGAATAGATTATAGCTAATGTATATACGGTTCAGGTAAAGAAAAATAAGAAATGATTACATTAAAAATCAATGTAAATTCATATGTTTATAATTGAACATAATCCAAAGGTGACCCATGAAAACCTTTCTAGACATATTCAAGTGGAAAACCCATAACATCAGACGATTTTTATACTGACCATAAAAGAGTTTATGGACATGTTTTGTTGAAAAGGGATTAATATTAAATTATATGTTACATGGGGTGAGTTTCTTCAACTATGAAATATTGGAAGGGAAAACCTTAAGATTATTTTACAGCTAGTCATAATGTCTAGAAAAGTTCAAAATCATGGATAATTACACACTATAGTATTCAATTTTGAAGTTGAATAACTGAGAAAATCTAACTATTGAACCTATAGTGGATAACTAGTATATTTTCAATTAAAAATTTAATATCATGTCCAATTATTAAAAATAATAGATGACTAGGGTAGGAAAATCGATCCTTTGAGTACCTTTTATTATGGTTCTTAAAATTAGTGAGAAACACTCATGGATAAAGACTTATTTTAATTGAGATGAATCTTAATTTATTTGAGTGTAGATGAACTTAATCTTAGAAAAGTGTTCATTTAAAGAGTATAATTTTAGTTTTTTATATGATATAAAATCATGGAAATTTTGTTAAAGGAGTTTGGAATTATTTTAATAATTATTATAATTATTTAAAGATGTTTTGAGATAATTTGAAGAGGTTTGGGAAGGACTGAGAATTATTGAAGTCACCTAGATCCTATTTAAAGAACAATTAATTTCCAATTATTGAGTTCAAAAGTATGATAAAGGACATTATCTTATGTGGTTTTGCATAAGAGAATTAATATATGCTGAAGAAGTTTTTAAATCCAATATGATATTTCATTTTGGACAAGATCTAGTGTAGAGGAGCAACAAAATTCATTGAGGGAATTCACATATTTTAGCCAATGTAGGTGATATTTGTGTAGTGTGTAAGTAAATTGAATCACCTATAGAGTATAAATTAAGTAAATTGTTTTATCAAAGTCTTTTATTAGTAAATTAAACTATGTAGAAGAGAAGTGGTTATCTTGTAAGTAAATGTATTTACCAGAAACTCAAATGTTTAGTGCATAAGATGATTCAACTATGTAGATAAAGTTTGAGGAAATGGAAAATGAATACAATCTACATATAATATATTTCAGACCGTATAAGATATTTGAAAATGAAAAATTTTGAGCCTTTTTTGGTTCGAAAAACATGTTCCTAGAGTTCAATTTTGTTGATAAAATTAATATGGAATGATGCCTTTTATGGTCATAAAAAAACCATCAAATTAAATGTGACACTAGAAATATAACATTAAGATGTTGATATTTTAGGCTAAGAAAAGGAAGATCAACATGTGTAAGTATGTTTGACACATCAAAATTTATAAAATGAATTTATTGAGGTTTTGAATAATAATAATAAAGATAAATTCTTTTTTATTCTCATGTTTAACATTAGTGCTTAAATTATGGGTCAGGCTTGAGAAGATAATTTTTTAATTAGGGGGAAAAGGAAATATAATTTAAATAATTTATTGAAATAAATGATTCAATAAGGTAAACTTATTGATACCCATATGAAATAGATAACAAAACCGAGAAATAATTTAAGCCCATA
Organism: Viscum album; assembly: GCA_963277665.1. NCBI lineage: Eukaryota > Viridiplantae > Streptophyta > Magnoliopsida > Santalales > Viscaceae > Viscum > Viscum album. The sequence goes on from OY728129.1 coordinate 1,442,415,078, forward strand.
ACATAATCACATGGATGTAGTATAAATTCAAAATGAAAATTGAATAATAAAAATCCACATGACAACCCTTTTTGGAATTATATCAATCATATGTAATACTCTTATTCTCTTTAAAAAAAATATTAAAATCATTCCCTCTAATATTATTTTTGATAACCCACTCGAAACCATTCAAAAAATAAAAAATTTAGTGTAAAATCATTTTGGATACTCAAGCATATATGGTGTGTGAAGAAATTGTGAGGGCACAAAACAACCTACCATAATCCATGTGTAGATGTGAAAAAATTTGGAAATAATAAAAAAATATGGGACATGATCTACAAATAATAACATTATGAAGAAAATTAGAAATCATCAAACCACTATCATTGGGTTTGGATAAGTGATATTTAATCTAAGGGAATGAATGAAAAAAAGGAAGGAATATAAGAGAATGAAAAGGAGTTCATTTTAAATAACACCAAGAACGAAGGAATAAAACCATTAAAATCCTATAGAGGATAAATAGAGGTGTGCCCATGGGGGATATTTTGTGTGTTTAGGTTGAGTGAATAGAGGGTATTTAGATTTGAGGTTGTGAAATGAGGATGATAATTTGTGAATTTAAATTTGCTTTTATTCTAGCTAAGTTACATGGTTTTTTTCACAGTTTACCATGCTATGGACCCCTCACTAGGCACAAAATACACACTCATGATTATTGTTCATAGTTTGAAAAAACATGTGGAAATGATTAAAAATAGAATTATCAATAATTACATGCCTTCACATGGTCTTTCATATTGTTAGTAATAATCATGATCTTGCCATGCATATGTAGTACAACTTTAAAATTTTTAAATATTCTTTCCAGATCGACCCAAAATTTGAGGCCTTTCCAAAATATTAATAAATAAATAAAATAATAACAATTTAAGAGGTAGGGGTTCAAAACTTTTTATAAAAAATATTCATATGATCATATGGATTTTACGATCAGTAAAATAATTTAGCATCTATCCATACATCATTTTAATATTCCTTTTTGATTGTATTATTAAATTGACCATAATGATTTCTTCTGATTCTAAGACATTAATACCAACGTATATATTTAACATATGAATTTATCAAGAGTTTTATTTTTAGTAATAAGTTTTGGTCATAAGACTTTTTGATGATAAAAAATTAACATAAGTCGTTATATTAGCTTACGCCTTGAATTAAAGACATTATTTTATCTTAAGAATTCTAGACATAGGATTTTTTTTCAAAATTATAATTTCTCTCAGACATTATAATGATCATAATTCTTCGAAATTAGTCTTCTATAATTTATATAAAATGTACCTATGACTTTCTTAAATATAGAAATTCTTCTATATGAATGAAAACATATTATAAAAACATGCATTGAATTTTGGAAATCTTGATATGCACACTTCAAGAAAGTATATATTATAAAAAAATTTAGGGTCTTATGTTCATTAAAGCATAGTATAAAATGGGATATATATTGTTAAAATATTAATTTTTAAAAAGGTAATTTTATTAATGATCTATTCAGAAGAATATATCTTTTTATGGGTATACATGATTGTGGTTTTTTTCTATCCGTTGGTTTTGGTGTGCAAGTTGAATAAATGATTTTTATAGGGAGATAAGTTCTTATTATTGGGATAGAATGTTGGGATATGGTTTTCAAAAATGTATCAGTATTCATCTTTGGTTAGTGGGTGGACCCCCTCATTTTTAGGCATGTTCTACCTATCCACTAGTAGATCATCACTAAAAAAGTGTGTCTAGGATAAAAATATTTTATGTACATTATTCACTGAGTGTGAGTGATTTGTGAATTAAAATTAAAAATTTATTCCAAGCTCCATTATTTAAATATAATTAATTATAGTAGTGTTTCTTTCATCAACTTATGACTAAAAGTATGAACACTATAAATTATTGAGTTCTTTCTTTTTCTTGTTTTTCCCTTTTTTTCATGTTTTTGTTCATGATTCATGAGTGGCAGAGAGTGTTTGAGTATTTGACCTAGTATAGTGACTTTGGGACATGGTTCAACTATAACTTAGTTTTGAAACACTAATGTTCAGGGGTAGTACATTCTCTAACTATTTCTGCAACAACGATTCAAGTGATTATACTTATGATTATAAGAAGTCAAGTCTTGGATTCATAATAGTATGATGTATAGATTTATGAAACCTTTCCAACAAGAATATTACCTATTATAAACACCAAATGAAAAAAACCATTTATAGAAATATAAAACCATATATTACATTACTTTGAATAAAAAAACAAATACACTTGATCAAAGTACTTCCATGAATCATCATCAAAAGGATTATCCAAGGATCCATTTATAGAATTATTGGATTGATTCCATGTCTTGAATGTAGTAGTATTGTGAGGAAGATACCTATATGGTAATCCATGGATAATAAATAAATAACTCAACTATTTTATAGGAACTAGTCTAGATTTTCCATTTTGAATATCTTTGTATTTCATTTATCAACATGTTGGATAGTTTACTAATGAATCTTAATCACCATAATATAAGATGAAATCATTTCACCTTTCATGAAACATCTTATAACTAAGACCCATGTTATGAACTAACTTCATTCCTTTATAAATTTTTTCATAAAATATATTTTAATCAAGAAACAATGATTTTTTAAAACATATTCTTCATTTGAAACACTATTTGGTAATCAAAAATCAAATTTATTAGCTATATATTTTAAAACAAACTTGAATTTTATTATCCTATATCCTGGATAATAGGTTTTTATATAGATTTCAATAACACTTAAAATTAAGATGGTTCAATTTTAGAATTCAAATTACCATTTTGTATTTATATTTATTAAAATAATGGGTCAAAAACCTCATGTAATAACTTTTATCATTGTTAGATCTAGAAAGTAAAAAATTAATATAAATTATGTTCAACATGTTTATATAAAAAAACTTACCAAAAAACTGAAATGTGATAGATGATCTCTAATATTATAAAAAATTTCAAATATCCCAAGATCTCGCGTCATAAAAGGGAACTTTATGGTCTCATCTTAAATAGATTCTAAAATTTATGATATAAATGAGATAAACGTTTCAACACCCCTAGTAAATATATGATATATAGAAGAACAATGTGGATTTTTACAGTGGTTTATCCAATCATGATCTCGTAATAAAAATTTCTATTTTTTTCCTCCATCCATGGTTTTCTAAAAAAAATAATAACTAGATTATTATTATAAGATATTACACTATTATTTCAAATATACAATTTAAATATCTATTATCAATAATATTTTTAGGGAAAAATATTTTTACAAAGTTTTTTAAACTAATATTTTAAACACAATTAATAATTTTTTTAATAACATTATTTTTAAAATTTTTAATTAAAATATTTTTTTAAAGTACAAAAATTTTATTTACTTTATTAACATTTTATAGTTTTTATTAGTATATTATATCTAATATTTTTTAGAAAACTAATGTTTTATAAGTTTTCAAAATAAAAATTTATCAATTTTAAATAATTAAATAGATTTACTAATATTTTATTTGCATTTTTAAAATTTAAAACATTTTAATAATATTTTATTATTATGTTCCAAATATTTAATTAGTTTTTAAAATTAATTACTATTTTAATATTGGATTACTATTTTATTAGTATTTTCTCTAATATTTTGTATTAATATTTTACTAATATTTATTAATGATATTATTTTTTCCCAAAATACCTTATTATTATTTTTAATAATTATAAAATTCGGATTTTTCTCAAATAATTTAATTACTATTATTATAATATAATTTTTTATTTAATTATAATTTTATTAATATTATATTAGTATTTTTTTATAAAATTTTTATAAAATTTTTCAAAAAATTTCCTAATTTGAAAATTTTAAAATTATAATAATTTTTATTTACAGTTTTGTAAATTATTGTTTAATTAATTTCGTATAATATCTTATTAGTATTTATCAAATATTTTATTAGTATTTTATTAATATTTATTTTCATTTAATTTATATTTTATTATTAATCTTTTAGTAATTTTAATAATTTGTTTTTGAAATAATTTAATAATATCTTCTAATATTTTTTTTAATATTTTATTTTAACTTTAGTAGGAACGTTTATTATTATTATTATTTTTATTTTTATATTATTTTATTTGTATTACTCTATTATTAAATTAATATCTTTGTAGTATTAATTAATTTTTTATTAATATTTCATATAATAGTTTTTAATAATTATTAATTTTCCAAATAGTGTATTATTATTTTTATTAATTTACATTTTCTCAATTTCATCACAATATATTATTCATATTTTTCTAATAGTTTTCCTAATATATAATTAATATTTTACATGTATTTTTGTCAAATTTTGTAATTAATGTTTTAAATATATTTTTTATTAGTAATATTTTTCTAATATTTTATCACTAATTTATTTTTAGTTTATTAATTATTATTTTTTTGAGAAGTTTGATAATATTTTATTTTTACTTTTTAAATAATTTTCGAGTATTTTTCTACTGTTTGATAACTACTTCTTAAATGATTCTTTTTATATTTTTATTAGTATTTTTTTAAATATTTACATAGTAATATTATTGATTATTTATTTTTCAAATTTTTTTTTACTATTTTAACTAGTATTTTATTATTAATTTGTTATTTTTTATTAAAATATTAATATTTTTTTATTTTCTTTGTTATTATTAATTTAGAATGATATTATTATTAATTATAATAATTTATTTTTATCTTTATATTAAAATGAGTTCGTTAAATAAATAGATACCAAAAAAATTAAAAATAAAAAAACACTTAAATAGAAATTATTAATAAAAACTAGATAAATAACAAAAAACAATTTTCTATCAATGAAATAAATAAAAATAAATATATAATTTTATCAAAAAATAACACTATAGAGAAATACAACTCGATGAAGCTAAGAAAAAAAACGTTAAAATATTGTCTCTATGACTAGACCCACAATATGTTTTTTTGTGAAAAAGATATTGAAATGGAATAATTTTTTTAGGGATGGTGTCTAGGCACTCATCTATTTATGAAAGAATTTTTGGCGATGAATGAATTTTTGTCACAAATAATTATTTACAATGGAAAATTGCAATGGATTGGATTAACTGTGATGAGTATTTGTGATAGAAAGTAAATATTTTGAGAATAGTGGATGACATATTTAACTCATCCCATTTTGTTTAATCTTATTTGAGACTAATGGAGTCAACAAAAAATATTCATCCACTATAAATTTAAAATTTTTAAATTGAGTAATTGTTATGGATGATACGATCTATCAGAATTAATCCCTTCATGTAATGTAAATGTTCAATTTTATAGAAAATAATTCTTTTGAGTGTGGTGGAATGAAAACATGCTAAAAATTATTATGATGAATCTAAATTTATCTTAATAAGCCATCATTATTAAAACTTTTTATGATAGAATTTTTTTGATCATAAAAAGTTATAGCTAATGAAATTTCTTATAATAGACTATGTGTTCATCTGAAATGATGCATCATAAAAGGTAAGAAATATTTTCTTATATACACATATACACAATGAGATTAGATTGTTTAAAAAAATTAAACATAAATTAGTAATATTTTTTTGTTTTGATAAACTTTGATCTCAATTGAGCAATGAAACAAATCATTTGGTAGAAAATATTCTTGAAATAAAATTATAAATTTTATTATAAATTTTTTCCTTTTTATGTCATGTTGTGAGTCAAATAAAATCAAAAAATCGATATGTCTGTTATTTTTATATTTAAACTAGAACTTCACATGTGTTCCCTCCCAAACTAATCAATTTAGTGTTATCGCAATTAAATAATATTAATTTGAATAAAAAATGCATATAATTTAATAAATTAATTAATAATACATGGAAATTATGAAATTCAAAAATTAAATAAATTCCAAAGGAATTCAAAAAAATAAAATGGTAAACAAATCAAAGATAGTCTTGATAATTAATATGGTAATGATTGAAAAAATTACAATAAATTGAATTTTTAAAATTTTGAAATAAATTAACTGTGCACATTTTCTTCAACTATCTCTACCAAATACTCTTCCTAGTAACATTACTAAACCCTAACCAATACCATTGTAATTCGTTCTTGATCTAAGAGAATAAATAAAATTAATTACATGATAGAAATTATTTTTTCTACAATAATAAAACCAAACATATGAACTTTATGATTTCAAATAAAAATAGACATTATCAAAAGCCTAATCAATATTATATGGATTACTAGAAACATCTTTGATGGAATCAAAAACCTACTATACAAGCATCCAATGTTGCAATGGATTGCTCTTACATGTGTCTGGAGATTAGATAGATCATTTTAAAAAATATAAAATATAATTCATGAAATAACTAAGGAAAAATAATTATGTATCCCGGGGAAATATATAATACTTTTAAGAATAAGAAGTTTCCTGAATAGACAATTGATTATAATGAAACTTTTTTTACAAACAATTTCTTGCAGAACATAATTCCATGTATAATTAAAAATGGTATTATAAAAAACTATGATTTAGTGGAATATATAATTCATGAAAGTATTATATGAAATTAGAAAATATTATTTCAAACTATTTCTTGATTTGATACATCATATTGTTAAATGAATTCAATTTTTTATACTCCAAAATTTTTATTGTATATTTATTCAAAAACTAATTTTATAAACTTATATACAACTTGAAATCTTTTTCATTTTTAGTTTCATTGATGTTTGAAGGTGGATTAGAATAAACTAAACTAAAGATTCATCTCATGTTGTGAAGTATTCCATAAAGAATCTTAAAACCAAATAATATTCTTGTAATCTATGCTTGGACAAGGGAAATAAATTATAAATCAAGCTGAAATCAAGCTTAAAAGAAAAAATATATAATAATTATAATATCATACATAAAAAACATGAACTAAAAGAAAAATATGGAAACAAATAAATCAAATGTGAATACTATGATGATGATAAGGTCTAGGGTTATGCTCTGAGCATAGTACTTCTCCACGATTTGGAATTTGATCTACGCTTTGGATGGTTTATCATTCTTTAGGTTGATCTTTGGAAACCTCGTGAGTAGATGATGAATGTGGAGGGATCAAAATGTATGATGATGATAGTTGGATAAGGTGGTGATGAGTGTCGCACCGGTCCCTTCCCCCTCGACAGGGGAGGAACCTTCGCCGCCCCTTGCGGGGGGAAGACCCTGTCTCTTCTCCCCCTTCTCTATCCCAGACCTTCTTCCCCCCTTCCCCTAGATTTCGGTTTTCCCTAAAGTCCCCGAGTTGTTTGAAGGATTCCCTCAATTGTCAATCTCTTCCTAAGAGTTCATGACCACATCTTCCTTGCTGGATTTGACGTTGATAGCTCATTTCAAGAACTAACATCCGCCAGTGGACACTTTATACCATCATATTTTCATATCCTGGGTTTTATAGAATTGGGATACGGTGGGACGTCTCGATTCCAAGAACATCATGGTTAGGTTTTCATATGAGGAAGGCCTGATTCTAGCCTAGTCCAGCACTCCCCACATCTGCGATGGTTCCAGATTCTTATTCTTCAAGTGGTCTTATAACTTCCATATGAATCACGATTCACCAACTATAGATATTTAGGTAAGATTTCCAGAACTCTCTCTTCCATTTCAAAATCATGCCATACTTCGAATGTTGGGAAATCACGTGGGTCGCTATCTGTGCTCTGATAGCAGGACTAGAGCAATTTGTCACCAAATTTCTCTGTGAATCTGTGTCGAAGTTGAAATTTCAAAGGTGCCTACTGAGTTTATTTGGGTTACTGTAGGAGATCAGTTTCATTACAAACAATCTGTTCTATTTGAATCATGGTTTGATTTCTGCTCTACTTGCAATAAAATGGGGCATTCGTTGGAAGTGTGTAGGCGCAGGAGGCCGAATTTATATTAGATATCGGTGGTGGGCTTGGGGAGCATTGATGATGGAATGAAAACTCATATGGACGGGGAGCCGGTTGGGACATAGCTACTCCTTGGAAACACTACTGATCAACAAAACACATGTCGTCTTGTTAAGGATGCTCCCACTCAGAATCAGGTGGTCTCTCTAGACCCAAATTACTTAGATATCAATTCCAATTCAAACCTCAACTAGGTGGGGGTGTGCGAACTAGGATCTGGGGAGGTTTTTTTGGCTGTAGAAGCTCAGGGGTGTATGCATCCCCTTAGAGAACAAATTCCCAGTTCAGCCTTTAAGCCGATGGAAGTTTCTCAAGAGCCAAGAGTCAAGGATATATTTTTAAGGCTGTATCATAATTTTTGGACTTCTAAGTCGACAATTCTAACCTAAGATATTCCTTCCCCCTCGATGGCTCCCTCCTTTGCTGAGTTAGTGAAGTCGGGTGAGCTGGTTAATGGTTAGGTGGATAAGCAGGTGGCTACTCAAAATAATGGAAGTATTAACTCTAAAGTAAGAGTGGTTATTGATAATATTAACGCCCATGATCCGAATGTGACAGTGTATATGGGTCAAGGAGTGATTGTAAAATGGAAAACATCAAAGTCTTTTAAGTCCCAAAACCGTTTCGCTGCTTTGGATGGAGTTGGAAAGGAGAATGTGGATCCTGAAGGATGGAAAATTGTCATCCCAAGATCGAAAAGAAAGCAGGGCCTATCTCGATCTCCAGAATCAAGTGATAGTAAGGTTGATTCTCAACTAATAACAGATCATGAGTAATCTCATGGGCACACTTTGGTTGGAGCTGGATCAAGAAAGGGTTAGCAAGGAAACACTCTCCTTGTAGATTTCCTGATTCAAAGGGGGGGGGGGAAGTCAAGACCTTGAAAGGACTACTCAAATACCCCCAAAACAATCGTAACCAGATCTTCAAGCAGGACAAAAAATAACAAGATTTAAGCCAAACCTGGGGGAAAAAGAAGTGTGTGGACACTCAAAAGGAAAAGCAACAGGTTGAACACATTGCTTCTAAAGAACCAAAGAAACATCTCGAGCTTGTTATTCACTCAAATGAAGAAATTATGGTTTAGACCATGGAGCTCAAGGATTTAGAGAAGGAGAAGGATAAAATATTATAGAGGGAACTTCGTATTAATGCCAATAATGTTTAAATGGATTGTATCAAAAAACAAGACTGGATCTTAGCTCGCAGCTTCAATGAAAATAAGATCAATGCGGAGGAATAAATACAATTATGGGACAAGCTCGCCACTCATTTTGAGGATTGTATCAGATATGATCCAGATTTAGAGGTTCGTGATTTTCAATAGGTCTTATATCAGGTAAATAATTCCACAAATTTTATCCTCGTTTTCAATGACCATGTGATCTCCTTTTGTGTTTAACTACTTTCGGCCTGAACATGCTTGATTTCCCACTTGGACTTCATTATGGTTTAAAGTTTTTTAGGGTTTACACTTTTCCCTTAAAATTGTTTTTAGAAAATAAAAAATATGGATTGGAGCGAGTGTGTGAATAGTTTAAAATAAATGATCCTTTTAAAAATTATGTGTATGAAAAAATTCCAAAATTTATTGAATGTAAATAACAAAATATATTGAATGAATTTAGATATATGATCCATATAAACTATATAGATTAATAAAAAGTTAATATGTAAAATATATAAAATTTATAAATGATAACTCTATGAAAAAATTAAATTTTATAAATAGTACTAAACAATATAAACTATTTATACATTATATTCTTAGAATATTATATATAGAATATATAAAATCATTTGATAAATTATTTATACTAAAGTCAAATTAATTAATTTTTTTATTGAATTCCAATCATAGATAAAAAAGTTTATAATTTCTTCATTAATTTTTCTCTTGTTTTATTTTAACAAATACATCATCATTATTTTCCTAATTTTTAGGTTTGTTATGGTATAAAAAAATTCAACGCATAATGCTTCCATTTATAGATAATTTAATTTTAAGGATCCAAAAATTGTGTATGATAAATTCTCCTTCTAGTCAAAGTTTTATTTGAAATTTAAGTATTTAACATCACATAATTAAATATATTGTTTTATGACAATTAACTAGTTAACATTCACCAACCTAAAACTATAATTATTTTTATACAATGTATAATAAATCCCGGTTTGATTACTTACAAGTGATCATGCACATGAATACATTTGAATAGTATTTTCAATTCAATACCTATAGGTTGTAGTGTAAAAGTAAAAATAATTTTTTTATTGAAATTTAGAACTATCTTTGGTAAAAACCATTTTTATATATCTTCATGTTGTATTAATAAAGAGGTGTATGATATTATGAAACTCCCATGTTTATAGTCAGATGCCTCACATAATCTTCATAAATTATTTGAGCAATATTATAGTACTTTCGAAAAATTAAATGACAAAATACTCAATAAATAACAATTGAAAAAATTATCCCGTAATAAATTAATATTTTATAAAACACTAAAAATTAGATTTTCCTCAAATTTTATATGTTTTTTTGTATTTTTGTTACCTTATTTATTGAGAATCATATAGTTAATGTATCATATTTTTCATCTCATCCTATTTTTTCAAATTTTAGAAAATGTCTTGTAATATTTTATTTTAGGTACTATAATTATCAGAGTTAGAGTTTCAATTCACGAATCTTTAGATCATATTAAGAAATTTATGTTTTGAAGTTCCCCATTACATTAATGCTACCAGAAAAAAACAATAGTATCCATTTCTTCCATTCCATAAGGCCTAAAAATATTTTTTTCAATAAATATAAAATTAAAAAAAAGAAACACTTATGGATAGAAACATATCTCTAAGAATTAAATAAATCCAACATGGTCTATGTGGAAACATAAAATATCCACTTTTCCAAAAAAAACAAATTTTATATTATAAAATAATTATAAAAAATTGGAGAAGATTTGATTTCATAAATTTTATAATTGATGGTCATACTCTTTTATAAGAAATACTATGATTACTATTCAAATAAAGAGGGAATCAAAATAAATCTGATAATAAATAATTGTTTAGCATAATATTATGTAGTGGATGATCTACTTGTTGTTATTGTTGTGAGGTTGGTGTTTTCAAATCTTGTACTATGTAATGGGCATAAATATTTATTAAGAAAGTATTCATAGAAATTTTTTAGTGATAGTAATGAAAGTTTTTCATGAGATAGTGAAAATTCTTGGGCACATTAAACATATATGTAAACACCTCAAGAAGATTTAAAATTGTTTTTACAAAATAATATTATTGAACATGTTATTAATAGCGAATTAGTCAAATCAATATTTTATTGGAAAATGAAATGCTGGAAAGGGTATGTAGATGACTTTTAATTATGTAGAAATATGAATTTGTAAAGAAATTATATGAGAATTTTCATTAAGTTTTAGGTGATCAACTAAATAAAAAATCAAAGAACCTTATAGATTTATGTATAACAATAAAACTTAGGAAAATTATTATAGTGAGGATTTTAACATGAAAAATCTTTGTTCTAAAGAAAATAAACTAAACCTAGGAATCCATATTTCTTCCCACTCATAGTTATCTATAAAATCCTATGAAAAAAATCACTTTTATATTACATTTTTATGAAAAAAACAAATCACATAACCAAACACATGAATATATAAATTACAGTATCATATTATAGATGATAATCACTTGATATAATTCATTGGTATGGTTCCACATCCATTTTTTATCCATCAAAGACTTCATAATTGAAATTATTACAGTGTTTGGATCATCCATCCCTATAAAAAACATTCAATAAACACATGTATACTGATTTAGGTAAAATAATTAAGAATATTGTAATGCCTTGACCCTAGTTACCCAGAGTCTATGCATTATTATATAACATTGGCATGATCACAAGAGATCAAGTCTCAAAAGGCCGATTAGTTTAGTATCCTTGGAAGTACTAGATACATAAATAAGTTTTACATTACATTATTAAATGGAAAAATAAAAACATTATGTCCCATTTTGAACAAACTCATATCCCTTAATCATAATATACTTATTCACATCTTGGGAAAAAGAAAACATAAGAAACGGGTTAGCTCAGATACTCAACAAGGATAAAAATATAGTAGAAACTATCATAAATAAGAATAAACACTTAAGGCAATGTATAAGACTAAAAAAGATTTTTATACTTAAACATCATCATAATATGGCAAAGATAAGTCAAATGATTCCATTTAATTATTCACATAGATATTATAATAGTATAATAATCACATGTAATATCAATAGTTAATTTCATAATGATGGAATGCATAATGTCAGACATCATAACCACATAGTCAAGGCCTCATGCCGAGACTATAAATAAGATTTTTTCAAGTCCTTGTGCTAAGACAATAGTTTGTATCATGGTACATAATGATACATCAAGGAGCTATAGTGGGATCCACCCATTACTTACTAAGTCCAATTCATTCCTCATATGAAAAGTTTGAAACATAATCTAAACATTCATATTAAAACTAGCACACGAAATGTCAATATATAAACCACAAACCATGAATGGTTTAAAAATAGCACATCCACAGTCAAACAAAACTCATTAAATACAATATGCAAGATTGTATTATAATAAATCAACCTCAATCAATAATAATGAAGGATATTGACATAGATGAAAATAATCTGAAAAACTATATGAGAGAAATATCCCCTTTTTCTTGAACATATTTAATATTCTCACTATTTATTAAGAAGCTGTTAAAAAAAGATTTTTGAATCAAAGTGTCCCATAGAACTTTGAAACTTTTAAAAGGACTTTTGATTTTAAAACATTCATGTGCTTATAAATAAATCCTAAACACCGTTTTTAAAACATGGACATTAATGAGAAATATTTAGATGAATAAATCTTCAAAACATTTAAAATGATATTTTAGTTAGAGTTCCTAACCAAATGAGAGACGCTTGAATACAGATAGTTGAGGTAATAAAAACTTTATAATATAATGAGAATAAACGGATTCCTGATATAATATGTCAAAGTACAGTATGTACACCATATAAAAGTGAATTGGTGCATAACAATAAAGAAGTATCGATGGAATGTAAATTGAGACGAAATCCATTATAAAGATTGTATACTTAGGTTAAGGATAAATCAATGACATAATTATGCGTGAAAAATATAAATACACTCAATATGATTGGATATTTAGTGTAATTCAATTAGAGGACATTCACCCACATTCTTGTAAAACCAACACCAATGACTTGGATGTTTAACTCAATGAATGGAAATTGTGATAAGATTATTCATATCAAGTTCATATCGATGACTTGAGAATTTATAAATTGAGTTATTATGTCTATCAAAAGTATATCCACAAAAAGGGGAGTGGAAATTACTACATAAATAGATAAATAGTTATTTCACACATAATCTTGGAGTAAAATAATCAATGAAGTTTGTGCAAAACCCAATGAGTGGAAATCAAAATTAGAAACTGCCTTACCAATTTGGTAACTAACATAAAATACATCCCATAAAATAAGGATCATACAATTAATATGTAAATAACCATAAATTAAAGTGTATTACACATAGAATATGGCTGAAAATTAACTTTTTTATTATCAAATCACTTTTAAGGAAAAAGTGAGAAACCTCAAAGTCCAGCAAAACAACAACAAAAACCCAAAACAAAATGAAAAAAAACCTGATCTACCTCTCCCTAGAAATTGCCTCATTTCAAAAAATCTCACCAATGCATACTACTCAGCTAACTATCCGACACAAGGGTGCGCGAGCCCGGTACCGATAGTGAAGCCATTCCCTCTCATTCTTCCAAATCCAAGTGGCATGCAAAGATGTAGGCTTCATGCTCTAAACCCTATATGAGGAAGATCCAGTAAGGTAGGATGAATCACACCAAAAGACTTCAAAAACACACAAATAATGGATCCAAAAACATTCTAAAGCCAAGCCATAATGCACCCAAGCATAACAACAACCACCATCTAATTAACCAGAGTAATTGAAAAGAAACATAATCTTACCAGAGCCTTTACCTTGTAATTTTCCTTGGTTGAGGGTAAATTAACCTCTTGTATAATAGTTGAATCAATTTTATTAAATTATACAATAACAATATACATAAATATTTTATTATATATGATCTTTTAATATTGTTTTGGAAATAATATTAGAGTAGTATCATTGTTTTGGGTATTAACTGATTCGTTTTCCTCTATATGTTTTCCTATGTAAGTCATGTTTGTTATGGATAGGATGTATTTGATTCATATCCAGAATGATATTAAGTCCTTAAAAGTTATTTTTATTCATAAAATAAAAATTATTCTTGAATGGTTACAATGGGGAATGAATCTCATCACGTTCGTAGAGACGATAATCCATACGTACACACGAGGGACAATGTCATTCTATTGATGGTGAAGTATTATGTAATTGGATGGTATATTACATATAAAGAATCATTAAAATTATATATATATTATTTACATCAATTATACTCATTATTATACCCATACAAATAATGACGTGTGGAATGACAAACTACACCATGACGTGGAGACGGTAAGTCGTACGTACACACGTAAGGTGACATTGTCATTCATAGGATGAATCGAATGATGAATATGGTTTTAACATATCTATAATAAAATTAAAATATTTAAAAGGTACAAGATTAGTTATTTTGGTATTGAAAAAAAAAGAAAGAGGATGTGGAAGAATAAAAGAACTTTGAAATAGGTGATGAAATTATTACCTCTTCTTTAGGTGCTTCCTTTTGATTTGATCAAAATAGATCATTAAGTCAGCTTTATGATCAGATTAATGCCTCTAGGTTGAGTTGAGGGTAGTTGGGAAGATATTTTAGCAGGGTTTAGATGATCCAAATGGCTTTGGAGGTGTGATTTTGAGAGAGGGGAAGTACACTTTTATAAGTGAGGTGAGGGTCACTTTAGGAAAATATTGAAATATTAATTTATTATACAATAATATTTGGTTTATAATGGCTCCAAAATGATTTATTTCGAGGCTAAGGTGGGGATGGGTCTAAAAACTCTGAACCAATAGGTTTTAGACAGATTTAGGTCACCATATTAACCTTATCTTTTAGATTTAACTCTTAGTTAAAAAGTTTAACTTTTACCATGTATTATAGTATTAGTATAGTAAATGGTTAATAAAATTTCAATAAAAATCAAAGATAACCCAAAGTGGTTCGTTATTGAAATATATAACCTTATAAAAGTGTTTTGGGTGAACCTTATATTTTTAGGAATATTATATCAATTAATAATATAGTATTTGTTTTAAAAACTCATTTATGTCAATTTTGAAACTATTCGGTATTTTATTTTTGTGAAAGTCATAACAACATTATCACTTCTAAAAAAATTTATTTAATCAATCAAAAAATTTAATATTAATATATAAAATTAGTGGAATTCATAGAAAGTATAAATTCACATTTATTTGGATATTTATAATACCAATTATTTAAATTCTTCATTAATAAGGTAATTATTGCATCATCATTGTGTCATAAATAAATTTAATTATTTAATTTCTAAAATTTTTAAATAAAATACAACTACGTAGGAAATATTTATATATTTCTAATTAATATTTATAGTCTAATTTATCTTCTTTAAAACCCTATATTAAAAATGTTTTAGTTATAAAAATTTGAATTTGACACTTTTAACTCTTCATTAAATAAAATAATAATAAATGTCTTAATCAAATCCAAGTGGACCAAAGGGGATAATATTTTATTCCAAAGGATGATTTTGGTCGAATAAAACTTATCAAAAATATTTATGAAATGTGTTAGGGTAAATATAATATCATTTTTACCTTTAATTACCCTATTTATATTTAACCGTGGTAAATAAAATTCAAAAGTTACTATTCACCAAAAATTATTTTCATCCTATTGAACCACATTTTACTTACAGATGTAAATCATGTTTCTTGGATTTTTGAAATTAAATTCATAGAAGCGGTAAAATTATGTTTTATGCAAATTTTCAAATAGTCCTAGAAGGTGGGTAAAAAATGATAATGTTCAATAAAATTTTATACATATAATCTTACTATAAAATGACTCTAATGAATTACATTTAACTTATATACGTATTATGTATATATTTTAACCTAAAATAAATTTAAATAAAATAAACATTTGTTTAAGTAAAAAGTAGGTTTTAAATAATAACGTAATGTTTTTCACTATTCATAAAAAATTGAACATTTTCAGAAAAATACCAAAAATTCACCCTAAGATAATTTTGATATTCCGAATCCAAAAATGAATTCCATTTTGAAAAATAAAATTTATAAAATTTTAAAAAGTGGGTATTACTATTCATAACGACTAGTTTGATTGGTCGTGGTGTGCAAGAACTCGAATTTGCGTATAGTACAAGCTATTTCATTATTCAAAGAGAAATGTACAATGGAAGCCTGGGGTGTTTCATTCTTCCCACTTTTGGAAATTTTATCCTTGCAATTTTAAAATTAGGCTTGAGAACTTCATTGAAAGTTCCACATTGAAAAAACAGTCAATAAAACCATCACTTGAAAATAAATAAAGAGAAGTACAATGGTTACCCAAGATAACCCATACTATGATTCCATGTAGAAAAAAATGGATATGGAAGATAAAATTAGTTTCATATTAAGATGGAGAGTGGTATAAAACATGATCAGGAGAAAGTTAACAAAGAGGAAACCACAAACTTGTGGTGGGTTAAACAGTCATTAGTTTCCTATTAGGAAAAGTACACAGACAATGTTTTTTGTTTTAAGTTCCATTTCATAAAGTTGAGGAAATTATTTATGAGATTCACTAAGAACATAAAGAGATATAATTACTTTTCATATAGCGTTTCATACTTTAATAAATTTCTACCACTAACTCATCTTGTCTCCAAATGATGAGTATTCAAGATGACTTGGTCACACCTGAAGCACTAGAATCAGAAACTAGAGAATCACATAATCCACAAAGGATGAACTATATATTTCCATTATCTTTATAGATTAATAAAAAAATGGTTAGTACAAGATTAAATGATCTCCAAAATGGATAATACTTATAGAAATAAATACAAATCGTAATTTCCAAAATTATACAAAAAATACCCAAAGTTCAATAAAGACCATTATATAAACATTTGTCATTAAAATACTTCAATAAAATCCAAACAATTATTGAAACCCAAAACTCAGAAGAATTTAATCACATAATCGTTCATATTAAATATTAATATTTATCTCCAAATAACATCAACTACCCTTAAAGTCTCCTACTGAAGTGTAATTATCCAAATCACATGTTCTCTATGATAGGTTAATCATTTCCATTAATAACCTGAATCTTTATAAAAAACATAGATTCTTCCAAAATAAAAATCCACCATTACTCTTAAAATGAGATCTCATAGTATTCTATTTTCCTTAGGAATATAGTGTTCCCAACAGAGTGAACATCTTCCAAAATAACATTTATCACTTAATCAAAAAATAATTTTCCTATACTAAGGTTATCTAATTGATAAAACATAAGATCCCAAATAAACTTATTATTGATCAACAACATAATTTAAATAAAATGAATTAGTTATAGTAATGAGGGACTTCACGTAGTCCAGTGGTAGGTGATAAATCCCAGTTGCACTTTGGTTGTGGGTTCGATTCCTATAGTGTAATGCCCTGACCCTAGTTACCCAGAGTAGGTGCATTATTACATAACATTGGCATGATCACAATGGATAAAATCCTAAAAGATCGATTATTTTAGTAACCTTGGAAGTACTAGATACATACATAATTTTTACATTACATTATAAAATGAAAAGCAACAACATTTTCTCCTTTGAACACATTCATATTCCTTAGACTATCCCTGCAGGTTAGTCATAATATATTTCTTAGAATCTTTGGAAAAATAAAACATATAAAGGGGTGAGCTCATATGATCAATAAGGATAAAAATATAGCGGAAACTTTTATAAATAAGTATAAACATTTAAGGCAATGTATAAGACTAAAACAAAAGCCTTTTAAACTTAAAATTCAGCATAATATGGGAAAGATAAATCAAATAATTCCATTTAATTATTCATATGGATATTCAAATAGCATAATAATTACATGTAATATAAATATCCAATTTCATAATGATGGAATGCATAATGCTAGACTTCATAACCACATAGTCAAGGCCTCGTGCCAGGACTACAAATAATATTTTTTCTAGGCCTTGTTCCAACACACTAGTTTGTCTCATGAGTCCTACCGATTCATCTTAGAGCTATAGTAGGCTCCACTATTCACTAATTAAGTCCAATGCATTCTTTATATGAAAAGGTTTAAACATAACATAAACATTAGTATTAAAACTAGCATATAAAATGTCAATACTTTATCCATAAACCATGAATGGTATAAAAATAACACATCCACAGTCAAAAATATCACAAAACCTTCAATACAATATGGAAGATTTGTATCATAATAAATAAACTTCAAATAAGTTTATAATCCATCAAAGGATGTTGACATAGATGAAATGAAAACTATTTGAAAGAAATACCTCTTTCTATTTTGAAATAATTGAAAAGTTTTATAATTATAAAAGAACACATTTATTTTGAAAATATTCTTATAAGATTGTAAGGGAAGTTTCAAAGGTGTTATAATGGTAGAAAATATCCGCACCTTCTGTATAAGTTAAAAAAACATTCTTTCTTTAATTTTCTCAAAAAGGTCGTAAAGGACCTTATTTGGAAAAATAAAAAAATATTCCTTTATAAATATCTTATAAAAAGTAAAACAAGGGTGTAAATAACTTTAACCCATAGTATAAGAAATAGTAATTTTTTTTTGAAATAAATTTTTAAGAAACACATTTGTGGATGATAAAGAGGTACCAGAAGATACTCACATATAAACAACTTCATATAATGAAGACATTGTAGAATTAACCCTTACCTTGTACTTTTTCTTGGTTGAGGGTACATCAATCTCATGTATAAAAGTTAAATAATTGTTATTAAATTATTTAATAACCACATACATAAATATGATATCATATATGGTCTTCTAATATTTCTTTATTAATAATATTTTAGTAGTATCATCGTTTCGGGTGTTAACTGATTCGTTTTCCTTTATATGTTTTATTAAGTAAATCATGTTTTTATGGATAATATGTATTTTATTCATATCAATAATTATATTATGTTCTTAAAAATTATTTTTTAATCATAAAATGATATTTATTCTTGAATGGTTATGATGAGGAATGAATCTCATCGCGTTCGTGGAGACGGTAATCCGTACGTACGCACGAGTGACAATACCATTCTATTGATGGTGGAATCATATGTAATTGGATGGTATATAATATATAAATAATAATTAAAATGTTTTATTTATTATTTAAATCAATTATACTCATTATTATACCCATCCAAATAATGATGTTTTTGAATAACAAACAACACCGCGACGTGGAGACGGTAAGCCGTACGTATGCGCGTATGGTGACTAGTCATTAATAGGATGGATATAATAATGAATATAGTTGTACCATATATATAATAACATCACATTATGTATAAGGTATTGGGGTTATTATTTTGGTATGGAAATAAAAAATAATGAAAAAGTGAAAGAGGAAAAGAACTTTGAAAAAGGTGGTGAAATTATTACCTCTTCTCCGGGTGTTCCCTTTTGAGTTGATCAAAAGGGATACTTGGGTTTGATTTATAATCAAATTAAGTCCTTTAGGTCTAATTTAGGTTAGTTGGGTGGATATTTTCATAGGGGTTGGCTGATCCAAATTGCTTTGGAGGTTTGATTTTGAGAGAAAGGGAAGTATCCTTTTTATAGGAGAGGTGAGGGTCACTTTAGGAGAAGCATGACATATTATTTTATTAAACAATAATATTTGGTTTATAATGGATCCAAAATAATTTATTTCAAGGATAAGGTGGGGAAGGGTTGAAAAAATCTTATCAAATAGGTTTTATATGGGTTTAGTTCACCATATTAACCTTATCTTTTAGATTTAACTCTTAGTTAAATAGTTTTACTTTTACCATGTCTCCTTGTATTTTTATATCATATGGTTAAAATACATACTATAAAATTACAAGAGAACCCCAAGTGGTTCTTTAATGACATATATATTATTATATAAGTTCTTTGACCAATCCTTAGATTATTATGACTATTATATCATTTAATAATATAGTATTTGTTTTAAAAACCCATTTATGTCAATTTTGACACTATTTATTATCTGATTTTTGTTAAAGTCCTAAAAACCTGATTACATCATAAAGAATTAATTAAATCAAAACTAACATGTCATATTAACCTATAAAATTCTTGTAATTCATCAAAAGTCTCAATTTACATTTATTTGGATATTTATAATATCAATTATTTTAATCTTTCATTAATAAGGTAATTACTGCATCATCACTGTGTCATAAATAAATTTAATTATTTATTGTCTAAAAATTATAAATAAAATACCATTATGTATGAAATGGTATTATATTTCTAATTAATATTTAGAGTCTAATTTATCTCATGTGTAACTCTATATTAAAAATGTTTTAGTTATGAAACTTTGAATTTAACACTTTTAAATCTTCTTTAAATAAAATAATAATAAATGTCCTAATCTAATCCAAGTGGTCCAAAAGGATAATATTTTATTCCTAAGGTTGTTTTCGGTCGAAATACACTTATAAAATAGAATTAGGACATGTTTTACTGTAATAATAATATCATTTTTACTTGTAATTAACCTATTTTCTTTTAACCATGATAAATAAAAGTCAAAAGTTACTATTCAAAAAAATTATTCTAATATTATTGAACCACATTTTACTAGATGATATCAGCTGTGTCTCTAGGATTTTTGAAATTCAATTTTCAGAAGTGGTAAAATTATGTTTTATGCAAATTTTCTAACGTGCCTAGAAGGTGGGTAAAAGACGGTAAAAAGTTCAATAAAATTTTATATATCTAATATTATTATAAAATGACTACAATGAATTACATTGAAAATATATAGGTATTATGTATATATTTTGACTTAAAATAAATTTAAATAAAATAAATAATTATTTATATAAAAAGTCAGATTTAAACAATAACGTTGTGTTTTCCACTATGCATCAAAAATTGAATGTTTTCAGAAAAATACCAAAAATTCACCCTAAGATAATTTTGATATTACAAATCCAAAAATGAAGTCCATTTTGAAAAATAAAATTTATAAATTTTCAAAAATTGGGTATTACTATTCATAATGGCTAGTTCTATTGGTCGCGGTGTGTTAAAACTCCATGTTGCGTACAACACAAGCTATTGCATTATTCAAAGGGAAACATACCGTCGATGTTTGGGGTATTACACTCTCCACTCCTTAAAATAATTTTTTCCTCAAAATTTATAGAATATTACTGAATAAAATTATTTGGGTAGTTTTTCATCATAAGTTCCTCGAGTTCCCACATTTCCTCTTCCATTTTATGATTTCTCCATAGAATTTTCATTAGATGAGTCATTCGGGTTTTCAGCACTTATTCTCTAGTATCATGAATATTGACAGGCTCTTCACAATAAGACAGATCAGGTTCCATTTCTATTTCTTTATAGGTGATTACATGTGTTGGCCCAGGCATGTATTTTCTCAACAATGATACGTGGAACACATCATGAACTTTGGAGAGACTGGGCGGCATTGCCAAACGATAAGCTACAACTCCAATTTTTTCTAGAATTTTGAAAGGTCTGACGTATATGGGACTCAATTTACTTTTCTTACCAAAACATACAACACCCTTCCCCAGAGATACCTTCAAGAAAATATGATCTCCTACTTGAAATTCTAAATCCTTTCTTAGGTTATCGGTATAGCTCTTTCCTACTTTGAGCTGCTTTGATGTGGGTTTGGATAACCTTCACCTTTTCCATTGTTTCCTCAACAAGTTCTGGGCCTATGAGTTTTATTTCACCAACACCATCCAAACAAGTTGGTGTGTGACATCTCTTTCCATATAACGCTTCATATGGTGCCATCTGAATACTTTAATAGAAGCTATTGTTATAGGAAAATTCTACCAGAGGTAAATATTGATCCCACATACCTTGAAAGTCAAGTGACAAAGATATCAACATGTATTCTAAGGTTTGAATAGTCTGTTTTGATTGTCCATCAGTTTTAGGGTGGTAGGCAGTGCTCAAATGAAGTTCAGTATCCAAGGACTTCTAAAGACTTTTCTAGAATCATGACATAAAATGGGGATCACGTTAAAAAACAATCGATAAGGGTACTCCATGAATTCTTAAAACTTCATTAATATATAGTATTTATAAACGTTCAAGTGGTAAATCTTATCTTATAGTAAGAAAATGTGGTGACTTGGTAAGATGATCAACAATGACCCATATTGCATCATTCCTTCTAGGACTCTTTGGTAGTCTCATGAAAATTTCCATCGTAATATCACCCCGTTTCCACTCAGGTATTGGAAGAGGTTGCATGAATCACATAGGATGATGTATTCCATCTTTTACTTATTGAAAAACCATACACCTTGACACATAATCAGAAATCTCTATCATCATGTTGTACCACCATAAATCTTCCTTCAAATCTCTATACATCTTTGTACTACCAGGGTGTATTGAGAAATCAGAGCTATGAGTATCATCCAAAAATTCCCTTTTTAGATTAGGTATGTCAGGAATACAAAGTCTCTTCCCAAATTTCAAAATCCCTTCTTCATATATGAAGTCAATCAGTTTCCCATCATTCACAGCTTTAACTTTATTTTGAAACACCTCATCATCAGTCTGAGAACATTTTATCGTTTCTTATAAAGATGGGTTGGAAACCATATGAAAAATTATTGATGTTTCACCTTCCGTGGTTATTCCCATATCCATATTTACTTGATCCATGAAAATAAGATCCATTTCAACTCTCACCTTGTTCAAAAATCAATGATCCTTTCTAATCAAAGCATTTGCCACCTTATTTTCCTTCCCCGGGTGGTAGTGTAAAGTGAAATCATGATCCTTGAGAAGTTCAAACCATCGCCTTTTCCTCATGTTGAGTTCTTTTTGTGAGAAAATATAATTCAAACACTTTTGATCAGTATGTATCTCATATTTTCACCAAAGAGATAGTGTCTCCATATCATCAAAGCAAAGATCACAACCGCTAACTCAAGATCATCAGTGGGATAGTTTTGTTCATGAATTTTAAGTTGTCTTGATGTATAGGCCATAAATCTATCATTCTTCATAAGGAAAAAACCAAGTCCTTTGTTTGAAGCATCACTTTAAATAAAAAACCCATCATTTCCCAATTATAGAGTCAAAATATGAGTATTGACTAGTATTCTCTTCAGTTATTCAAAAAATTATTCACACTCTTTTGTCCAAAAAAATTTAACCCCTTTACGTGTGAGCTTGGTTAATGGGTTTTCCAATCAAGAAAAATTCTAGATGAAACGCTAATAATAACCCACTAAACCAATAAAACTGAGTACCTCAATTATACTCATTAGTGCTGACCATTCTTGGATTGCCTTTTTCTTTGATGGATCAATAGAGATCCCATATTTAGAGACAATATGGACAAGAAAAGGAGTATCCTGAATTCAGAATTCACACTTTCTAAACTTCTCATATAATTCACTTCTTCTGAGGTTTTTTAGAATAGCGTGCAAGTGATTTTCAAGATCTTCATATATTTTTGATTATACCACGATAACATCAATAAATACCACTACAAATTCATCATGATATTCCTTGAAAACTCTATTCATTAGATCCATGAAAACAAAGGGTGCATTAGTCTGTCCAAAAGGAATTACTGTAAAATCATAATGCTCGTACCTTGTTCAAAATTCTATTTTCGGAATTTCTTCCTTCTTCATACACAACTGATGATATCCATATTGAAGGTTAATCATTGAAAAATATTGATCTCTATGAATTTGTTCAAATAAATCATCAATGTGAGGTAAGGTATACTTGGTCTTTATTGTTATAGCATTGATCTCCATGTAGTCAATGCACAACCTCATGGATCCATCTTTCTTCTTTACAAAAAGAATAGGTGCTCCCCATGGAGAAACATATGGGAGAATAAATACTTTATTACTCAATTCCTCTAGTTGTTTATTTAGTTACACTAATTCCATAGTGTCCATTCTATAAGGGGTATTCGATATGGGTATTGAACCATGAATTAAATCAATGGAAAACTCAATTTCTCATTCTAGAGGATGTCAAGGTAAATCTAGTGCAAACACATCAACATATTCTTTCACAATATGTAAATCCTCTATTTGAACATTATTTTACCCATTGATAGTTATTTCATTCTCTTCCTACCCAATAATTTAATTTAGTTGGGCTACTAGGGTTGGAACTCGATAAGAATTAGGTGGTGACGTTTCTTCTATAAAGATAAGGTATTCCTTATCATCATCGAAAATAGTAACCTCATTCTTCTTAAAATAAATTTTTTCATCATGGTCTGAAAGCCAATCCATACCAAGGATTATATAAAATTAAATCATGGGTATGATGATGAGATCAATAGATAAATAACATTTACATGCCCTAATGGGGACTGATTCACAAAACATTTTTGTAATGATACTTCCCTTTGAAGTTTTTATTGAAAACTACCTTGTTAAATCAAATTGGAAATATCTAATTTTCTTAGAAAACTAGGAAGATATGAAACAATGCGATGATCTAGAATCAAATAAGGCATTGGATAAATGTGAGGAAACCATTAAATTACATACCACCACATCTTTGGGAGATTCAACCTCAGCAGTAGTGATCACATAAGCTTATACTTTCCCCCTTGGCCTTTTATGAGGTATGTTTCCTTGGATCTTAGGACATTCATTTTTCATAATTACCCTTTTATCTACAATTGTAGCATTCAACATTGATAGCCTATTTCTTTCCATTGTAATCATGAGCTTGGTGGCCTTTCTCACCACACTTGTAACAAACTCTCATTCCATTCAGGTAAGTACCAGGGTGTTTCTTCCCATATTTACTGCTGGATGGATATTAATATTTTCTCATCTTCCCTTTATTTCCATTTCCAGAGTGTTCATCAGATATCTTCTTCTCTTTCTTTTCTTTAAATTTGTAAGACTTAGAGAATTAATTTCTTATCTTGATAGAAAATGAGACAATATCTTCATATGATGAGAAGGATTTTGAGTCTAATGCTTGAATGAGAAATGGTTTTAACCCATCAAAGAATCGATCAATATTAATCCTTGGGTTGCGTATATAATCTTCTGCATGCCTTGCTAACCTTATAAAGTTATCCTCATTCTTTGTTTCATTCTCATCATCTTTTTGTCTCAGACTCAGAAATTGTCTTTCTATATCTGATCGATGGTCACGAAGAAAGTATTTTTATAAGATAATCTCTTTAAAATCTCTCCATTTCATATTTGATACTTCTTCCATCTTCCTTTGTGTTTTGAATTAATGATCACCATTGGTATGCATCTCCCGTGAGGCGATGAACTACCATGACAACTGTTTCCCTTTTGATACCCCCAAAGCATGAAATATTTTCTCTAAGGAACATATCCATTGCTCATCTATGAATGGATTTTTAGTCCCATTTAATTTTGGTGGTTGTTTCCTCATGAAGCGGTCTAACATTTATCTTCCATGTTGTGGATCAGGGTGCTCCATATGAGTAAGGTTATTATTCATAACCTGAGTGAGTTTTCCCAGTGTGGTGATAAGCTGATCAGCACCTGTTACATCACTAGCTCTACTATAATTATCTTGAGTAGGAGGGAAATCCCTACATGGATTAGGTGAATTGATACAGTTTCCATTCCTTCCAATAGGCACTATTTCTAAACAATGGAATACACTAGATTAGTTTATGAATCCAAATACATAATTCCAAACTTGTAAATCACTTAACATAAAATGAACAGTTTATGGATACAATCCATAATCATAAAAATGTTATCTTTGAGGAAGTAATAATCATAAATTCTCCATAATGGTTAGTAAAGAAAATTTGAATTATCCTAAGCATATCCCATGGGAGTGTTGTAACCAAGAGTGTAGCAAGGCCCGTTGTTTTGTACTAGGATACCCCAGGTCAAGCCCGAAACTCTTTGTCTAAGTTTTAACTCCTGGGTACATCTGTTACTAAGCCGCATCTACCTAATCGTATCCAAATAGGGATTTATTTCTTGGAAAATACTCAAAATATCTACATTACCAAAATTATAGGAAGTTTTTCTATACTAATCCTCAAAGTCTATCTTATGGTAATGTTCTCTAATTAGAGTTTTTCTAAATCCAGCATCTAAGGTTTTTAATGAACTTCCTATGATACCGACTCTAACTCCCCAAACCTAATTACCCAAAGTTGGTGCATTACTACATAATACTGACATGATCACAAGGGAGAAAATCCCAAAAGACCGACCAATTTAGTATCCTTGGAAGTACTAGATACATACATATGTTTTACATTACAATATAAAATGAAAAACAATAAAAAAATAATCTATTTGAACACATTAATATTCCTTAGACTATCCTTATAGGTCAGTCATAATATACTTCTTCACATCTTGGAAAAAATAAAAAATAGAAAGCGGTGAGCTCGGATGCTCAGTAAGGATAACAATATAGTGGAATCTTTCATAAATAAGAATAAATATTTAAGGCAATGTATAAGACTAAAACCCAATCCTTTTAAACATAAATTTAAGCATAATATGGAAAAGATAAATCAAATAATTCCATTTACTTATTCACATAGATATTCCACTAGTTGAATAACCACATGTAACATCAATATCCAATTTCATAATGATAGAATGCATAATTCCAGACTTCATAACCACATAGGCCTCATTCCAAGACTACAAATAAGATTTTTTCAAGGACTTGTAACAAGGCACTAGTTTGTCTCATGAGACCTGTCAATTCATCGAGGAGCTATAGCCGGCTCCACCCATCACTTACTAAGTCCAATGCATTCCTCATATGAAAAGGTTTAAACATAACATAAACATTCGTATTAGAACTAGCATACAAAATTTCAATACTTTATCTATAAACCATGAATGGTATAAAAATAACACATCCACAGTAAAAAATATCACAAAACCTTCAATACAATATGGAATATTTGTATCATAATAAATCAACTTCAAACAAGTTAAAAATCCATCAAGGGATGTTGACATAGATGAAATGAAAACTATTTGAAATAAATAACTCTTTCTATTTTGAAATCATTTAAAAGTTACATAATTATAAAAGAAAACATTTATTTTAAAAATATTATTATAATCTTGTAAGGTAATCATTGAAGGTGTTTTAATGGTGGAAAATATCCGCACCCTCTGTATAAGATAAAAAAACATTTTTTTCCGTAATTTTGTCAAAAAGGTTGTAAATGACCTTGTTTGGAAAACAATGGAAATATTCCTTTATAAAAATATTATAAAAAGTCAAAAAAGGGTATAAATTACTTTTAAAAATAGTCTAGGAAATAGTAAAAAAAAATTGAAGAACATTTTTAAGAAACATGAATGTGGATGATAATGACGTCCCAGTAGATACTCACGTATAAACAACCTCGGATAATGAAGAGATTGTAGAATTAACCCTTAACTTGTATTTTTACTTAGTAGATGGTACATTAACCTCTTTTATAATAGTTAAATAATTTTTATTAAATTATACAAAAACCATATACATAAATATGATATCATATATGATCTTATAATATTGCTTTGTTAATAATATTTTATTAGTATCATCGTTTTGGGTGTTAATTGATTCGTTTTCCTTTATATGCTTTGTTATGTAATTCATGTATGTTATGGATAAGATGTATTTGATTCATATATAGAATGATATTCAGTTCTTAAATATTATTTTTTTTATCATGAAATGATATTTATTCTTGAATGGTTAGGATGAGGAATTAATCTCATCGCGTTCGTGGAGACGGTAATCCGTACGTACGCTCGAGGGACAATACCATTCTATTGGTGGTGAAATATTATGTAATTAGATGTTTTATAATATATAAATAATAATTAACATGTTATATTTATTTATTACATCAATTATACTCATTTTTATACCCATAAAAATAATGAACTGTTTTAATAACAAACAACTCCATGACGTAGAGACGGTAAGCCGTACACACGCTCGTATGATGACTCATCATTTAAAGAATGGATAGAATAATGAATATGGTTATACCATATTTATAATAACATCACAGTATTTATTAGGTAATGGGGTTATTATTTTGTTATATAAATAACAAATAAAGAAGAAGGGGAAGAAGAAAATAACTTTGAAAAATGTGGTGAAATTATTACATTTTCATCACGTGTTTCCTTTTGAGTTGATCAAAAGGGCTTCTTAGGTTGGATTTATGATCAATGTAAGGCATATAGTTCAAATTTAGGGTAGTTGGGAGGATATTTGGGGTTGTTTTGGCTGGTACAAATGGCTTCGGAGGTGTGATTTTTGAGAGAAGGTGAAGTACCCTTTTTATAAGAGAGGTGAGGGTCATTTTAAGAAAATCAGGAAATATTATTTTATTAAACAATCATATTCTATTTATAATGTCTAAAAAATGATTAATTTCTTTTATAAGGTGGTTATGGGTCAAAAAACTCTCAACCAATATGTTTTAGATAGGTTTAGGTCACCATATTAACCTTATCCTTTATATTTAACTCTTAGTTAAATAGTTTAACTTTTACCATGTCTCCTTGTATTTCTATATTATATAGTTAATAAATTTATGATAAAATTACAAGAAAAACCCAATTGGTTCATTAATGACACATATATTATTTTACAATCCCTTTGTACTAAACTTAGATATTTAGGACTATTATATCATTTAATAATATAATATTTTTTAAAACCTCATTTATGTCAATTTTGACACTATTTAGTACCTAATTTTTGTTAAAGTCCTAACAACTTTGTTAATTAGATAAATATTCTTTTAGTATACCCTAACAAGTCATATTAACCTATAAAATTCTTGGAATTCATAAATAGTCTCAATTTAAATTTATTTGGAAATTTTTCATATCAATTATTTTAATATTTCATAAATAAGGTAATTATTGCATCATCATTGTGTCATAAATAAATTTAATTATTTAATGTCTATAAATTATAAATAAAATACCATTATGTAGGTATTTATAATGAATATTTATAGTCGAATTTATCTTATGTGTAAGACTATATTAAAAAAAGTTTAGTTATGAAACTTTGAATTTAACACTTTTAACTCTTCTTTAAATAAAATAATAATAAAAGTCCTAATCTAATTGAAGTGGCCTAAAAGGATCATATTCTATTCCTAAGATTGTGTTTGGTTGAAATAAGATTATCCAATAGAATTAAGACATGTGTTAGGATAATAATAATATCATTTTTACCTTTAATTACCCTATTTACTTTTAACTATGGTAAATAAAAGTCAAAAGTTACTATTCACCAAAAATTATTTTCATCTTATTGAACCACATTTTACTTACTTATTTCAACCATGTCTCTAATATTTTTAAAATTCAATTCACAGAAGTGTTAAAATTATGTTTTTATGCAAATTTGTTAACATGCCTAGAAGTTGGGTAAAAGACTGTAAAAAGTTCAATAAAATTTTATATATCTAATATTATTATAAAATGACTCCAATTAATTACACTAAAAATATATAGGTATTATGTATCTATTTTGAATTAAAATAAATTTAAATAAAATAAATAATTATTTAAACAAAAATTTGGTTTTCAACAATAACGTAGTGTTTTTCACTACTCATCAAAAATTGAAAGTTTTCAGAAAAATACCAAAAATTCATGATAAGATAATTTGATATTCCAAATCCAAAAATGAAGTCCGTTTTGAAAAATAAAAATTTATAAAATTTTAGAAAGTGGGTATTACTATTCATAATGACTAGTTTGATTGGTCGTGATGTGTTAAAACTCCTAGTTGCGTACAATGCAAACAATTGCATTATTCAAAGAGAAACGTACCGTGGAAGCTGAAGGTGTTAAAAACAGCTTTTTCCGACGTGATGGGTTGTCACACGTTTTTCATGTTGTCCTTTTTAAAAAACTATATTTTATTACATTCCCAAAATGAGATAAATTCCTCAAAATAACCATAACATAATTTAACCACTAATGTTATCTCATACAACACATTTTCATCCCAAAAATTAATAACCAATAATTGCCTCAAATTCAAGGATCATATAAACCCAAATTGTTCTTTATATCTATATCCACAAAAGAAAAGATAATTCTTCCTCAAATAGCATTTTCACATAACAAACTGCAGGCTCACACATACAACAGAAAAGTCTTCCAAAGTAATCCCATCAACAAAGAGAATTAATAATTTTAAACATTTCTCCATCCATTTATTTCCATATAGGTCCTTCCTTGACCTAGTGGTAATCCTATAGAATAGGTCATTGACTTGGGTAATGCCCAGGTCCCCTACATTTACGACAAATGACTGTAAATGGATTCTTAGGATCATTTTTTTTTCTATAGTATAATTCATTTTTCCTTTGAAATTATTTAGTTTATGTCCTTCTTTCCTACACACAAAGAATTTATTTGTTCCATTAAGACAATTTCCTGGGTGTCTCCTTCTACATTTCATACATGATGGAAATTGAGATTTCTCCATGGTCTCCACTGCTGGAGCTCTTATCATTCTCTTCCTTTCTCTTCTTTGTTTAGTTTGGGAGTTGGTTAATGTATATGTTGTTGATCATATTTTTGGAAACCTGCTTCGTTATGAACACAATATCTTTTACGCCTATAGACATTCCATTTAGTTGCTCATTTTCACCATCATTCCCACATTTTATATCATGTTCAATGTTACTATTACTTACTTGGAATCTATCCATTGACTAAAACCATAAAGCATAGTGTGAATAACAATAGTCATAAAACCATTTAGAGAATATCATGACACCTTATTTTCAATATAAAACACCTTAGTATTAACCCATGTTTTTTATTCTCATATTATATTGAAATCATTCAAATCAGTTTGTAAAGAAAATGTGAATTATCATAAGAATATCCCTCAGGTGTGTCAGAACCAAGAGTGCAACAAGTCCTGTTGTCATGTACTAGGATACCCCGGGTCAAACCCAAAACTCCTTGTCAAAGTTTTCACTCCTATGTACATCTAGGTAAGAGCCGCCTCTACCTGATCATATCCAAAAAAGGATGTATTTCTTGGAAAACTCAAAAAATATATACATTACAAAAATTCTAGAAAGTTCTTCTATACTAATCCCCAAAGTTTATCTTAGGGTAATGTTCTTTAATCAGAGTTTTTCTAAATCTAGTTTCCAAGGTTTGTACTAAAATTCATCTAATACCAACTATAACACCCCTACCCCAGTTACCCAGAGTCAGTGCATTATTTCATAACATTGGCATGATCACAAGAGATTAAGTCTCGAATGACTGATTATTTTAGTAGCATTGTAATTACAAGATACATACATAAGTTTTATATTACATTATGAAATGAAAAAACAAAAACATTGTGTCTCCTTTTGAAAAAAATCAAATCCCTTAGCCTATTCTAATAGGTTAATCGTAATTTACTTATTCACATCTTGGGAAAAAGGAAAAACAAGAAAGGGGTGAGATCAGATTCTCAGTAAGGATAATAATATAGAAAAAACTATCATAAATAGGAATAAACATTTAAGTCAATCTATAATACTAAAACAAAATACTTTTAAACATAAAATTCAGAATAATATATCAAAGATAAGTCAAATAATTCCATTTACTTATTCACATGGATATTCTTCTAATCTAATAATAATATGTAATATCAATATCTAATTTCATAATGATGGAATGCATAATGCCATACATCATAACCACATAGTCAGGGCTTTGTGTCAAGACTACAAATAAGATTTTGTCTAGGCCTTTTTCCAAGACACTAGTTTTTCTCATGATACCTACCATTTCATTGAGGAGCTATAGCGGGCTCCACCCATCACTTACTAAGTCCAATGCATTCCTCATATGGAAATATTGACACATAATTTAAACATTTTTATTAAAACTAGCATACTAAATGTGAATATTTTAACCACAAACCATGAATGGTATAAAAATAGAACATACACAATCAAACATAACTCATTAAATACAATATGGAATATTTTATTATAATAAATCAACCTCATTCAATAATAATGAAGGATATTGACATAGATAAAAATAATCAGTAAAACTATTTGAGAGAAATATCCCTTTTTTCTTGAAAACTTTTAAAAGTCTCACTATTAATCAAGAAACTGTTAAAAATATATTTTTGAATCAAAGTGTCCCATACCACATTGAAAATTTTAAATGTAATTTTAATTTTAAAACATTTATTTCCATATAAATTAATCCTCAACACCATTTTTAAAACATGGACATTAATAAGAAATATTTAGAAGAATAAATCCTTAAAACATTTAAAATTATATTTTAGTAAGAGTTCATAACCAAATGAGAGACTCTTGAATTCAGATTATTGAGATAATAAAAACATTATAATATAATGATATTAAAGTATTCATGATATACTATGTCAAAGTACAGTATGTACACCATATAAAAGTGAATTTGTGCATAACATCAAAGAAGTCTCAAAGGAATATAAATTGAGATAAAATCACTTAAAAAGACCATATCCTTAGGTTAAGGATAAATCAATGACATAATTATGTGTGAAAAATATAAATAAAATCAACATGATTGGATATTTAGTGTTAATCAATCAGAGTATATTCACACATATTATTGTAAAAACAATACCAATGACTTGTATGTTTAACTCAATGAATGGAAACTGAGTTAAGAATATTCTTATCAAGTTCATATCAATGAATTGATAATTTATTATTGGAGTGATTATGTTTATCAAAAGTATATCCACACAAAGGTGAGTGTAAATTACTACATAAATAAATAAATAGTTATTTCACACAAAATCTTGGAGTAAAATAATCAATGAAGTCTGTGTAAAACCCAATGAGTGAAAATCAAAACTAGAAATTCCCTTAATGATTTGGTAACTTATGAAACATACATACCATGAAAGAAGGATCATGAAATAAAGATGTAAATAACCATAAATTAAATTATATTACACATAGAATATAATCATGGGAAGTACATACACCACCTAAAAGGAAATAGTGGCAATATAGCATGAATCTTACGGGAATAAGAAGTGAGATGAAAAGCCCTTACCTTGAACATTTCATTGGTCGATTGTACGTTAAACTTCTATATAATAGTTAAATAATTGTTATTAAATTATAAAATAACTATATACATAAATATGATATTATATATGATCTTTTAATATTTGTTTCTTAATAATATTTTAGTAGTATCATTGTTTCAGGTGTTAACTGATTCATTTTCCTTTATATATTTTTCTATGTCATTCATGTTTATTATGGATAGGATGTATTTGATTAATATCCATAATTATATTAAGTTAATAAAAATTATTTTATTCATAAAATAAAAATTATTCTTGAATGGTTATGATGGGGAATGAATCTCAACATGTTCGTGGAGACGACAATCCGTACGTACGCACAAGCAACAATATCTTTCTATTAATGCTGAAATAGTATGTAATTGGATGGTATATTATATATAAATAATCATTAAAATTTTATATTTATTATTTACATCAATTATACTCATTAGTATACCCATAAAAATAATGATGTGTTGAATGACAAACTACAACACGACGTGGAGACGGTAAGCCGTACGTACACACATATGATGACTTTGTCATTCATAGGATAGATAGAATAATGAATATGATTGTACCATATTTAAAATAACATAATTTTATGTATAACGTAATGGATTTATTATTTTGGAATGGAAATAACAAATATAGTGGAAGTTTAAGAAGAAAAGATCATTCAAAGAGGTGATGAAATTATTACCTCTTCTTTGGGTGTTTCCTTTTAATTTGATCAAATGGGATCCTTAGGTTGTATTTATGATAACATTAAGGCCTGTAGGTTGATGTGAGGGTATTTGGGAAGATATTTGAGCAGGTTATGGCTGCGCCAAATGGATTTGGACGTGTGATTTAGAGAGAAGGGGAAGTACCCTTTTATAAGAGAGGTGAGGGTCACTTTAGGAAAAGCTTGAAATATTAATTTATTATACAATCATATTATATTTATAATGGCTCCAAAAATATTTATTTAAAGGTGGGGTGGGGTGGAAAACCTATCGAAAAATAGGTTTTAGACAGGTTTAGGTCACGATATTAACCTTATCTTTTAGATTTAACTCTTAGTTAAATAGTTTAACTTTTACCATGTATTCCTATATTATTATAGTAAATTGTTAATAAACATACTATAAAAATACAAGACAACCCCAAGTGGTTGATTATTGACATATCTAATTTTATATATTTCCTTTGGATGATCCTTATATTTTTAGAAATATTATATCAATTAATAATATAGTATTTGTTTTAAAAACTCATTTATGTCAATTTTGACACTATTTGGTATTTTGTTTTTGTTAAAGTCATAACAACTTTATTAATTAGAAAATTTTTTATTTAATCAATTCTAACATCTCATATTAACCTATAAAAGTAGTATAATGCATCAAAAGTCTAAATTTACATTTATTTGGATATTTATAATATCGATTATTTTAATCTTTCATTAATAAGGTAATTACTATCATCATTATGTCATAAATAAATTTAATTAATTAATGTCTTAACTTTTTAAATAAAATAAAATCATATAGGAAATCTATTTAGATTTCTAATGAATATTTATAGTCCAATTTATCTTATTTATAACCCTATATTTAAAATGTTTTAGTTATGAAAACTTGAATTTAACACTTTTAACTCTTCTTGAAATAAAATAATAATAAATGTCTTAATCTAATAAAAGTGGGCCAAAGAGGATCATATTTTATTCATAAGGTTTATTTTTGTCGAGAAACACTTATCCAATAGAATTAGGATATGTGTTAGGGTAATTATAATATCATTTTTACCTTTAATTACCCTATTTACTTTTAACCGTGGTAAATAAAAATTCAAAGTTACTTTTCACCAAAAAATATTTTCATCTTATTGAACCACATTTTACTTACTTATGTAAACCATGTCTCTAGAATTTTTAAAATTCAATTCACAGAAGTGGTAAAATTATGTTTAAAGAAAATTTGCAAATGTGTATAGAAGGTGGGTAAAAGATGTTAAAATGTTCAATAAAATTTGAGACATATGATTTTATTATAAAATTACTCCAATGAATTACATTGAACATATATAAGTATTATGTATCTATTTTGACCTAAAATATATTTAAATAAAATAAATAAATATTTAAATAAAAAGTAGGTTTTAAACAATAATGCAGTGTTTTTCACTATTCATCAAAAATTGAAAGTTTTCAGAAAAATACCAAAAATTCACTCTAAGCTAATTCGGATATTCCGAATCCAAAAATGAAGTCAATTTTGAAAAATAAAATTTATAAAATTTCAAATATTCGGTATTACTATTCATAACGGGTAGTTTGATTGGTCTTGGTGTGCTAGAACTCGAAGTTGCATACAACGAAAGCTATTGTAGTATTCAAAGATAAACGTACCATGGTAGCTTAAGGTGTTACAAATATAATAACATAATTAATGATGTAAGTGGAATTTTGTTTTATAATTCTTTTATTAACACATTGAAAACTTCTTATAGAACATATCATTTTATATGATGAAATTATAAAAAAACCCATGTATTTACATTTATGAAGAAGGTTCCCTTGCATTAAGTCTTGTGAAGTTGTGTTCCCAGGGCATCCATTCCAACAAGCACCTCCCTTCAAGCAAGAACAATTCAGGCCAAATCCAAATCCAGGGTGGCAAGCACAACCCCAATACCGACAAGGAGGAAACTCAAGCTACACAAAGCATAATTGGTATCAAAAAAACTTATAAATATACAATATGAATATAATTTCTTAGAATCATCCATCATAAATGGAAAATATTATTCATATTGATATAAAAAAGCCTATATTAGTTTATGAAAATACCATTTTCCATGATGATAACCATAGAAATTGGCCTATAAATGTTTTATATATAATCACTACTAGAATTTTGACCTTTTACGACGAGCTCCTGTCGCAAAAACCCTTTTGCAACGGGGTCCCGTTGCAAATAACCCATTGCAAAAAACTACATTGCAACAAGTATTTTTTGCGACGAGCCCATTACAAAAAATACTACTTGTGACGGGAAGTGGGCCCGTCACAAATCGATGTCAAATTAAATACTTTATATATACAAGAACCTTTAGCGACTGACCCATCACAAAAATGTTTTTCGATGGGACATCGACCCATCAAAAATAGCTTATATGTTATAAACCTGTTGCGACGGGCCCGTTGCAACAATGTTATTACGACAGTAAATCAACCAATAGCAATTTTTAAAAAAATATATATATATATAATCTATTTTTGATGGGGCCCTGTCGCAAAAGGACCCATCGCAAATACTTAATAAAAAATACTAATATTATTAAAATAAAATAAAATAAAAAAAATAAAATTAAAAATATCAATATTTTAAAATACATAATAAAATAAAATAAAAACAATAAAATTATGATTAAAGAAAAAAATAATTTTAATATTATTAAAATAATAAAAAAAATTAAAAAAATTAAAATTTTCAATATTCAGAAAAAATATAAAAAAATCATGAAATATTATTTTCATTATTATTAGTAAAATAAGCAAACAATAAAAATATAATACTAATAATAAATATTAAAATATTAAAATACTAAAAAAAAATAAAAAAAATTGTGCAATATTTGCACCAATATAAAAGATAAAAACTGTAAATAGTTCATATTACAGTAAATGTTCAATTCAAATGTTTTTAACAGATCCAAAAAATCACTGGGAGATGATCTTCTGGAGGAGTTGGAGGAGCTAGAAGAGATGGTAGAGGAAACTCCATCCCTATATGTCACGACCCGCCTTCACCGAAAGGAGAGAAGGGACAACAGATTGTCAAGCCCTTCCTTCTTTAAGTTGAAGGAGAGATAATGACCCCCCGAGTCCCGCCTCTAGTAGGCCCCGAAGTGGTGACTAACACCAAGGGTATAACATTTTCACAATATGGGAGGCATTACCCTTTTTAGTTAACCAAGATTGGGAGAAAGAATTATTCAACACCAAACACCACCAAGTATAGAAAACTCAAGGTAAAAACCAAACTACAAGCATGTTTTAATAATAAAACTGAACAAAGTACAAGGACTCCAAAGTAAAATACCCAATAGTAAAGGAAAAAGGCTAAGCAAAAACCAACAACGACCAACAACAACTCCAACGTCCAGACTAGTAAGGTCCCGCATGGCCTCCGAAGCCCTCCTGGAAACCTGAAAGTAAACGTAGGGTGAGCATACAAAGTATACTCAGTAGGAAAACCTAAAGCTCTCGTGCACAAGTGTGGAGACGTACTAAAGTACTGTGAGAAGCATAAGAACATCATCTATCAAGGAATCTATCCATCCCACCTCACTGGACACACTCACCAAATAACACAATCAGTAAGGTAATAGTAAAGAACAAAACATTTGGGTACCCCGCACCACCATTTCCCCATCTATCTAGCTACTCATCCCTAACGAAAAATGTCCTAACGCTACCACGCTCTTCCTGCACGCACACACCTGGGACTCACAACCATCCACATCCCTGCCCACACACACCTGAGCCTCACAACCACACATCCCTGCTCGCACACACCTGGGCCTCACAACCATTCATCCATGCCCGCACACACCTGGGCCTCATCCTGAAGACACATGGGAAAACAAACCAGAACCAGAACCCCTAACCAAAAACACCTGGGCCTCATCCCAAAGATTCTTGGAAAAAAACCTACCCGAAGAGTCCTGGGCTAACAACACACCAATCGAAACCTACCCGAAGAATCTTGGGTGTAAGGTCGCCTCTAACCATCACAATCGAGGGAAGAGGGAGCAGGAAGGAGAGTAACTAGGGGGAAACACCCTTCCCCAAGAAATGGGGTGTCCGAAACTAAGTTCCCAACGTGGGTGGGGTGCGAATAAACACAAAACATATAGTTACACATATATATACCAACACACAGCCCAACCTATGGATCCTCAAATAGATACAAGCAGGTGCACAAGCACTGCTGGCACATAAAACAGGCACACAACAAACAGTTCCCGGTTTCCCTGTTCAAGTTATCATTCATAACAATTCAGTATAAGTTAGTCCCTTCACTACTGGGCAACTAACAGGCACATTCACAAATGAAACAACAATAAATAAAGAAGGAAAACGATTAGGTAATTTAAGCATTCACACCCGGTTCTATTGTGAAGTCGCATCAACAAAGGGATCAGTGAGATCCCTCAAAGTACTGGAACCAAAGAAAAACCCAACAACCATTGGTTATCCCAATTTAATTCATTACCATTCCACTCAGTTCATTATTAACTTCCCACTTTTATTCATGTTCACAACCCAACCTGCAACCCTGCCGCCAAACACCACCACAGCCACACAACAACTCATGCCATTCCAACCACACCATTCGCAGCCCCGCTGTTCACCCATCCATATCTAAACCATCCCAACATTCATAATTCATTATTTTATATTATTTAGTTCAACTGGGGTGATCACACAAGATTACGGGCTTTCATATTCAACAACTGATTTTAAGTGTTTAACCGATTCATACATGATTTACATTCACCGGACAAAGCATAAAACAGAGCATAGCATAGGTGCGCAAACAAAGACCCCCAACGACAGTGATTTTTAGTAGGCCTAATCCCATTAAATTCATAACAACATCATCAGGAAAGTATGGATAAAAACATGTAACAACATTAACAAACTTCCTCATCCCCGTTCTTTAACCGGTTATTATCTTCATTACAGAATTGGTTAACTACGTCGTGGGAACCATAGAACACCCACCCTGCATAATACACAAGGAGGAGAGACAAAGGTATGATCCCTACCTGATTGATCAAGGATCGATGTTAAGTCCTCGCATAGAAACTGGAAATCTGGAGTAGCAGGAGCTCCACAGAACGCGATCAAGGAAAACTTCGCAACAGGGGTACGAATCATCGGGAGGAAGGGTACTCCGAGCATAGGGTGATAGAGAAAAAGAAACCTAGGGAGAAGAGAAGACTTTAAGTTATAAAGGCTGAGATACAACATCCCTGGGATGGTTAAGATATGGAGGAAAACTTGAAACCATGGAAGAAGCTGTATCGTGGGTTGACCACGCGGCTGGACCACCCCACACGTCTAACTTAAAAGGTCCCCGCCCTTCGGGGGGGGGGTTAAAACTGACACACACCTCACCAATCATTTAATTAAACGCCCTTAATGGGCTTTAAAACAGGATTAAAGGGGTCAAAACATGGTTTAAAAACCAATTCGTGCAAAAAGAGGCGCTACTGGAAAACCCGTGGAGAGCTACCGATACCCCAAGGTCACTGGTAGGCTGGGTCTACTGGTAGGCTGCGGCCACCGGTAGGCCGAGCTACCAGTCGGATGAGCTACCATTAACCAGTAGGCCGAGGCTAACGGTAGGCCTAGATACTGGTAACCAGTAGGCCGAGGCCACTGGTAGGCTGAGCTATCGGTAGGACGATCTACCGGTAGGCCGAGCTACCGGTAGGCCGAGGCCACCGGTAGGCCAAGGCCACCGGTAGGCCAAGGCTACCATTAGGAGTCTTAAGGTTCACTGAGAAGCTGGGATGGCCTTCCTGACCACCCAGAACACATCAAACATCATATTTTCACCAAGTAATGGACCCAAAAACCCCGGGCCATTACACTATACTACGAGTCAGACGACGCATGTACTCCATCTGATCGTGCTATTGCTACTTCCATAGACGCATGTCCTCCTCATGCTGCTACTGTTGTTGCTACTGTTGATGCATCTCTTACTACTGCTTCTACAAACTCTCTATAAGCTCAGTTTGATCTCTCAAATACTTCTAATACTGTGATCCAGAAGATGATACCTCTCCATGAGCTCCTCTCGAGCTAGACACTGACTTCGCAGCAGTACCATAATAAGTTCCAGAATTCAAATGAGGGTCTATACCAACTACTCGGCCCTTCTCGAATGCATACTGGGTCACTTGCATCCATGTCGCCTCATCGAAATGGTAGGTACTAGTCTGATCAGCCATCTCGGCTTGAATCTCAGCCCGTGTCTGAGCGTTCATGGCCTCTTATGACCCCTTCAGTTTAAATTTAAAATTAAAATAGTGAAAATATTATATGTCGTTAATTTTCA
Source organism: Viscum album (assembly GCA_963277665.1). NCBI lineage: Eukaryota > Viridiplantae > Streptophyta > Magnoliopsida > Santalales > Viscaceae > Viscum > Viscum album. The sequence continues at coordinate 1,442,455,745 of OY728129.1, forward strand.
AACTGAAAAAAATAATACTGACCACAATCTGACGCTGGCGATCACCTCTAATCTCTCCACTGGCTGGATCACTATACATCCTCCGATAAACATCATACATCATAATATTAGGATGATTTATTTCCTATATGAATATATAATAAACTATTTATATTTAATATTATATAAAATATTTTAAAAAGATACTTACCCGATGCTCTCTATGCGTACAGAATGTACTGTTACCAGCTCAATCTTTCACCTCCTGTCTCCCCCAGTTTTGTAGGCCCAATGAATATTTCCTCTGAAATCCACCACAAAACTAGTATGAACATAATCCATTCTAAACATGAGATGAAATGTACTCGGTTTGGTGGGCTCTATATGACTCATCAAATACCGTCGCTCCTTCTTTCTTAATGGATATCCTTCCCAAATTGTTCAAAAACTGATGGAAACACTCATGCATAGACACCTCCCATGCCTCGTGGATAGCGCCACACATGATATCATCTATGGGATAATGTAAAACCTACATATAATTAATAATATCATGTTATTAATGAAATGAATTTCTAAATAAATATTATTTATTTACATACCAACTAATGATTGAACATTCCAAGTCTCACATAAATGAGAATATGTTCCCATGTGATCCATGGCCAAGAAAAATAATTGTGCAAGATATCACTCCCATGTCCAACATTACATGTACAAAATAGTGAAAAAGAAAAAATAATCAAAAACTTAGTATATAAATAAATTAATGAAAGCTAACTAAAATAAAAAGGTTATCATACCTCTGCGTTCATGGATGAAAACCAAGAAGTGGACATAGCTTAGGGATAGGGTCAGGAATCAAAAGTCACACAAAACTGCACCCCCTCCGTGTACCCTCTAATCCTCCAATAGCCTAAGGGTCAGATGATAGAAAATCATCCTCATCCAAAGGTAGCTCAACCTCCTTCAACTCACAAAGTAGATCAAGGTCCATCTAAAACACAAAATGATTGTTGTTAGCAGATAGTTGAAAATAACTATTACATATAGATATATATTAGTTATGATTATAACTAGAATTTAATTGTTTCAATGTTCACCTTCATCATCATCTTCACATCTGACGATATTAATGTCTTCATATTCATCATCAGCATCATCAATATCCATATGAGTTTCAATTTCATCATCTATTTCCATTTCAAATTAATTTTTAACATCATTAACATCATCATCACTATCAACCCTTAATTGTGGGGTGTCATCATTGATATTCATGTCTCTTTGTGAAAAGGATGTATTTTGAGTAGTTTCTTGAAAAATATCAATTCCTTATACTTCATCGGAACCAAATTCAGTTTGAGTAAACTAATTTTCCCAATATCTCATTTTTATTATGATCCACCAATCACTCAGGTCCCTTAAAGTAGAACAGTACTTGGCGTAATATATTTTATGTGCCAGTTGATCCTGTAAAAATGGTTCATTTACTACAAGAAGGCTTTTATATTTAATATTGACGATTTCATGAATCATATGAACATGAAAGCCTCTCTCAGTATCTTTCCACCAACATTTAAACATTGTTATTTAATTTTTCCCTAGATAACACAGTTGAATAATTTTATCCAGTATTCCATAAAAGTCAACTTTAGTTTCTCTATGATGATATCCTCTCAAAAACATCCACTATTAATTATATTTTTTATTTCCTATATACACGTTTATGAAATCGAAAACCATTCACCACATATGCATTGTAAGATTTAACCATTTTGGATGGTGGGTTACTCAATATAAAAAGTCACTTCTCAATTTTATCAGCATGTTGAGACACCTGAAAATTTGTAAAAAAAATATCAATATAATAAATAATAAACTAAATTTATATGTTAAACCATCAATAATTTATGTTACCAGTTTTCAAAATCATTGAGAAATTTTTTTCTGTCGGCGTTCTTCAAGAGTAGCTGCTGTATTTTATGGAATTTTTTTCTTGATATGATTACCATATAACCTACAAATAAAATATATTTACTTACTATAACATAAATTATAGAATAAGTGATAGAATCACTCATAGTAAAAATGATTTCATTTCTTCACAGTTGAGCAGAACATATGTATGAGATCTGTGATGTTCATCATCTGAAATACATCGTTCATGAACTCCACCAAAGCCAAGTTATGGATGATTAAAAACTGATAATTGATAGCTCATTTCATCATTATAATTACCCTCATTCCATCCCATGAGGTTGCGTTTTAAATGATATTCAGATTCAAAATAATGAGAGCAGAAAAAAGCAATTTACTTTTGCAAATAAGCATCAACAATTGAGCCTTAAACTGATGCTTGGTTATGTAATTTTTTCTTCAATTTATGCATGCATCTCTCAAATGGTAATATCCATAAAAAATGTACTGGACCTCCACATTTAGATTAATGTGGAAAATGTAATATCATATATTTCATTAAGTCAAAGAAATCCAGTAGGAATGTTTTTTCAAGTTTACATATAATGACAACAATATGTTCTTCCAGTTTACTTTGTACATCATAGTCTCTTGTCGCCAGACAAATATATATTAAAAATATGATATATCTGTTATCTAATCCCAAATCATAGAATATGACAAACCTATGAATCCAGTCGGTATAAGTCTTTCCATTATAACATGACAATCATGACTTTTTAATTTGGTAATATGACAATTCTTAACACATCTACCCAAATTGGAAGCATAGCCATCTAGAAGTCTCAAATCTGCAATCCACTGACAAAATAATAAGTGACTCTCTTTGGAAAGTGTATAAGCTACTTCTGGCTTCATTAACCTCTATGATCTGACATTTTGAAACAGTTCAAGTTCCAGTCATCTGCAAATTTGGGCATGATCTAATCGTGCCTTTACATTATCTTTGTTCATACCTGGTGTATCCAAAATTGTATGAAATAAATTATCAAAACATTTCTTCTCAATATGCATGACATCCAACATGTGACAGACTAATAAATCAGAACAATATGGAAGATCCCAAAAATGCTCCGTTTTATCCAATTATGCTCTTTCCCAAATCCATGGATTTTCTGTTGGTTTACTGTTGGCCCAAATGAGATGGTAGGTAAATAAAATAAAAATTATTTTAAATCTATACCTGAGATAATTTCTGGTGGTTCATCCCTTTCAATTGTTCCTTTTCTGAAATGAGATTTGGTCCTCCGAAAAGGATGATCGGTTGGAAGAAATATGTGATGATATTCAAAATAGCATGGTTTTTTTTCCATTGACGAGCATAAAGGATTTGTTGTCTTTCATACAGTAAGGACATGATTTCGGACCATGTGTACTATAGATAGATAACATGCCATATTCTGGGAAGTCACTAATTTTCCACATCAATGAAGATTTTAATATGAAATTTTGTTTCGAAGCAACATCATATGTACTAACACCATTACACCAAAATGAATTCAACTCATGAATCAATGGTTTCAAATAAAAATCAATATTCTTTTTCAGTTGTCCTGGGATTAATAAGGTCAAAAATATCTAGGGCTACTTTATAAACATCCATGGAGGTAAATTTTATGGAGTTATAAAGATATTCCACCATGAATACTGACTACCATAAGAACTAAATGGATATAAATTGTCAGTATAAAGACCCAATCGCATGTTTCGGGATTTTAAAGAAAAAGAAGGATGTAGTTGGTCAAAATGTCTCCATGAATCCCCATTAGATGGATGATTCAAGATTTTATTGGTTATAATCTTGTTTTTGTGCCATGAGATCATTAACATTGTGTTATGAGACATAAACAAAGGCTACATCCTAGGTGTAAGGGGGAAATATCTCAACAGTTTCATAGGAATCAATCCAGACGTCCCCGGTTGAGCTTATGTATACCTTGATTGTCCACATGTGGGACAACTATCCAAGGACTCATTTTCACCAGAATATAATATTCAATCTTTTTCACATACATGAATCTACTGATAACTAATTCCTAGATTACAAACCAACCTCTTACGCTCATTGTAATTTGCAGGCAACACATTTCCTTCAAGTAACAGTGTTTTAACCAAAGAAAATAATTGATCAAAATAGTTGTTTGACATTGCATTATCTGATTTAGTAGCCATAAATTTTGCAACCACTTCTAATTTTCTTATCTTGCAACTAGGATATAATGAATCCTCAGCAGACCTCAATAACTCATAAAATTCAGATGGTGCAATCTCAGGAGTTAAATCATTAGCATCCTGAGTTTCAATTTGTTGAATAGATGAACCTATAACATCATGTACTAAATTTTGAAACTATGATAGATCCAAAATCTAGTTATTATTATCTTATCTAGAATTGTGTTCACCATGTTGATACTAAAAAACATAATCTAGTTGAAAACCAAACCGCAAGAGATGTCCTCCATCCTTGTGAAATGTGCCAAACATTCTCAGAGCACATTTTTTATAAGGACACTTAATTGTGCCTTCTAAAACAAATTCTGGTTTTGATGATGCAAATGATATGAAAGCTTCAACACCCTCAATATATATATGATTTAAACTAGAACCATTTGGATTTCTGTGCTGATTTATCCAAGAACGATCATCTAATAATGACAGTTGTCGACTTTCTTGTTTCATATTTTTCTACAAAATATAAAATCATTACTATTTTTGAATAATTTAAAATTAGAAAAATATTATCCAAAAAAGAAGATGAATAATTACAACTACATTTTAATAACTACCATTAATTCTGGGAGACACAATTTCTAGTGGATTGACGACTACTCTTTTGTCTGACGGCTCATTTACTTGAAACTATCTCACACTGAAATCACAATAAAGAATCTCCTTAGAGGTTCACTTATTCATTCTCATGCATATGAGAATGCATAAGCGTACCTCCAATTATATTCTTATTTGTGATTTTAGTGTGACAAAGATGCAAGTAAATGACCCGTTAGACAAAAGATCCCCCTTTTCATCGATGAATCTTCTTCTTGTAACTATCACCGCCTGAAAACATTATGAAAAATGTGGTCCTACAAATGCATATTCAAACTCGTGCATACGAGATTGGATATGCATATGTAGAAGAAAACTTTTCATAATGTTTTGAGTCGGTGAGAGTTGAAAGGAGAAGAGTCATCGAGTAAAACGAGTGTCGTCAATCCACTTAAAGTTGTGTAAAGTTCTTACAATTTATTAAAATTGATTTTAGTACTAATTATTGATAATTATTGCTAATTATTGCTAATTATTGCTAATTATTGCAGAGTATTGCTAATTTTTTCTAATTACTACTAATTATTTCTAATTATTACTAATTGTTACTAATTATTACTAATTATAACTAATTATTATTAATTATTACAAATTATTATAAATTATTATAAATTATTACTAATTATTACTAAATATTACTAATTATTACCAATTATTACTAATTATTCCTAATTATTACTTTTTATTACTAATTATTACTAATTATTACTATTTATTACTAATTAATACCTTTTATTACTATTTAGTACTATTTATTACTATTTATTACTATTAATTACTTTTTATGACTATTAATTACTATTTGTTACTATTTATTACTATTTATTACTAATTATTACTAATTATTAACAATTATTACTAATTATTACTAATTATTACTATTTATTACTGTTTATTACTATTTATTACTATTTATTACTATTTATTACTATTTATTACTATTTATTATTATTTATTAATAATTATTAATAATTATTAATAATTATTACTAATTATTACTAATTATTAAATTTTATTAGTATTTATTACTATTTATTAGTATTTATTACTATTTATTACTATTTATTAGTATTTATTAGTATTTATTAGTATTTATTAGTATTTATTACTATTTATTAGTATTTATTTCTATTTATTAGTATTTATTTCTATTTATTAGTATTTATTTCCATTTATTACTATTTATTTCTTTTTATTTCTATTTATTTCTATTTATTATTATTTATTACTATTTATTATTATTTAGTACTATTTGTTAGTATTTGTTAATATTTATTAGTATTTATTACTATTTATTAGTATTTATTACTATTTGTAAAGTTTATTACAATTTATTAGCATTTATTAGTATTTATTACTATTTATTAGTATTTCTTTCTATTTCTTTCTATTTATTACTATTTATTACTATTTATTTATATCTATTAGTATTTATTAGTATTTCTTTCTATTTATTAGTATTTATATCTATTTATTACCCTTTATTAGTATTTATTAATATTTATTACCATTTATTATATTTATTACTATTTATTATATTTATTTCTATTTATTATATTTTTACAATTGATTATATTTATTACTATTTATTAGTATTTATTAGTATTAATTAGTATTAATTAGTATTTATTAGTATTTATTATTAATTATTAGTATTTATTACTAATTATTAGTATTTATTACTATTTATTAGTATTTTTTAGTATTTATTAACATTTATTACTATTTATTAGTATTTATTACTATTTATGAGTATTTGTTACAATTTATTAGTATTTATTACTAATTATTACTAATTAATACTATTTATTCCTAATTGTTAATATTTATTATTATTATTTTCTAATTATTACTATTTATTTCTAATTATTACTAATTAGTGTTAATTACTATTAATTACTACAAAATACAGCAACTAATTATTAATTACTTTTAATTATTTATATATATTACTAATTATCGTTAATAATATTTAATTATTACCAATTACTAAGAATTGGTATAGATAATTTAATTTTATTATTACAAATAAATACTAATGACAAAAAATTTAAATATAATTTAATTACTACTAATCAACAAGAATTAAATTTAATATAAAGAAAATAAATAAATGCTAAATTAAATAAAACCTAAATACCTTTAAACTTGATCTCTTATAATTGTAGGTGGATTCACAACTTCTTTGTAAAAAAATATAACTCTTAAAAATTTTCACTCTAAAATTAGAGTTTACAGAATAAGAGGACTAAGAAATTTAGGCGGAGAGAAGAAAAAAACGGAGGGGGTATATATAGGTTAGATTAGTTGTGACAAGATTATTAGCGACGAGATTCCCATCGCTAATAGTACTTTTTGCGACATGACCCATCGCAAATACCATCAGCCGCATTAATTATGATCAACGGTTAAAATTTTATTTGTGACCGACCCTATCGCAAAAAGCGAGATGTCGACACACTTTTTTTGCGATTCGAAAACATTCCGTCGCAACTAGTTTTTACCGCCACCGGTTATTTGGGACGGGAGATCCCCTTTCGCAACTAGGTCTAACCGCCTCCCGACATTTGCGACGGGTGGTGCCAACCTGTCACAAATACCCTCTCGCGTAGTTTGGCGCGAAAACCGCGCCAAACTACGCCGAACCACGCGTAAGTTTTTGCGACGGGGCATCTATTCCCATCGCAAATAATTGGTTATTTGCGAAGGGGTGACCATCCCGTCGCAAATAACCTCCCCAACGAACTATTAACAATGAGAATAAATCACATCACAAATTACCCATCACAAATAACGATTTTTCCAGTAGTGAATTAACATAAAAATGAGAAAACAAATTGGATAAATTGGCTTATAGATCATAAAAATGTTTTTTATATGCAAAACATATATGTATATGATACAAATATATGTTTTTCTCAAGTTTACATTAGAATTGGTATAAATATGATTAGTATAATATATATATATATATAATAAAAATAAATATCATAATATTTAAATATATATCTTTGTCAGAGTGAGTATATCAAGTGGGGGGGGGGGATTGCGTAACAAATAAAACTTCTATTAAAACACTTATAAATAAAAACCCCCACGTTAATTAAAAACATCATAGTTAATCAAAATAGAAGAACAATATATCTTCTGATCTTTTAAAAGTTTTCTTAAATAGTCATTAAGAATCAGTTAAAATAACATGAAATATATTATAACTTTTGAAATCAATTTACTTAATCAAATACTTATATAAACACTAGTTAAGACTAACGACCAAAGTAGTTGTTTTGTTTAATGTTAAGAATATTTAGACTAAACCTTTTAGATGAAACAAAAAAACACATGCAGCAGAATTAATACAAGGGTTTTAGTCTCAAGACAAGACCTAATCCCATCCACTTGGAAATCACCCACTGTCAAGAAGATTATATAAAGATAAACTTGATCCACAACCTGAATTGAGTAAACATAGAACCACTGATCAACTTTCTATTATACCTATGTAACTCTTCCATAATAACCATGGGAATGTAACAAACACATGCCACACAAGGAACACTTACACAACACCATGGGTAAACAAAAATAATGAGGGATAATGAGGTATCACGTATCTTCTAGTTATAGTACAAGAGAAAATGTGTGTTAAACATACAGGTTAAACCACACACTGATCAAAATGTAAATGCAACAAATAGAAAGAGAAAGCATAAATATGTAGAAAAGATAATTATTCTTGTTCTAATGTTCTTTGAATACTGAGACTCCATGGACATATATTGGATAGGATCTTGTGTTGTTTCTATAAAAAATGTATTAAAAACATAGCATTGTAAGCTCTCATTGTTCTGACTATTTGATTGGAATCATATGTTCAATGTACTCCACTCTTCCATAGCTAGTTATAGGTATGAATGCTTCATGTAAATCTCTTTAGTTGATGGTAGTGGAACACTTTATTATATGATTTCACTTGGATAGAATGCATGCATATCTCTATTATCTTTATATATATATATATTTGGCACATGAGGGAGAATTCTATGAATATATTGGGCTATAGAATATATGGATGATTATTACTCAAATGTAATTTCCATTCTATACTGCTCTAATCATCCAGATATTGCCTCCCATTTCCTTGGAACTAAAAATTACTTTTCCCCCCAATAAATGACTTGAGCACAAGGGTAATCCCTTCTAGCTTAATAACTTTCTCCTTGATGGCTTATGTTTCAATATTCATGTTGTGGTTTTTAATAAGAAACATAAATTGGGATTTGTGATTAGGATCAGTATGGATCCTAAAATGGCGATGCTTTATTTCCTTTGTAATAGTATCTCTATCTGATCAGACTTCATTGAGGCAATCCTTGACAATATTATAGATATGATCACTGTTATGCGTAACTTTCCTCAAACTCCCCTGAGGAATATAATGAAATTCCACAAAAATAGATAAAGTCAATTCCCTAACCACTGAAAAAATCATCTAAAAACCCATAGAAGGAGTGGGAGGAGGATAATTAGAAGTACAAGGCATAAAAGGAAATGAATCCAACATCTTTATCCAGGAATATATACTTGAATCAAAATAATTCTTCATCCCCTCCATCACTAATCTCAAAGACTCCATCTCATTGGAAATTATTTTGTTTTCTCTCTTCACTTATTATATGAAGCATCATTTTAGGCTAGATGTGGTGTATCAAAAGCTAAAACAAATATCTTACATATATTTAAATGAGATTAGTGAAAATAGGTTCTTGAGTTTTCAACAACATACCAAAATAAGAGAGAATATATTTTCTAAAAGAATCTGTGTTAGCTCTGGTAACTGCATCTATAGATACAAGAGAAGAAATATGAGCACACAAGTGTACATAATCTCTCTTAATGAAAGTAGCCTCTATATGCATATATCTAGTAATAATATCTGAAGGAAACCTTTGATGTTATCCTGCAACATCTATTTGCTCTACAATGTATCCCTTAGGACATATTTCCATTTGAACACAAACATCAGGTCCACCATGCTTTGGTTAACTACTATCATCATCATAATTAGGGTAGTCTGGGACTATTCTCACATACCTTGGATACCAATCACATTCCTCAAGATCTGGGTCCCACTAACCGATAGAAGACACACCAGAAGTCTCAAAAACTATATGATTAACAACTATAGGCTCAATGAACATCTTCTAATCAACTCTCTGAACATTATCTATCTACTCAGCAGATTCACTATCGACATGCTCAATGATATCATTATCAGTAGGGTCAACATGGTGACTAACAAGTTTTAGGGATTCCTCTCCATAAGTAGATGATTAAAAATCATCTCTAGAATCTATATCAACATATTGAACTATTTTTAGTCCCTCTTTAAACATATAGAGAACTCACAAGAATGGAGAAATAAGAAGTTCCTTGGGAATATTGATAGCCCCAAAACCAATATGGTCATCAGGACCATCATGATTTGAACCATTATCACTGTTTTATCCATCACCATCATCCTTATATTTTCCATCTCTTCTTTCCTTGTATTTTCTTTCTTCGTGATTTCCATCTAATTTTTTCCCATAATTAGCTCCATTTTATTATTCAACACAATTTTCTTCTACATTTCCATTTTCTTCATAATATTTAAAAGAACTCTTATTCCATTCTTATCCTGAAACCTCATTTTATTCTTCTATACTTATATCCTTTAATAGAGTCTCTATAATAGGAAGATATCCATGAGGACTAGTTAAACCAATGTTGACAACTAGAGGTCTCTTAGGAAATTTAGAGTCACTACCCTCAATAACTAAAAAATTCTTCTCCTCATCACCAAAATTAGAAACCTCCTCTTCTTACTTATCTAAGCACACAACCACCTAATTTGGATCCAATCCAGGATCCATAAGATTCTTCATCCTTGTTGGGTGCTCAACAGGATTGAACTCCTCATAAATCTTATAAAAATAATCAACCCCTTTCTTCTTCCAAGGGTTTCAATTAATCGTCATTCTTTTGAAAATGTCCTTTATCTATAAAAAACCTCCATAGTTCACCTCACTTTCATCTTCCCCGTCAACTAAACCATTGGCCTCTAGAATGGCCAAAATGAGCATTGGATAAATTATGGAATTTGACCTGAAATATATCTTAAACATCTATATTATATGAACCATTAAATATATTTACTAGTTTATTTTGTCTCCAATTGTCATAAGGAATGGTAGGTATACATCTTGGAATCACATTTTACAAAAATTACCTCTTCTCAGGTACTACATTTGATGAATAAACTAAAACAGAAAACAAAAATCACCAACAACATAATTTTCTATTAGTCTTCACAAGGTCCCATATCTAGTCATCTGAGCTATGGTATCCTCATATTTAAATATATCAGAATCAATCAAATTCCATCCCTGATAATAATTTGATACAACTTTGTGAGGGACTTTAATATATCTAGCCTATTTAATTGAAGAGAAACAACCTTCCACCCCATTATCCTACTTCAAACCCAGTCTTTATCTTACCTAAAATTAAAATCCACATTCTGATAGAATAAATACACTAAACTAGGATATAATAGACCCTCATTATTTGATAACCAATCTAATCATTTGTAGTCTTTCATTACTCTAAAAACTAATTATTTTTTTAACATAAACCACTCAACCTGAACTTCATTATCTGGTAAAACTATTTGACTTGCGAGTCTCAGGTTTATAAGATTAATTATATATATGATCGATTATATTTTCTACTTCTTTGAAGGATGTTCCTTTTCTGGAGATTTCACTACAAATAACTTCACTCTAACCATTTAAAATAAGGTTTAATGTTTGGATGAGGTTGAGGGAATGCTAATAGTCAAAAGATAAAGGGTCACAATGTATTTCAAAGGTAAAGAGTGAAGTAGTGAGCATCAAAATTAGACAATCATCTAATTTATATCATTTTGAGATTCAAAAATTAGAAAAAAAATATTATATTTAAATTTTAATGAAATTAAATATTTGAATTAAGAATTGAATAAAAACTAACCTGAAAAAAATAAGTAACATCGACTCAAAATCAACAGTGGGTCATTACCAACGAAAAGCTATTTCTAATGGTGGGTAAAATACAACAGTGTATAAACTCCAATGATGGGTAAATTTCAATAGTGGGTAACCTCCAATGGCTGGTAAACTCTAATAGTAGAAAAAATACAATGGTGGGTAAACTCCAGTGGTGGTTAAAATCCAATAGTGGTTAAACCCCAATGATGGGTAAACTCTAATGGTGGGTCCCTGGGAAATTATGTTTAACAAAAATTAATCATGTATAATTCATGTTTTATGGAGTTCATTATTTCTTAATTTAATTTCTTAGTAAAAATACCGTCAAGCTAATGTTCAGAAAAAATGTATTCAAGAGTTATACCACATTTCTAAAACTAATATTTCAAAAAGTGATGTCTTACAATAATGTGTTTTTTCTATAGTGAGATAAAAAATTCATAGAAATGTTTGTAGTACCTGTTTTGAACCAATTTATAGGTACATGTCAGAATAGATATCCATAGTCTAGAAAATTGTGTTTCATCCAAAAAAACTGAGCACAATAGCTACCTGTAGCTATGTATTTACTTTTAGTGGTAGATAGTGCAACAATGTTTTTCCTTACTACATGAAGATACTAGATACTACTCCCAAATTATGAAATGTTCTAGAGGTTCTTTTTTTCTATATAACTTACAACCCCCAAAACCATCATCTGATACTGAGTCAAAAATCTTGTCCCTTAGGGTGGAATAATCCTAAATTGGTTTTATACTTGAGGTATTTGAAAATAATTTTAACAGTAAGTAAGTGTGACTCTTATGAGTTTTCATGAATATTAGAACACATAAACACATTAAACATAATATAAGGTCAACTAAATATTAGGTTGATGGGACCTCCCATCATCACTATATAATTGGTTTGATTTACTTGTTTCCCAGCTACATCAAGATCTAATTTATTGGAGGTACTCTTTGGAGTGTCACTACTTTCAATGCTACTGAAACAAAAAATATATATATTTAGTATATTTACTTTGATTTAAAATAATAAATTATTTATTTGGAAAAATATGAAAACCAAGAAAGAATTTTAGTTCACCCATTAAATTAATTTCAAACTCATTTTGCTTTATTTTTAAAAAATCAGTACATAAATAATGTTTAAAAGATCCAAAATTAATATCATCTACATTGATTTTAATAACTAAAACATCTTTTGTAATTCATTTCATTAAAATTGTTGGGTATGATATACCTTTATAAATTCTATTAGAAATAAGAAAAGAGGATATCCTGTAATTACAATCTCTAGAATCTTATTTTAAACCTTATAAATAATTTATTTGTTTTAAAAAATTATTTATGAATATAGGGTTTTGAAATCTGGGGGGTTGTTCCACAAAAATATCCTCAATTATAAAACTATTCATGAATGAACTTTTAAAACATATTTGATATATTTTTAAATTTATATGTTCTCTATAGGCAATCAATATTCTGATAGATTCAATCCAGGATACAAGTGAAAATGTTTCTTTATAGTCTATATGTTCTTGTTGACTATACTCATTGTGCAAATAGTCTATCATTATTCATTACTATTGTTCCCGATTCATCAACCTTGTTTCTAAGAACCAACTTATTGCCTATAGTAAAGGTATATTTGGGTATATCAAAATGTTCACAAACATTATTTCATTAAAATTTATTAATTTCTTCTCACATAGACATTACCCAAAATTCATCATTAATTGCACCAACGATGTTCTTAGGATTAATCTATGACAATATGTCTTGATGTTCAACCTGGTTCCTTAGAGAAGCTATAGTCTATGTACCTATATCTATCTCTCAAACTGAAAAATATAAAGTATGGTATTTAAAAGTTTTAAAAAATCTAGAAAATGAAGTTATGGTCATCTCATTGTCCTCTACTAGTTCTAATTTAGGTTCTTTAAGTTCCTCCGAATAAGATGATTTTTTTCAAGTTTTATAGCAGTATCAGAAGGTTTGGAATTTTTGTCTAGAGTTGAAAAATCATCCATAAGGTTTTCTAATAAAGTTTTATGCATATGTGGATCTATATAATCAAATATGACATTAAAAATCTTTCATAATCATGGTTCTTTTGTTAAACACTCTTTTAGATTTATTAGTGGTTTAATAACCAAATTTTTTTTCATCACTCTTAGAAAAAAACTTGTCAATATTACACTTAGTGTTATGAATAAAGACTTTTTATCCAAAAACTATATATTAAATAAACTTATTTTTCCTATTATTCCATAGTTCATTAGTGGTTTTCTTAAATACATGTCTAATTAAAACTCAATTTTTTATATAAAAGGTTATATTCATATCCTATTCCAAAAAATAGACAGGTAAGTCACATTCATTAAGAATTGTCTAAGAAATCCCTTGAAGTGTTTTATTTATTCTATCTATATATGTATTCTATTAGGGGTCCTAGAAGAATAAAAATTATGGTTATAATTTTTTTTGAGAAGAAGTATTAAAAGTATTAATTTTGAAACTCACGGCCATGGTCACTTGTTAAGGTCTTAATTCTAAGATAACTTAGGTTTTCCACTGATTTTTCATACTTGGTAATTTTAGAGAAGGCCTCATATTTGTGAGATAAAAAGAATACCCAAGTATTTCAAGATAATTCATCTAATAGGGAATAGAACTAGTGATTTCTATTTAAAATAGAAACTATAGATGGTCCAAACAAATCCATGTGAACCAATTCTAGGGGTTGAGAAGCTAAAACTTATTTCTATGGTTTGAAAGATATTTTGTGTTGTTTCTTTTTTTTGATAGGGGTTACAAACTTTATCATTTGGGGATTAATTTTTGGGTAGATCCATGATTAAATATTATCTATTAGTCTTTCTAGGTGAGTGAATATTATAGTGTCCTAATCTCAAATACCAAATACAAGCTTTTCTATGAAATGAACTTAAGAAAGAAACATTTTTTGAAATTAAATTGTGATGATTAACAACACACACACTCTTATTTCTAAAATTAGTAAATACTAAAGAATTCTTATAATTAAAGATATTATAATCATTGTTTTGAAATTCCACATGAAGTCCATTATCACATACCTATGAGATTCTAATTCGATTATATTTTAATACATAAAAAAATACTCTTGAAATTTAAATCGATTTAGAGTTATTGATTTTTCCAAGGAAAACAACTTTCCTTGGGCATTGTCACCAAGTGTGACATGTCCACCAGAAACCTTTATCAAGTTATTGAGGACTAATTAATATCCTATTATATGTCTATAATAGCTTCTATCAAAGAACAATATATTTCCATATGATCTATTTAATAAGGTTTTCTACAAAACAATTTTACACTAAAAATGATTTCAGTACCCAAATATTCTTAGGTCAAAAAATTTTAGTAATTAGGGAATTAGGAACCCATATTTTCTTAATGGGTTTCCAATATGTAGATTTCAAACTATTATAAATAAAGACATTATTTAGTCTATTTGATCAAGAATTTGATGTATAATTTCCAGATTCAGATTTAAGAATAAAACTGCTCTTAATGATTCTTCTCTATCTAGGTTGGTAACATTGACTAGTAATAGATTTAGGAGAATGATTTTTCTAGTATTTTAGTGACTGTTTTTCTTCCATTAGTGAATATATCTACGTATTTCTTTAAATAATCAATAGAAAATTTTGTTTTATTGATTTCTCTCAAAAATTGATTATTCTTTTATTTTTTATAGAAAAATCACCTTTAATATTAGATGATAAAGCATGCTATTTCATTAAAATTTTGTATTTATCTTTCATCTCATTAAAGGTATACTAAAAAATATTGCATGTTTTTATTCTATTTTTACAAATCATTGTCATTTTCATCTCCAGAATTATTATAATTATGAACTAGTTATATAATAGGTACATTTGATATGTTTTTCATGAAGCACATATTCTCTATATTAGTATTATCTTCATAATATGTGTATGATTCACTAGAGATGTACCTAGAGGGACTCTAGGAGGATTTTATTTCATTCTTATATTTTCTATCCATATCATCATACTTATTTTTGTACTTTATCATGGGGTATTTAGCCTTAACATATCCTTTTCTTTTACATTCATAAAAGGTAATATAATTTGAATTATCATGTCTTTTCAAATTTCCATACAATTCCCTCTATCATTATACTTTACATTGTAACTTTATTTTCTAAAATATTTATTATTATTATATAATTCCTTAAACCTTATAAAAACATGGTCTATTTCCTTATCACTGTCAGCTGGTGATTCTGCATCATTGGAGATTTCAGCTTGTATTTTTCCTTTTCTTTCTATTTCCATCAAGTAGTATTGAGGGCTATAGAATTACACTTAGGTTCATCATCCTCTTCATAATTAACCTTAATCTATTTCTTATACATCATCTGGTTCCCAATATATTCTTTGATATTTAGGTTGTTGACATCATAATATTCTCTTATATAAATTGATGTTCCCCTACACCCTTCACAAAGACAACTGAATAGTCACATGATTTGATCTTTGTCTAAATTTTGGATTTCCCAAGGATCTCATTGAATTAACTATCTCATTGAACATGGTACACATATTATAAATGATTTCATAATGTTTCATCTTAAATGTATCATGATTAATTTTATATGTATTTTAATCTCATTTTTTTAAAATCAGTAGTTCCTTCATGAGAAATAGCTAATGTGTTCAAAATTTTATAAGTAGACTCACTAGAAAATATACTTTTAAATTCTTCATCAACTAACACACAATAATGTGAATTAATAGATTTTCTGATTTAAAAAAAAATTATGTAGCATCATCCCATGTATTCATAACAGTCTTAGGTAATGAATATTTATCTTCTATAGAAAACCATATTTCAAAACCCATTATTTCAATGTGAATTTTCATCTTTATTTTCCATTGAGTATTGTTATTTCAATTAAATAAAGGAGGTTTTTATATAAAAGAACCATATTCTCTATTATCAATTTAGAGAACTAAATTTAGAACTAAAAAACATTTATGATCTTTAAAACACAACTAAAAAACATACATGAAATGATTTAAAAAACCCATTGATACTAAATTTTGGTTAGAGTGACTATATGAAGGGGGAGGGGTGGTGAATTGTGTACCCCAAAAAAATTCTATTAAAAAAATTCTAAAAAACCACATATTTATTTATATATATATAGTTAATCAAAATAGCATATCATTATATGTTCTGATCTGGTAAAAGATTTATGAAAGAGTGATTAAGTCTTAGTTGAAATAATATGAAAACTATTATAAGTTTTTAAATAAATTTACATAATCAAATACATATATAAACTTTATGTAAGACTAACTACCAAAGTAGTGATTTTGATTATATTTAAAAAAAGTTCATATTATTATTTTAAAATGAAACCAAACAAAACACACAATAGAATTAAAACAAGGGGTTCAGTTACAAGATGATACCAAATCCACTCCACATGGAAATCACCCACAGCCAAGCAGATTATATAAAAATAATATTGATTCAAAACCTATTGAAAAATTGGGAACCCTAGACCCAACTATTTAGTGCTTTTGATTACCATATCATGTATACAGTTAGATATACATGATTTCATCTTACCATTATAGTGTAGACTTTTCTAAGTCCACTATTGAAATAGTAATGTCCAAAGATTAATTTTCATATCGAATGGTTCTAGCAGTTCCCAGGCTATAATGAGAACCTCTAGATACTATGACACTAGTCTTAAATATTTGGTATATTTTCTAGATACATTTTACTAATTGGAAATAGTATATGTATGAATATCCGGTGATGGGTGCTCATAGTCATTGAGACTTCTTCTCACAAAGTTTGCACTTGGTGATCTCTAGTAGTGAGATCATGAGGACTGACCCACCAATAGGAACACCACATGTTTTGGGTTTCATTATATGTTCTTATATGCGATCATGTGTAATGGTCTTTTGACTTGAGATCATTACCAATGAATGTTATTTGATTTATTACTTTGATGCATGATGAAAACCATGGGAATGAAGTTGTGGCGATGTAGTTTGTGTTGGGTGCATAATTGGTGGAATGACATTGGTTGAATGGTCAAGAAATGATTTTTCACTTTTGGGTTATGTAAGTAATATATCTTAGTCCATTTTGATAAGGATGGAAGTACCATTATAAGACCATGGACATGGCAGTTGAGGGTAAATATGTCCAGTTAAATCAATAAACAATAATGTACCAAAAAAGGCGATGACATGTGGGTGTGTCCTACTTTATGAGGTATTACAGACAATGAGATTATATTTCATAGTGTATGTTCATAGGTTGGTTGTCACTGTTGTGAAAATCCTTATCTCTTTAGGGTTCATGATGGGTTCCTAGATCCCACTCATGGTCTATGATTACTATTCACTATTGTAAAGATAAGATCCTATAGGTTCACACTCAATAGCGTATTCAAGAATCTACCCTATTCATTTGAATATAAGATTTAGACGTGGTGGGCCCCAAAACCATGGTTTGTATTTTTCCAAAGATATATGATCACCAATGCAATAAATAAATTCATATTATTTGAGTTTAGAAGAATGAGAATTGAATTTATTTATTCAATGTATTTTCAAGTTTTAAGAAAATACATGAAAAATATTAATTGAAGAATATTTAAAATATTCAAGGTTCAATTAATATTTATGCGAATGACGATTCAAGTTTTGGACTCAATTATTGTCATGTAATATATTAAATATATTATAGGTAAATGATAATAATATTTATGACTCAGTTTCATCGTCATAAAATGTCGTTAATGTTTCATTGATTATTCGAGGGATGGAAAGGCATTTTTGGGTAATTACATGAAACTACAAATATAAGAAGAGAGGAGATTTCCAAACACTATTCATGGAAGTTCTCTCTCCTCTCCTCTCTTCCATGATCTAGAGAGAGAGGCTTCAGATCCAAGGATCACAGATCGAGAACTCTCTCAGGCATCGCCATCGAAGCAATGTAGAGATCATTAGAGCATCGAAGGCATCGTCGGAATTCCATGCTAGCACTCAGAATTTCAAGAACGGCGCTCTCGCAGATTCCTTGATGTTTGTGTGGATGATCTAGGGGAATTTGGCTTTGGATTCTTTGATTAGTGATCACCAGTGACGAGCATACATCATGCGCGACTTCGTATCAAACTAGGAATTTTTACGGTATATTTTTGTTCTTAAAACCCATCACATGTGATCCTTGGATTTGACCGGGATGCTCTTCACCAACATTTACAAGATTATGTTGATCCTTAGTGAATTTTTTTAAATCCCACCTGTTTGGGGCTTCTGTTGCATGCCCAATTCCAACAGGTGGTATTAGAGCAACCATTGCTGATTTTAATCCAAGTATAAATTAAATTTGCAATTAATTTAATGAAGGGTGTCAATACAGTTCCAACGCCATAGACAGAATCAGATTCGGATATTGGATGGCTAGTCTATGGTCATCTAGTATTTTGAATTCATATTCGAGACCTAATTTTAGTGATATTATTTTATTTCGACTGGAAATTCTGTGGTTGAAATACTAACCGTAAAACAGTTTAGCATTGATATTTTTTTTTCTTAAAAATTATTGTATTATTATTATAATAATAAAATTATTTGATTTTATTATAATAATAATATTAATTATATTTCGATAATAATATTAATTAAATTATAATAATATTATTATTAAAATAATAATATTTTTTTCTAAATCATATACATTAGGCTGTAATATATAAAGGGGGGGGGGGACGTGAAAAATAAAGTCTAATAAAAAAATATTAGGTCTTGGGGGGGCTGAAGGACCCCCCTTGTCCTCTCCTTCCCTGTAGAGGTGAGCCAAAATAGGCTGACGATGTTGGGTCGATAGCCTGCCTCATACCTAGCTTCCCCGACCTCTCTGTTTCCAGCCTCCTCCCTTCCACCACGTAGTGGCGCACTATGTCAGGGTCATCCTGGAATCCTTTTCGACTCCCTAATCGTGTTGCGCAGTGCACCACACAACACCAGGGGTGGCGACAACTGACCCTCCCGCCGACCACTTCATCAGGCCGGCAGACTGCCTACAGTGGGGCACTAGGCCACCCGCGGTAGCGTTCCGCAGTACAGTGCCCCTAGCGGCCGCCTCTTGAGCCCTGCCTTCCTATTGGATCTTCCTCAAACCGGCACCTGACGATGCTTCCTCCTATCCACCTCACTGAAACAATAGTGCCCCAGAGGTCACCTCCTCCTGCACCTCACCAGACCGGGCATTTCCCACAATACTGGCCCTCCGCTCCTATCGAAACCCACTTTCAAACAGTAGTGTCCAGCCACCCCTTGGCTGTTGTGAGGTACCCCTGGCCACTCCAACTCCGGCCGGCACTCTAGACCGACCTCCTCCCCCTAACCGCCTGCGAACCGGTGCCCCGCCGGACCACCCCTAGTCGGACACCTGTGAACACCTCCTTATCAGACCATAGAACACCCCTTTGGCTCCCATATAGCTCTCCATAGGGAGGTAACCCTCACCATAGTATGGGTTCACCCTGAAATGGGCATATGTGGGCCTGCCCAGTTTAAAATTGGCTTGGGCGGACCTGCCCACCACAGATCACCCCCGCATGGGGTTAGAAAGGCCCAGGATGGGCCTACACAGGTCTGTCCGGACCTGAATAGGCCTACTCAGGGTTTGAGGGGCATGATTATTTTAATTTAATCAAAAGTCAATTAAAATAATTAATTTAATTTTAGTTGATAATTAAATTAATTAAATATTAATTTTTGGATTAATTAATACTATTTCATGATTAATTTAATTAGGAGATTAATTATATTAATTAATTAATTAAATTTTTAGTTTTAAAATTAAATTAATTAATTGGGACTGGACGACGAAATTTGTTGAATTAAAATTTAAGTGAAATTTTAATTCAATAAATATTGACCTTAGAATTTATTTAATACAAGTTTAATTTTATCCTAAATTTCATTCATATATGTGACATTAATGCATATGTTGACCATGATCTAGAGACCGACCAATCCATGTCATGTGGTTGTTTATTTATTTTCATTTATTTAATTATTTATTGAATTTATTTATTTAATTATTTTCATGCTGGTTTGTAATAATTAGTTTAATAAAATAAAAGATGATCTGCATGTCGTCTCAAGTGTCATTATATGTACAAGGGTCTGTGCGCCCATCCTCATAGTTATAATTTTACTCCCCGAGATCCCCTCACCTTTGTGCGAGTACTATGATATAATGATGAGACAAGGTGTGACACACTTTGCACCAAGTGACGGTGATGCACCTGACATGAGTTAGATGCATTGGATGAGCAGATGTTGCTATTCAAGTTGCAATCCATGTGACTTAAGGTATTTTCCCTAGAGTCTTGTTTGGTCTGTTCATCACTCAATGGATCAACCATTAGAACCAACTCATGATCAGGTGTACATTTCGTTTTTTCATGGTTTACTATTTTTTGCATGTGTAGTTTATTGCGTGAACACATAGAATAATAATAAACAAGCATGGAAGATAAAATGAACATGTGATGCAATATATTATTCTATTTTATACATGGTTAGTTGTGATTTCGATCACATATTACCTGCTTATAAAAATATAAAATTATTTCTTTCATCACATTAAAAATAATAAGACCCTCAAAGATATATAAAGTCATAACAGCCTTCCCTCATTCAAATTTGGACAAAACTGGCTGTTTGAGGTGTCAGTCATGCCATAGATAAGGGTTCCTATTACTATGAAGGAGTCCTTATAATAATGATGGGTTGAATTACTAAAATCATAGAAAATAAATAGCCATAGATGGCTTATTGTAATTTTAGAGGCAAGCATTGAGTAAATCAAGTTCTGATTTTAGAAGCTGGGACTTCACTCAACAGATCAAGGAACCACAAGTTAAAGTGGTTGGCCAGCCAAAATCCCACCTTGAACCCTCTATGTAGTGCCATATCCATAGCTTGTAGACTATGATGGGTGGTTCCAGGATCCTTGACACTAGAATAATCATGCGACATAGTATTAAAACTCTAAAGCAGAGGGTTCCTAGAATCCGATAAAATAGTGGGAGACATTAAATGATTTAAGTAATTAATCAAAATGTCTAAACTGGTAATTTAGATAAAAGGAACCATCTACTAAAATTGGTTTTTGTAGTAAAATGGAAAATTATACATGTTTAAACTGTTACAGACAAAGTAAATGTCCTCACTAACACGAGTATCCATGAAAAATATAGGCACGTGCACATAGTACTATGTTATAGGAAACTCAATGTCCCAGTGACCCCAATACTATTAAACTACCTCAAAAAGTGAGGAGGAAATTGCTTACAAGAGACTAATGTATAAAGAATATGATAGTTATATCATTATGCTTTCATCAACATCTGGTGTCAGTTGTAGTCACTACACCAGGACATGGATGATAAAACATGAAGTCTCATCTCCAAGATGTTTGCAAGGAGAAAGCAAAGCAATGATATGAATAAGGTGATGGTTACACTGGAAAGTGTAAATTGAATGATTGATCATGATCATTAAATAGATCCCTTTCACATATCATTTTCACCACATTACTCAATTCTCATTTTAAGTTATAAAATGAGCAAGTATCGAGTAAACGCTCCATTACCAATCTAGGTAATGTTCACCAAGGGAATAAGAATAAAAGACAATTATGTATTAATTCTTATAGAGAATAAATTGAAAGACAATTTTGAAAGGTCAAAGGAATTTAATTCCAATGGCACATTCATGACGTCCTTCAATTTATGTGTTATTAACAAAGGTTATATTCATTACATATTATAAAATAATACTATGGAAGTTTAAATGAAATTAACTGAATTAAAAAAGAATGTTTCCCACTTCTTCTTCAAAAATATTCATCAAATGTAATGTTTCAAATTTTTCTAATTGGGTATTAAATACAATATGGTGGTGACATATGTATTCTAATACGGTAACCATGTATGTATTAAAACATTACTTGAAGCCAGGTGTATTATCGATGTGGCCGTGAAAGGGTGATACCTTTATCCAATTGTGAGAAGTACAATACTTATTTAAATAACCACAAACATTAATCTCATGTGACCTTGGATTTAAGGATACATTCTTTCAGGTTCTAGAATGAATGTTGTTTTTGGTAAAATCAATCACTAGTTCAGTGATACATGAATCATGGGTAATGAGTGATGAATATAAATGTAAATTTTATACCCAGTTGTGACTAGATAATTCTTTGTCAAGTAATACTAAAAGTGGACTTCATGAATGTACCAAGTATGGTATTTAGGTTCAAAAAATCTAAATATTTTTTGTATTATCGATTTATTTAGGTAGGACAAAGGAACCTCTAAAATAAAGGTATGCCACAACTATTTTAGAAATAGTTTAAAAAGTGAATGTGAAATATTACTAGTATAAGGTAGAGGTATATATATACTTAATAAGATTCCTTTAACTAATTAAGGAATTACAACGTTAAGTATATTCATGGTAAGAAGATATGAGTTGTTTCACATTGGCATATAGAAGAATATCTTCACCAAGCATTCATCAATCATGATAATGTAGAATGTAGTAATTCCTAAATGCATATTACCTTACAGAAATCACAACATTTATATTAGTGATGGGGATTGATGATGAAGTCTTACATATCAACATTGACCAACAAACATGTAGCATGGATTATTTTCTAAACTCATATGTTATACATCAAAATTTTGATGTAAGTAGTATCAATGTTGCAACTTGAAGAAACTTACATTATATTTTATGATGTGGTTCACAAATAACGGTGATATCCCATAACCTTATGCCAACTATAAATGAAAAATTAATATCATACGAATCATAGTATGATGTAAATCCATTATGTCATAAGGACATGTGTCTAGATGCAAATAGTTTGATTGGATACAAA
Organism: Viscum album; assembly: GCA_963277665.1. Classification (NCBI taxonomy): domain Eukaryota; kingdom Viridiplantae; phylum Streptophyta; class Magnoliopsida; order Santalales; family Viscaceae; genus Viscum; species Viscum album. The sequence goes on from OY728129.1 coordinate 1,442,479,620, forward strand.
AAAACTTGCATCAACACAAACACATTGTGTATCTATGTATATATCCTAAAAATTGTTTAGAATACTACATAAATCCCCATCATAGAAAAGAAATAGTCAAGTTATAGAATATATTTATATAAGAGGGTGCACATATCTATTAGATATAGTGGGATCTATATTGACTTGTGTTTAGTCAATGCTAAAAATTCACAAATATATGGCATAGGAACTAGTTCCACATGCACATGTGTAACAGAGTATCTTCCAGAGACTCATACTGTGTATGAAGGATAAAACCATGGTGATGGTTTTTATTCACCACGATCGGTGATCTATTATTCAATGTGAATAATAGTTTCTACAAGGAAGAAGTATATGGAAAGTAGCTAAAATTTATAAGACTAACTAAAATTCAATTAATGGATTCTATGTATCAAAGTAAAAAGGGTCTTATTATATTGAATACTGTGGTGGGTATTCAAGTGAGTTGATACATGGATGGTAGAAGCTTGGCACCAATAAGGCTCGATTGGTTTGACCAAGTCGTTATTCCTAAATCTGTTAGAATTTTAAATGTCATATCTAATATCTATGATCAAATTAGTTAGCATTGGATTTCATGACCACCAATCATGGATGGTGTTAATACGATGCAACTAAAAAGGTATGGTCACATCTCATAATGATAAAAAGGGTGAAAGTTACTGAAATCTAGTTTAGGATTAAAGTTTGCAACATGATCATAAAATATACATTTGCCAAAAATGTTTTCCATGTGTCTACTAGAGGTTAGTGGGAACATCAAATTTTTCCAAGAAAAGTATGTTTGGAAATATATGGAAAAAACATTGGTCTTCATGTTAGTTAAGACCAAAATGAAATTTATTCTCCAGTGAATGACTTAAAGTAGCAACCTAAGTTTTAGGTAATAAGATCTACTAAGGTAGATCTTTAGGTTTCTTGGTCCTAGTCAATTGTACATATAGTGACATTGTATTAAAAAAATACAAATTGGGATAATTCAAGAGTATAATTGTTTCTTATGTCACAGGGAACAATCTATTCAGGTTGAAATGTCTGAGACATGGGATGAGATAAACATGGTGGGTTGAAGTCTATACTCTTAAGCGATGGATTAATCACACAGTCCATGATATGTACAAGAACTAATATTTACAATGTGTAATTTATAGTAGGCCAATATCAGTCACATCCCCGATCACTGTAAGGGATGTAGTTAGAACTATCTAATTGTACTTCGGTAAGTACAAACGATAAGTACCAGGTAAACAGACAATGATACTAGTTTTCAGGGATACAAAATAGTCTTCCATTGATCAATTTGATCTATTATAGTAGTTAGGAAAAATATGATGAGTTATTTAAGCTCATATAAGCTAGTAGTAACCATACCTACAAAGACTGAGTATATTGCATCTTCTGAGGTAGTTAAGAAGCAGATAAATGCAACAATCTATTCCAGTTCATGGAGTCATACCTAGTAAGAAAAATATTACGATAATGTAAATTATGATATTATTACTAGAAAAGATGTCAAACTATGATAGTGGAAAAAAGGGATATACTTGGGATACCATCTCTTGGAAGTCTTACTCAACGAGATGAGGTCGCACTAGCATAATTGCCACATAGAGGAATCATGGCGGACCTAGTAGCTAAAGTCGTTACTTAGAAAAAATATGATGTCCATCATGTGATTATCTAAAAGGTTTAGTTAACAAGTTGGATCTAGTGAAAGTGGGAGTGTTGAAATAATGGGTACCCTAGACCCAACTTTTCAGTGCTTTTAATTACCATATCGTGTATACAGTTTGCTATACTTTATGTCATCTTACCATTATAGTGTAGAATTTTCTATGTCCTCTATTGAAATAGAAATTTCCAAAGATTAATTTTTATATTGAAAGGTTATAGCAGTTCCTAGACTATAATGAGAACCTTCAGATACTATGACATTGACCATAAATAAATGTTCTATGGTATAGATTCATCTTACTAATTGGAGACAGTAGATGTTTGACTATCAGGTGCTGGGGGATCACATGAATTAAGACTTATTCTCATAAAGTTCTCACTTTGTGATCTCTAGTAGTGAGATCATGAGGACTGACCCTCCAATATGAACACCAAATGTTTCAGGTGTCATTATATGTTCTTATCTACGATCATGTGTAAAGGTCTCCTAACTTGAGATCATTACCAATGTATGTCAATTTCGTACTTTGATGCAAGATGAAAACCATGAAAATGAAGTCATGGATAGGTAGTTTGTGTTGGGTGCATCATTGGTGGCATGGCATTGGTTGAATGGTCAAGAAAGGATTTTTCAATTCTGGGTTATTGAAGTAATATATCTCAGGCCATGTTCATAAGGATGTAAGTACCTTTATAAGACCATTTCCATGGAAGTCATGGTTAAATCCATCCAGTTAAATCAATAAAAAATAAAGAAAGAAAAAGGATGATGACATGTTGGTGTGTCATGCTTTATGAGGTATTATAGACGAAGAGATTATATTTCATAGTACGTGTTCGTAGGTTGGTGGTCACTATTGTGGAAATCCTTATCTCTTTAGAGGCCATGATGGGTTGCTAGATCCCGCTCTTGGTCTGTGAATAACATTCACTACTATCGAGATAAGGGACTAGTTGAATAGAAGATTTGGACATGGTGGGCCCCACCACTAGTGTCCAAGGTTTGTCCAAAGAGATACTTTCACAAATACAATTTATAAATTCATATTATTTGTGTTTAGAATAATTAACATTGAATTTATTTATTAAATATATTTACAGGTTTTAAGTAAATATATTAAAAATATTAATTGACGAATACTAAAAATATTCAAGGACCAGTTAATATTTATGGGAATAATGAGTCAAGTTATGAACTCAATTACTATCATGTAATATATTTAATATATTACAAGTAAATGATAATAATATCTATGAATTGGTTTAGTAGTCATAAAATGATGTTAATAGTTTATTGATTATTCAATTGTCGGGTTTGCATTTCCATGTAATTATATGACACTATAAATATAAGAAGAGAGGATATTTCCAAACACTATTTATGGAACTTATCTCTCCTCTCCTCTCCCCCATGCTCTAGAGAGAGAGGATATGGATCCAAGGAGCTCAGATCAATCACTTTCTTATGCATCACTAGAGAAGTGGTACGGTGATCGTTGGAGAGTCAAAGGCATCATCAGAATTCCGCTCTAGTACCCGAATTATGACGAATGATGATCATGTAGATTCCATGAAGAATGTGTGGACTATATAGATGAATTCGACTTCAAATTATTTGAGAAGTGATCAATAATTACAAGAATACATTGTGCATGGATTCAGATTAAATTAGTTATTTTTATGGTTTATTTGTTTTTCTTAAAACCCTTCATGCTTGGTCCTCAGCTTTGACTGGGATTCTCGTCAATGATGTCGACAAGTTTATGTCAATCATAGGTGGAAAAATTTGGAAATTCCACCTATTTGGGGCTTCTAATACATGCCCTATTCTAACAAAACCTAATCGGGTAAACATACAAAATCTAACCAGCTATTTAGGCCATGCAAGGTCTTATTCTCCAATAACTATTGTAATATAACAAATACATGATAAACAATGAACTCTTTATCAAAATTTTGGGTAAACAAATATAAATAGATATTTTTTATCTTCATGTTATAGTATAGGAGACAATTTGTGTTCAATAAATATGGTAAACCACATACTTCTCTAAATGTAAATAAAAAATAGAAATAGAAATTATAAATATGTATAAAATATATAGTTGAACAATATGATGTTCTCTAAATCTTGAGATTCCTCAGATCTATCAAAGAGAAGAGATTGGGTTGTTTCTATGAAAAATTATTTAAAAATTGATCATCTTAACCTCTATTTGTTATGAATATTTGATTGTATTTGTATGTTTAATGTACTCAACTATTCTATAGTAAATTGTAGGTAAGATTACTTCATGTAAAGATCTTCAGTGAGTGGCAGTGGTACACTTGATTAAATAGTTTTACTTGTAAAACATTCATGAATCTCTGTATTTTATTTTTCTATTTATATACATGGTTAATGAGGTTTAATTATATGAATATATAGCACTTCATTATTGAGATTCTATTAGATGAAAAATCATCGGGGTATTATATATCGTCATACATATCTCTGGAATATTTCTTAATGTTCCCTATAATAGTATAAGAATAAACTTTAAAACAATCCTCAACATTAAATTTGATAATATATCTATTAGAATTATTTAATTTAAATATCCAATATTAGCGATGACGTCTCATTCTAATTTTGACTCATGTTTAGCGGTGATTCATGCCAATATCGAGTCACACTTGTGGTAGGTCATTTGATAGTAGATTTGGTCTGGTGGTGACTCATGTTTTTTGGTGACTCAAGTAAATGGTGACTCATCTAGATGGTGACTCATATCATTGGTTACTTGTCTCAATGGTGAATTTTCTTAATAATGACTCATCTAATTATAGGTCATCTTCAGTGGTAGGTGAAGCATGGTGATGACTATACTCTGTATGTGACTCTTTTCAAACATTGAGTCATTCATGGTGGTGAATCATCTTCAATGGTGATTCTTTTATGGTGGTGAATCATCTTCAATGGTTAGTCATTTTTGTACTTAGAAAAATTCTCCCCAAATAGCCTTATATTATTAAATTCTTTAATAAAACATTAAAAAAATTAAAAACACAATAATTTGGTGATCATTAAATCAAGGGTTCCAACAATATACATATATCAGAATATATATATATATATATCAAAATATATATGTCAAAACATATATATTGGAAAATATATAAAATCTTATATATATGTATTAAATAATATTTACCATTATAAGAGAAGACATCTATACTTGAATATCATGAAAAATTAGTATTTAAATATATAAGAAACCCTATCATGAATAGAATAAAATTTTACATAATACATGTATGTTTCTATTTATTATAAGAAACTTATAAAATACATATTTCATAAATTAAGATTATGTTAATATAAATAAAACACACATATAAAAAGAAATAAGTCATAGAATAAATAATAGATAATCAAAGTAAAACAACACCAAATATGTAATTATTTTATTTAAATATAAAATATAACACTTATATGTATGAAAAAATTCACATTTATGTATTTTTTTTGTCACAACCCAACACGCTAAGGTCCTCCTGGATAACAGTAATACAAAATTAACACCCTATGCCCACCTCCAACATGCTAGGGTAGGGATACTAATATTATTATGTGAAAAAAGGGCCTAGATACCCTGGGGTGAATTAGGGTATGGATATTATTATTAAAAGTATAATTGCCCCACTGGATATTGACCTATTTATTACAAGGGTCACTTTGTTTTCACTTAATTAATAATGCTGATCTTATTCTTTTCTTCTTCATCTGATGATGATGCTTTGAATGTAATACAGGAAAGCAAGAAGATATACACATCAATTTTACATGGTTCTCCCTCACTAGGATACATCCAAGGAGCATACAACATCGGTGTACTAATGTACCAAATCCACCAAATCTCACTACCAATTACAAGGTTGAGGCTAGATCACTTTTATACCCTGGGTAACTTCCTTTAAAAGGTTTAGGGTCATGTCACTACTTTCCTAAGAGTCACTCCCTATATTTGTATCTCTGGATCACTACAAGTGAAAAAGATCTTGGTCTTCCTCTTCCTTTAATAATTTATCTTTGAAGGGATTTAGCCACAGTTTATGGACTTTTAGTTCCATTCAATTTCTTGAATGAACACAACCTCAAATGTTGGTATATGATCCATTTAAGTTCCAATTTCATCTAACTGATGAATACTACTTTACCATAGGTGTATAGGGAAACTTCAATATTTCGCACAAACTTAGGGTGTCTTGAAAACAACTTTAATTCCGTGTGTGAAACATTTATTATTCGTCAAGGAAAAACTCTTGTATGAAACTTTATTCTTACATGAAACTCATTCTGTATGTGCAACCCTCTTTCTGACATGCAACTTCGTTTACACAAAAATTCATAAGCGATACAGAGCTCAAATTTACAAAAAAGTGTTGAGATAAAAAATAAGGGGGACAACCTCTTATTTGAAGGCTTGGCTGACCCTACATGAAAGATACCAATGTGTCTTCCTTTGTGCACGTAAGATCCTATTAGAGTATGAAAACCCACATTTGACATCGCATTGGGTGCATAAGCCTCTTTCATACGACCTCATCTTTCACGCAAATCCAAATAATTCACGCACTTCATGCCTTTTCCATATTTTGATGCGGTGGTACCAAAACTTGTCTTGTGTGAAACTTTCTAAACAAATTTCAATCTTGAACACAACTTCCTTTTCCAAAAAACACGTTTATCCATTTTCCCAATTTTTAGGTCCTAAAATTTTTCAAACACTATGAAATGATGCCACCTTGTATATGTTCTTTTCGTACTTCCTCGAGAGAATCCATTCCTTTGTCTTGGATATTTTCCAATATTTATTGTCAAAAATATCTCTATAACTCCACAACTGACCATGGAAACCTGATTTATCAACAAACACAATCAACCCAAAAATGATGCAATGTAACATTGAAGGATGTTTTCCCAAAAATATCCCCGTTTGGGTTTATTGACTACTATTCACATTTTGATATATAATTAAAGCATATTATATCTTCTACCACCATTCAATTCTTGCGATTTAGATAGTGATCAAATATTTACTCAATAAATACTCTAAGACCACATGATCAATGCTCAACATGTGAAACATGAGTATAATGCAATTTCCATCAATGAATAACTTCACTCTTGAAACCATTCAACTTCTTTCATTATGAAATCCACTGTAATGATATATATCCATTGATCGATCACTTCTAGAATCATCAGATTTAAAAAATACCCTACTTCACTACTTGGGTTCTTGAATTTTGGAATGCTCAAAGTTATCAAAGCTAGTATCTGACTATTTCATCATAACACTGAAGAATACTCATAATGTTACCCCTATCATCTTCTCCCCTATATCACAAATACAAATTTCTGTTTCTCCTATATCTTGATTAAGAAATTTTGTCCCTCTTTAACACCCACAATTTCTCCCCCTTTTTCAATGAATGCAAAGGTCACTCCTTTGTAGTCTACAACAAGGTAAATAGCACATATCAATACATAAATAAAAAACACACCATACCACGGGGAGAGTAGGGAACCACATACATAATTTTTCCAGTGTGACGAGTTTACTGAACTCCCTTATCTAGTCAATGTTGTTCAATAGTTTCTTTTGGTAATGTAATTATAACAATATCTACAACCTGTAATTTTGTAGGCACAAAATCCAACATCCCTAGCCCTTTCTCCACATTCTCCTTGATAAAATGATACTTTATTTTAATATGATTTGTCCCTAATTGATGTTATAAATTTTTCCTAAGATTGATAGAACTTGAATTATTATAATGGATTCTGATCAAAGACTTTACTTGAACTCCCTTTTCATTAAGATGTCGCATTATACACAATAAATGTGTGTACTTGTGAGTAGCTGAAATATATTCCACTTCTGCAGTTCTCAATGAAATGAATTCATGTTTCTAGATTAACCATGACATAAAAAATCCACCAAGCTAAAATGAACCACCTGACATTGATTTCATGTCATCTACTTATCCTTACAAATCTGCATCACTATATCCCAATAACTCTTTCTGAGATTTTTCATAGTACATCAAACCAAAATCCATTATACCCTTGTTATACTGAAGTATTATTTTCATGGAAAACAAGTGTATTCCATTGGTATTTATTTCATATCGTGCTACTTTACATATGAAAAAACAATATTTATTCGAGTCATTGTTATTCACAATCAGCTTCAAATGATCTTTTTATATTCAGGGACATTAACCGTTTTGCCTTCCTCATCCCATGATAGTTTCATCTGTGTAGCCACCGGAGTCATCATCGACTTGGAATTATCCATTCCAAATATTCTCAAAACTTCCTTGTCATATTTATATCAATAAATTAATGTAAAATTGTTTCATTTCATCACCAACACCATCATCCATTCTTAACTGTTTTTGTTGATAAAGAGATTGTAATTAACTCTACCATGCTAAAAACCGGGCTTCTTAAAAAAATGATCTAGTCTTGAATACCATTATAATGGTGGTTGATTCAACCCATATAGTTCCTTTTCAGATGACAAACTCTACTCTCATCTCCCACTACTTCCTCAAAACATTTAGGCTATACTGATGATGAGAATGATGCCTGTTATAGAGTCTTCATCATTCTCGTCTTCACTAACATTTTTTGATCACCAATGATGTTATGACTATATATTTCATCTAATATATTCTGCTTTTGTGTGGATATATATTTGACCTCCTCTTTTTAATCATCGATATCTTGTTTTTAATGATCATTTGTCATTTTTACTCCCCTCATTCTCTTACCTATTCATCAATTTCGTTATTCAACTGGTCACTGTGTTGTTCAAGATTCTATTTTATCTCTACTATTGTGACATCATTTCATTGAACGAATATTCCAACCTTCTTGTTAAAACATTAGTGATATTCTCTTATATATTCTTGGAATCCTGAAAAAAATCATCTAATACCATATTGTTAGAACAAAATAGATAATCATGAAATACAAGAATTTTTCTTCTTTCCCACAATATGTGTTTTCTTGGATGAAAACTAACACATGAACTGGAGCATGATACCAATGGTTATGTATTCAGTGAAACATATAATCACTAAATCATCCATGTATTGCTTTGACAACTCTTCAATTTAAAATTAGAATCATTATCATATCATCTTCTTTTTCCATAAAACAAAACCTTTAGATAAATATTTGAATAATAGAATCATTGTGTAACACCAAATGTTGAATGAGATATGATATATGAATTTCAACTATTACGATTATTCTCTTACCAAGTAAATACATTCAAATCATGAATTCATGCACCTTCAACACACAATCCCCATGGATTTTATCTCCCCCTTAGTCCTACAAAAATTCTTGTAGATATTAGAAACATTTAATGCATGGAGATAGGGGTACCTCTAGAATCCTCAAGAAGAGTATTGTGTTCGATCCTAATTGATCAACCCTGTGATACTTTCTTTAAAATCACTATACCATTTTTTTGCTTGTTCTAATTGGTTATCCAACTTCAACTGTTCTGGCCATATGACTAAGCATTATTTACCCACATTTTGTGTCTTCTTGTAATATTTAGGTTATATATGATTGGTCTTTTTCAAAATTTTGTGTTTAAACCCACAAATATAGATTTCTTTATTTGAAGATCCTCCGATATTCAATTTTTCATGAATATTTCTTTTAACCAAAATATTTCCATTTTTTTATTCTCTTGCATCTTCCTCTATTGAAGAGATCTTTCTCTTTTCTTAAATTCATTCCCTAGGGAATGATATGTGAATGTTTCAACACATTATTTATTAATTTTTCTTTTATTAGTTACCTGAGTCATCACACTATTTTGTGTTCGTGGTGGGTCTTTCATTGATCATACATTCTTCTTACTCACAAATAGAGAAGATCCTCCCTTTTTCTTCTATGTTTTTTCACATTATTTGAAAGAGTGTTTTTATGAGTGTATGAGTGTATGATCTTGATACACTTTTTTTGATCCCCTTGTGTTTCCTTAGATACTTTAAATTTATTTTTTCAAATTATCATTTTATCTTCCCGTGTAGGATTTCTCGTTATACACCACTAGAGTCAGGGATCTCCTTTCAAGTTCCTTTTCCTTCCCTAATTTATTCTTACTACAACAAGTTTCTGAATTCCCATGATTAAAACATATAAAAAATCTCCCATTAAAAAAAATGTCATGTTTCATTATTTATTGATTGATATGTTGATATAAATTGATTTTTTATTCATAAATTGAGCACCTATGATTCTTAAAAAATTCTCAAGGTGTGTCCCTTTCTTCCATAATAGTATAATTTCAATGATATTTTCTTCTAAGGGACTTTTCTATTATATTTTTCACAATTCTTTTTCTTATTCTCAGAATTAGAAATATCTCTATTTTCACATCATGAAATGTATTCCAAATACTCTAAACAAAAGTTGATGTATAACCATGAATCCCATAGAAATAGAACACGCTATCATTATTTCTTGTAAAATCTTTTTCTATTCTTTTTCCAGTATCTATAGGATTTTTCTTATTTCTGGAACTCTCCAAAACTCTCATCCTTTCATTCATGGGAGATGATTTATCATAAACAATACCATTTTTTTCCAAAACTATACAACCTTTGAGATGAGAAAATATGTACTTGTTTCTCCTTATAAATATCATATTTCATTTTCATTTCATCATCACCTTCCGAAGGATAGTCAAATAGTAAGTGCAAACATCCTTCAATTTAGGATTTCCATACGCACTACATTTCTCCACTTATTTCTTTTCTAATTTAAGAACTTCTTTTAATTGTTAAATCTTTATATCCCATGATTCAAGTTGAGCATTAAGTTCTCTCTTGAGATTCTTCCCATTACTAATATCATCTTCCAATTCTCATGTGAGCACATCCACAATGTCACTTTTGTACTTTATTTTAAAAAATTTTCTCACAAACATAGTTAACATACCATGAATTATCTTGTTGTAGTCTTTGGTTCTCCTGAACAAGTTCAGAAATCTATATAGCAAGAACATCATTTCTTGTTTTTATATTTTGAATTTCATCTATCTTTATATTCTCACCATTTTCATATGATTTTGGGTTTTCAATATTTTTAGACATATTTTTCATTTCTTCAGTTTGGGAATCATTATTCTCCCTTTTATCAGTAGCCATATCAATAAGCCTTTGATTTAATCATTTTAGATTATTGAACTCAATTTCAAGTACATGGATATTAATATCTTGAGACTTTTTTTCCTATTTAATTTTTGATCCAATTACTTGGTCATGTTTAAATCATATACTATTGGAATTCTTGTAATTTCATCATCATCAGTACTTTTAGTATCACTTGGAATATCAGATTCATCAATCATTCCTACAACATCATGGAATTCGTAAGTATTTTTTCTAGTTGATTCATTCAACTGAATCAATCTATTTCTATTGACACTTCCACTATGAGGAATAACTCCACAGTTATGATTCTTCATTGATGTTATTCCCTTTTACATGACACACTACGACAAGATAAAACTAAAAATTCAATTTCAATAATCAACTAAACCATGTCAGGGATTTTTTTTGATAAATGAAACTTATACTTTGATACCAATTATAAGGTCCAAAAGGGCCCTAGATACCTTGAGGTGTGGGGGGTGAATCATGGGATGAATATTCTTTAAAAAATTAATCATGTCCCACTAGATCTTGACCTATTAATTATAAGGGTCAGTTTGTTTGAACTTAAGTAATAATTATGTTCTTATTCTTTCCTTCTCTATCTGATGATGATGCTTTAAATGTAATGTAGGAATGAAAGGAAATAGACACCTAGATTTTACTTGGTTCACCCACACTGGGCTATGTTCAAGGATTATACAACAATGATGTGATGATGAATAAAATACACTAAACTCACTACCAATTACCAGGTTTAGGCTAGATCACTTATATTCTAAGGATAACTACTTTTACAAGGTTTAGGACCATCTCACTACTTTACCAAGGGTCACTCCCTGTATCTATTTCTTTAAATCACTACTGATGTAATGGATATATGTATTCCTCTTTATTTTCACACTAATCTTTGAAGATATTCATCCATAGTTTATGGACTTGTGGGTCCCATAATTTTCATGAATGAATGTATCCTCAAATGTTGGTAGATGCCCTTTTTAGGTTCCAATTTTATCTAACTAATGGGTACTACATTACCATAGGTGTACTGGGTTACTTCAATCTTTCGTGCAACCTTAAGGTGTCTTGTGTGAAACAATAATTCCTTCCATGAAACATTTTTTCTTTTTCACAAGAAACCTCTTGAACAAAAAATTCTTAATACTCACAAATGTTTTATTATGTTCAAATTCATTTCTTATGAAAAAATCCCTTTTCATGAAATTATTACCCAATACAGAGCTTATATTTCCCCTAAGTGTTGAGATACTGAAATGGGGGGGGGGTAACCTCTTATTTATATGCCTATCCGAACCTATGTATAAAATAATAATGAATCTTCATTTTCATGCATAATATCCTCTTCAAGCATGAAAAACTACATTTGATTACGCATTGGGTGCGTAATCCTATTTTGCACAACCTCATCTTTCGCAAAAATACAAATCTTTCCTGTTCTTCATGCATTTTACATATTTTGATGAGTGAAAATCCAAATATGTTTCTAATTCACCTTGTATACGATCTTTTTTTACCATCTCCAGAGCATCCATTCCTTTTTCTTGGATATTTTCCAACATTTATTTTCAACAATATCTATAGAACTCCACAACTGACCATGGAACCCTCATTTTCAACAAACATAATTGACCAAAAAATTATCCAATGTTACCTTGGGGATTTGTTTCATAAAAAGCACTGAGTAGGCATACCCCACACATGGGAGGCCTTATCCTATAGTACCTACACACACACACAAAAAACATATCCAACACCAGTATAATGGAGTGGGTAAATAATTGATACTATAAATGCATGAATAACACATAATTTTAATTATAGTATGTAAAAAGTGTATCAGAATGGAAAAAAGTTCCAAATATAAAAAAAAATATTTTAAAGATGTATGACCTACAAAAAAAGGTGGCATCTACCAAATTTTAACTTTAGGATCAATTTGTGGTCCTTCAAGCCAAACTATTCTCTACATGTTCCTATTCCACAATGGAATCTTTTATAACTTTATTAATCTTTATAAGACATGAATTTTTTACACACACCACATGAACGGATGAGTATTGACATACCAAATTAGACACCCCAGAATTACCAAACACAAAGACTCAAAGAGGGAGTAATATCTAAAACACAAAAGTAAGGAGGATGAACAAGATAACCCAAATATGCTCAAATTAAGTATCCATGTCTTAAGGTGAGGTCCTAATATAACTTACATCATAGGTATTCCATTCTAAGATCTAAGGTAATATTCACATCTTGTTATACTGATGTAACTCATCCAAGAGGTCATACTCATCATGCCTTACCATATTAAGGAAAAAAATAGCACACAAAATATATCATTACACATGTATTGTGCATGTGGGTGATACCAAACCATAGTATAATTAACCCACTAAAAATGAAATAAAATGTATTGGATTTCATATATGGGATACCAAACACATTCTTGGGAAGTATGAGATGTAGGATCACACCTCAGGTCGTATAGAGGGATACCAGACTCAATCTAGAACTGAACCATTATGTGGAATAAAATGTATTGGAACTAAACCTGTATGAGAAGTAGGATCACACCTTTCTATACCATCATATCGGTATATTGAGGGAACATAATCATATAGAAATTAAATCTAAAACAAATTGATCGAAGGATCTAATATAACCATGAAGGAGTACACAATGTGCTCAAAGGTGTGAACACTTTGTCCCACTATGATTAGTTTTACAAATGTCATTTCATATCACATAACATATTCTTTTATTGATTCAAAACAATTCATAGTTACACATAGTTTTTAGTGGTTATCCAAGTACGTAGGCATGTTTCATTTTCCTATGTTTGTGTACTCTATAATGTTCATAGGGTGTGAAATGACACACAAGGTATGTGGGGTCACATAGCTTCCTCAGTGTGTACTCTATATACACATTAATATGGTTGGTTAAGAATCATATGGTGTGTTGTTCCACCACATGGTATGTGATATTTATCTCTACTCATAAACCATAACCACCACACATAATAGAGTACGTAGAATGTGTACATCCATACTACACATTGTGTATGTTAGGAAAGTATAAAAATATATATTTTTATACAAGTTTTATCCTAAAACACCATATCTATCTCCTCCATCATGAATATTAGATTAAATTATCTAACCATGCATTGAAAAAAATCTATAGCATCACTATTAGCTAGATTTCATCCATACCTTACTCAATGGTTCATAATCCCATCACACCACATGTATCACTTACACAAAATCCCTTGAAAAATAAATCCATTAGTGTGTCATCAAACTCCCCTCATAATCCTCAATACCATTGGTTAAAAATTATGGAAAGAGGGAGTAAGTTTACTTTTTAAAGTTTTATACTAAATAAATGGTTAATTTATACATAAAATGATTCTTAACTATTAATGTGAGATATTGAAGATTTAATAGTTGATAAATTGATTCAAGTTAATAAATATAATATCAAAGTAAATTTATCAGGGAAATAATAAAATTTAATTTATGCATGTATGTGAGTCGATGTTAAATGATGAAGTGTGTAAATATAAGGAGAAGGAAGATGAATGTGATCCACTATGCCTCTATCCCTCCACTCAAGTGGTATATTGAATAAATAACATGATCTTAATAATGATTATGAAACATTCCCTTCACAATTGTGGTTTTTTAGAATCCTCCTATGATTTACTAATAGCAATGTAACCTCTCCCACAATTTTTCCAAGTGTGAACCATGGGAGAAAGGTAGTTGAGGAGGGAGTGGTTTGATTTTGGAAAGCATATTTTTATATTCTCATAAATCTCATAGATGTATAAAAATAATTTAGAATTATATATTTGAAATAATTATTGAGAGACTCATGATATTTAGAACTTTTGAAGTCTCTTGAGAGTAATTGATAATTCTAGAGATTATGATCAATTTTATCTCATAGAGAACTTCATTGGGAGTAAGGATCACATGGCCTATATTCAAGGAGTGGCATAGGTCATATATAACATCTAAAAGGAATGATAAAGATCCATAAATCAATGGGTTCCATGAAGTCATGGAAGATCACTTTAATAGCCTTTTGACCATAATTAATGAAACATATTGGACAATACTCAATACCACTAGATACAAGATAACCACTATAGGGTATTCATTAGGCTAACTATAGTTGAGATATGCTGGAAAACTCCACTGATGAGATATTACTAGACAAATTCTATCTGATTACATTTTGGAAGAAACCATATTTTCTAGAAGAGCCCCTATATTGCTGGTTCTCCTCTAGTGGGTTGCCATTGAACCTGCAACATAACTCTTCCACTACCATCATGGAACTGGCTAGCTAGTTCCCTACACTATCTAGCCTGTGTAATATGTTTATCTACACCTTCATGATTTTCCACCGCTGCTTATACCTAAAAACTTCTGTGGATATTCTAAGTTGTTTTGTAAGTCTTTAACCACAATGTGTGATATGTACAATATTTTATTAGGGCTTCAATATAATATTGATATTCCATGAAATCCAATATTTCAATTCAAAAAAATATTGTAACTCATATAAATAAAAAATTTAGAAACATAAGTGAGTGTTTGTAAGGATGAAAAATCCATTATAGAGATAGGTACTACAATCTCTCCCTTTTTGATAAAAAAATTAGCATACAAATATAATTTAAGTGTAAATAAAGTAATAAATAAATAGAAAATTATTTCATATTTTAAACAAGATATTCAACAAGATTAAGAAAAAATGATTAAGAATTATATTACCAATAATAAATAATACTTTTAAATAATTTTCATTTAAAATATAATTTATAACTGGAGAAGATTTAAAATAAGTAAGAGAAATTTTAGAACTACTCTCACTTTGATATTTTTTTAAACATTTATCCATTTTGTAAAATATATAGACACCAATCCTCTTTTTATAAAATATATCCCTATTTTTAAAATAAAAAAGATAATTTTTTTTAAAAAAACATAACCATTTTGATGAATGAAATGCTATAAAATTATTCTAATAGAAAACTGTAATGAAATTTTTTTGGAATTAAAAAATAATTTTGAAAAATTAGTTTAAGAGAAAATTATGTTTAAAACACCTTTTTGTTTCTAAACCCCAGAAATAATATTATAATTATAGAAAGAGAAATTAAATTAAAATAAATTATAAAAAGAAAAAATAAAATGAATATATTTTAAAAAAACTTCATAAAATATAATATCCCAAAATAATATAATTATTAGAGAGAGAGATTGGAATGTTAAAGTGAATAGAAAAATAAAAAGATTACCAAATTAAAAAAGATAATATAAAGATAAAAGAAGAATTAAATAGAAATAAGATGAGGAAAATAATAGAAATAAATAAAATAGAAATTCAAAATATATATTAAATTTCTAAAGAATTAATTTTACTTATGGAATGACTCTACATTCATTGATTAATTTTTCCATGGGAAAGGGATGAAGGGTTATGGTCCTTTAAAAGTGATATCATGCCTCTAGATCTCCCTTGTATTGGTGTTTTATCAATGAAAACTCAAAAAAAATAGTAGATCAACAATTATATATGATTAAAATTTTCCCATTATTATTCTTCTTTAATAGAGGTGAAAATAGATATTTGTATTCAAAAATTAATTATATAATTACACTTAAATAATTTTATAAATATTTTTTTTTGGAAAATAATCATTATCAAAGCTTGTTTAAAAAATATAAAAAATATAATAAATTACTTTTATTAGAAAATGTATTTTAAAATTTTAATATAAGATATTGTTTTTTAAAAAATAATAGTTAATTAACTTTCAAAATAAGATATCTCTTAAAGAAAATTTCTAAATTAAAAATAGTTAAGGTTCCCCATTAATAGATAACATAGGTGGGATAAAGGTATCAGATGCAATTGTGAAATAAAATAATTAAATAAGAAATTCATGTTTTAAAAATATTTTTAAAAAGATAACATTAGATAGATATAAGTAAAAGTAAGAGCGTCACAAGTGAGCCATTCACAATTCACCTAGGAAAAATTCATAATGATCATGGACTAAGGATTTGGTGAAATTATTAGTGCTTAGGTATTTCTTTTGGAAAAAACAAATAAGATTTCACCTTTTTGGATGTGATCTCTTAAGAAATAGCATCAAAAGTCAATGTGTTTTGTATGAGAGTAATGAATATAATTTTTTAAGATATTTATAGAACTAGTGTAGTCAAAAATTATTATGGATATGATCAAATTTTATACCCACATCCTAGTGGTTGTGCATTATCCATATAATTTGGGCGCAAAAACTCCCAGTGGATATGAATTCTTTTTTATCTATAGAAAGAGAAACTAAATTCATTTTATTATTTCTCTATGACATGAGGTATCTTCTTATGGAATGAAGTCTTCCATTACTATGTTTCATATCTAGGTGGTTTCCTCTAAAATAAATATCAAAAAAATTATTTTGTTTAAAATAGTTTACTTTTGGATAAAAAGTGTGATTTTTAGATCATTTTAATTAACAAAAAATACTTTTGACAGATTTGGTATGATATTCCTTATGATGGGATTGAAGAAGATAATAGATAAAAACACTAAACATGATATTAGTACAGGTCGAAATAAGGAATTATTCTACCAATCATACTTCTATAAAGTTTATTTGTTGAACATTTAACTATCCTCATCCAATGATAGCATACACAATGTACTAATGGGTTTGATAATTTCTTTAGCATGATGCATTCATAATCTTTTTAAAAGTTCCCTGGTGTGTTTTCATTTATTTAAAAATACCTCACCAATTCTTTTATAAATTTTAATAAAATTAATTAATTTGAGTTAACCTATAAAGATCATATAAAATTCCTTTTTCATTAAATCAGAAAATTCAATATAGAATTTTTCATTGGTAGAGATAAAAATCACATCACAACCTAAATTTGAGCAAGTAATAAATTGTTTAAGATGTGTTTTAAAAAGAGGTTTGAATCGGATTTTACAATTTAAAAACCATTTAAATGATGATAAATTTAATGATATTAATATAATTCCCTAGGTTATTTTTTAAAATTGAAAAGTGAAAGGGATATTTTTAAAATAGAAATTAGAACATGTTTATTTTCAAGAATAGGTGTTCGTTCCACAAAACCATTTTCAAAAATTAATAATCATATAAAATATCATTTAATACCAATTTAATGGAGTTTAAAATCCATAAGATATGTGAATGAAAAAAATTAATCTAATAGATTTTAACTAATATATGGGTGAAAATATTTCATTGTAGTAAATTCCATATTTTGGGTTATAATATCTTCCAACTAAATTATATTTGATTCTATAAATTTTACCAGATTCATATATTTTATTTATGATACCCCATTTAGATCCTATAATAGTTTGGTCACTAAGTCATTTCATGAGAATACATACATTATTTCGAGTGAATTTCCTTAGTTCATATTGTAATAAAAGTACCTAATATTCATTATTATAGGAATCATTATGGTTTTGGGGTTCATTGTAAGACATAAAGTCTTAGTGTTCAGTCTCATTTATGACCAATCAATGAGTATGAGTCCCCACTTTTAAATCAATAATGAAATTTTAACGAGGATGTTTTTTAGATTTTGAAAATAATAGTAATATAACTTACAATAGATTCATATTATTCATAAATATATTAAAATTATAATGGTTCATTTGAAACATCATTTTGAAAATCATTTTGAATATATTGTTTTTGAGAAAATTCATAAAAAACTACATAGATTGATTCTTACACAATTTTATTATTTTTTTTAAAAGATATAGTATCATCCCATAATGTTCAAGGGTAAAAAGATAAGTGAAATGACTCATGTCAATAAGTTGAACCTTTCTTTTCAGGAGCCTATCAGAATAGAACTACATGGTTAAGCATGCATTTCCTAGAGTAGTGATTGTATGGGTGACTTTATTGGATGTTTACTAGGGTGTGTGATAGTGAGTAAAAAGATCATTAGAAAGAACATGTGTTAGCGTGTGGGTATATTCATTAGTCTAATGACTTCTTTGGGCATGTGGATAGGCCCCAAAAAGGGGACCATATGCCTGTAGAGCAAACAATGTTACCTGGTGGGCTAGGACCTGATGAAAATATTATGGTGTGGTGTTTGTGCTATCATCATGTCCCAGTTGTTACATGGGTGTTAGATTAGGAATCCATCCTTGAGTGTAGTGGCACCTAAGTTTAGATGTAGGGTCCACAATGATGATTTTTTGCACTCGGGGGGGGGGGGGGTGAATGTAAAAACCCATATCGATAATGGTCCAAAAGTATATATCTTACGACTCATGTAGACAAGGTGGAACTTTTTTTTGGAGCCTACCTGATTATAAATCCACATTTAAGTGTGCTAGTCCTGGAGTAGTGATCAAGATGGGTGGCCTTCAGAGAAGTTTCCTCAGGGTGTGTCTGAGTGAGGAAAAAGAACACTTGAAAGAACATGTGTTGGATTATTAGGATAGTAATTAGTATGATGACTTGTTCAGGCACATGGGTGGGACCTAGATAGGGGAAAAATGTATTTTCAGAAACTGGTGGTACATAGCGAGTTAGGACCCAAGATCCATGTCAAGGAGGGGTGTTTATGCTATCATCGAGGCCCGGTTTTTACAGACACAATACAATTTTATTAAGTTGGTGTAACCTATAAAGATAACTTGTTCATATTTGGAATTTAATTTTCTAATAATTCATTTTTTTTGTTTAAAATAAAACATGTAATGGTTAAATCCTTCTCAAAACTTCCTTTTAGTTTCTAAAGGCTAGATTGTTTCTAGGGGGAAATGATTGGTTTTCTAAGGGCATGTAGAGGGACGCGATCATTTCTTGGAGACCATACGACCATGTTAAGGAATGGTGTGTGCACTATTAGTGGGACCCAATTTTTATAGACATAGTAAGATTATATTATGTTGGGGTCCCTAGGAAATTTAACTTCTTCTGATTTAGAATTTAATTTCCTAATATTGCATTTTTTGTTTAATATAAAAAATTCAATGGTTTGGTCCTTCCCAACCATTACAATATATTTTTCAAGGCATGGTGTGTTTGTGGGAGAGTTTGGAGGTGTTCTAATGGAATTTAGAGAGACTTGGGAATTTCATGGAGGATACTACACCCTAATGGTGGGTATTTTCAGC
Source organism: Viscum album (assembly GCA_963277665.1). Taxonomy (NCBI): domain Eukaryota; kingdom Viridiplantae; phylum Streptophyta; class Magnoliopsida; order Santalales; family Viscaceae; genus Viscum; species Viscum album. Next base: position 1,442,499,783 of record OY728129.1, read on the forward strand.
TCTTGGTTGTTGGTTGTGTTGTTCTTGGTGCACCTTGACCATAAAAGTGGTATGTCAATCCATTTTGGAAGCTATATTGGGTATGATAAATTGATTTACAAAATGATATAAAGGAAATTATATGGATAGGGCATGGTGTAGGGAATGGTTCCATAGAGGACCACCTATCCAAAAAAAGGAATACCATTTCAACATACATGTGGTCTTGTGCATAGTGAGGAAAAAATACATTGGATATGGAAAACATTCTCTACTGCAATCCATTTCAAATTACACATTGAAGAACCACCATGGACCTAGATGGTCCATAGGGGATGTAACGACCCAAACTTTTTAAATAGTATATTAACTTACTCTTAATGATTTAATAGAGATGTTAATGGTTAATGCAGAAAGAGGAGTCGATGGCTTCATCCAGTAGACTCGAACCTTATGAAGCCCACTTATCAGAGCTTGGGAAGGAGGTGGCATCTTTGGGCATCGCTTTGGACCAAGCCCAAGCTGAACTCCATCATGTCAATATTGAACGGAAACACATGCGGGAGAAGTTCAAGTTAGTAGAGATTACTACTAGGGCAATGTTATCTAAGCCTCCCTCATATTCTCTCACCATAGCACACCTTACACTTAGGTCATATGCTGGTGTTATAAGGGGCTATGTGACGAGACCGTAGCTTCTTTATCCTTTGGGATGAATAAATGGATATTTCTTCCTTTAGTGATGTTTGTGAAATTTCAAATGTCCGGATAATTTTAGGATGTATTCTATTGATGAATTTTGGAAAAAAGGATATTTTAAAATATTTATGTAAACCTTAAATAATTAATGATGTGTAATGATTTTCAAAAAATGGTCTTCTGCAAAAGTGTTCAGTAAGGAATTTGGAGTCTAATAAGATCAACTTAATTTTTGATGAATAGTAAATTATGAATAGTGATTTCATGCTTAGGATTAGTAATGTGACCAAATGGATTAGTAATCTCACTTAAAGAAATTTTTAATATAATTTAGACACCTTTATCAAGTAATGTGATTCAATAAAATGGTTAAATAACGGTATCATAAATTGTTAATCAAGTATTAGTTTTTTCGGGTGAATAGTGTTTTTTATTTAAAAATTTACTTAAAAATATTTAGAAAATTATTTTTATAAAATGGACTTTATTTTTGAACTCAGAGCATCGATATTATGTTACGGTAAATTTTTTGGTTTTTTCTGAGAAAGATGAATTTTCAGTGAATAGTAAAAATGCAGTTTTAGGGTTTCGGTATGTTAAATGACATCATAACTGTGTCATGATGATTTCATGTGATATTTTAAGGTATTGTCGACTAAAGGGGATTAATTATTGTGTGAGGTGTCCCAAGTGTCCAATACCATGGGCAAATACCATGGGCAAGCCCATGGTTTTGCCAAAACCACCAATGAGGTGTCCCTTGGCCATTAATGCCTTGTCCCCTCACTTTCCCTATAAATACCAAGCCATCCTCTCATCCATTAGACTCCAAAACCATCCTCAACTAAGTTCTGGTATCATTACCTCCCAATGAGTCCTCCCAAGGTGCCCCCAAGCCCTCAAGGTCCAAACCTTTGAGTTTTAAGAGTTACGTTTTAAGGTAAGGGATCCGACCTCTCTCTTTCTTTTAAAGTAATCTCTTTTATGTCATTTCTTTTATATCCATGTTCTTATGTTGGAGGATGTTCTTCTATATTCATATTACTTCCATTTTCATGTTCATATTATGAGAGACCCCCTCTTTCTCTCATCAATTCATTTTAAGAATGTTTAAGTGGCGCCGTCAGGCTGCCGAATTTTTAAGGGATTCTTTCACCTTTCTCATTTTTCAAAGTTCTACTTTCATGTCAAGTCTTTCAAGTTCCTTTTTAATTATGTTGGGGTATGATCCCTATATATATCATACTGAACTCTTATGTTCATATGATGAGGGACCCTATTTGATCTCGTCAATTCATTTTTTTTATGTTTAAGTGACGTCGTTAGGCAGCCGAATTTTCATAAGAGAAATCTTATTTTTGTCTTCCTTCCATGTTTTTCATTTTAAATGGTATTCCCTTAAAATTTCATTACCATGTTCATATATTCTTCATCTTAGGTCCCTCTACTATTTTATGGGTCATTTATGATTGTTTTACCCATGTCCCTCTCTTTTCAATGTTTTCTAAAACCTCGCAACATAGCCATTATGCTGCAAAATTTCCGTCTCAAAATGTCTCTCTCTTTTTTCTAAAGTTCTTTTATTTTATTAAGTGAATACTCAAAGATCTTTCTTCTAAATGGGTATTCACATATATACCAAAATTTTCTATTTTAAATTCTAGGATTTACATACATGAGACCCACCTTTCTTTTCTGTGGGTTTTAGAGTGACACAAAGATCATGTCTTTAAAGCAGTTTTTAAAACGTTATGATTATGAAATGAATCCCATTTCTTTTATGCTATATGGGTTGTTTATGAAATGATTGATGATGATATATTTGGATCACATGATGATAAAGACAAATTTAAGGGTGCGCCCTGATAGCGCTCCAATGCATTGGGTAAAGACTTAATCTCTAGAGATGACCTTTTAGACTGATACCTTGGTGAATAACCTTGGTAGTTTTTAATGACACCTTGGGTATGGACCTTGGTGAAAAAAATTGATTTTCAATATTAAATGTTGTAGCCACATCTTCAAGTTATGAAAAATGTTATTTTTATTATGATATGCCTCATTATTTTTTTCTCATGCCTTAAAGTTCTTTTCATGATCTTATTGAAGTATCTCAAGTTCACATGTAAAATGTTTCTCTTGTTTCCCTTACCGGGACTTCTGCTCACCCTTTCTTTTGATGTATGTCCCCAGGTTATGAGATGAAGTAATGAACCTAGGATGAACTTAAGATAATCCTTTAAAGTGTTTAAGAAGAATGTTTTATATTGTTTTCATGTATTATGTTCCTGATTTCCAAGCCACTAAAACTTAAAGATCCTCAGTTTTGTGTAATGTAATGAAAGTTTATGTTATATAAAGGCGGGATGCCACAGTTGGTATCAAAGGGAGGTTTAGTTATTTTTGGAAATTAGGATATAAAAACTTTAGGAAGAACCCTATAGAAAAGTTTAAATATAGGAAAAGTTTCTGTTATTTTGGTAAGTATTGAGTAAGTGGTTTATCAAAAAAATACATCCCTGTTTGGATACGAGCAGGTAGAGGCGGTTCTGGCACAGATGTACATAGGGGTAAAACCCGAGAACACCACTTTGAGCTAGACTCGAACGAGAACTGGTGCATGATAACGGGCCTTGCTGCACTCTTGGTTACGACACTCTCGGGGGATATGTTTGGTTAATCACAAGCTTTTTATGAATCATTATGAAGGAATTATAGAGAAGTGTAATTTTCTAAGCATGAAGTCTTAGTTAAAAGATTCACAAATGAAATAAGTTTCTCACTAAGGTTTTATTCTTTTAGAAAATGGAGGGAAATAGGAGGAACCATGCAGATGGTGACTGCAATGCACCATGTGCTGACAGCCCTCCGATGGAAGCCGGAATGGAAACATTCATGTGAATGATGAACCAAATGACTCAAGTTATGAGTAATAACTTGAATCAAGCTGAGAGGCTGATCTCACCATGAAGGGAACAACATTCTGTTGAGTCGTTCATGCGTCAACTACCACCAACATTCAGTGGATCTACTAACCCATTGGTTGCAGAACAATGGATAATCTCCATTGAAAAGATATTTTCTGTACTTCATTGTTCGGAATAAGAAAAAGTCACCCTTGCTGTTTACCGCCTAGAGGGAGAAGCTGATAAGTGGTGGTCACTGATCAAAAACATGAAGCCACGAGGAGAGATGGAAGCTATGGAGTGGGAAGAGTTCCAGGGAATATTATTTAATAAGTATTTCCCTCATTCCATGAGAATGAGAATGGAGAAATAGTTTCTCGAGCTGAAGCAGAAGGAGAAATAATCTGTTAGAAGCTATGAGATGAACTTCACCCGACTTTCACGATATACCTCTACCTTTGTCATGGATCCAAGTGGGAAGGTTGGCAGATTTTTCAGCGGACTGAGACCTCATCTGTGGAAGAATCTAGCCAATCGGGACTACGATAGCTATGGGGAGATCATGCAGAGTGCAATGAAAGTCAAGATAGAGTTTGGTGAGACACATTGGTCTCATAAATCAAATGAAAATAAGAGATCGTTGGAGCCCAGTCTAGGGAAGACTTTTGATCAGGGAAGAGGTGGAAAGCAAATGAAACTTACCACATGCAATAAATGTGGGAAGAAGCATCTGGGTAACTACTTGATCGGAAGTGGAAAGTTCTAAAAGTGTGGAAGAGAAGGCCATATTGCTCAGAATTTTCATAGTGAGGTAAAGCCTCAACTTCCCAACACTAACGTCAGAGGAAATATGGTTCCAGCTCTACCTGAAGTCAAATGCTTCAAGTGTGGATATCTTGGGCACATTTCTAATCACTGTCCAAATCTGAGGGTAGTGGAGGGGAATCACCATCAACCTCAGCAAAGGCCAAGGGAGAAAGGTCGTGATTTTGCTATCACAACAACTAAAGTGGAAGTTCCGAACAACGTGGTAGCAGGTACTCTTGTTGTCCTCTCAAAACTAGCAAGTAATTTGTTTGATTCTGGTTCTTTGCATTCATTTATTTCCTCCAAGTTTGCAAAGAATATAGAATCAATCCCTAAACTGCTTGAGGTAGAATTGTCAGTCATGACTCCAAGTGGGATTATCCATGCATCAACAGTGTTTAGAGACTCTAGTGTTTAATTCGGTGAGAACAATCTTATCGCAAATCTAGTAGTCATTCCCATGTTGGAATTCGATGTTATACTAGGGATGGAATATCTCTCAAAGTATAATACTAAGATCAAATGCAGATGTAAGGAAATCTCAATAGTCTTGAATGAACAAGCTACAATTATCTTCCAAGGAGAGATATCCTGAACTGATCCCTATCTAGAAGCACCTCCTATATATTTATTTATGGAGTTAATCGGTGATGATGAAGAAGGAAAAGGGAGTATACAAATAGAAGATGTTCTGATTGTTCAGGAATACATGGATGTATTTCCTGAGGAGTTACCTGGACCTCCCCCAGAAAGAGAGGTAGAGTTCTCCATTGAACTCGTACTTGGATCTCAACCGATATCAAAGACCCCATATAGAATGTAAAATGTGGAACTAGAAGAGTTAAAGAAACAACTCCAAGACTTGTTGGAGAATGGGTTTATCCAACCGAGTGTGTCTCCTTGGGGAGCACCAGTTCTTTTTGTGAAGAAGAAGGATGGATCAATGCGGCTATAGATTGATTATAGAGAACTGAACGGGATCACAGTGAAGAACATATACCCTCTTCCAAGAATGGATGATTTTTTTGACCAACTTCGTGGGGCTCAATTCTTCTCTAATATTGACCTTTGATCTGGTTATCATCAACTGAGGGTGAAGAAGGAAGATATTCCAAAGAATTCGTTCTGATCAAGATATGGGCATTATGATTTTACTGTTATGCCTTTTGGCTTGACTAATGCTCCTGCTATTTTCATGGATTTTATGAATAGATTCTTTAAGGACTACCTTGATTACTTTGTGGTAGTTCTTATTGATGATATTTTGATATATTCAAAAAGTCATGAGGATAATGAAGATCATCTGAGGGTTATTTTGAAAACTCTGTGGAAGTAGAGGCTCTTCGGAAAGTTTAGAAAGTGTGAGTTTTGGTTACAACAAGTGGCTATCTTGGGGCACATCATAACCAATGAAGGAATCTCAGTTGACCCTGCAAAGACAATGGTTGTGGAGGAGTGGCCTCAACCCACAATAGTAACTAAGATTCGTAATTTCTTCGGTTTAACAGGATATTTTAGGAGGTTTGTGAAAAACTTTTCACGGATTTTTAATATGCTAACCAAGTTGACTCGAAAAGGGGTTAAGTTCATCTAGAAAAAGGAATGTGAGGAAAGTTTCCAAGAGCGGAAGAAGAGATTGGTTACTACACCTGTGTTGACACTACCCTCTATTGGAGAAGGATTCGTTATTTTTATCGATACATTTCTGAAAGGTCTTGGGTGCGTCCTCATGCAAAATGACAAGGTAATTGCTTATGCATCTCAACAGTTGAAGATTCATGAGAAGAATTATCCTAGGCATGATCTAGAGCTAGCGGTAGTTGTTTTTGCTCTAAAAATATGGAGGCAGTATCTTTATGGGGAGAAATGTGATATATACACCGACCACCAAAGTTTAAAGTATATTTTCACACAGAAATAATTGAACATGAGACAAAGGAGATGGTTGGAGCTTATTAAAGACTATGATTGTTCAATTCATTATCACCCTAGAAGAGTAAACAAAGTCATGGATGCGTTAAGTAGGAAAGATCCTGTTGTTCTGGCAACAATGAGGATCCTAAGAGATCCTTTGATTAAAGATCTAGTAAAACTGGACATGGGAATTGTAAGGGAAGGGACATCATCAACCTTATCCCAAATGATTTCTCAACCTTCATTACTAGATAATATTAAGAAGGCTCAAAAAGAGGATCCTTTGCTGCAGGAGAATTTTGAGGCTGTAAAGGATGGGAAGTTCCCTGATTTCAATATTGATCAAGAAGGTGTATTGAAATTTCATACAAGACTATGTGTTCCATATATCCTGGAGATAAAGAAAGAACTGATGGATGAAGCTCATATCTCTACTTTCTCTATACATCCGGGAAGCACTAAAATGTATAGAGACCTTCGTGATCATTATTGGTGGGATAAAATGAAGAGGGAGATTGCTGATTACACTACAAGGTGCCTGGTGTGTCAGCATGTAAAGGTAGAACGACAACTTCTTAAGGGGGTATTACAACCACTACCCATACCAGTATGGAAGTGGGATAATATCACTATGGACTTTGTAACTGGTCTCCCGAAAACATCCAAAGGAAACAATACAATATGGGTAATTGTGGACCGTCTCCCCAAGACCGCCCATTTTATCTCTATTCGGGAAGATTTCTCTCTGGATCAACTTTCCAAGATATACGTAAAGAAAGTGGTAAGGCTGCATGGGGTACCACTATCCATCGTGTCTGATCGCAATCCAAGATTTACATCAAAATTCTGGAGAAGTCTTCAACATGCTCTGAATACTGAATTGAATTTTAGTACAGCCTATCATCCTCAAACTGATGGCCAATCTGAAAGGAATATTCAGACACTCAAAGACATGCTGAGATTACGCTCAATGGAATTTAAAGGTGGATGGGATCAACACCTCCCATTAGTTTAGTTCTCCTATAACAATAGCTTCCATTCGAGTATTCAGATGGAACCCTATGAAGCTCTATATGGAAATCGATGTAGAACTCCTACTTGTTGGGATGAAACTAGTGAGAGAAAGCTTAGGCCTGATCTTGTGCAAGAGATGAAAGAACAGGTTCATTCCATCAAACAACACATAAAGTCTACTCAGAGTCGGCAGAAGAGCTATGCTGACAACCGTCGAAGGGACTTGGAGTTTGGTGTTGGCGAGAAAGTCTTCCTTCGAATTTCTCCATGGAAGAGATTCATGCGGTTTGGGAAGAAAGGGAAGCTCAGTCCTAGGTACATTGGCCCCTATGAAATCCTTGATCGCATAGGAGCAGTGGCCTATCGCCTAGCACTTCCACCGAACCTAGCTCAAGTTCACGATGTCTTCCATGTATCTCTTTTGAGGAAGTACATACCTGACCCTTCACATGTACTGAACCGAGATGTGGTAAAACTGGAACATGACCTCTCTTCTGAGGAGCAGCCAGTGGAGATCTTAGACCGTAGAGACAAGTTTCTACGAAACAAGACTACCCACCTTGTGAAAGTGTTGTGGAGGAATCATAAATATGAAGAAGTGACTTGGGAGCCTGAGGAAACAATGAAGCAAAAGTACCCTCGCCTTTTCGACTGGGCCTCAAGTATAAAATTTCGGGGATGAAATTTCTTAAAGGGGAAAGAATGTAACAACCCAAACTTTTTAAATAGTATATTAACTTACTCTTAACGATTTAATAGAGATGTTAATGGTTAATGCAGAAAGAGGAGTCGATGGCTTCATCTAGTAGACTCGAACCTTATGAAGCCCACTTATCAGAGCTTGGGAAGGAGGTGGCATCTTTGGGCTTCTCTTTGGACCAAGCCCAAGCCGAACTCCAGTGTGTCGAGCTTGAACAGAAACGCCTGCGGGAGAAGTTCAAGTTAGTAGAGATTACTACTAGGGAAATGTTATCTGAGCCTCCCTCAGATTCTCTCACCAAAGCACACCTTACACTTAGGTCATATGCTAGTGTTATAAGGGGCTATGTGACGAGACCGTAGCTTCTTTGTGTAATCCTTTAGGATTAATAAATAGAGATTTCTTCCTTTAGTGATGTTTGTGAAATTTCAAATGTCCGGATAATTTTAGGATGTATTTTATTGATGAATTTTTGAAAAAAGGATATTTTAAAATATTTATGTAAACCTTAAATAATTAATGATGTGTAATGATTTTCAAAAAATGGTCTTCTGCAAAAGTGTTATGTAAGGAATTTGGAGTCTAATAAGATCAACTAAATTTTTGATGAATAGTAAATTATGAATAGTGATTTCATGCTTAGGATTAGTAATGTGACCAAATGGATTAGTAATCTCACTTAAAGAAAGTTTTAATATAATTTAGATACCTTTATTAAGTAATGTGATTCAATAAAATGGTTAAATAACGGTTTCATAAATTGTTTATCAAGTATTAGTTTTTTTGGGTGAATAGTGTTTTTTATTTAAAAATTTAATTAAAAATATTTAGAAAAATATTTTTATAAAATGGAATTTATTTTTTAACTCAGAGCATCGATATTATGTTATGGTAAATTTTTGGGTTTTTTCTGAGAAAGATGGATTTTCAGTGAATAGTAAAAATGCAGTTTTAGGGTTTCGGTATGTTAAATGACATCATAACTATGTCATGATGATGTCATGAGATATTTTAAGGGATGGTCGACTAAAGGGGATGAATTATTGTGTGAGGTGTCCCAAATGGTGAATACCATGGGCAAATACCATGGGCAAGCCTATGGTTTTGCCAAAACCACCAATGAGGTGTCCCTTGGCCATTAATGCCTTGTCCCCTCACTTTCCCTATAAATACCAAGCCATCCTCTCATCCATTCGACTCCAAAACCATCCTCAACGAAGTTCAAGTCTCCTTACCTCCCAAGGAGTCCTCCCAAGGTGCCCCCAATCCCTCAAGGTCCAAAACTTTGAGTTTTAAGAGTTATGTTTTAAGGTAAGGGATCCGACCTCTCTCTTTCTTTTTAAGTAATATCTTTTATGTCATTTATTTTATGATCCATGTTCTTATGTTGGAGGATGTTATTCTATATTCATATTACTGCCTTTTTCATTTTTATTTGATTAGATACCCCCTCTTTCTCTCATCAATTCGTTTTAAGAATTTTTAAGTGGAGCCGTTATGCTGCTGAATTTTTAAGAGATTCTTTCACCTTTCTCATTTTTCAAAGTTCTACTTTCATGTCAAGTCTTTAAAGTTAATTTTTAATTATGTTGGGATATGATCTCTATATATATCATACTTAACTCTTATGTTCATATGATGAGGGACCCTATTTGATCTCGTCAATTCATTTTTTTTCAAGTTTTAAGTGACACCGTTAGGCTGCCGAATTTTCATAAGAGAAATCTTATTTTTTTTCTTCCTTCCATGTTTTTAATTTCAAATGGTATGCCCTTAAAATTTCATTACCATGTTCATATATTCTTCATATTCGGTCCCTCTAATGTTTTATGGGTCATTTAATATTGTTTGACCCATGTCCCCTCTATTTTCAATGTTTTCTAAAACCTTGTAACATAGCTGTTATGCTGCAAAATTTCCGTCTCAAAATGTCTCTCTCTTTTTCTAAAGTTATTTTATTTTATTAATTGAATACTCAAATCTCTTTCTTCTAAATGTGTATTCACATATATACCAAAATTTTCTATTTTAAATTCTGGGATTTACATACATGAGACCCACCTTTCTTTTCTGTGGGTTTTAGAGTGACACAAAGATCATGTATTTAAAGCAGTTTTTAAAATGTTATGATTATGAAATGAAACCCATTTCTTTTATGCTATATGGGTTGTTTATGAAATTATTGATGATGATATATTTGTATCACATGATGATAAAGACAAATTTAAGGGTGCGCCCTGATAGCGCTCCAATGCATTGGGTAAAGACTTAATCTCTAGAGATGACCTTTTAGACTGATACCTTGGTGAATAACCTTGGTAATTTTTAATGACACCTTGGGGATGGACCTTGGTGAAACAAATTGATTTTCAATATTAAATGTTGTAGCCACATATTCAAGTTATGAAAAATGTTATTTTTATTATGATATTCATCATTATTTCTTTCTCATGCCTTAAAGTTCTTTTCATGATCTTATTGAAGTATCTCAAGTTCACATGTAAAATGTTTCTCTTGTTTCCCTTACTGGGCCTTCTGCTCACCCTTTCTTTTGATGTATGTCCCCAGGTTATGAGATGCAGTAATGAACCTAGGATGAACTTAAGGATAAGCCTTTCAAGTGTTTAAGAAGAATGTTTTATGTTGTTTTCATGTATTATGTTCCTGATTTCCAAGACACTAAAACTTAAAGATCCTCAGTTTTGTGTAATGTAATGAAAGTTTATGTTATATAAAGGTGGGATGCCACAGGGGATTCCTTAGTGATGGTTGGGATGGTTTTTGAATAGATGAAATATCTACTGATATAAATTGATTAGGAACCATTATAAAAGGGAAACAAGTGAGGATTTTTTAAAGATATTTAATGTTTTTAAGCTAGTTCTTACCTTCTAATAACTGATATGTGCATTTCCTCTCAAATTCCTTCATTATCCCAATGTTATTGTAATCCTAGATCTTGGTTGATAAATTTATTCCATGGAGACTTGACTGATGAATGTTTTTGTAGAGTCGTGTTCATTATACATCCCTTTAGAACCCCTTTATTAAATCATTTAGTTTCTAACCATTGGTTCTTATAGAATCAAACAGTTATTTTAGAGTAGTATTTAATGTTCAACTTTTCATTAGATTCTTATTTTCTTGGAATAAAAAGTAACTAGATGACTTATTTTGGGTGCAATTGATCTTTGATTATTGGTGGTTTATAGATGCTAGTTTTCAACTATCTTTCCTTTGGCTTGGTGGTGTTTCATTTAGTGGGGGTTAAACATCATTCATCCATTATTCTATAAAGAACACTGAAATTATAATGATGTAGGGGATTGATTCCTTCTAATATTAGTTTATTTGTAATCCTAATTTTATTAGGATTTCTATTAATGGTTTATGGAGGAATCAACCATAATAAATATTTCACTAGATTAAAGAATGATCCATTTGTTCGGTTATAATGATCAAATTTTTTTCACCATGATAGATATTTACCTCTAGTTTTCATATATATTTTTCTATATATGTTTATTGAATTTTTATCTTGTTTATTGATGCTATGTTTTATCATTTTTAATATAATTAAAATGATTCAAGAATGTAATGATAATAATGTTTATTGGATTAATAATTAAATATCAATGATGATGGAAATCAATGTGATTATATAAACTTAATTAATTTAAATAAAGATTACTTTTTAATGGATTTTGGGTAAAACGTGATGATATAAGTTTTTGTATTGAATAATAAAGAGGCATGATTATTTAAAATGTTCTTCTTTATAGTTTTTTAAAACTAAAAATCACGTTTAGATCATTTTTTAAAAACATATACATATTGATAGTTGATTCCTTAGGTTTCTTATGGTAGTTACCTTTGATAAATGAATTAATAAATTAAATATGATAAAGAAATAGATAATTGTTAAATATTAATGTTTTGGGTTGATTAAGACCATTTTCTTATGAAGGTTGGGTTCCTTGTTTTTTGGGATTAGATTTCAGGCCGACTCAGTTGTTTTGTTGCTACTGTGTGTGATTATGATCCTTTCTATGTGATGTAATGAGAGCCCAGGATAGATAGTGGTTTGACGAGACTTGGATATGGAGGACCTGGTTTATGAATGTATTTGGAACTGCTATGGTGCATGGTAATATGCATGGTAGTGTTAGGGAATGAATTGGGGATTATGGTGTGGGTTGAAGTTGGGATTTCCCTTTTTTTTATCCTAGAACCTAGGAAGATTTCATGTTGATGAATATATTTAATGGGCTGGAAGGTTGGGTTATTACTTTTTTATTCATTTCCCCACTACTAAATGTAACTAGTAGTGATTGGTTTATGCATCTATTTTATATTAACATTGGAAAAGTCCTATGTTACCTATAAATATGGAATGGAAATGAATAAAAAATTTCTTAACCCCTAGGGCAGGTGCTTGAATATAATATAAATGATAATAATCTTTAGAAACCATGGGAATAGTCGGTTTATGAATAAAGGGTATTATAATCAGTTAATTATTAAGTTTATGTAAACATTAATGTTCAATATATGTAATTAATGTAATGTAAAATGTTTAATGGAAACAAACAAATAAATTTATTATTAAATGATTATGTTCTTATTGGATACCTAGTCCTTAGTAGTGGTAGTCGGGTGTCTGAGATCCTATAGATACAGTTGAACTGAAGACTAGGTTGATTCCCCTAGTATGGTTGTTCCTATAAATATAATGTATTTTATGTGAGTTCATATGCTACCGAAAACATTTTAGTGGGGACACTAAAACCCAATGTATTTGGGAGAGTTTTTTTCTAACATTTAGGTTTGTGTGGAGTGTATGGCTTACTACCCACTCTTACCCAACTCTATTATACTTATATTATTACATACTAATATTAATAGAGGTTAACTTTCCCATATATGAGTGTAGAGGGATATAATGTATTGTGGTTATTTCACACATATGTGTCTCGGAATATTGCATTCAAAGGATTATTATAGGTATGCATTGTATGGACTGTGATGGATTGAGGTATTATACTCTATATATTCATTGTGGTTCCTTCTAAAAAATTATTGGTTACTATATATAGATTTTAGACTCATGAGGTGTGTGATATTTAGATATGATGAGATATTTTTAATCAAAAGATGCATGCTATGATAAAATAGCAATAGTCACTTCAGGATGGATTATATTTTGAGAGATATGGATCATGATGTGTGATGTTGGCATAGAGTGGAAAACCATTGGGAAATTGGTAATAGGGTACCTTATTTTGTTATTATATTATATAAGCACTAACATATGATACTTGGTGAGAGAGCCATGTGAGGATGGGAACTTATAATACCTGATTAGTTGATGAGATAACTTCACTTTTTTATTCAATAAGATTTATTATACTTACTTTATCTTTTTCTTGAGAGAATCCATGGATAATCCTACCTTTTCTACCTATTATGGTTATCCAATATATATATGAACTATTTTTTTATAACCATTGTAGTTGGTTGGATACTGGACAAGACATTACAAGCTCATGGAGTTATTTAGGTGTTTATTGGGATCTTATTTCACTGCTGATGATTTATATTTAATAATTGTAGTTTCTTTAATCTATCACTCAGTTTTTTGGAATTACATGAATTTACTTGTGATATTTTATTTTATTAAGAGAAGGTTTTTTTGGCTGTTTCCATCTTATCTCTCATTTATAAATCTTATAGGTCAATTAATTTAAATTGTTTGTATAATATAAACCCTGTTATCATTATCAAAATATATCCTATTTTTAGTGGGCTTTGACCATTATTATATACATTCTCTCTTTATTGGCCTAGAAAGGGTACCATTAGGGGATGGTCATTATATATTTTAATTAAAGGGTTACTTTAAGGGATAATATTGTGTTTAGTGTTTTTAACTAGTGAGTACGACATGGTTTTGTAGGGAAACAACATCCTAGGAACATAGTCAGCAAGGTAAAAAAGATATACCAACTATGAAAGATATATTTGGTGCCCCACATGATCTGTTTTTCATAACTCTAATTTTAACCATCATATTAAGTGAAGTGATAATGGTTTTTGTCTAAAGAACTAGTAATATATCATGAATAATTATTCCTTTAATCTAGGATTGAAATGGGTAGATATTGTGGTTATGATAAACCTTAAATAAAAAATAAATTAATTAATGTTAAATATTCAATTTTCCATGTTTAGGAGTCCATAACTATATTTTATTTTGAATACATGGCTCCAGGTTGATGTCCCCATCAATTTCATGCCAAATATGTTTAGCAGGACATGCCAATAGGTCACCCTAGAGTAGAGGGCTATGACAATGACATTTGGAGGAGGTCACCTAGAGAGTTTTAGTTCTAAGGTATACCAAAGTACGAGGGATGATCTTCAGTCTTAGTGATATAGATCTTCTTGGAGGAGGTGGGGATAAATGTCAATTCAATCTTTGTTCACATGGATAATTGGGATTCAATGGTAGTGATGATTATACATGGGGAATCTAGGTAGTTGGGTTTCTATTTCCTCAAATATTGAAATGATTTAATTATCTTATGGGAGAAGTTACAATCCAATTTTTGAAGTTTGTTTATTTCTTCAACTATAAATGCAGATATTTTCCAGGTGTTACTTACCAATCGATAGTGGACTAGTAGTGTGTCATAGTTAGAGATCCATTTGAGGACCATTACCTGATATACTTCAATCCAATTTGCTACTGAGTATGCCAGGGCAAGAAATTTCAAGTATTGTTTACATCTAGAGATTTAGAACCATGTTACATAATTTATGTCATCAACATATATTGAAGTTTTGGGGGAAGAAAAATTCATTTGGTGGATGTTTTCTAGGACTTGATCATCATGAGAGGTGAGTCCAAAAGATTCATAATGTATCAAAGTGGTGGTATAGGGTTCTCTATTTCATAGAAAATGATGTTTCACATAATCAGGGTTAGCTCTATCCCTCCTTATCTCATCAATTTAGGGATAAATGATATCAGGACCCTATTAAAGGATCATACAGTTGTTTTTATCATGGTCGATCTGTTCATTAGGGGAATTAGTTCCAGATGTTTCTAAATGGGAACCATTTGGAAATTCTTCCACTTCAGCTTCTACTATTGAGGCAATCTCCATTGAGGTAATAGGAGAATGGTACTCCAACTTTGGATCAGCGGAGAAGAGATGGGGATGGTAGGGGATTACCTTGTGATGATCTATATCCTTATAGTGTTGATAGAAGCCATGTATTTGGCCATTATTAGGTTCAGAGATGTTTTGGATCAAGTCATGTAGTCATACTTTAGATATTTAGTTCTAGGAGATTTGAATATAATTCAAGGTACCCTTATCTTTTTTCTACTTGGGTGCTTGATTTTTGTGATCTAGGATCTATATACTTCTTAATATCACTTTACCAAGTCCATTCATTAGTATTTGAGGTGAATTTACTATATGTTCCCTTGGAATTGACAATGAATATTATAGGATGAGCATATCATTATGATTTTTGTAGAGATTGTGATCTTGTGTTGGGTTAACAATAATCATGGGGGGGGGGGGGGACTTCCTAGGTTTGTGGATATAACTACACGACATCGTCCTTAACATGTAATGGACTTATTAAGTGTAAGATATCATGGAATTCTTTAGGAGGATGATCATATTATATAATTTTGAGAGAGATTCAATTATATTAATTAGCTATTGATACCCTTAGATAGGCCAGATGCATGTTTTATCCTTGTATTCCTTAATATCCAAGATGGTTCTATGATTGTCATAGGTTCATCCAATGGGATTTCTATTATTTTTGGAAGAGTAACCTTACACATTTTCGGATGATGTTGTAGCGTTACACCCTCAACAATAAACCATGTTTGTGGGTAGAGTTATGGTAAGTGTCTTCCCCAATATATATTTTTCTATATAAGATCATGGATTCTGAGTTATGAGATCTGAAAGTATTGATCAATAATCTTTTGTAGCAATATTTTATTTGGCTGAGTGTGTCACCTTGTGGTGCTCCATTTTTTCACGAATAAGGTTGATGGTAGTATGAATCTTTGTATCTATTATCATCATGTTCATTAGGTTAGAATGAAAAACCAATTTCCTCTTCAATGGATTGATGATTTATTTGATCAGCTAAAAAGAGATATTTGGTTCTCAAATATAGACATGTTAATGAGATATCATCATATGTGGGTGATATATGAAGATAAAATATTTTACACTTTCCAAATTAATTATAGTAATTAAGAGTTCATTGTGATTCCTTCTAAGTTAATGGATTCTCTATCTCTAATCATGGGTTTAATGAACATAATGCTCTAAGAGTTCCTATATCAGTTCATAGTGGTTTTATTTAATGTCATCCTTGTATACTATTCCCTTAGGGAGGATGAAGAAGAGTATTTTCAAGTAGTTTTTTTGGATCTTTTCATCATTGTATGTTGTTTAAGAAGTATCCAGAGTGTAAGTTTGTGTACATGATATTTGTTTCTTGAGGAATTCCATGTCTTGATAAGAAATTGATGTGGATCCTTCAAAGGTTGGGGTGGTTATTTTTAGGGTGTCCCCCAAGACACATAGAGAGGTGTAGAGTTAACTTAGTCTTGAAGGAGGTAATTTAAAAATGAATTTCATTTAATTTTAACTCCTCTAACAACATTGAACAGAGAGTATTATGTGCACTTATGGACTATCCAATGTTAGTAAACTTTCAAGTACCTGAAGAAGAAGTTTTTCAAAAATTAATTAATTCATTTTCTAGTATAGGGAGTTTATTTCGAGTTTTTCTATGATGCTTCAAATATTTCCATTTTATGTTTCTTGATTTAGTAGAGATGATTTGTTTCTTATGGGTATGATCCCATGAAGATAAATATTCAACCAATGATGTCTAGTTGGAACCTGTTGCGTTTTACATAATGTTTTGGTGAAATTATGACATCAATGAGAACTTTATGGATTTCTTTGACCATATGATCTCATCTTATATAATTCATCACTTTGATTTAAAAATACATTATTGATGATGAATTGAATTATTATAGGATTACAACTTGGATATTTATTATATCACATGAAATGGTAATGTTGTAGATGATGCATTGAGTTGGAAGTCATGAAGTGATTCTATAAATGAGTTAAGATATCCATGGAGAGTGATGTAAAAGCTCTACATGGTGTTTATTTTTATGGGAGATGATAAAGTTAGATGATGCCATTTCTAGTTGAAATTTTAGTCATAATTGTTGTTTTAGGTTGTGGAGTCCCAACTATGGGATTCTAAGGTGATGGTATAGTGAGAATGATTTATCTATGGTAATGCCTATGATGTTTAGTCTAAGGATGATTAATATCAAGTGTTGTTCTAAGAGGGATTTTCATTCCTCTGAATATGTGTGAGGCAGTTCTCCTTGAGGTCCAAATCTCAACATTTTTGGTATATCCAAGTGTTAAAAAGATATACTCTTCTCTAAGAGTAAAGTTTTGGTGGCTTGGGTAAAAGTGTTCTATAGTAGAATTCATGATCCTATTTTGAATCTGTCATAAGGTAAAATATAAACACCATATACAAAGTGGTTTTCACCAACCATTATATATTCCTCAATGGATGTGGGATGACATTTCAATGGACTTCTTTACCAGATTACCTAGATCCCAGGGAGTCTATGATGATATGTGTTGTTATGGTAGACCATTTAATGAAATTGGATCACTTCTTAGTTATATAAGAGTCAATATAAATGGATTTTTGGATAATTAATTATTTAGTGGAGGTGTTAAGAATCCATGGAGTACTAAGTACCATTATCTCTGATCATGATCCCTGTTTTAACTGCATGGTGTTTAAAGGCCTCTAGAAGGATTTTGTCTCTCAACTATGCCTCAGTATTTATTTTCATTCATATATATATGGTCAAACATAGTGAATTATCTGGACTGTTGAAAACATATTTCATTCTTGGGAACATGATTATAGAGGTTCATGGATGAGGCTCTTGAATTTAGTTGAATTTTCTTATGGACATATTTTTCTCTCTCCACACTTGGTATGGAACTGTTTGATGCATTATATGGAAAACTATTATGTTCTCCATTATTTTGGACTATAGACAGAGATTCATTAATTCTTTGATACAAACTAGTATAGAACATGTTAGACTTGGTTCATTTTATTCTATAGAAGATGAAGGTAGCATAAGATCATATTAAGTATTTTTTTATTCAAAGGTGGACACCTATTGAATTTTAAGTTAGAGATCATGTGTTTATAAAGGTGACTCTTCATCATGGGAGGTGATGGTTTAGTCATGGGAGTAATATTTATCCCTAGTTTTTAGGATATTAAAGGTGTTGTATGACATTGGAGCTGTTTCTTATTAGATGTCACTTCCCTTAAAAGTGATATTGATATATTATTTAATACATGTATTCAAACTTCATATCTATCTTCATGAATATACACACATCATATATTGGTATGAGATTGAAATTGATGATGATGTGGCCTATGAGGAGTTCCCTATAGAGATTGAGGACCACTAGGAGAAAGTACTAAATGTGCATGTTATTCTCATGGTCCGTGTATCTTTGAAACATAGTGGTGTGGAGGAGAGAACCAAGGAATGTTAGTCTTAGATTTGTTCTTAGTATTCCAAGTTGTTTAATTTTTAACTATTCTTTTGTATAGAACTTTTGATGATGTTTTTTGAATTAATCTGAATTATGGTATGGTTTTATCTTCATTTACACCTTTTTCTGGCTATGATATTGTTTTAGTGTTATCTCCCCAAGGATATTTTTTGAGAGTTAGTTGTTGGTGTTGTGTGGTTTTGCTTTTTATTCCTCTAATATAGATTTTCATTCCCCTATTATGGTGACATTATTGAGAGGCATCTCATGGGTGGATATTCAAATAACCTATTTTTATTTTAGTTCTCTCATTGTCTGGTTTTAATTACTTGATAAAGATAATTTTTTGATAGGTATCTAATGCAATGGTTAGGACCTTCCCAACCTTCCATTTTAGTTTTCCTATGTCTTTGTGTCATTGATTGGGATTTTGGAGGTATTCAAGGGGTGTGTAGAAGGATTTGGGAATTGATTGAGGTTAACAGACCCAAGTGGTGGGTATGGTGGTGTGCATTTTGGGTTCCTGGTGGGTTTTCATGTGGTTATTGTTTCACCAAGACCATACAAATTGTTTTTCAAGCCATTTTGGAGGACATTTTGGGCCTAGTGGGTTCATGTCTGAAGTGGATGAGACATAACACTCGAGAAGGCATGTGGTGATGGGTGTGGAATTATGGAGGTCATCCTATATTAAACTAGTAAAAAACACACTACACTCATGGTATTGGTTATAGTGATGGGAAAACACTCTAGTTGTGTGACACGTGCACTAGGGTAATCTATTTTGGATGACATGCTAAAGAACCTCCCCGATAAGGGATAGATTTGGGTGAAGGCCATGTTAATGGTTAGGATGGTTTTTGAATATCCAAAATGGAAACTTTTATTTAGGGATCTTAATTGGTTTTAAAATGTAAATTAATGAAGATGTAATAAATGTAATCAATGTGTTTTTAAGTCATTTATTCATATCTAATAACCTGTATTTTCCCCTCCTCTCAAATTACTTAATTTTTTTACATTTATCAACAAACCTATGGCTTGGTTTATCATTTTATCATGTGGAGGTATCATTTGTTGAATCTATATCTAGGTGGTGATATTTTTTACCTCCCTTTGGAATACCTTAGTTGTATCATTTAGTTCTTTACTCCTAGTTTATGTAGAATCAAATGGTTTGGGTTTGAGGTATGCTCCATAATTTTCATTTTACCATTTTAATTTGTCTATCCTTTTTCAGGTAGAATACAACAATAAGATCCCCAGTTTTGGGTGTTTTTGAGTGTTTTTCAATGGTTATTTTTAGAATATAGGTTCCAGATATCCTTCATTATCTTGGTGGTGTTATTCTAGAGGTTATTAAACCTTATTCATCAGTTCTTGTGTGAATAATGAAGATATTTTATTATATGTATGGTATTTTTGGCTTACCCTATTATTTTATGCGGAATCAAAAGGTTATAAGGATTTTCTTAATTAGGTTATGTTGGAATTAACATTAATAATTACTAATCCAGAATAAGTAATGAACCTCAATTTTTGTTATATTGATGGCATGTGATTCCAACATGATAATGGTTTTAAACTTTTTTTAAATATAGTGTTCTATATATGTCTATGATATTGTTAGAATGCTTATTTATGTTATGGTTTAACATTATTGATATGATGAAAATTTATAATAAGCATAATGTTGGTAAATTTTTAAGGCTAAATAATTTAACATACATGTTAAAATAAAATTGTTCTTTATTATGATTTGATGAAAATATGTGAAATTATTGAGGAATACTTAATTAAAATCATTACTACTTATGTTAATCTAATTTGGATAATGATTGTGAGGCTATAATTTAATGTAATTAAAATAATAAAAAGGCATATTAATTGAAAATGGTCTTCCTTATAGTTTTTTGAAAATGGACTTCATTATTAAATCATGTTTCAATAAATTATTGTTTTTTTATACCTGATGAATTTGGTTTAATGTTGTTTTAACCAAGGATAAATTAATAGTTCAATTCAATATGGTAATGAAATTGTTTTTTGTAAATGATAAATATTTAGGGATGAGCGAATCCTTTTTCTTATGAAGGATGGGTGCCTTGGTTTTTTCCAAGAAGCCCTGTTGACTC
Organism: Viscum album; assembly: GCA_963277665.1. Lineage (NCBI taxonomy): Eukaryota > Viridiplantae > Streptophyta > Magnoliopsida > Santalales > Viscaceae > Viscum > Viscum album. Next base: position 1,442,520,613 of record OY728129.1, read on the forward strand.
TGTTTGTTGTATCATTAGTACCTTGTGTGGTTTTTTCAGGATGTGATCCATGATATGAGATGAGTTTCAATCATAGGATAGTTGATGGTTTAAAATAAATAGGGTGTTAGGATTAGGGTTGTGTTAATATTTGGTGATGATGATGACTGGATGAATGTATGGTTAAATGTATAGTGGTGTAAATGATGGAACCGGGCTGATGGAGGGGGGTTGAAGATGAAATTTACCAATTTATTATAGAATTTAGGATACATACTTGTAGATGAATCTATTTAATAGGATAGTTTCATTGGTTTTTATTTCTATATTCATATCTTCAGTACATAACATAGCTGGTATTGCTTGGTTTATTAATATCTTCTATGATAACATAGGATGAGTCCCCAAGTACCTATAAATATGGAATGATAATGAATAATAAATGATTTAGCACATGGTTTGGGATCTTGAATGGAATTTAAATGGTGATAATTAAGAGAGGCTATGGGATTAGTTGTTTTATGCCTGGAGTGCATGATAATAAGTTGATGATGATATTTATTTAATGTTTAATGGATATAAAAAAGATCTAATGTAAAATGAAATGTTTAACAAAAATAAATAAATATATATATTCTTGAATGTTTCTATACTTATTGGATACATATTACTTAGTAATGGATGTTGGGTGTCTAAGATATGATAGCTACAATTGAGCCTAATACAAGGTTGATTAACATAGTGTGTTTGTGAGATATATATATTATGTATGTTATAAGATTTCATTCACTACCCCAACTATGTTGGTAGGGAAACTAACATGTAGTGGACTCATGGGGATCGTTTTCCCTAACATCTAGGTTGGTGAGGAAAGGATGAATGATTACCCCCTCTTTCCCACTCTCTTCTCCATGTAGTATTATGTGTTAGTATGAATGGAGGTTAACATACCCATGTATTTGGGTAAAGGGATGTAATGGATTGTAGTTATTTGACACACATATATCTTCAGATACAATATTATAAGGATTATTAATTCTATTAAATGTATGGGATGTGATGGATTGAAGTATAATACTTGACATACAAGCTGTAATGCCTTTCAAAAACTACTTAATTACTATATAGAGATATGATGATGTGATGCCTGGGGTGCATGATATCTCGATATGATAAGATATTTTGATACATAGGATGCATGACATGATATATTATCCTAGTTTATTTGGGATGAATTTATTTTATAGAGAGAGGGATTGAGACGTGCAATATTGGGGAAGGGTGAAAACCCTATGGGAAAGTGGTAGTGGGGTATATTATTTTGATATTATATTATATGATAACTTGTAAATGAAACTTTATGAGAGATCCATGGTGGGTTTTTTATCTTATAATACTTTATGAGATGACTAGTAGGCTTCACTTTTTTATTCAGTAAGCTTTAGTATGAATTCTTTATATTTTTCACTAGAGGATCTGTGGGGGATCATAATTTGTATACATGTTATTCTCACCCTACATATATATAAATAATTTTTAGGGTTGTAAGATATATTTTATTAATAGGTTAGGATTAACTATCTCCTGGAGTTTTTATATGTTTTTTGGGCTTATAATTGTCACGACCCGTCCTCGGGGCCCGTGCCGTGACTACCCCAAGCCCGCCTTCCATAGGCCAGGGGCTGGCGACTAGCACCAAGGCGTAAAATCCCAGTAAACAGGGAAGGCATTGCCTTTATAAGTAACAACCACACAGAGTCAGCAAGCGGAAAGTAAAGTGCAGAAAAGTAAAGGGGCCGGAAATACAAGCCCAACTATAAAGTACAACTGAAAAGTAAAGTACAGCAACTGAAGAAAAGACGGCGGCCTCGTGTCGTCCACTGGCAATCCCACCTGAAGGGTGGGTACAGATAGCCTCCAGGCTCCTCGGGTCCCACGTCCGCTCCGAGCACGTCCCGCCCAGTGGTCCACCTCCAGGTACCGTCCTGCTCCACGCCCCAACCATGATCAGCGCTGTCCATCGTCTGCAACCAACACAACAAGGTGCGGGCATAGCCCGTGCAGGGGTGAGTACAAGCTACTCAGTAAGGACCCCGAGACCCCCGAAGGTCTCCCGAAATCCACAAAGGATATAGCACAAAAGAAAGATGCAATCACGAAGTAACATCTGACTTGACTTAGGTATATGCCCATACATATACCTAAGTCCCCACTTCTAGCTCTGCTCACGAGCTCAAGAACAACTCAATCCACAAAGGAAAGCAAGACTCAAATCCACAAGGAGAGTAAACAGTAAAATCCACATAGGATAGTTCAACACAATCCACAAAGGAGAGTAACATAAGATTCAGCTCAACCAGGTATACTTTTTCAGATGACGTCAAAGATGATCACTGATCCATCTAAGTCGTCGGACCCACAAAGGATCGATAGGTACTAACCCCCGCAGAAGACCCACACAGGATCGGGCTCACACAGAACCTGTAGGCAGTGGCTCACACAGAACCGGTAGTAAGGACCCACGTAGGATCGGGCTCACACAGAACCTGTAGGCACTGATCCACATGGGATCGCTGAGTGCAGTGGTCGACGCAGTCCACTGAGGATCTCTGCACAGTCGTCGCCGCAGTCCACGAAGGATCTCTGCTCTGCCGTCGTCACAGTCCACGGAGGATCTCTGCTCTGCCGTCGTCGCAGTCCACGAAGGATCTCTGCTCTGCCGTCGAAGTCACAGCCAGCGCTAGGGTTCCCGCACAAAGCGAGCTCGTTTAGGAGGGTCCGCTCCACGAGCCGAGAGGCTGATACATCAACTGACACGTAGTCCGAAGTTGATGTATCCAAAAGTTCCGTATCGACTACAGGATCTCAACGCAGCAGACGGCGCGTCAATCGGACGCCCGGTCTGAGAGTTATTGGCATTTTCGTCCCAGGGGCCCGGTTGGTTTTTAGGGAAAAACCGACCCGACCGTACTCCGCCTGTATCCGATCCTCGGGCGGAGTATGCCAAAAGTTCCGTCTCACTTAGAGGAAACTACCACGGCTGACGGTACGTCGTTCGGACGTCCGTAGCTCAAGTTATGAGCGTTTCCGCTCCGAGGGCCCGGTTGGTTTCGTGTACGAACCAACCCGGCCGTACCCAAAGTCTTCCGAAACCTTGAGTATAATATACCGAAACGACCGTCTCGATCCAAGGATCGCGTAGCCGCTGACGGTTCGTCAATCGGAGGTCCCAGGCCCAAGATATGGGCGAAAGACCGAAGAGGGCCCGAAACGGGGGTTCTGGGCCCGGGGCGACCCGGCCCGAACCCCCCCTGGGTCGGCCGAACCGGGTCGGCCCGAACTGGGTCGGCCCGACCCGGCCCGACCCGGCTCGGCCGGGTCCGGTCCGGCCTGGGCGCGGCCCGGCCGACCGGACCGGCCGGCTCGGCTTCGGCCGAGCGGCCGAAGGGGCTGCCGCCGCGGGTCAAACCCGCGGCTTTGAGGGAAACGCGGCCCCCGCGGGGGGGCCGCCTGTCACGCGGACGCGGCCGGGCCGCCGCGTCCGTTCCCGGTTCCGCGCGGCCGCGGAACCGGCTGCCGCCGCCGCCGCGGCTTCAGCCGCGGCGGTCTTCCTCCACGGCGGCGCGCCGGGCGCCGCCGCCGCCTTCCGCGGGCCGCCGGAGATGCTCCGGTGGCCCGATTCCTTTCCCGTCTGCGCCGTTGCTCCTCCCGGGGGGCGATCTTCACTGCGGAAACCACGAATGGCCCTTGCGTCGTGCTTTTGCCGTCGCCCGCCAAATCCGCAAAAAAGGAAGATCGGCGGAGGGTTGCCGGGTCTTGTTCGTTAGACCCGCACCCTCCGCGTTAGTCACAAAACCATCGGGAGGAAAAGGATTAACCAAATCAACAATTTTAAATAGATTAAAATTGTTCCGATCGGGTTCTTTATTTGAAAAGAATAAACATGGGAAAAGAAATAAAATATTCCAATCAACCCTTACCTTGTCGTCGTCGTCGGACGAGGGGTCGTCGCGGAATCGCTCGTCGCGGAGGAAGGAGATCGTCGCGTCGTCGCGGTATCCGGCGTCGCGTCGCCAATCTCCGGATCAAGAACAAACGGATTTAATTAATTAAATCCGTTGTTATTGAAATTTAAAAAAAGGAGAAATAAAAGATTCGATTCTCACCTTTGTTGCCGATCGCACGTTCGCCGCGGAAGAAGAGGCACCGAAGAAGAAGAAGAAGAAGAAGGTCGCGGAAAAGTTGTCGACGTCGCGGATCGTGCGTCGTCGAATTCCGGTTCCGGCGTTCTTCGCGTTCTTCGCGTTCTTCGCGTTCTTCGCGTTCTTCGCGGAGAGGGTGGAGGCTCAGAGGAATAGCAATCCTCCAAAATAGACAAGTTTGTCTATTTTATTATTTTGCCAACAAACGCAAAACGCGTAAGTAACGACCCACTCAATTCGTTGAATTAATTCAACGAATAAAACAGCCCATTTAATTCACGAAAGAAACAGCCCAATTAAATGGTCTGTTAAGAATTAAAGAAAACGCGTCGGTTGACCTTTCAGTTACTTTGACGGGTTTTCGCGGGTGCATTACTTAGCGAAAGAAACGGCGGGGCTCGTGCGGGTCCCACCGCACAAATATCCTACCAAGGGGTAGGATATTTCTGGATAGCATCCTATCCAGTTCAACTCAGTTCAAGCCGCCTTTAAGTGACTTTAAGTGGCTTCCAAGCAGTTTAAGTGAAATAAAATAAAGTTGTCGCACAAACTTTATTTTATTTCTGGCTTAAAGCCGCAAAATTTAAAAACCACGTCTGAGAAAACGCAACTCCGGAAGAGGCGTTTCTAAGCAAATACCGGCGCTGCGATTTCATCGGTGCCCTCAGAATTTGATTCCGGGCACCGGTTCAAAAGATAGAAAAACCCGCTCGTTCGTTCACTGAACGTACCCGAGCCAAACTTCGGAAATTGATTCCGGGCACACCGGGCCTCGGAATCAGGTGCCGTATGAAGCTGCGCTCTTGTAAAATTCCAAAGAAAATTAAGAAAAAAATTTCCTTGAAATTTGCGGGTCTTTACATTACTCCCACCTCAGGGCTTTACGTCCCCGTAAAGATACATCAAAACTAGGGGAACAAATGGGGGTACTGAGCACGCATCTGAGCCTCCCGCTCCCAAGTGCTCTCCTGGAGGTTCCCGTGCTGCCATCTGATGCGCACAAGAGGAATCGACCGCCCACGTAGGACCCGCTCCTGTCGATCCTCGATCTCCACTGGGACCTCCGCAAAAGTCGCCCCATCGTCCACGTCCAGCTCCCCAAAGTCGATGATGTGCGTCGGGTCGTGCACGTATCTCCTCAGCTGAGACACGTGGAAGACGTCGTGCACCCGGTGCAACTGAGGTGGTAGAGCCAGGCGATAAGCCACCTCTCCTATCCTGCTGAGGACCTGGAAAGGCCCGATGAAGCGTGGAGACAACTTGCCGCCTCAGCCAAATCTCCGTAAACCACGTCGAGGTGAGACACGCAAAAAGACGTGGTCGCCATCCTCGAACTCTAGTGGCCTCCGCCTCCTGTCAGCATATGACTTCTGCCGGCTCTGAGCTGTCCTCATCCTCTCCTGGATGATCTGGACCTTCTCTGTCGTGGCTCGGACCATCTCTGGTCCCACGAGTGCTGACTCCCCAGGGTCTGTCCAGCACAACGGTGATCTGCAGGGTCTGCCGTACAACGCCTCGTATGGTGCCATCCCGATGGTGGAGTGGTAGCTGTTGTTGTACGCGAACTCCACCAAGGGTAGGTGGTCCTCCCAGCTGCAACCAAAGTCGAGAACACATGCACGGAGCATGTCCTCGAGTGCATGTATGGTCCTCTCCGTCTGACCATCCGTCTGAGGGTGGAAGGCTGTGCTCAGATGGAGCCGCGTCCCGAACGCCTCCTGCAACCCCTTCCAAAGCCGGGAAGTGAAACGAGCATCTCGATCGGAGACGATAGACGATGGCACACCGTGAAGCCGTACGATCTCTTGGACGTAAAGACGTCCCAAGCTCTCCACTGAGCCCTGCTCTCTGATGGGTAAGAAGTGTGCCGACTTGGTGAATCGGTCGACAATCACCCAAATGGAGTCGTGACCTCTGGAAGTGCGTGGAAGTCCAGTCACGAAGTCCATAGATATGCCGTCCCACTTCCACTCCGGGACCTCCAAGGGCTGTACCAAGCCTGCTGGTACCTGGTGCTCTGCCTTCACCTGCTGGCAAGTGAGGCATCGTGAAACGAACTCTGCCACAGCTTCCTTCATGCCCGGCCACCAGTGCTGTCGTCTGAGATCCTGGTACATCTTCGCCACTCCGGGATGTACCGCCAAGGGAGAAGTGAGAAACTCTCTCAGCACCTCCTCCCGTAAAGCGACTGGTACGAAGGTACGTCCTTTGAAAAGGATGTCGTGCTCTGCTCCAAGGGAGAAGCCATCAGGCTCCTGACCTGAGGATATCAGTGCACGCCGGGTCTCACAGTCAGCGTCCCCACGCTGAGCCTCTCTGACCCGCTGTAGAAGTGGAGGAGAGACTGTGAGAGACTGAAGAAAGGCTGCTCCGTCTCTATCCACGAAGGATATCTGCAAGGAGGCTAGCTGCTCCGTCGCCTCCTCAAGTAGCTGAATGCCCGTCCTCCTGCTGAGGGCATCGGCTACCACGTTCCCCTTCCCAGGAGTATAGACTATCTCAAAGTCATAGTCCTGGAGGAACTCAAGCCATCTCCGCTGTCTCAGGTTCAGGTCCTTCTGAGAGAAGATATACCTGAGACTCTGGTGGTCAGAAAAGACTGTGAAGCGCTCGCCCATCAGATAGTGCCGCCAAGTCTTCAGAGCTAAGACCACTGCTGCTAACTCCAGGTCATGAGTGGCGTAGTTCTGCTCATGCGGCCTCAAGTGACGTGATCTGTAGGCGATCACGGCCCGCTCCTGCATCAGGACGCACCCGAGTCCAGTCCCTGATGCATCGCAGTAAACTACGTATCCAACTCCCTCCTCAGGCAACCTCAAGATAGGTGCGCTGGTCAACCTCTGCCTCAGCTCCTGGAAGCTCTGCTGACATCTGTCTGACCACACGAAGGGTTTCCCCTTCTTCGTCAACGCTGAGAGTGGTGCCGCAACTCTGGAGAAGTCTGGCACGAATCTCCGATAGTATCCGGCTAGGCCCAAGAAGCTCCGCACCTCTGTCACGCTCTTGGGTGGCTCCCAAGCTAGCACTGCCTCGATCTTCGCGGGATCCACTGCAACTCCCGCCTCAGAGATGACGTGCCCCAAGAAATGGACCTCACGTAACCAGAACTGGCATTTTGAGAGCTTGCCATAAAGCTGGTGCTCTCGGAGTGTGTCTAGCACAACTCGCAGGTGGTAGGCATGCTCCTCCTCAGTAGTCGAGTATACCAAAATGTCGTCAATGAAGACCACGACAAATCGGTCGAGGTATGGCTGGAAGATCCTGTTCATGAGGCTCATGAACACTGCTGGAGCATTGGTTACGCCGAATGGCATAACCAAGAACTCATAATGGCCATACCGACACCTGAAGGCCGTCTTCTGCACGTCCTCGTCTCGAACTCTGAGCTGATGATAGCCTGACCGGAGGTCTATCTTCGAGAACCACCGCGCTCCCTTGAGCTGATCGAAGAGGTAATCAATCCGTGGCAGCAGATACTTGTTCCTCACTGTCACCTGGTTCAGGCGACGATAGTCGACACACAGTCGCAAGCTCCCGTCCGCCATCTTGGCGAACAAAATCGGGGAAGCCCAGGGTGAAACACTGGGTCGGATAAACCCCTTGCTCTGCAAGTCCTCCAACTGTACCCGCAGCTCCCGAAGCTCAGCGGGGGCCATCCGATATGCTGGAGTAGATATCGGGGCTGTCCCGGGGTACAAGTCGATGTAAAAGTCTACCTCTCTACGAGGAGGTAGCCCTGGAACGTCGTCGGGAAAGACGTCCACGTACTGGTCCACCACTGCAGGAAAAACTGGACTCCGCACGTCCACTGCTCCTAGGATGAGGCTAGCCAACTGATGAGAGATGGGCTGCACTCTCCTCCGCGGAAGTCCATCCTGTGCTGCAAAGGTTCCCTTCTCGCCGGTGAAGGTAAACCTGCTCCCGTCGGTGCGAACACATCGCACCTTGCGCCTAAAACAGTCGATCTGGGCATGAACCATGGATAGCCAATCCATGCCCAAGATGACGTCGTAAGGCCTTGACGCCGCTACAAGGAGATCCCAGCCGAAGCTCTCGCCTCCTAGAGTAAGCTCACACTGCCGGCACCAGTGCGTAATCGTCGAGTCTGCTCCCGTAGGAGTCTCTAGCCATAAGGATCGAGCCAACGGCTCAGTCGGAATCTCCGAGCTCCGAACAAGGGCAGAGGCTATGAAAGAGTGACTCGCTCCTGTGTCTATAAGTACTGCAGCAAGGGTGGAATAGACACAGATCGTACCTCGAATCATCTCTGACAAGTCGGGGTCGTAGGCCTCCACTGCCTGGAGCTGGGCCTGTCCCTGCCCGCCAGCTCCATGTGGTCGAGGTGGCCCTCCTGGTGGTGGTGGGGGTAGAGCTTGAAAGCGTCGCCCACCACCCGCTGCTCGGCCAGCTCCTCTGCCTCGTCCGCCTCCTCCCTGCGGACCGCCACGGTCGACCCTCTGCCTCTGCCTGGGTGGCCCCTCCACCGTCTGCTGCTCCTCTGGTCGGCGAGTCGGGTATTCACGAGCCATGTGACCCTGCCCGCCGCAGGTGTAGCACAGCCTGCCTCTCGGAAGGCTGGCACTCTGCTGTGTGCCCTGCACTGCTGAGCCAGTGTCCCGGGGTCGCCTGCCGGAAGGTCTGGTCCGCCTGGAACCCTGGGTCATCCGTCGGCTACCTGCTGCCGAAGACTCAGCTACCTGCCGCCCTGCGCTAGGTCTCGCCGCTGAAGAAGGCTCTGCCAGGAAGCTCTCGATCAGGAGGGCTCGCTCCAGCACTCCCGCCTGGGTCGGAATGCTGAGGGAGATCAGCGACGCCCGAATCTCCTGTTGCAAGCCCTGCTCGAAGGTCCGGGCCCAGAAGAAGGGGTCCCGTACCATGTCGGTCGAGTAGCGAGATAGGTCCGTGAACCTCGCCGCGTACTGAGCGACCGTCATGCTGCCCTGGCGCAGCTGGAGAAGCTCCTGGATGCGCACCGCTCGGAGGGTGGCCGGGACGAACTCAGAGCGGAAGAGGCTCTCGAAGTCCGTCCAGAGCAGGGATGCCTCATCGTGAACCTGGAGCATCAGGCTCCACCATCGTCCTGCCGCCGCCTGCAGGAGGCTCGCTGCGAGAATCACCATGAGATCCGCTGGTGTCCTCACTAGCCGAAAGATCCGTACCACCGCCTCTAGCCAGTCCTCGGCGGCCTGGGGGTCCGCCTCACCGTGAAACCTGGGCGGTCGCTGGCTCTGAAACTCATGCAGTGCCCTGAGGCGACGTGCATCGTCAGCGTCTGGTACTGGTAGCATCGGTGGCTCGGCGGGTAAAGCTACCGCCGGTGCCACAGCTGGCAAAGGGCCCTGCACCGAGGCCTCGTCGCTCGGTGGGCTGCCGTCGCACCCTACACTCGGAACCCTAGCTGGCAGTCGTCGCGGGGCCATCCTGAAAAGGAGAACAAGAGCACCACAGTCAGAACAGTATACCTGGTGAGCTGGCACAAGTAATCACAAGGAAAACTTGAGACTTTCATAAAGCAGATCAGTATACCCGGTGAGCTGACACAAGTAATCACAAAGAAAAACTTGAAACATACACGCAATCAATGTTTTCATGCATTAAGTCGGAAATCAGGAGTCAGGGTCCTGGTGTACGGATACGTCGGCCGCCGCACCAACACTGGGCTCCCTGAACTGATAACCACACTCAATACACTAAACACCATTGCTTCACATAGAAAGAAAGGACGATCAGAGTCTGCGGTAGAACCGACCACCTCTGATACCAATTTGTCACGACCCGTCCTCGGGGCCCGTGCCGTGACTACCCCAAGCCCGCCTTCCATAGGCCAGGGGCTGGCGACTAGCACCAAGGCGTAAAATCCCAGTAAACAGGGAAGGCATTGCCTTTATAAGTAACAACCACACAGAGTCAGCAAGCGGAAAGTAAAGTGCAGAAAAGTAAAGGGGCCGGAAATACAAGCCCAACTGTAAAGTACAACTGAAAAGTAAAGTACAGCAACTGAAGAAAAGACGGCGGCCTCGTGTCGTCCACTGGCAATCCCACCTGAAGGGTGGGTACAGATGGCCTCCAGGCTCCTCGGGTCCCACGTCCGCTCCGAGCACGTCCCGCCCAGTGGTCCACCTCCAGGTACCGTCCTGCTCCACGCCCCAACCGTGATCAGCGCTGTCCGTCGTCTGCAACCAACACAACAAGGTGCGGGCATAGCCCGTGCAGGGGTGAGTACAAGCTACTCAGTAAGGACCCCGAGACCCCCGAAGGTCTCCCGAAATCCACAAAGGATATAGCACAAAAGAAAGATGCAATCACGAAGTAACATCTGACTTGACTTAGGTATATGCCCATACATATACCTAAGTCCCCACTTCTAGCTCTGCTCACGAGCTCAAGAACAACTCAATCCACAAAGGAAAGCAAGACTCAAATCCACAAGGAGAGTAAACAGTAAAATCCACATAGGATAGTTCAACACAATCCACAAAGGAGAGTAACATAAGATTCAGCTCAACCAGGTATACTTTTTCAGATGACGTCAAAGATGATCACTGATCCATCTAAGTCGTCGGACCCACAAAGGATCGATAGGTACTAACCCCCGCAGAAGACCCACACAGGATCGGGCTCACACAGAACCTGTAGGCAGTGGCTCACACAGAACCGGTAGTAAGGACCCACGTAGGATCGGGCTCACACAGAACCTGTAGGCACTGATCCACATGGGATCGCTGAGTGCAGTGGTCGACGCAGTCCACTGAGGATCTCTGCACAGTCGTCGCCGCAGTCCACGAAGGATCTCTGCTCTGCCGTCGAAGTCACAGCCAGCGCTAGGGTTCCCGCACAAAGCGAGCTCGTTTAGGAGGGTCCGCTCCACGAGTCGAGAGGCTGATACATCAACTGACACGTAGTCCGAAGTTGATGTATCCAAAAGTTCCGTATCGACTACAGGATCTCAACGCAGCAGACGGCGCGTCAATCGGACGCCCGGTCTGAGAGTTATTGGCATTTTCGTCCCAGGGGCCCGGTTGGTTTTTAGGGAAAAACCGACCCGACCGTACTCCGCCTGTATCCGATCCTCGGGCGGAGTATGCCAAAAGTTCCGTCTCACTTAGAGGAAACTACCACGGCTGACGGTACGTCGTTCGGACGTCCGTAGCTCAAGTTATGAGCGTTTCCGCTCCGAGGGCCCGGTTGGTTTCGTGTACGAACCAACCCGGCCGTACCCAAAGTCTTCCGAAACCTTGAGTATAATATACCGAAACGACCGTCTCGATCCAAGGATCGCGTAGCCGCTGACGGTTCGTCAATCGGAGGTCCCAGGCCCAAGATATGGGCGAAAGACCGAAGAGGGCCCGAAACGGGGGTTCTGGGCCCGGGGCGACCCGGCCCGAACCCCCCCTGGGTCGGCCGAACCGGGTCGGCCCGAACTGGGTCGGCCCGACCCGGCCCGACCCGGCTAGGCCGGGTCCGGTCCGGCCTGGGCGCGGCCCGGCCGACCGGACCGGCCGGCTCGGCTTCGGCCGAGCGGCCGAAGGGGCTGCCGCCGCGGGTCAAACCCGCGGCTTTGAGGGAAACGCGGCCCCCGCGGGGGGGCCGCCTGTCACGCGGACGCGGCCGGGCCGCCGCGTCCATTCCCGGTTCCGCGCGGCCGCGGAACCGGCTGCCGCCGCCGCCGCGGCTTCAGCCGCGGCGGTCTTCCTCCACGGCGGCGCGCCGGGCGCCGCCGCCTCCGGTCGCTGGCGCCGCCGCGCCGGCGACCCGCGCCGCCGCCGCCTTCCGCGGGCCGCCGGAGATGCTCCGGTGGCCCGATTCCTTTCCCGTCTGCGCCGTTGCTCCTCCCGGGGGGCGATCTTCACTGCGGAAACCACGAATGGCCCTTGCGTCGTGCTTTTGCCGTCGCCCGCCAAATCCGCAAAAAAGGAAGATCGGCGGAGGGTTGCCGGGTCTTGTTCGTTAGACCCGCACCCTCCGCGTTAGTCACAAAACCATCGGGAGGAAAAGGATTAACCAAATCAACAATTTTAAATAGATTAAAATTGTTCCGATCGGGTTCTTTATTTGAAAAGAATAAACACGGGAAAAGAAATAAAATATTCCAATCAACCCTTACCTTGTCGTCGTCGTCGGACGAGGGGTCGTCGCGGAATCGCTCGTCGCGGAGGAAGGAGATCGTCGCGTCGTCGCGGTATCCGGCGTCGCGTCGCCAATCTCCGGATCAAGAACAAACGGATTTAATTAATTAAATCTGTTATTGAAATTTAAAAAAAGGAGAAATAAAAGATTCGATTCTCACCTTTGTTGCCGATCGCACGTTCGCCGCGGAAGAAGAGGCACCGAAGAAGAAGAAGAAGAATAAGGTCGCGGAAAAGTTGTCGACGTCGCGGATCGTGCGTCGTCGAATTCCGGTTCCGGCGTTCTTCGCGTTCTTCGCGTTCTTCGCGTTCTTCGCGGAGAGGGTGGAGGCTCAGAGGAATAGCAATCCTCTAAAATAGACAAGTTTGTCTATTTTATTATTTTGCCAACAAACGCAAAACGCGTAAGTAACGACCCACTCAATTCGTTGAATTAATTCAACGAATAAAACAGCCCATTTAATTCACGAAAGAAACAGCCCAATTAAATGGTCTGTTAAGAATTAAAGAAAACGCGTCGGTTGACCTTTCAGTTACTTTGACGGGTTTTCGCGGGTGCGTTACTTAGCGAAAGAAACGGCGGGGCTCGTGCGGGTCCCACCGCACAAATATCCTACCAAGGGGTAGGATATTTCTGGATAGCATCCTATCCAGTTCAACTCAGTTCAAGCCGCCTTTAAGTGACTTTAAGTGGCTTCCAAGCAGTTTAAGTGAAATAAAATAAAGTTGTCGCACAAACTTTATTTTATTTCTGACTTAAAGCCGCAAAATTTAAAAACCACGTCTGAGCAAACGCAACTCCGGAAGAGGCGTTTCTAAGCAAATACCGGCGCTGCGATTTCATCGGTGCCCTCAGAATTTGATTCCGGGCACCGGTTCAAAAGATAGAAAAACCCGCTCGTCCGTTCACTGAACGTACCCGAGCCAAACTTCGGAAATTGATTCCGGGCACACCGGGCCTCGGAATCAGGTGCCGTCTGAAGCTGCGCTCTTGTAAAATTCCAAAGAAAATTAAGAAAAAAATTTCCTTGAAATTTGCGGGTCTTTACAATAATTCACACTAGAGGATTTACGTTTTGTACTTTTAGTTTCTTATTTGTGGTTACTCAGTTGTATGAAAGAACATTCATCTACCTGGATATTTTATTTTATCTTGGGAAAGAGTTGTTTGGAATTTTCTATAATATCTATAATTTATCAATATTAGAGTGTAATTCCACCCATTTGTGTACATGATATACCCTTTATTCTTGTCTTTGGCATATGAATTATTATTAGAGAGGTTCAAGAATAATTATATCCCTTCTATCATTTTTTTTCTCTAATGTGTATCATTATTGAGACGGGGTCGTGAAAAAACATTTTCTTCCAAAAATATTTAGAAAAATAAATTTTCAATTTAATGTTAAAAAAATTAATTAGAGGTTTTACTATTAAAAGGACTAACAAGTAACATGATTAATGATATGGAAGGTAGTATATACATCATTGACACAACAAAATTGGTAGATAAAATTAATTTAAAAGGGTTTAAGTGATTTTAGAATGATTCTATTACACCTATATACTACCTCATTTTTTCTAGGGGCTCATGGATAAGAAAAAGAGTACTTATGGCTTTTAAAGTAAAAAAATAATTAAATTTATGTTTGTCAAATTCATCACTATGGTAAATATGTATTGAAATAATTTCAACACTATTTTCATTTTCAATCCTTTTTGGAAACACGTTGAATGATTTTGAAGTTACACTTTTATGAATTAATTAACAATCCCTTTTGAATCTTGTAAAGTTTTCAAAAATTACAGGTGTATAGGATTTTCCTAATAAACATTCATTTTGAGAGGGACCAAAAAGGTTGAGATGAGTTACTTCAACATATTTTAATGATATAATACCATTTATATATTTAAAATATGTTTTATATACCTTACTATATTTTCACACTTTATAGACTTGTAAACTAGGAAATGAAATTTTGGAAGATCTCATAATAGTTGACAATGTTTGAGTTTTTCATTATATTATGAGATTCAATGACTGAGGAATCCATTCCAAATCCATAACTCGCTCAATTTTACAGTCAAAATTTTATATTTTGGATAGATATATATTTTAAGTAATATCATATATATTTTTAAATGGTTAAATGATAAATAAAAAATTTCCTTTTTAATTAAAAACCATATAAAATTAAATTTCAATAGATTCTTTAAAACATATATCACGCAATTTATTAACTCATAGTTAATTGTTTTAAATAATTTTATGAATAATTTTTTTGATTAAATATAAGTTAGAAAAACAAATGGTACATTAATTAATTATCTTACCCTTAGAATTATCACAAAAAGTGATATGACCTCCTTCTAGATTAGCAATTTTATTGAATTTAGAGTAGTGTCCAGATATGTTTCTTATGAAAACACTATCTATAAACCACATTTATTCTAATGGTTTTCATGGGAGACAACTTTCCTATAAAATTAATTGATTGATGGTTTTTTAATCAAAATTACCTTGGGCCTTCTTATATTATCAAATAGATATTTAAGAACGTTTATATTCATGGAATGATGTTTTATTTTATAATAATTTGAAGACTTATGGATTGACATTGGTCTTTCTTAACATATATTTTTCTAATTTCATTATTTTATTAAATTAAATAATATTTTACAATAATTACAAAATCTATGTTTTAAAACACCTTTATCAATTTTTTATTGATTCTTATAGGGTCCTACATGATTTTTTAATCAAATCAACCTGATATTTTCTAGGTTTTTAAGAGAACAAAATATTATTTAAACATTATTCCACTTGGTTGAATTTAGAAAGAGAAATTTTGAGGTCTTAAATGGTGGATTTTAGATTATTAATATCTAATTTATTTTTTATTTTCATTGATAGATCTTTCTTTTATTTAAAGATATAATACTTTTATTTTTTTTGATATTATACAACATGATTATATTTCTTCTCAAGTTCAAATTATTTTTAATCAAGTGTATGATATCCATTTTCATGTTTATCATCAAAATATATTTAGTCTTAATAATTTAGGTGACTGGAGGAGATATAAGACGAAGAGAAAAAAGAAGAGTAAGGGGAAGTGTAAGAAGAGGAGGAAATAAGAAGAGGGGTATTAACTATGATATCCTCAACAATATGTTACATAAGGTGCTTAAAAGTTAAATAAAATGATATAGATGAAAATGTTGAATCCATGGAGTCATCACTTGAACTACATATTGTTACTTTGAATGTCTATTTACAAATCCTCTTTTATTTTATATTCTTCTTACATATAGGGCACTAAAATTTTATGGGACCTGTATTTTTTACATTCATAATAGGACACCTCTATTTTTATATTTTAATTTGACTTTTTTAGATCACTTATTGATGTTATTATTTTGTAATTAGTTCATCATGTTACTAGTAATATGATCAGGGTTATGAAAATCATATTTAGATTTTTTATCATTGGTATCTTTAAAGGCAATGGTTTTATTTAATTTTTTGAATTCATTGTCTACCTTCTATGCTTTTGATTTCGATATAATTTTATATTTCGTAAGGGAGATGATGAGTTCCTCAAACTCTATGTTTTTCACTTTATTGGAATTTTTAATGGTGATGGATTTGGGATCCTAGGTTCTAGGTAAATCCCAAAGGATTTTATTTATGATAACTTTTGTTGATAATTCATCATTGGAGGACTTTATACCATTTTAGATATTTGAAAATATTATAAACAAGAATTTAATAGCTTTATTAGAATATATAGTGAAACATTAAAAATATTAGGGGTATATATATTTTTTAGTTTCATTTATATTTTTTGTGCCTTCAGGTATGATTTCTAATAATTTCAAAATATTATAATCATTTTTATAGGAATAAACATTAATGGATAAATTTATATCAAGACCAAAATGCAAGGAATTCATAAATTTGATGTTTAATTGAAAATTCATAACATAAGTGGGAGTACATTTTTTTTATTCTCTGGTGGGAACATACTCTTGCATTTTTATTTTAAAAAAATGACAAGAAATAAAACCAAGAAAAGTTGACATCAAATTCTACCAATATTAATAGTTGGTTCTGTAAAAATGGGAGCTTGTGAATTATAATAATATTACACTGTAAAACTTCTCTTTTAAATTTTTTTAGTATTTGAAAAAAATTGAAAAGAAATTTTAGAAAAAAGATAATTTTGGATTAAAAAAATTAAATCACATATTTGATACAAATTTTTTGTCAGAGATTATGGAAAGAGGGGGTGAATTTATATTTTAAAATGTAAATAGAAATAAATATTTCATTTAAACAAAAAGTTGATTTTGAATTAATAAATCACAAAATTGAATACACAATAGTTGAAAATTATGATTCAATTTAATAAATATAATATTAAAGTAATTTAGTCATGGAAATGAATGAACCATATTAATGGATGTATTAAAGTCAATGTTTAATTATCATGCGTGGAATAATAAATATAACAAAAAAAATAATAAAGAGTTCATCTAATTCTTGATATGATCCCCTACATCTCCAACCCTTGACTTGAGATGTTTCTTGTATAATTCCCTTGATCGTAAGGGTGATCAAGAAACTTGTCACTGAAGTTCCTAGTCAGGATCCAAGTATCACTGAGAGGGGGAGGGGGTGAATCAATGATATCTTTTTCTTTATATGTTTCCTTTGAATTGAAACAACCTTCGCCTCCTGTTAAAGATTTTATTCTCTGCTGAACACACACAACCAGAGGAACACAATATTTACAGGGTTCACTACTCAACAAGAGTAGCTACATCCTTGGTATGGTACGGAAATAATCCAGTATCACACAATACACTAGAAAACAATCCTTTGATGTGGAATACAACGAGTACGATATACCCTTACACTCGTGTAGCACTTGGAAAACAATCTGAAAGCGCATGTTCACCCTCTTATCACAAATAGGAAATTACAGTATTTCAGTGCTTCTTCGCAATTGAACAATTGTATTATCTTAAGTACAAATCTTCACTTTCCTACCCAAAAGCTAGTAAGAACTCCCATACGCACAACTGAATATGTGCGAAGACCCATAATTTTTCGCGCAGCCTTTAGTATATCTTGCATTCAATTCAAATTCCTTGCGCGTAAAAATTCCTTTTTGACGTGAAAAAACTTTTTTGCACAACTTCCCTTTTTCACGCAACCTTTTATCTTTTCGCGCAACTTCTATATTTTCGCGCAACTTTTTCTCTTTTCACGCATCTGTCCTCTTTTCACGCACTCTCCTTTATTTTTGTGCAACTCACTTAGTGTATAATTTTATGTGCACCAGAGCTCAGTATTTCTTCTAAGTTTCGAGTATTAACAAATGAGAAGGGTTCACCTCATATTTATAGGCATTTTTGACCCGATGCGAAAACCACTAATCCATGCGTAAAACCCTCTTCAGGTGCGTAAAAATTATTTCATGAAACTTCGCATTTTGTGAAAGGATTCAATATTTCACACACCTCATTCCTTTGAAAATTTTCGAGCTTCTGATCTCGAAACACCTTTTGCACGAAAAATTTCATTCCTCTATTTCGCGCACCACGCTAATATTTTGTGCGGCCTTCATTTTTCGCGCATCTCGATGATATTTCGCACTCCGCTTCATTTTTCATGCATCACATGGATATTTCTCACCTCCCACAAATATTTCACACAACCCACATATATTTCACGCAACCTTTTTATTTTGGGCGCATCCCGCTGATTTTTCGCGCAACCCGCTACTATTTCGTGCACCGCTTTATTTTTTCGTGCAACTTGCCTAAATTTATACGCACTCCATGACTTTATTATTTTTCGATGTTATGACCTTGAATCGTGCCTTGAGTGAAAAAATCTAAACCATCTTCAATCTTGCACACTATATTCATTTCCAAAAACACATCTTCATCTCCTGATTTTCAGGCCCTAAAATTTGGCAAACACTGGAAAACGACGCCACCTTGAAATGTGCTTTTGTGCCACCTCCATATCATCCGTTGCTTTGTCACTTCTCTTTTCACTACTTCCCATAACCATTCTTCAGATTTTATCACAAATTACACTATCGTGATATATATCCTTTGATAGACCAGATCAAGCATCGTCAGAATTGCAATGGGAAGTACTGAAACTTCCCTATCTTCCAACAGCATCACTCCTTCGAATCAAAACTGTTTATGACTGGCATCATAATTTCTCCCCCTTTCCATCATAAGGCTTGAATCACAGGTTATCCTGACTTATGATATTTGAGAAATACATATCAGCAAAGCATTGTCTGGTTTTAAGTCCTTTACAAAGTGAATTGATTTATCTTCTTTGAAAACAAAAAACAACACTTTGAAAATGCTAACTCTTAAAACTTCTTTCTCCATCCAACTTGGTCCCAAATATCACAAAATATTGTTCTTTGATTTCACCTTCTTGAGCTTCAATGGAAACCATGCAACTTATGCCACACTTTTTTTGAGTGCGTACCATTAGAGGAAGGATATTGATGATAAAGAGTTTTACATTTTTTAAATCTCATTGTAATGTTATGAAAAATCTCTTAAATGTATAAATTATAGTGGATAATGATATGTTTGGGTGTATGGTTTAGTTCTTTGAGAGATTTTGAATATTGGAATGCTCTTGAGAGGAATTGATAATTCTTGAGCTTCACCATCAATTTGTTCGTTTAGAAAACTTCATCGGGGGAAAGGTTCAAATGATTAATATTTAAGGAGAAGAGGGAGTCATTTTATTACCTCTAAAAAGATATGTAAGGATTTATATATTTTCAGGTGACATAAAGACACATAATATTATTTTAATTATAGTTATAACCATAATTAATGAAACCTCTTTGGAGCTTGAACTATTACACCAGATATATTATAGCTATCATCAGTTACTCAATGGTATTCATACAGCTGAGAGTTCCTAGAAGAATTTCAATGATGTCATTTTACTAGACAATAGATTTCTATTACCCGTTTGGGGAAAACCTTCACCATATGATGATTCCCAAATTGCTAATACTCTTATATTAGGTAGTTAGTGGTCCTTCTAATCATGTAGAAAAATATATGGTTTCAAACCGCATGATACTGATAACCTATATAATTAATGATACACATGGAATTTAGCTAGAGTAAACAATATGTAATTGAGTAATTAATCAAATTATGAGATCACATTGATTTATTCAGTGTGTTTTGTGGAAACACAGAAAGGGGAGAACATGAAAAATATCCACAATACACACTGTTTGTTCTGGTTGTCCTATTTCCATATATCCTAATGATTGACTCAGAATGTTATTTAGATGTAGAAACACATGTCATATACTACTGCTGTATATAATTTTTTCCCCTTACTTTTGTCCTTATAATAAGATGAATGAATTTGCATGATCTTATAAGGTGGTGAATTATTGATCCACATGTGGTATACGCGAGCTAAATTCTAGGTGTTACATTAATTATAATAGATATCATAATAATGTAGTTAGAAATTGTGTATTTTTCCACACTGTTAGTGTGAATTTATACCATATATTTTTTAAAATGGATGGTATTTAATATAGACATAAAACATGTATTCCGATAAAGTAAGTGCCAATTTTTTCTAGTCTACACACAATGTACAGTAAATTCAAAATTTATAACAACTTCTCATTATTCCATGTATCTCGAGACATGTCTAGTAAAAGTAAAATTGGGTCCATAACATGTACTCTGTCTGCAAGTCATGTTACCCAATCTTCCATCCAAAAAATTTGGAACCTCCTAGTGGCATCTCATATTTTTTTCCCTATATTTTTTTGTATCCAATATGTTATTAATATTGAATGATAAATATTAAAATGTGAAATTCATGTTAATTTGAATTCAGATTAAATAAATAATATTATGTAATTGAAATATTTAACCACTATTGTATATCACTAATAAAAAATAAAATAAATAATTTTAAATTTAAATGTGACTTCTATAATATAACTTTTAGTTTCCAGGATCTATAGAAGTACTGAGTGAGTGAATAACCGTTATGGTTTCTATTATATTTAATGTGTCATTATCTAATTATGTAAGAAGTAAATGTCATGACCAATGAAATTTTTCCAAAAATATTATAATGGATATCCGAAAACCCGGAGGGGATATTTTTCATGTTAAATTTATTATTCATTAAAATTACATCAAAATAAAAAATACATATCCATGCGTTATTTCTTTTATGGAGATATTGATCATATGAAACCCTTTTATGGATTACTATACTTTTCTAAAGGTTACCCAAAGTATATACCCTCCAATAATTATCAACATATTTTCCTTTGATCTCCAAACAACACTAATGGAATTTCAAGTACATGAATAACAAATCAATCATCATATATTGTTCATCTTGATCTCTTTAGGTTCCTTCATGCTAAAAGGAATATTTCATTCTTGAGAGGATGAAGTTATAAGTTATCATTTTCAAAATCTATTTTTCTTAAAGACTCTCAATTATTGACTAACCCACCATAATAGATATAAAAATATATTAATAGAGTTAGAATTTATTTTAAGATATTATTTTATTTCATAATGAGCCTTACATATTATAATAAACATTATATAAACTTAGGCCATATAATAATATTATTATTAATATTTCATGGAATGTGCTATCTGGCATTGTGAAAAATATTATTTTACCAGATTTGAAATTGATATTTATTAGTAGGCATGATTTTGGTCCACTCAACCTCCTAAAAAATTAATCGAATAATTGAATAAATATTTATTAAATATTTATTCATAAATAAATATTCTTTTCATAGTATGGGGAAAAATATTTATTAAATATTCAATAAATAAAACAAATATTTAATTAAAATTATATTTAAAAAATATTCATTAATTATAAAAGTAATTAAATGAATTTTTTAATAATAATCAAAAAATTACTTATTATCATGTGAAAATTTGTAATCAATAAATCTTGGATGAAATTATTCCTCCGTCTTCTAAATAATATTTTTTACAATATTTAAATACAAATAGAATTTAATTGAGATCAATGAGAACACTATGTGTGTTACCCTTTGAGATTATTTATTTTTGGAATTAGGTGAGATTGCCTATTATGAAAGATCACTATCTAGAAATAGGTTGATTCACTTATGAGAAAGAAGTTAATATTTCAATGTTGATAATTACACATGAATTATTACTTTGTAATATAATCACTTCTTCACAATATATCATCAAGAAGGTTTCATGCATGTTTCATCAATCTAAATGCTTGGTACGACATAATTTGACTTTCTGAAATAAAATAATCATTAAAACAATTAATTTGACAATTTCATTTCAATCAATGCGATGAGGTACAAAATTCCATTTATATGGAAGGGAAAA
Source organism: Viscum album (assembly GCA_963277665.1). Lineage (NCBI taxonomy): Eukaryota > Viridiplantae > Streptophyta > Magnoliopsida > Santalales > Viscaceae > Viscum > Viscum album. The sequence continues at coordinate 1,442,542,367 of OY728129.1, forward strand.
TCTCTCCATGAAATATTAAATAATTAAATGTCATTCATGATGCACCCAACGTACCATACATCTTGAGAACATATGTTATCATGGTATTGGTCAGAACATTAAAGCACGTAATCCATTACTATAATTGATAATAATATTAATTTTTAAGCTCAAATACACACACACACATGATTTTTTTTCTAATGACACAAAAACATGAAAAATTCCTACAAGTGGATCTATTATCCTAATATATTGTCTTGGAGATTACCAAGTGCATACTTCATGAGAAGAATTATCGTCTTCTTATGTGTACTCAAACCCAATATTTAACATTCTATATTCTCTATCATAGTATTTTATCCAATAGTAGAACTTTATATAAGAATATCATTATGGAATTTTAAAGTTCACATGATATTGGGGAACTGTTATGTCTTTATCAATATGAAAAATACTATAGTTAAATATTACATTAATTCCATGTGGAAAAATGAAAATTATATAATTTTTTGTTTTAATATTGATCAAATACTACAATATACATATAATCCAATGTATGGAAGGTTGGTTCTATAACACTAACCAAAAACCCATATATTCATGCTCAAGATCTAAGATGAAATCTAATTAGAAAATAACTTGGATTGAGGCCATCTTCATCATGGATTAAAGGATATCATAATAGTCAATGCCTTTATCCGAATGGAATCCTTCAATCACTAATATGTTTTTGTGTTAAACCTTATTTCCAATATCATCCTTTTTTAACCTGAATGCCAATTTGTTTGTTAGTGACTTCTTACCATTTGGTAGTATAACCCAGTATTATACATAGTTTATTATTAATGACCCACTATCATTATCTACAATATGAAAAATATTGAGTTCTTTTATATGATATATTTATTCAAGATATCATTTTTCATTCCCCTCATCAAACAGTAATTGGTTCTTGGATTCTAAATAATTTTTTTGATGGATTATTTCCTCATAAATATCTTAAAACCTGTGCAATTTTATGTTTTATAAGCACACCATAAAAGATCTCATATTCTATTTCTATGATTTATATAGGAGAGTAATAATTCTACATCTTCTCAATATACTCCTAGAATGACTCCTAGTATTTTTCCAATGAGTCTTCTTGCACCTCATCATATTTAATTTCTTGTGGTGCTGGTACCTGTGTTGGATTAGGAAATGTTTCTTGAAAATTTCTGTATGAGGCATTCTGTGTTTTTGTATACCCTTAAACATCTCATTCTCTTTAAACATGATATCCCTAATTTTGATCACATTATTCTCCTTTTGATCCAAAAAACTTGTATCTAATATCCTTGTCTTGGTATCTTAAGAAGATGCATGGAGTATATCGAGTTTATAGATTCTTCTTGATATCTAATAATATATGTGAAGAATACAAAAATCAAAATTCTTATAAATTAGAGTAAGAGGAATTTATACCATATCATCTCTTCTATAGAATCTTAGAAACTAGGGTGACAGATGGTGAACTATTAATGAGTTAAAATGCATATCCCAGAGCTTCTCCCCAGAATTTATTATGAAGCATGGCTAAACTCATCATGATATTTATATTTTTCTAGGATGGTTTTATTCATCCATTCTGAAAATATATTTTCTTATTGGGTGTGTGAGATTATTCCTTCACATTATATTCCCTAAATCCTATAGTTGGATTCAAAAACCATTGATGTGTTTTCTTCACCATTTTCTAAACAATGATACTTTAAGTTCCTTATTGTTTCATGTTACTCCATGGTATGAAACATATTGAATTAGTCCAAAATTTGGTCCATCATTTGTAAGAAAAAACAACAACACATATTGAGACGAATCATCAGTGATGATTAAAAAATATCGGATACCTTATTTTGATTCCACCTCAATGGGACTATATACATCAAAGTTAACCATATCCAAAAACTCGAAACACCTTGATTAAGTAGTATATAATAATACTTAGTGTTTCTTATAGGATAATTATTAGTTTCATGGATCAAGGGATGCATACCTATCAATATTGATGTATGTTTTATTCTTTAAGGTTGATATCATTCTTATACTTATGTGGTAGAGTGTCTTAATACATATATTGGAATATGTGTCTCATTCTACTATACTGAAATTTTATATACATATCATCACATGGGTTTTCATCAATGTAAAGTTTTTCTATCCCTGAGATATAATAAGTGGTCCTTTCATTATCATGCATGCTCTGTTTTGGAAGATGTGATCATAGAAATATCTAAAAAGGGTTTTCTTGATAGTAGGTCAAGAAGAAGTCTTGGAACATGCCAAACAACATGTAAGATTATTGACTATCCAATGTTATTCTTGACTTGGACATAACCCATTCCAATGATCTCCAGAAAATTGGTATACTATATCTTTACTACTCCAATGCCTCTAGCTTAATAAGTTAAGAAATACTCATGATTCATAGTGATGTGGTGCGATGCTTCAGTATCAACATCCAATTATTTTTATTATAATAATGGTTGAAAGGAATTCTACTATTCATCTTGGGATAAAAGCTTAGTTTCTCCAGTTACTTCCACATACATGTCTTAATTTTTTTTAATGATTAATACATTTTCCCCTATCCAACAATAACTTTTTAAAGTACTTCAAGTGTCCCCACATGCTATAATGGATGCATTTGTATGTTTTATTCCAACCATCACTAGATCTTTATATTATATTTATTCAACCTATGATTCTTACATATCAAGAAGCTTCTTATTTTCACCCTCACATATCTAGGATGATAGCTTATGTATGGTTATAAATTTTATCCACCCTTAGTGGGTCCTCATTGAATAATTCCTCATATACGATTCATATGTTATGTTTTCCTATATGTACTAAGTTTCTAAGGGTGACCACTAGTCTGTCCCAACTACTAGGAAGTGTAAAATGTAGGTGCTTTAAGTGTTCCTCCTCAGACAGAGTGTTACCTAATGCCACTAGTTGATTCACTAAGTTCTAGAACTCATTTATGTGTTTGGTTATAGTGATCAACTTTTTAGTGTATTATTCATCAACCAAATTATCAATAGACTCTTTTTTAGAGTTTTTTAATGGTATGAATTATATAACTTTAACCTGAGTTTTTTACATGCTTTTCTTTTGAGAAACATGATGGAAGGAACTATGATTGATCCATTAGATGATTTTATTGATCATTTTCTAGTTTAGATTCTTCTACTATGATTGAATAGTGGAATCTAGGGTGTCTCCCTTGTTCTTAATGGGAACAAATAGATCCTTAGAATTTAGGAGATCATATATTCAATATTTAAAAATGGATTATTTTATGTATTTCAATATGATCATTCCACCCATGTATTGTATATACATTTATTTTTAATTATGTATATATTAGAGCATAATTTCAATAATAGAGTTTATCATTGTCTCTAGAATGGTCCAAAATTGTGTCATCAACTCCTGGATCATAAAAATTGAACTCTAATTGATCAACACATAAAAAACATTATCAAAGGATGATATTGACCAATAAAGTAGTGATTATGTGGCACACCAAAGTAACCTCAAGAAAACTCTCCAAAAAAGTCACTAACATTGGAGTGGTATCATCTCAATGTAGTTTCACCACTGACGACCTTCTAATAAAACTTTTTTTAATTTTATGATCGCTATAAACAGAATGGGTATGGAAGAAGATTTTTATTTCATTGATAATATTGAAAAAAGTTTCACTGTGAACCACCCCTAGTCACTCCTTCGTTATGTTTTCTCACTTAGAGCTCTCAAGGATCCGTATATTTGATGATTCTAGGAATTACCTCCTGCAGTATTTATATAGCCAAGCATGATACATTTTATTTAATGAAATTCATATTATCTATATTCAATACATTTACCCACATTGATATTTCATTTATTGATCCCATTCAATGAATATATTATTATTGATCAATGAAGCTACACATAAAAATTCCTTCACCATTCAATATTCACATATTTTGGATTGAAATTATATCATTATTGTGAAATTTGATACACATTATCCTACTTCCATGAACTCAATTTGGATTTCCTATTATGAGGATCAATACACTAAGTTCTTATTTTTCATCTTCCAGAGTTTGTAGCAACATGGGCAGTAGTTATTCTCTAAAATAAAAGGATGTCAATGATATATATGTGCACTTTTGTTTTCTAGTGAGTGTGAATGTTCAAATACACTACCTTTAAGTTGAAGAATGTGTTTCTATCAGCATAAAGAAAACACTAATGTTTATAAGATATATATGGATCATATAATGTGGATGTCCATTCTAAGTAGTCTATTCCAGATACTATATCAGGAAAAAGAACCACCCAGATCATTTTTTAAATGTTAAATTATAAAATAAAGTAAGAAAATTCTTGAAATATTATTTATTAGATTTGATAACATTGAAAATGAATATTTTGAAATGTTCTAGGTTCAATCTATTGGTATAAATAAAATATACACCCTTTTAATGATCGAGGGGGAATCAATTATATGACTTGAAGGTCCAGTGTTTAGAAATATGAATATATATCCAAGAGGCCTATCATTTTCCTATCTTAAAGGACTCTGTTTTCATCTGCATCATTACCTAAATCCCCACCTTATGCCACTAGTTACTTTCATTTTCACATATATCACCTATTCCTGGTCAGTTCCTACATCATAGAATGCATCATAAATCCCCTCAATGGGTTGTAATTATTCAAACCCTGGTCACATGGATGTGGATGCCAATGATGAGTACCACTAAACATGGATCAGACCACAAATTAAAAATGAATATTTTTTACATGGTTTAAAACAAGAAACATTTTGAAAAATAATTCAATTATTCCCCCATTTTCAAATTTTTTAAAACCTAAAAAACACCATGTTTCACATATTAATAAATATCTCACTAGATATATTTAATAAAATAAATTAACAATACTCACAAGATAGTTTGTTTAAAATTTTATAACAAAAATGTGAAATTTTTGGTAAGTGAATAATTTTTTATCTATAAAAACTAAAACATTTGTCTTATTATTCTTAAGGTCATGTGCTAAAAATAAAAATACCACACAATTGTTTCAAATTTTAATTCTAATTTTTATAATTATAAAATTTCAATAATATTTATTAGGTTTAAGTAATGACCTGAACTATTATGAATAAAATTAGCATTTTGATTAAATTAAATGTATTATGGTTATAAAAAATAAATTAACTTATTTTTTTATTATGTACAATTGGATTTAAATTACCATTAAGTGTATTTACCATCGATAATATATCCATCAAACTGTGATCACATAACTAGTATAAATATATGTTTTTAAAAAATCTTTTTAGCACAAACAAATTACGTGGTAACCTCAACCAATAGAATTGTGCCCTATAAATCCCTTTTATTGGAGCTTCTAAAGGAGATAGAATTTCTGGGTTTTTTCTAAGACCATTCCCAAGCCGAGATCCAACAACTTAAGCATGAGTGAAACCATTTAAGGGAGAATTTCAAGCTCATTGATATTAGGCCCCAAACCATGTTCACTGAATAACCTTATGAAAGACCCACCATCGAGCAACTTAATCTTAAGGTGTATACTGGTGTAAAAAAAGGATATATATCAAGACCATATGATTAGGAATATTTTCATTATTTTGTATAGTATAAGTAATAAGTTTTTACCCTATTATTGTTACTTTATAAATGTTTTTTATTCAATAAATAAAAAATTATATTCTTTGTTAATATTAAAATTTAATTAATGAATTAATGGATTTTTGAAATAAATAATATTTTAATTATATATTATTATTAAATAATTTTTATTAAATAAAAATGATCATATAATTTTTTATTAATTCAAATTTAATATTTTTTCATGTTTGAAAATTCTTATTATAAAAAAAACACATCATTTTCAATAAATTTATGTTTTTATTCTCAAAGAAAAAATTCACCTATTTAGAAAATTATTTATATAAAATGAATATTATTTTTGTAATCAGAACATAAAAATTATCTAATAGTGATTTTTTTAATTTTCTAAGACAGTCAAATTTTTGGGTAAAAATTAAATACCGTATAAATATAGGGTGTGTTTTATGACATCATAATTCCCAAATAGTGATGTAATAAGTACTAAAAATGTATAATAGAAAAAATATGTGTTTTTACTTAATAAAATGTAATTTTATATTTATTTGATTTATTTTATAACACCATACTGATTCCTCTAGGAATTATAATATATTTCAATATTTTAAAATCACTTCTTTAAGAGTGTGAGACACCTCCACATAAGAAAAGATGATATTTTATAATCTTTGGTCATTGGTCATATAAATTAATTTAAACCACACTCCTTTGGTAGAAACCATTGGAAAAACCATGGTATGGTTTGGAGTTTTGAAAATTGTTTTATATAGTGTCCAAAACAAAAATAATAATGAAATGACCTTTATTTTCTATATAAACCCACCCAAGATCCCATTTCTCTTCACTAAAACTCTTTTTATCATGAACACACTCTACCCTATACTCTCTAGAGTTATCTCAAGGCACCTCAAACTCCCAATAAGCCTCTCCCAAGCCTTTGGGATCAAATATTCATGTATGGGTTCTTCCACCATCCTCTTTTATCAAACATTCCTTTTATGTTATGTCTTTTAATTTCCTTTTTTCTATGATGTGATATGTCCTTAAATATCATCCTTACATTAAATTTGGTGTATAAATTATGAGATCAACTTTCACCCTGATTTATCAGAACTAATAACCTTTATGTACACCCATTACAATGATGATATTTTGTAAGGATTATTTCATTTATCCTATATCATCAAGTTGTTGAGTCAATAAGGTTTTCCTTATGAATTTTCCATTCCTTCATACTAGGGGGAGATTGTTAAGTCAATAAGGTTTCCTTATGAATTTACCAGTCCTTCTTGTTTTGGAAATCACAAACACCTTATCTTAAGGAAAATTTAATTCTACCCTATGTTTTAGTTCCATAAGGAAAATTTTCCTTCCCCAAGGAAATTTATCCTTACCATGTTTTTCGTTATTCATTTTTTCCAAGTATAAAATTCAGTATCGTATCCAAAAACTTGGAATCATATAATACATAGATAATAGATCATTCTGTTTTCTAGATCCGAATTCAGGTTCTGAGTTCTCTGAATTCAGACTCCGAACTCTTATGAGTTCTGACTCCAAGTTCTCTGAATTCAGACTCCAAAATCTTTTGAGTTCTGACTCCAAGTTCTCTAAATTTAGACTCAGAACTCTTACGAGTTCTGACTTTGAGTTCTCTAAATTCAGACTCCAAACTCTTATGAGTTCTGACTCCGAGTTCTCTAAATTCAGACTCTGAACTCTTATGAGTTCAGACTCTGAATTCTTGTGAATCTAGATTCCGAATTTCATTGAAATCCAGACTCTATAATTCTATTGAATTCAGGTTCCAAATTCTTTAGAAAACAGAATCAGAATATCCTTGTATTATAAATATCGAATTTGTTTTTTTTAGACTTCAAACATTTATTTTCTTACATTCTGAATATTTTATTTTGGTTATGTAACCATATTTTTGTTACTCATGTTTTGATTACAAAATGATTTCGTGATTTCAGTTACTAACTAATCATTTTTTGAGTGACACGTGTATAGGTTCCTCCGAAATTCAAGGAAAAATATGATCGTTGGAGGATGGAGCCGACTGTTGGAGTTGTACCTATAAATTGGATCTCATTTGAACGAGTTCACAACTTTTGGACTATAACTTTGACAAATTTTCTTACATAATATGTAGTGATTTCTAGAGATAGGATCTTATAAACTCTCAGGCATCATGCAGAATGTTTGAATGGATTTTTCAAACTTTGCTTCATGCAGATTTGCTTTGTGTAGAGGTGGGATTTCCTTGAAATCATAGACTTCGGGTTGTGAAGTCAGAGGTACTAATTTCCTTAAAAAACGAGGGCTTGTAGGGATAGAAAGATAGATACTGATCTTAAAATTGAGGGCTTACCTAGGTTTGGGAAAGTCAAACTTTCTTGAAAGTATAAATCAGGGAACCTTTATCTAGGGTTTTTGGATACCCTTCTCTTTGGTTTAAAAGAGTTACAAATTGTTACTTGTAGTGTTTCAATTTTTGTTTTCTGCTGTAATTTTGGTTATTAAGGAAAGTATAACTATCTTATACTTCCTTAAACTTATACTCCAATTTTATAGGATTCTATATGCTTTAAGGTAAAATCTTAGTGGTTGTGAACTTTTGTTAAGATTCATTTCCAGAATCACTTTTCCAGAATCAAGAAAGTTATTAGAGAATAGAGGTGTTGTGAATTTTGTTTATGAAAAATTTCCTTATGAATTTTTAAAGTATAAAATTCACCCCCAACCTCTTGTATATTGAGTATCTACACCATAGTTTGATACTACAATCAGTATCACATCTATATTACTATCAATCCCACAATTGGTATCAAAGGAGGCGACCTTGTACCCTGAACCAATCTAATAATTAGATTCAGAGTATTGGTTAAATATAAAGTAATCTCGTGATTAGATTCAGAAGAGAAATCATCATTTTCACTTTTTCGAAATCATATTTTCAGATCCATAAATTTTGGATTCATATTTAGATACTCTAGTTCAATTTTCCTTGATTAGGATATTTTCTTTTGTTTACAAACTAATATTACTAACAAGTTTGTGTGCCAAGATTTTTCTTAAGATGGCAAGTTTAACTGTTGGTTCTATCAATAATCTAAATCCTAATAGACCTCCTATTTTTGATGGAAATGATTATGAATACTAGAGAGATAGGATGAAGACATTCATCATTAACACTGGAGTTGATAACTACCTAATGATGATAGGAGACTGTAAGATTCCTTATAAGGACTTGATAACTATTACTAATCAGGAGAAATTAGAATATCAAGAAAATTTTAGAGTCATAAATACAGTGGTATGTTCCATGACTAGGAACATCTATAGTCAAATATCTTCATGTGAAGCTACAAAAAGTATCTGGAAGAAACTTGAAGTTACACATTTTGGTACTTCTAAAGTTATAGAGACAAGAAAAGTTATGTTGAGAGATGAATATCATGGATTTAACTTTCTTTATGGAGAACCTATAAGCAAAGTTCAACAAAGTTTTATGACTATCGTGAATAGCTTATAGTCTATGGTAGAAAAAGGTTTGGATGATGAGGCCCTTATAGATAAGATCATAGACATCCTGCCAAATGAGTGGGAGTCCAAGAGGACAATAATTGATGAGAACAAGAAAGTTACCCAGATTACCTTAGATGAGTTGTCTGGAACTCTTCATCAGCATGAGACTAGAATGAATAGAGATATTGATAATGTTAAAAATAAGAATGGAAATGGAGTAGTTTCTTTTAAAACGACTTCTAAACATATGAAATCCATGAATCCAGAAAGAGTAACCAGATCAAAGTCAAAGAAAGTTACTATTCAGTCAGAATCTAGTGATATAGAAAAGTATAAGAATGAATTAGTTAATCTTGCTCGGAGAATGAACAAGATAGTAGCTCAAAATAACTATCAGAATAAGTAAAAGAAGAGATACTACAAGGATAAGAAATATGGGGAAGTTACTTGTTATGAATGTATAAGAACAGGTCACATCAGACCTGATTGTCCTTTATTGAAAATAAAAGAAAAGAAGGAAAGGAATTCAGAAAGAAACAGGAAGAAGTTCTATCGTTCGAAGCACAAGAAAAGTATTAAAGTAAATGATACCTGGAGTTCTAGCTATGGAGACTCTTTGGGAAGTGAATCTTCTGAATATGAATCATCAGCACAGAAAAATATTGGATTAATTGCTAATACTTCTTTCCCTAATACATGTATTAAGGCCGAGGTATGATTTGTTGAGGCTTTAAAAAATTTATCTCTTGATAAGAATTATTATTCTGGAGATATTACTTCTAATGAAGATACTTTATCTTCAAATAATGAAGAAATACCTTCATATGAAGAAGTATCTAGATTTTCGAAGTTGTTGGAAACAAAAAATTGTAAAATTTGTAAGAAATCGGACAAGGAAAATACTAGAGAAGAAGTTCTTAAAAAAGATATTTCAGACCTCTCTAGAGATCTTTAAGATAAGAATGAGCTTTTAGAAAAACTTTTTAAATACCTTAAGGAAGTAAATTCTGAAATGGAAAAACTTTATAAAGATCTTAAGAATGACATTTTAAAATTAAATGTTTGTGAGGAAAAATCTAACTCTAAGGAAATAATTAATGAGGATAGGAATTTAGTCATCAGACTAAAATCCAAAATATATTCCCTTAAGAAACTTCTTGAAAACTTTACTTCTATTAAGGACAATTTTGACAAGATGTATTCTCAAATCAAACCTCAAGGAAATACTACTAGAGTAGGTTATACTCACTGAAAACCCGTTTTCAAAAACAACTATTTTATTCCATCCAGAGCCCCTTTTTATACTAAATGTCAAAGTGATGGGAATTAGAAGAAATATTTCTCTTTAAATAATGTATAATCTCTTGGGTTTCATAAATCTTATTTTTCTAAACAAATGTGGATACCCAAAATTTTGTTGTCTAACAATTCCGGATCCAAGGAAGTTTGGATTTCAAAAGTCTAAGTTTCTTATTTTTAAGAAAATAAAGAAGTTACCAACAGAAATACATGGTACATGGATAGTGGATGTTCCCGACATATGTATGGTAATGAAAACTTCTTTTAAATGATTATCAAGATGAAAAGAGGAAAAGTAACTTTCAGAGATAATGCTAAGGGAGAAATTATTGGTATAGGTAACATCATTCTTCCTGAAAAAACATTGATTTAAAATGTTTTATTTGTTAAGGGTCTTAAGCACAACCTCATTTGCATAAGTAAATTATGTGATGAAGGTTACCTTGGGAATTTCAGGAATGAAAAGTGCTTAGTACACAATTCCAAGGAAGAGTTTATTTTTTCTGCTAATAGGCAAGAGAATGTTTACACACTAAACATAAAATACCTTAGGAGCCAAAATCTACCTTGCCTTAGTGTAATGGAAGATCATTCTTGGTTATGGCATAGAAGGTTAGGTCATTGTAACCTTAGGAACCTATGTAAACTCTCTAAGAAAAGACTAGTTAAGGTTATACCAGAGCATAGATTTCATTCTTCAAAAGTTTGTGATCCTTGTCAATATGTAAAGCAACATAAATAAATTTTTAAATAAGTCGGTGAAGTCTCACCCACTAATTCATTACAGTTTGTGCATATAGATCTTTTTGGTCCAACAAAAACTGGAATCATTGGAGGAAAATATTATGTATTTTTCTTAGTTGATGATTATACTAGATTTACGTGGGTCTATTTTCTAGAAAAGAAATCTGAAGATTTTTCTTATTTCAAAAGTTTTAGAGCCCAAGTCAAAAATGAGAAAAACCTTCCTTTGATAACTATTCACAGTGATAATGGAGGAGAATTTCAAAATTCTGATTTTGAAACATTTTGTAGAAAAAAAACATTACTCATAACTTCTCAACACATAGAACACCTAAATAAAATGGTGTTGTTGAAAGAAGAAATAGAATTCTTCAAGAGATAACAAAAACCACATTGAGTGAATATTCAATAGCCAAAACATTTTAGGCTGAAGCTGTAAGTACTGCTTGTTATACTATAAATCGTGTTTTTATTAGACATTTTTTTAATAAAACTCATTATGAGTTATGGAATGGTAGAAAACCTAGACTTTCCTACTTCAAAGATTTTGGCTGCAAGGTATTCATTCTGAATACTAAAGATAATTTACACAAATTTTCACCAAAATATGATGAAGGAATTTTATTAGGCTACTCCACAACTTCTAATGCTTATAGAGTTTTTAATAAAAACACTTGTACTGTTGAAGAAATAGTACATATCAAACTTGATTAAACTAATCCCTTTGTTTTTAAACAACCCCAACCTACATCTTCGGATGTGTTTTCAAAAACTGATTATCAACCTTTGTTAGAAGATACTTCTGATAAGGAAAATGTCCAAGAAGATGCTTTTGAAGCATTTACTCCAGAATATTTTCTACCCTATGTTGATGAATAGATTTTAAAAAACCCAAACCAATTGTTTCTTAAGAATCATCCCAATGATAGTATCATTGGTGATTTAAATCAAAATGTAAGGACTAAAAGTTCCTTAAGGAATGAATTAGAACATCTAGAATTTATTTCCCAATTAGAACCAAAAATCACTAATGAAGCTTTAGGTTATGATGATTGGATAAAATATATGCAAGATGAACTAAATGAACTCGAAAGGAATAAAGTATGGAGCTTGGTTGAATGACCTAAGGAAACTTATACTATTGGAGAAAAATGGGTCTTTCGAAATAAGTGCGATGAAAATGGAATCATAGTAAGAAATAAAGATAGATTAGTTGCTAATGGATATAATCAACAAGAATGAATAGACCATGAATAAACCTATGCTTCAGTAGCTAGACTAGAATATATTCATATTTTTCTTTCCTTCAAAACATTCTCAAATTTCAAACTTTTTCAAATGGATGTGAAATGTGATTTCCTTAATGTTTTTGTACAAGAAGAAGTTTTTGTTGAAAAACGTACAGGTTTTGAAGATACAAAACATCCTGAACTTGTTTATAAACTTACCAATGCTTTGTATGGACTTAAGCAAGCTCCTCGATCATGGTATGATAGACTTACAAGATTTTTGCTTCAAAATAATTATGTTAAGGGAAATGCAGATCCAACCCTTTTTATAAAGAAAGATAAGAAAATATTTTGATTGTTCAAATTTATGTTCATGACATTATATTTGATTCAACTTAGAAATATTTAACTGGTTCATTTGAGAATCTAATGAAATATGAGTTTGAAATGAGTATGATGGGTGAGTTAACATTTTTCCTTGGTTTTCAAATTTCTCATAAACCAGAAGGAATATATATATATATATATATATATATATATATATATCCCAACATAAGTATATTAAATATCTTCTTAAAAAGTATGGAAATGACAACACTAAGAGTATTAGTACTCCCATTGGTACCTCAAATTCACTTGATCTTAATGAAGCTGGGAAACCAGTAGATCAAACATCTTTTAGAGGTATGATAGGAAGCTTACGTTACTTGATAGCTAGTTTTCCAGAATTAATGTTTTCAGTATGCTTATGTGAAAGATATTAATCCAATCCTAAGGAATCTCATTTAAAGGCATTGAAAATAATTTTTCACTACTTGAAGGGAACCATGGATTTAGGACTCTTTTATACTTCTGAAAAATGATTTTATTTTGAAAAGTTTTTTGGATGCTGACTTTGGAGGATGTAGAATGGATAGAAAAAGTACATCCAGAACCTGTCATTTCTTAGGAGATTCATTAGTTTCTTGGTCATTCAAGAAGCAGCACTCAATACCACTTTCCACTACTGAAGCTAAATATGTAGCAGCTCGAATTTGTTGTGCTCAAGTGTTGTGGATGAAACACACACTCACAGACTTTGGTATGAGTTTCACCAAAACACAAATTTTTTGTGATAATACTAGTGCCATTTCCTTAAGTAAAAACCCTGAATATCACTCTCGTACAAAACACATAGATATTATGCATCACTTTATTAGGTATCACACACAAAAGGGGGATATTATTCTTCAATTTATCAAAACACAAGATCAACTAGCTGATATTTTTACAAAATCTTTACCCTTCGATGGATTTTAATATATTAAACAGAAGTTAGTATTGATAATCATAAGTTTATCATCTTTATTAACTTCCGGTTGAAAGAAATCTTCTTATATTAATAAAATCCTTTTCATAGGGGGGTACATTTTTTTTTGTTAGTTTTCAAAAAATTTCATAATGAAGTTTTCAAAATTTTCATAATGAAGTTTTCAAAATTTTTCCTAATGAAATTTTCAAAAAATTTCGTAATGAAGTTTTCAAATTTTTCCATAACGATGTTTTCAAAATATTTTGTAATGAAGTTTTCAAAATTATTCTTAATGAAGTTTTAAAAAAAATCGTAATGAATTTTTTAAAAATTTTCATAATTATGTTTTTCATTTTCAAATTTTTCGAAATGAAGTTTTTCGTACTCAAAATTCTTGGTAATGAAGTTTTTTTTTCTTTCACATTTTTTGTAATCAAATTTTTTCAGATTCTAAAGTTATTCAAGAAAATTGTTTCCTCGATACGTATAAACTTCCTAGAAATCTGAAAGGTATGTTTCCTTTCTTAAATTTTTGTAATCATCAGTTACCTGCTGGTATTTTCATTTCTATTTAATTTTTTGGATTCTATTTTCCTTAAATATGAATTTTTTTCTTAAAAAACCTCACAATATTGGATTCTATGAAGATTTCCTTGCAGTCATCATATCAATAATCAGATCTGATCAGAAGGATTTTCAGCTATTGGATTGAGTTTGGAAGATGAATCGTCACTTCCAATACCTATATAAAGGACCCCCGAAGGGTTATCCCACATTGATCTCAAGTTCATACGTGTTTAAGCTCTGCCTCTCTACTTAAGCACGTTCCAAACTTCTCATAGTCTCTCAATTCCGAATGTCTGTAGAAGAATCCTCTTAGAAAGATATGTCTACTGTCAAGCTAATTCTGGAGTGGCAGGTGTATAGAGAAAGGCTGGTGCATCCAAAATTTTTCAACAAATATGATTCTATATTATTTAAGAATATCAAGATTAATGGATGGGAGAGTGTATTCATATCAAAGCCAGGGGCTCAAGACTTAGTGTATCTAGATCTGCTGATAAAGTTTTATGAATCAGTCAGTTTCTTTAAGGAAGAAGGAAGAGAGAAGTTTTCCTTCAAAAGATATGGAAAGACCTATGCTCTTTCATACACTAAGGTAGCTAGTTTTATTGGAGTGTCGTATGAAGGAGAAGTTGAATTCTATTCCCACAAACTGTCAGATGTTAAAGGAAGTTTTGTAAAGGTGAAATCTATGGAGTACCTCAATCTTACCGATGTCAAGACTCCAAATATTTCTCACCTCTCTAAAAATAATTGGATCCTTGAACTCTAGGTGCAAGGGTTTATCATTTTGAGAAATGGTGACAAGGAAACTTTAAATAAGAGTGACATGAAGATCCTATATTTTTTTGTGAAACTTAGAAAGGTTAATTTGGTTAAGCATATTCTGATTACGATTGGGAATATCAAGAATAGAAATCTGAAGGCTCATATTATCATGTACCTGACCATTCTTTCAAATCTGATTGTTCGGTGTCTAGAATCTTTTAAAATCCCTTGCAGCTCGAAGCCCAAGAACTGTCAAGTTATGCTTGTCAGTGATGATACTTTGAAAATAATGAACATTGGATTTTCTAATGACTCCAAAAAAACATGTGACCTACTTGAGGAGGAAGATGAAGCTAAGAAACAATAATTGGCTGAACCTTAGAGAAATATTGCAAAGAAGAGAAAGTTAAAAGAAGTAGAAGAGGAAGAGAAAACCCCAAAAGCTAAGGAAGCCCAATCTTTACCTCCAAAACCTAAGAAGAAGAAATCTTATCTAGAAGAGGTTGTACCAAAGTGGAGAGAAGACAAAGAAAAAAGGAAAGTAGGGGAGCTATAGTTTGTCTTGGATCCTATAGAAGCAAAGGATTTGAAAGAGAAGACAACATATGATCTTGAAAAGAAAGCTAAGGAAAATAAACACAAGAAGAATATGTATAAGATTGAGATTGTACAATCCCTTCTGAGGGATATTGAAAAAGCTTCTGAATAAATTCCAGTACCAGAATCCTTCTAGGTATAACCCTTACCTGGGACTCCGGGGAAGAAGTTCATGACTCCGGAAAGAGCCCAAGAGATGGTCGTTGAAGAAAAAAAAGTTATCAAAGGAGTAGAAGAAGAAGCTGAAAGTAGTGGTGACACAGAAGATTTGATTAAGAAAGTGGAGGACTTTCATGAGAAGGAAATACCATCTGATAAATTGTCAATATTAACTTCACAAGACGAATCTTCAATGCTTTCTACTCTTGGGTTAGATGAAAAACCTAAAGATGAAGTGAAAAAGTTGTTCGAGGAAGAAAGTTATAATCAACATTTTATTCATCCTGAAGATGCTGAGGCAGGAGCTGAGAAGGAGAAAATAGATGAAGATAGAATTTTTCAGCTATCTGACAGTGAACATGAATCTCCATATGCGGAATCTCTTCCAAGAACTGATAAAGGTAAGAAGTTGGTTGTTGATACACCTACAAAAGATGTTATAAAGAAGAAGAAAGCTGGTGAATCTTAGAAGAGGAAACTTGTTAAGATAGAAAAAGAACCTTCACCTAAAAAAGTTTCAGATTAGGAATCATCGTCTCTAGGACATGATTTTTTTGTGCAGTCTTTGAAGAAGATGGTTGGAACCATTCTGATTTTTCCTAGCATAGACTCTAGATTCCAGATGATTCAACACACACTAAATCAGAAATCAGATTTAGTGTCCATGGTGATGGAAAAGTGTGTCAATCTTGAGGATGATTTCAATAATTTCTTCATTAACTACGAAGCCCACAAGAGGTCCTGTAAGAAAATCTCTAGCTGGTCCAAGAAAATAGTTGATGATTTGACAGAACTTGATGAGTCTCAAGATGGTGTTAAGGAGGATTTTAACAGAGAAGATGGTAGGATCAAGGATCTTACAACCAGTTTTGAAGAAAATACAATTCTTGAGCAGAATACTTGGATTCAAGAAGTAAAGGATCTAAATGGAAAGTTGTATTATATTACCCAAAGATGGAAGAGAGAAAGGGATCTTCAGATTGAAATTGAAGAAAATCTTGTTAAGAAGGAAGAAGTCTTGAAGGATCAGGAAGTGGCTCTCAAGGCTCAAAAATAAATAATCAAAGACTTAGAGAAGAAAGATGAGGATCACGAACATATTATTAAAAGAGTAGAGGAAGATCATAAGGATCTCAAGAAGCTAAAGACTATAGTGAAGAAGATGATGCCCAAGGAAAAGGAAAGATGATAAACCCAATATGATTTGTTTTGTATTCATTTCCTTATACAAATTCATTATAATCATAATGAAACTTTTGGTTGTTTGTATTTTTCATGTATTTTACTAATCTTTCAGGTACTATAATTTATTTTCCATTCCCTCAAATTCTTTTTGAAAATTACAAAAGGAGAGAAAGGAAAAATAATTCTAAGTAAAGAAGAAATATCCCTAAGTAAGGGGGAGTTTATCTAAGGGAGAATTTTCATTACAGAGATTTTCGTATTCAATATAATGAAAATTATCATTCCAGAAATCTAAAATATGATCTTTAGAGTTCCAAAGTTTAAGGGGAGTTAGTCATATTCATCTTTGTCCATGTGAAAACGGAGATAAGTTTTATTTCAAAGTCAAGAAAAATATTTTCTAAGTCTTTATATTCTTTTCCGTTAGGATGTTTATGCTTTCCAGAAAGGGAGAGATTGTTTATTCAATAAGGTTTTCCTTATGAATTTTCCATTCCTTCATACTAGGGGGATATTGTTGAGTCAATAAGGTTTCCCTATGACTTTACCAGTCCTTCTTGTTTTGAAAATCACAAACACCTTATATTAAGGAAAATTTCATTCTACCCTATCTTTTACTTCCATAAGGAAAATTTTTCTTCCCGAAGGAAATTTATCCTTACCATGTTTTTCATTATTCATTTTTCTAAGTATAAAATCTGGCTTTGTATCCAAAAACCTTGGAATCATATAATACCTAGATAATAGAGCATTTTGTTTTTAGGATCCGAATTCAGGTTCTGAGTTCTCTAAATTCAGACTCTGAACTCTTATGAGTTCTGACTCTGAGTTCTCTGAATTCAGACTCCAAACTCTTCCGAGTTTTGACTCTAAGTTCTCTAAATTCAGACTCCGAACTCTTATAAATTCTAACTCTGAGTTCTATGAATTCAGACTCCGAACTCTTAAGAGTTCTGACTCCAAGTTTTCTAAATTTAGACTCAAAACTCTTATGAATTTAGATTCCGAATTCTTGTGAATCCAGATTCCTAATTTCCTTGAAATCCAGACTCCATGATTCTATATAATTCAGGTTCTTAATTCCTTAGAAAGAAGAATCTGAATATCCTTGTATTATATATACCGAATGTGATTTTTGGTTAGACTCTGAACATTTATTTTCTTACATTTCTAATATTTGATTTTGGTTATGTAACCATATTTTTTCTTACTCATGTTTTGATTAAAAAATGATATCATGCTTTCAATTACTAACTAACCGTTGTTTGAGTGACACATGTATAGGTCCCTCTGAAATTCAAGGAAAAATATGACCGTTGGAGGAGGGAGCTGACTATTGGAGTTGTACCTATAAATATGAGCTCATTTGAACGAGCTCAAAACTTTTGGACTACAACTTTGACAATTTTTCTTACATGTTGTGAAGTGATTTTTAGAGAGAGAGGAACTTATAAACTATTAGGTTTCATGCAGAAAGTTTTAACGACTTGTTCAAACTTTGCTTCGTGCAGATTTTATTTGTGCAGAGGTGTGATTTCCTTGAAATCATAGACTTCAGGTTGTGAATTCAGAGGTGTCGATTTCATTACAAATAAAGGTCTTGAAGGGATAGCAAGACAGATACCGATATTCGGATTGAGGTATTACTTGGGTTTGGGTAAGACAGACTTTCTTGAAAGTATAAATCAAGGGACCTTTATCCAAGGTTGTTGGATACCCTTCTCTTTGGGTTAAAAGAGTTACTACTTGTTACTTGTAGTGTTTTAATTTTTTTTCCTCTATAATTTTGGTTTTTAAAGAAAGTATAACTTTCTTATACTTCCTTAAACTTGTACTCTGATTTTATAGGATTCTATACACTTTAAGGTAGAATCTTAGTTGATGTAGACTTTTGTTAAGTTTCATTTTTGGAATAACTTTTCAAGAATCAAGCAAGTTATTAGAGCTTATAGGTGTTGTGTATTTTGTTTATGAAAAATTCCCTTAAGGATTTTTAAAGTATACAATTCACCCCCTTGTATATTGAGTATTTTCATCATAGTTTGATACTATAATCAGTATCATATCTATATTACTATAGATCCAACATAAGTTTCTTTATTATGTTACTCATTCTATTTACAATTTCATATTATGGGGAATGTATTTACATGTACCTATTAATTTCCATTTCATGACTAAATTACTAGAGACCCACTTTTCTCTCATAAACCCATTTTATGAATTTATATATGAGGTTGTTATGCTGCCGAAATTTCATCATGATTTTCCATACCAAAAATAATTATGTAGTGAACACCATACCCATTTCTCTATCAAGGGTATTCACCTCCATGCACAAATACTTATTTATTAGGGAATTACATGTATTTATTATATATTCCTTGATAATGGAATAAATTTTTATGTTGAATGAATCCATGTTATATGGTCTATCTGGCACACATAAGCATGATAATGAAATGATTATGAAGGGTGCACCCAGATAGCGCTCCAATGTAATGGATAATGTTTAGTATCATGATACATCATGCTGGGATAGGGATGTACCTGATTCCATTATGGGAATTTTTCCACTATGATATCTTGGTGGATTTATCCTTGACTTATCTTTTATGATGCAGTGTTTTAATTTGTTTCCAAATGTCCCATTTTTTTGAGTACCATGCTATATAATACCTTATTATTCATGTTCCTTTTTTCCGCAATTGATATGCCTATTTTCAGACATGTATTTTCTTCCACATGTTATGCCTTGTTTATTCCCTTACAGAGCATTATATCTCACCCCTTTCTTATGTATGTCTATAATTTATCATATGCAATGTTAAGTATAAAGGAATGTTATGGTTATGTTAATGTTTTTTTCAATAAAGACATTGATTTTCATGTTTTATATTGTTATGTAATGTAATTAATTTTTCTAAACACACTAGACCTATTGTTCTTACTGGCTATATAATGTTTAATTCTATGTAATAAATCATGTATTAATGTGTAATAATGATGAAGGTTGTTATAGTTGGTATTAGAGGAAAGGTTTAGTTATTTTTTTAATTAGGATTAGAAAACTCTAAATAATTATTTAGGATTTGAGAACTCTACAAACTCTTTAGGGATAAGAATAATTATAAGAAAAAATCCCTAAATTGTGGAAGTATAGATTAAGTGGTTTATGAAGGAAATACATACATGTATGGATACTGCAAGTGGACGTGGTTCTAGAAAAAATGTACCTAGGGGTAACAACTTTGAAAAGATGTTTCAGGCCGGACTCAAGGTAATATGGTACATGGAAATTGGCATTATTGGGCACCTATTTTCACACTGCTGGGGAATATGATTTGGTAAATTCATAATCTCATTATGAAACAATATTGAGGGAACAAAAGAGAATTACCATAATAGTATATGTTTGGAAATAAATCATGGATAACATATATTTAAGCTTATAAACTCATAAGGTATGGAGATAAATGTAATTTATATGTTATGCCATTATTGTCATTAGATTCCACTTTATGTGTTTAATAGTATTGAATTATTCATCACTAAGTATATATTGGATAATGTAGAAATAGATTCAGAAGGTGAAGGTAGGGTTATCATCCATAGTTCTATGCATTCCTTCATATCATGAAATTTTAGAACAATTCAAAAACCACCATAAAGCATGGAAGTATAGATTTTGGTGAAAATGAGAATGAGGCAGTTATTGCATCCAAAGTATATAACTCCTTCCATGTCAATGTTTGGGGGATTAACTTTCTGAAAAACCTTGTCATACTTCCCTAGGTAGAGTTTGATGTAATTTTGGGGATGGATTGGATTTTTCTATATAAAGCCATCATAAATTTCCGTGAGAGGTAAATCACTCTCCATATGATGAATTTCCCCCAGATTCTATAAAATTTCAAGGGAGTAGATTAATCTTATTTAGCACCATCATCTAAAGTGTGGATATTATTTCCCTACAAGAATGTATATTTATCTCAAATTATTGAGTCTAATGAAAGGATCATCCTCGAATACATGCTTATTATGACGGAATTCACTATTGTGTTCCTTGAAGAATTTTATGGTCTTACTCTTAGTCGAGAGTTCATATTTTCATTCAAACATATACCTAGGTAATTTCCAATATCCAAGACTCCATATAGGATGGTTGTTGTGGAACTTGAGTAGATGAAGAAATAACTAATGGAGAATCTAGATAAAGGGTTCATACACCCAAGTGATTCACTATGGGGTTAACCAATCATCTTCATCATGAAGAAGGATAGGTCAATGCACCTTTGCATCAATTATCATTAGCTCAACAAGATCACAATAAAGAACAAGTATCCTCTACCTCAGATTGATGACTTGTTTGATCAGATATGTGGAGAAAAATAATTTTCCATGGTGGATATGTGGTTGGGATATTACCAAGTTATGGTCAAGAATGAGGATATCCTCAAGACTTCTTTTCGCATAAGGTACCGGAACTATGGATTCATAGTGACGCCTTTCGGACTTACTAATGCTCTAAAAATATTCAAGGAATTGGTGATCAGAGTATTTAAGGATTATCTCTACAAATTTATGGTATTCTTTAATGATTATATTCTAATATAATCTAGAAGAAAGGAGGAGTATGAGGAGAATTTGAGAACTATGCTAAAAACCTCGAGAAATGATAATCTTTATGAAAATTACAATGATTTTGAGTTCTAGTTAAAGAAAATATTTTTCTTGGGAAACATTATCACAATAAATATGATATATGTTTATGTTTCAAAGATAAAAGAAATTGAAGGATGGTCGAGGCCAACATCTATGGTAGATATCCATTGATTCCTTGGGATACTTGGATATTATCACAAATTTTTGAGAAATATATCATGATTATAAAACCCTCATACCAAGATAAATCATAAGGGATTTAAATTTTCATGGAATGATGAATGTGAAGAAAGCTTCATGGAGTGAAAAATGAGGCTAATCATTGCCCCTGTGCTCACACTTCCTATACATGGGGAACTTATTTTAATTTTCAGAGATTCTTTGAAGAAGTTATTGGGTTGTTTGTTGATGAAAAATGACAATGTCATAGCTTATTCCTCAAGGAAATTGTAAATTCAAGGGAAACATATTCCTCATATGATCTGGAGTAGGAATAATGATCTTATTTTTAAAAATTTTGTTTCATTATATCTTTGGGGAGAAGAGTGAAATACTTACAGATAAAAAAGAACTAAATATATATTTACACCGAAAGAACTGAACATGTTCCAATGAAGATCATTTGAGCTCATCATGGATTACGACTATTCAATCCACAACCATCTTGGGAAAGTATAAAAAATTGAAGATTATTTAATTAGAAATGATCCAACAATTCTATCATCAATTATAATTGAGAAGGATCTGATCTTTTAATAATGGAAGATGATAGACATGGGAATCATAAAGAAAGGAACATCATTTATCCTTTCACAAATTATTTCTCAACCATATATTCTTGAAAGGTTAAAGGATAATAAAAAAAGATGATATTGGAATTTTGAAGAAAGTTGAAACTATTAGAAAAGAGAAATCCTCAGAGTTCAGTGTTAATGAAGAAGGAATTGTGAGATTTGGGTAAATACTATGTGATCCATCAAATCCTGGGTTAAATAAGGAATTATTGGATGATACACCTAGTTATACTTTCTCTTTTCACCCGGGAAACACAAAGATTTATTGAGATCTCTAGGATCACTATTGTTGGATAACATGAATAAGGATATCACTAATTATACATCAAAGTGTTTGGAATGTCAACAAGTGAAGGATGAAAGGAAAAAGTCTAAGGGGAAGATGCAACCATCACCAATACCAACATGGAAATTGGAAAAATCACCATGGAATTTTTCATTTTATAAAGACATATAGGGGAGACAATTATATCTTGGTTGTTGTGGATCATCTTACCAATACTGAACACTTCATTATGATTTGAGAGAATTTTTCATTGGATTAATGGGCATGGATATACATTAGAGAAGTGGTAAGGCTATATGGAGTTCCACTATCGACTGTGTCTGATCAAGACCAATGATTTACCTCCTAGTTATAGAAAATTCTACAGTATTCTCTAAACACTGAGATGAATTTTAGTACGGCCTATCATCCTCAAACTGATGGCCAATCTGAGTGGACAATCCAAATACTTGATGATATGTTGAGAACTTTATTAATGGACATAAAAGGTTTATGTGACCAACATCTTCCTTTGGTCGAGTTCTCTTAAAACAAATGTTTCCACTAGATAATCCAAATGGATCCATATAAATACCTTAATGGGAATATGTATAGAGCACCGACATATTGGGATGGATTTGAGGAACGAAAACTTTTAGGTTCTACAATGGTAGAAGAATTGGTGGAGAAGTTCAATACCATTCAACAGCACATCAAATTTGCTCAGATTCGACAGAAAAACTATATTAATATTCATTAATGAGACCTAGAGATTCATATCAGACACATGGTATTACTCCACATATATCCATGGTATAAAGGGATCTGACTTTGGAGGAAGGGATAACTTAGTCCAAGGTACATCATCCTTTTGATATCCTTGATTACATCAGAGCGGTGGGATATCCGCTATCAATCCCACCAATATAGTATAGTTTACATGATGTATTCCATGTATCCCTCTTAAGAAAGTAAAAACTAGACCCATCATAAGTACTCAATCAAGAGTTGGTACCATTGGAAAAAGACCTTTCATATTAGAAGCAAATGCCGAAGGTCTTAGATCATAGAGAAAACGTTCTATGAAATAAGAAAACACCCATCATCCAAGTATTATGGTGAAACCACAAGTTTGATGAATAAATGTGGGATCTATAGGAATTAATTAAGTAGAGTTACCCTCATCTATTTTAGTGTGGGAAAAATAAATATCTAGGGAGAAATTTATAAGGGGGGGAGAACGTAACGACCTGAACTATTATGAATAAAATGAAAATTTGATTTAATTAGATGTATTGTGGTTATAAAATAATTTAATTTAAATTATTTTTAACTATATTTACCATTCATAATGTAATATTTTAATAGTTATCACATTACTATTATAAATATATGATTTTAAGAAATCCGTTTGGCATCAAAAAATGAAGTTATGGCCTCAACTTATAGGATCATGACCTATGCAACCCATTTATTGGAGAATCTGAGGATGATAGAATTTATCGTCTTTACCCTATACCAATACCAATATGAGATCCAACAACTTAAGATGGGTGAAACCGTTTACATGAGAAGTTCAAGCTCCTCGAGATCAGGACCCAAACCTGGTTCACTGAATAACCTCATGAAAGCCCAATCATCACGCACCTTACTATTTGGAGTATGTTTTGGGTAATAAAGGGATATGTATCAATAACCTATAAATAGGAATATGTAAATTATTTTTTATCGTATAATCAATATATTTTGATTATATTATTGTTACTTTATAAATGATTTTTATTCAATAATGCATAAATTTTATTTTTTGTTAATATTCAATTTCAATTAATGAATTAATGGATTTTTGAAATAAATAATATTTTAATAAAATATTATTATTTAATAACTTTTATTAAATACAAATGATCATATAATATTTTATGAAGTCAAATGATATTTTTTTATTCGGGTTCAAAAACTTTTATTGTAAAAAAACCCATCATTTTCAATAAATATCAGTTTTTATTTCAAATAAAAACATCAAAAATTTAGATAATTATTTATATAAAATAAATATTTATTTGGAATAAAAGAATATAAATCTTCTAAAGGTGAATTTTTCACAATTGTCTGAGATAGTCAAATTTTTGGGAAAAAATTAAATACCATATAAATATAAGATCTATTTTATGACATCATTATGGCCCGATAATGATTTCATAAATACTATAAGAGGTATAATCGTCCAAATATTTTTTTCACCATTAAAATAATTTAATTTCATCTTTATTTTATTTATTTTATACAGCCTTAATGAATCCTCCCTGACTTGTAATATATTTTAAGATTTTAAAATCATTTCTTTGAGACTGTGACTCACCTCCACATAATAAAGGGAGTTATTTTATTATATTTGACCCTTGTCCTTATAAAATAATTTAAAACAATAAAATTTGGTAGAAAACTTGGGTAAAATCTAGGGTGATATTTTTTTTCAATATTTTATTATGTAGTGTCCAAAACCAAAACCAAAATAAAAAATAAATCCCCTTCTTTTCCAATATAAACCCAACCAAGATCCCATTTCTATTCACTCAAATTACATTTATCATGATCAAACTCTTCCCTATACTCCCTATAGTCCTCCCATGGTTCCCCCAATCTCCCTTTAAGCCTCTCTAATGCCTTTGGGTTCACACATTCAAGTAAGGGATCTTCCACCCTCCTCATTTATCAAGAATTCCTTTTATGTTATGCCTTTTCATTTACTTTTTCCATTATTGGGATAGGTTCTTAAATATCCCCCATACATTCTATTTGATTTATAGATTATTATATCCCATTTACCACTCATTTAACCCACTTAATAACCTTTACATACACCCTTTACCGTGCATAAATTTTGTGAGGATTACTTTCTTTATCCTATATCTTGATGAATCTTTATTAGGTTGTGCCTTATATTTACAATTAAATATTTTAGGGAATTTATTTAAATCTACCTATTAATTTAAATTTCATGTATATATTATGAGAGACCCATTTCACTCTCATCAAACCATTTTATGAATTCCCATATGATGCCACTATGCTACCGAAATTGCAAAATTATTTTCCATGGCTAAATAATTGTTTAGTGAATACCATACCAATTTCATTGTAAATGGTATTCACCTAAATGAACATATAATTTTTGAGTGAGGAATTACATTTATTTATTAGACATTCATTAATCATGTAATAATTTATGATTTTGAATTAATCCATGTTATATGATCTATGTGGGACACATAAGCATTAAAATGGAATGATTATGAACGGTTCACCCTGATAGCACTCCAATTCATTGGGTAATGTTTAGTTTTATGAAATTTAATGTTGAGATGGGGGTGTAACTGATTATTTTATGGGACCTTTTCTACCTGGATTTCTTGGTAGATTTATCCTTGAATTATGTCTATGATGCAATGTTTTAAGTTATTACCACATTTCCCATGTGATGATTATCATGTTATATCTTTCCTTATTATTCATGTTTCTTTTATGCTCCATTGATATTTATATTTAATTAAATTTATTTCCTTCCTCATTTTATGACATTTTTAATCCATGAATAGGATTTATAGATCACCCCTTTATTAGGTATTTCCTCAGGTTATCCCATGCATTATCGAGTAAAAAATAACGTTTTGGTCATGTTAATGAAGTTCTTAATAGAGATATTTATTTTCCATGTTTTATGTTGTTATGTAATGTAACTAATTTCCAAAATACATTAGACCTATAAATATTAAGACTTTTATTTAGTTTAATTTTATATTACAAATCATATATTAATGTGTAATAAAGGGCATGGTTGTTATATTTTAGTTATTTCATTCCATCACCAATATTACATAAATGGAAAATGTGTTTCTATTTTATACCTTCTTATCGCATTTCATTACCTTCTAATAATAAAAAATCTTGATTAAAAAAAGTAAACACAATTTTTCCCATCAATTCCAAATCAACAAATATTTTTCAATATATCAAAATGTTTTATTTTATTAGGTGTACAACATTAATTAAATAGAAGAAATTTTTTATGGGTTTTCTCTTACAAATATTTTTCATTATTTAAAAAAATTATTAATGAATATGTAAATTTAATTAAATCACATAACAATCATCATAAATTAATCCTTTTACCCCCGTAATATATATCATATTAATAATCATTAGTCATCATCATAAATAAAAAACACTAATAAAAGGGATCCATTTATCAGTTCAAAATAGTATTTTTGATAAATGTTACCATTATTAGAATTAGGGATTTTATTATCACTGATACAGGTAATAATTTATCATTTATTTTCTTAGAAATGATAAAGGTGTGCTATTTATCAATTATAAATCATTTTTAGCATTGATAAATGGAATACTTCAATAAAAGACATCTTATATACTATTAAATGTCAAAATTTTGTATATAAATGTATTTACATTGGTATGAAGATAATATATTTTAGTTTTTTGAATATTTTATTAAAATAAGATAAAATTTAATTATTTTAATATTTTTTTGATGCCTTGTTTTTAATATGACATTAAATTTATTATTAATGAATTTTTGGGTTTTTTGTTTTAATATTCTTAAAATTTTATAGGAAGTTTGTTTTGGATTTATATTTTACCCTTTCTTGAATTTTTTACCTTGATATGAGCTTTTCCGGTGGTATGTTTCTCATTAATATAGGTTATATTACCATAAAAAATGGGGGATTGATCCTAAAATGAATTTTTCATAAGTGTTTCTATGATTTATGAATAAAATTTAAATAGCCTTATATTCCAATATCCTAGGTATGTTATCATGATGCAACTAGTGTGAGACCTCAACATATCTTGTATGAGAGCCAGACACAATTGATATAATACCTTGATGAAAACCATGGTAGTTACATTCATGTAAGGATTCTAGAATGATCCTTATGTGGCACCATTGGGGAAGATGATTACGTGGTGATGAGACTTACCTTAATGTGACACTAATGGTGATTTTTTGGTAACCAAATTTTCAAATGATTAATGGTTGAAAATGTGTCCACAAGATGTTGAAGGTGTTGCGTGTTTCAGATTTAAGAACCTAAGACCCCACATTTATCATAGTTTAATGAAGGATAAAGAGGTAATTTTTGATAATTTTAGAGATAGAAGTATATATTATAGAGAAGGGGGGGATTATGGAAGGCCCGATTTTCAATGATACTTGTCGATAAATGTGATATGTTTGTCCCATTAGATATATTATGACTTATGAGTTCAATGGAGTATCAAATCAATTAAAAAATTCATGGAGGGGATTTAATAGGTTATACTGAACCATAACTAGGAGGTTTTAGTCTGGATCTATTCTTATTTTTAAATCATTCTCCCATGTTTTTTGCTGGGTTTTATTTGTTCCTAGTTGTGTGAGAATAATTTATTGTTCCTCAAGAGTTGTTATATAAAAAATTATTCTAAGAATATAATTATTTTACATTATTACCAGTGGTTAACCATTACATATGTGAATAATTTCACACATCTCAGGGAATCACTTGGTTTAGTTTCATTATGGAATTGTTATAAAGGAAATTTATTTTCCAAAACTTCTAAAAATTTCTCCATAATATAAATCCTTCATACCCCCTTATAAACATCTAATAAGATATAGTTATCTTCATAACCTAGGGAAGGAAAACATAACAAATTGGTGTTCTTAAATGTTTAGTAAGGGAAAAATTGTTAATATTCCATTAGTGTAAAATCATAAGAATATAAGAAAGCTTTGGTAAGTAGATATTTCATAATAAAAAAACATTGAATTATAAGTGTTTTCCATATATCATGAAGTAGGTACATGTAGTATCAAAAGAGAAGACTTGTACCATGACATAAGATAATGATATAAGAAATGAAACATAAATATATGATATCATATGATCAGGGAATCATATATATGTGGAATAAATAGAGAACATGACATCATAATCACAATTAAAGGATCAAAACCGAGAAAAAATAAACTATTATGCTTAGGATAACCTCCCATGCACCGTTAATAAGGTTCACCACCAAGAAAACATTACATAGTGTGCTTAGGCTAACAACCCATGCACAATACAAGGTATCTCATGAGGTATAAGGGTTTCCCAATTAAATGGATCACTATCAAATAAAACCTTTCATATTCATAGAATATATATGAATATGTGTGAAAAATGTCCAAAATTAACCATACATAAAGAATGATCATAGAAAAACCCATGAGAAAGAAGTGAGTATTATAATTATTTATCAAAGAATATCTAAAGTCTATATCATAAATATTACCATGATAAGAAGTAAATAAATCATTTTGGATGTTGAAATTTAAAATAAAAAACCATAGGTCTTGAACATTAAGTTACATATTAAAAATAATTATTGATATGGATCAAGGAGAACTGATAATAATAACGAACTACATTGGATATTCTTTTCAAAGTGAGTAAATGATATTTTATAGAAATAAATAGATTATTATTTCCCCTTATAGTATAAAATAACTAGGATAGTTTTCTATAAAAAACGAGGTTTTTGAAAATATTTTATTCTTTAAAAAAATTTATTAGGGAAGTACTTGACATGGAATAAAAATTTGAGGTTTTTCCTAATATTGGGTTTACATTAAAGTGTAAATTTTGAAGAGAACTCAAAATGTGTATTATCACCCAAAAAAGAAGTAATAGTAAACTAATTATATATATATATATAAAGAAACAAATAAATGAATATGAATTAAACACATGAGATGAAGATAAATGGAAAATTTGAAAAAAGAGAATGAAAAATCCATAAATAACAAGGGTTATTTAAAAGATCACCTTTTTATCTTTTAAAATATTTTTTAAAAAAAAACATCATTAAAAATGATAATAAAGTTTTTTTAAAATAAGATAAATGAAATATTAATTCCCCAAGTGATAATAATGATTTTTCCAATTACCAATCATAAGATTTATGTGAAGGGAATTAATGGACAAAGAGGGGGATATTATCTAGGAAGGTGGGGATTTTTCTCAACAATGATTTACTTTTTGAGGAATAAATTCATTATAGTAAAATATTTGAATTAAAAAACAATTCCCCATTAAGGAAGAGAAATTAATATAAAATAAAATATTAGGGTGGAAGAAACAAATTATATAAGTAAAAAAGTTCAAGATGAAACATAATAATTCAAGGAAATGAGGTTTGAGTTAAAAAAAACTTTGCATAATCATAGTATTTCAAAATGAAAAATAAAAGGAAGTTTGTACATGAGATATATTTTTTAATACATAATATTTAATTATTGTTTAAAAAAAATATATCCATATCAAATAAATACATTACAAAAAATAGAAAAGTGTTGAATATTATTCATAACTCAATGAAAGAAATCTAAGATAAAAAACATTTACCTTTAGTCATAATTCATTCATCTTATGCATCTATAATATTGGATAGTATAATTAAATTTATTAAAAACTTCTTATAGATCATTATATATCAATATTTAATATTATATGACCCATATATTACAATTTTTTATTAGTTTACTCTATATTTTTTCCCATGTTAGTAACTTGATGTGGTTTTGTCCTGAAACCTCCCACCCAAGGTACCCCACTAGAGACGATATTGAAGGAAGAGATATAATGATACCTAAATACAACCTCAAATAGGCCATGGGTTGGTTACTAGAACCAAATATACATGAATCAAACACATGTGAGTCATTAACCTCCATACAGGTTTATGAGAAAGAGATAAGAAGGATAAACACCAATTGACCCCATGAATAAAGTAGAAGAAAATTTCAATAAATATAATGCCATGAATTTTTTGAAAAGAGGAACTATGTGTAATAAAGTTATACTTGGGAGTGATAATTAACCTTATTAAATTCTTAGTTCTATTTAATATTCCCTCTGAGATAGTAATGTCTATCCCAATCACCAACCTTTTCTCAGTGAACTAAAAAACAGATTTTGTGCATGTAGGGTGGGCATGACATGTATACTCTGAATGAACCTACCTAAATCCTCTCATAAAAAAAATTAAAAAAATAAAATTAAAGCCTAATTCATAAACAAATGAATCAAACTCATTTCCTAAATAAGTATTACTAGTTTCCACATCCTCAATGTGGCTCACTCATCAAATAATGCATTGAAATAAATATTTTTATATAAAAAGAATATATATATATATATATATATATATATATATTAAGAAACCTAGATTCACCTTCTCAATAATTTTATCACTCTCACACTGAAATACCACATATACTATACTTATCCTTTCTATAATTAATCTATATAAGATATGAGTTGAGCCTCAAACCTACCTACCTTAGTCTCATATAGGGTCCTTCTTCTCTTTTTGGCATCAATCTACATACCCATGTCATAATCATCACCATACAATGCATAACCACATGTATGCTTATAATACACTAAAACCTTTTTAAACACATTTTACCTCAAACCAACATATCCAATTCCCATACACCAATGGGAAGATGAATACACCTTTTGTTGATACATGTATTCACTGTAACTCAAAACAATCCATCCCATACATAAATTTCCGATAAACCATAATTCATAACACCTGATGTGAAAAAAAATTATAGTAAAGGCCATTATAGCCTAGGTAATACCTACC
Source organism: Viscum album (assembly GCA_963277665.1). NCBI lineage: Eukaryota > Viridiplantae > Streptophyta > Magnoliopsida > Santalales > Viscaceae > Viscum > Viscum album. The sequence goes on from OY728129.1 coordinate 1,442,573,842, forward strand.
CATCAATGTTTAATGGGTTATTGAGGGAGAGGGAGATGTTATCCATATATTCCCTCGCTATCCTGGATGTTGGAGAAAAAATGTATCAAATATATTTGTGTTAGTTTTCCTACCGAAATGGGTGACGTAGAATATAAAATTAGAAAATAAATAAATGTTATCATACACAACAACATTAAGGGAGACTACCAAGCCATATACTCATCTTCTTCTATCATCAAATTGAACCCCCCAACTTTAACTATTAAGTTCTTGGTTTCAAGTAAGAATACAAACATAATGTTAAATATTAATTAACTCTTATCCATTAATTAATATTATTCCATATTCAATTTACATGATTTACACTCTAATATTATTAGACAAGTGTTGATAACACATTCAATTCTTTACTTATATTCTGAAGTATGTAATCAGTAGAGATTTGTATAAATAGAATTGATTCATTTATTAGTTCAATTTATCATTTCATTAATCATTTGGGGTACTCTTGTAATCATCCCAAGATACTACTTAAAGGATGTACTCATAGTGAATGGCACAAAAATACCATAAGCAGTTAGAAACTGATTAAAAACAATATTATTCAACCATTTGTTCAACATGAAATCATCATAAAAGTCATGAATTGTATCAAAAAGATAACTCCACTATCAAATAATTCCAGTAACCTAGTGTCCCACACAACTCTAAATAATTTCATATGTCCTACCATCACTCACATCAACCATCACGGTAGGCCTCTACTCCCATCCCATTTCTCAAAAAATTAATCTAAACACACAATGTTATCAATCAACCACTCCAAGAATCTAATTTTATAGATAATAAATGCATTTAAAATATATAATTTTACAAATAGGAATAATTTAATAAGTCTATAACATCAAGGTAGTTATGCATTTTGATATATAAAACAGACTCTATCAAGCCCAAAAAATATTCTTAATAAACAACCATTTTAATTCCATCTTTTATTTACTAGTTTATTATGAAAAAGGTTTACATTCAAGTAAGGATAGACTTAAAGTTATTCATATATGAAATAAATATTAACATTATTACAAGAATTATTTATTGATATCAATTCCAAGATGAGAAAAATATATTTATCCCATTCATCTTTCTTACAATTGTGCATCATCCATCTTTATATTGTTAATTTGTTTTGACATATATAATATTGATATAAAATAATGGTAAAAACCCAAAATTGACAGAAATATATCACACTACCTATAAATAACAAGGGTAATGTTTAAAAATCATAAAACACAAGTGATCACAAACATATACATTCAATTAATCCCCACATCATAAAATATCTATTATCCGTAACATAAAAAATAATTATTATTTCAATTAACATTTACAAAAATTAATTAAATATTTATTATGTTACATTATTAAGTATTTCGATACTGCTATATATAATTACTCTTTTATCTCTTAGGAAGAATTCATATAATAAGAACTAATCTATTTCACTATACAAAATACAACATTATGGTTATTATTTAATTAACATCAAAATTCTATTATTTACAAGTTATTAAGATGAATATATTTTTCTAAAAAAGGTGAACATAAAATAATTAGATGAATAAAAATCATTTAATCCACATGTTTTATACCTATTTAAATTCTTTTATAATCATAATTAATATATTAGAAATATTCTACCATGTGCAATTTCATTATTTATTCTTCATAAAAAAATTCTATATTATGACATAATCATTGTTTGTGATATATTAATAGATTATTATCTTGTTATGATTAATTTAACCAATATAAAAAATGGATACTAAATCATGATATGATCAAACATTTTAAAAAATAAAGGATGGGTAAGAAGATAACCTACTTGAAAAAATAAGCCTTACAATTCAACACAAAAAATATAGGATGCACGCATATGCTAGATTCTGATGGAAAGATCTTAAAAAATTCATGAGAGTTCCAAGACTCTAAGGGGAAAGGTTATGTTTCTCCAAAATAATGGAAATTAAAGTAAAAAAATGAAGGAAAGATATTCATTTTAGTAATAAAGATACTAGACTCCCAGGATTTTAAGATCATAAGTAAAACATTCCTTTTAATTAACGATTAATTCAGATCTCATTAAATTCAACATGGAAAGACTCATTTAAAGACTCAAACCTAAAGGAAAATAAGTAAATTTAATATAAAACTTGAATTGGTATTTAAATACACATTTTAACCTTAATATTTCTCAAATATGTTAAATTGTTTAACTTTTTACATCTTGGGTGTTTTGGAAAACTCTACCAAAAAATGTAATTTTAGAAATTTGGAAAAGGAATAAGCTAATAGAATGAAAAACACTGATTCTAAGAACCATTTTTTAAAAGGGATAACCAAAACATAGAAAAACTAAACAACCACTTGAAAAAAACCATCTGACCACATGAATAAACAAACTAATTATGAGACCAAAATTTTAAAGAGGCATGAAACAATGACATAAACAAACCAAATAATCATATGAACAAACCAACTAATTGTGAGACCAAAATTAGGAAAATACATTAATAGACTACATGAAAATAAAACCAACCACATTAACAAACCAATTGAATACCTAAAATAACCAACCGACCTTGAGACCAAAATTTGGAAAATGCCTGAACTGGACACCTGAAAAAATAAGAAACTACTATAACCAAGAAACTGAATGCATAAACATAAGAACTCACTATGAGGTAAAAAATTTAATCTTCATGATTAAGGAGGGTAAACACTATGATCACCCTCCTAAAACAACCAATCCTTAGTAAAAAATTTAAAGGATATTTAAATTTGTGACCTTATATAAGAAACCTCTCAATCAATTCTCATCCAAGAGAACTTAAAACAAAACCCAGATGACGGGAAACTGGGTTTTAACAACCATCACATGTTATAAATTTAAATGATCTCACTAATAGTATAATTCCTCTATCCTACTAGAGGAAAAATCATAAAAAACATAAAATATCAACAATCTAGAAAGATAATTGATACCATGTGTCATCATCAACTCAAAAAATATTACATATAAAATCATGAATCAAACAAATTAGGACACTAATAATGAATCAATGAAAATCAATCCCATGTTCTCTCTTCAAATCCAGTGTACCTCAACCCAACAAGAATCAAAGAAATATTTGTCCCATGCAATATCTGGTCTTGATGGTCAAGAGTCTTGATGACATACTCCTTAAAGGTTTCATCATATTCAATAACTAACTTACCCTAATCGATGATATGATAATATTCATGAAGATATTGGATAATTTGTGACATATTTAATACATCATGATTCCTACTCATGTGTGGGGGTAGTGCAAAATGATATTCCTTGACTACAACACAATCCAATACCTTGAAAGGTCCAACAAACCAAAGAGAATGATTTCTCCCATGAAAAAACCTTTGATGACAATTATTAGGAGACAAATTAAAGAACATATGATCTCCAAGGTAGAACTTCATAGGCCTCCTCTTAGGATAAATATTAGACTTCTAACAACCCTACACTTCCTTCATTATCTTTTGGATCACTTGTACATTTTTTATTTTAATCAGAACCAATTTCTGTATAAGAATAAATGACCATACAACATTGGTCCAATAAAAATTAAAATAGACACGTCTAAAATACAATGTCTTAAATGGACCCATCACAATTATGAAGTGATAATTATAGTTGTAATAAAAATACATCAATGGTAGGTGACTCACCCACATACCTCTAAAATCAATAATTCAAGAGTGCAACATGTTCTCTAGGGTATATATAGTACATTCTCTATAACCACTCATTTTTGTATAAAAATAAGTGTTAAGGAATAACAAATAGATAAAAGAATAAAGGATACCCCTATACACACTAAAGGAAAAAATGAATATTAAAATCAGAGATGATCATGTTTGAATACCCATAAAACCTCATTATCTCCTCTAGATAATTCCTAGATGACATTTATTCTAATCTTGAATACATATTCTATATGAATGGATATGAATTCATAAAATGGTCCATGATCATCCATATGGATTCATAACCACATTGTGATCAGGGTATATTGGTAAAAAAGTTAATCAACGTGTCTTATTAGTTCCAGTGGGGAATATTGAGTGGATGAAGAAAACCACAGGGAACATGATGCTCATCCTCAATATTTTTAAAGAAAAAATATTAATATAAAAACTTCAAAACTGAATTTTTTAACCCATACAACCAAAAATTATCTCTCAAGGAATGATACCACATTGTCACACTAGGATATACCGATCAGAGAAAAATTAGAAGTCATGTGGAATCACCTAAAGTATTATTGAAGGAATAAAAATATTTCCCATGAAAACACTGGATTTTGTCCATCATCAGTAAATCCTTAAGAGTTTAACCATAAATAACATTAAAATTCCAAACATATATCTTATAACCCCTTATATGAGACTTCTATATTAAGGTGAAATGATAAAAACTCCTCTGTCGCTCTGCAAAAGTATTTTGACTCATGAACACCACCACCAAGTGGCTCCATGCTCAAGTAATTCACAAAAAAATTATTTATACCAGGTGTAAAGAAAATATTGAAACCATAATATCACTAGAACTCCATTCACCATAACTGATACAAATAAAATAGATGATGGTATAGGATTTAATTCAAGATGTTTTGATCTATGAAGACCACAAAACACTAACTAATGAGATAATATCTCCACATATTCAATATGAACAACACCGTATAAATATAAATATGATGGATTTTATAGATACATTCATGATATCATAACTAATGAGAACCATAATATATAATCATTATATAGTGAATTAACACATAGACCAAACAATGAAAAGAAATGTCACAGTAAACCTCATATAGAACTCCCTCCTACAACAGATAAAGGATAGTTGAACCGACTACATTCACCTTTTAATACTAGAAATATTACTAGAACTAGATAGTCTAAAAAAACACATGATCTGTTATTTTCAATGCTATCATAGGAGTTATAATTTGGGATAATTTGGGTACAAACCTCATATAATATCTATTTAGATCAAAGAATCTAAACAACTTTTCAAAACATTTGTGGGCTACAGATGAAACCACCACCTAATTCTTTAAAGGATTAATGGCTACTCCATGCTGAGATACAACATTAATTAGGAATAATACACCACTATACCTTTACATAGACTTTGACAGCTACATGAACAACTAATGAAACTTAATTACTCCCAACATGACTTGTAGACACTCTATGTGCCCCTCCTCACAAGCTGAAAACAAAAGGATGTCATCAATAAAAACCACAATAAACATTTCAAGAAGCTTACATAGAAAATCATCAACTATATAAATATATAAGGAACACTAATTATCATAAATCCATGGGAGAGAATATTATCTCTTCATCACCACCTGATTCAAGTGGTGATAATCGACACAAAATAGAAGAATCTTATATGACATCTTTACAAACAAAACATTATCTCCCCTATGAAACACATTAGGCCAAATGAATCATCACTATAAGAGAGAGTCAACATTAATATTCATATCTCATAGCTTAGATATATCCATCATTAATGGGGACTATAATAAAGGAGAAAAACTTTACTTAAACTCTATCATAAACATGATTTCTTGATGAGGGGGTAATACCACAACCTCTTTAGGGAAGAAATTAGGTTACTCTTCAAATAACATATTAAAGACTACTATATGAATATTCGATGAACTCAACATCAAATTTTCCATTAGGGATGATATAGAATACACACACCTCAAACACTTTTTGGGTATTTCTCCCTAATGAACACTACATAGTCTCCATTAGTGCTATAGAATATAAAACACTTGGTAAATAAGTCCATGATAAACTACATTAAATACAACCAATCCATCTTAAGGATAACACCTTATAGTTATATCTATAAACCTAGTAAGTCTTCCTAATAGTGGTGTTTCACTAGAACCAAATCATAATCACTATATAAATCAAATAAACTAGCTAAAATTTGTATGGCATAGTTAATTCCAAGGGTTCTATTAGCCTATCCACATGAAGTCACAAATTATAGAAATGGGAGGGTGAAATAAAGGAGTGTTCATATCATTAATAAATAATGTCACAAAACCAAGTATAAATCAATTAGATAGTAATTTATATGAAATCTAACTGTCTTGAATCTGGAAATTATAAAGTATGTATCAAGCCACAACCTTCTCCATGTCCTCTCTGGTCCTGACCATAACCACCTTCATGGTCATGTTATTACCATTTTCCTTGAGGATGAGGGATATCATAGGGATTTACTATAGTTTACCCACCCCATATATAATGATTGAAACTTATTCTTCAATGGGAAAGACTAATGAGAATCCCTATTATAGCTCAGTTCAATGGGGGCACTTAGAGAATCCTATCTTTTTATTATCCAGTCCTAAAAAATTTTCTACTGATAGCCTCTATCTTCACCCATACCTCATCATATAAATTCATCATAAATAAATTATCCTTGTTCTGGATATCTGGATATAAAGCCTCATTAAAATTTCTCCCTATAGCCTCCTCATCTGGTAAAAATTATGAATAATAATATATAAGTTTCTTATAGTATATCCCAAACTCATTAATAATTGAACTATATTATTGAAGGGTAAGGATATAATATATAGAATCATCACTAATGGTCAAAGACAAAAACTTATCTTTAAATAGATTCCTAAAATTCTCCCACCCAATATTTAACTACTCATGATCCCTAAGGAAAAAAGGTAGCACAACCGAGCTGAACCACACAATATCATCACAAATAATGAAATCCAATGATCCCTATAAGGATGAAAAAAATTGAATTCTATCTCCAAATCCTCAATCTAGTCCTATTTCTTCTCATATGATACATAGAATTCACACCTCTATAGACCCTAGAACTCGAACTATCATATTTTCCCCTCCAAGTTTCATTACCATCGTCTAACACACTTTGAAATTATATTGGAACATTATTTTAAATAACCTCTATATGATCCTGATAGAGACATCAAACTCATTCCATATTTTAAAAATAAAAAAACATTACTAACACCGAAACATTGGAAAAAATATTTTTTTAAGGTTAATCAATCAATTCATTTAATCATTTTAGCTTATTTCACATTGTCTAACAAAATTCAAATATTTTAGCTGAATAATTATGATAAATGTACCAAACTTAGTACTCTACCCTATAAAAATAATCACATGGACTAGAATATTTAGTAAATGATGACTTATTCTATCGAATCACAGGTGACCATACACTATAATTTCGAAGATGGAATCCATTATTTGAAGTATATATTAATCCTAGATGATATTATTTCCCTATAAAATCATGAATCCTCCCTAGTTCCCAACCCCAAACTATATCATATTCAAAAATTAGTCTCCCTTTATCACCACTCTATCATGACCCCTCCCTCCAATGGCACCCCACCTAGGCTGGAAAAGAAGGAAAAGAGACAATGTTGCCTAAATCTCACCTCCAATATTGTACGAGTTGGAAAATAGTAGAGAGGGTATATCAAAAACACTAATGGGAGGAATTATGATCTATATATTTTTAAAATAAATATATAAGAATGGAAAATGATAGAGAACACTATGTATATGCAAGATCCAAAATCTAGGAAATGTATGTTCTCATTTATGTTTGGCATGAATCCCTTGTTTTGGTTAATTAAGTGATTACCCAAGTCCAAGAGGTGGATCAGGGGTGTTCTGAGGGTTCGAGACACAAAAATTGGAGAAACATGGGTTTTTTGGGTAGGTCGTATAGTCTGTACATGGTTAGTGCTAACTGTTCGGACAACCCAGGAAACCATGCACGATGTGTGTTTTTGGGCAGTGGTTTCTGCATGGTTAGCACACAGTTTTCCAAACCATGCAGGTAAACCATGCTAGGGGTCCTTTTGGGATGGAAGAATCTACACGATTTGTGCATGGTTTGAAAAACTGTGTGGGTAAACCATGCATCCTAGAAACTTCTAAAAAATTACAATTTTTCCACTCTGGGATTTTTAACCCCAACTCATGAATTCCTCCCATTTCCCCTATATTTACCCTAGGGACAAAACAAATCTACCAAATAGCTCCAAGAGATCAATCTCCCTCATTTCTTAGGCATTTTTTTGTGTTGTTGGTTGTGAATCGAAGTTCTTGGTAAGGATAATTCCATCTTTTCTTCTCTTTTGAGTTTAGGGTTTGTATATTATTCTCATCTATTTCTGAATCTCTAAAACCCTACCCCTTGGGTGAGTTTTAGGTTGAATCTTCAAATTTTGGTTTAAGTGGAATCTAATGGATAGATTAAGAGTGAGTTACCCAATATAATCAAGGTAGGTGGTCTACAAATTATATCCCATGGTTTATTTGTGGAATTGTGAATGTGTGGTTTTGTTATTGGGTGTCTCTTGGTATGTTTTAACTACCCACGACATGTTTTAGTAAAATGGTTGTTAATAAGGTAAATAGAGACCCTCATGATTCCCATGGGATGCATAGAGGGAAATGACACTAATCTAGGGCCACCCATGTGGTATGACGACTCCCACAGACCTAGGGATTTGAAAAAAATAAGTGATATTATTGTGTAATCATGTAGAGACATTGATAGACTTGTTGAGGTGACTATTATTCTTGGGTTAGAAGCTAGGTGGTTCACCTATACTTGGTAATAACCTAAGGGGTGTTGGGTTAATTTTTGGAAGTGACTAAAGACCATAAATGAATGGGTTATGAGCATGGTAATGAATATGGGTGAGTTAGGCATAATGAAAAAGACTAGTTAGATAGGTATGGTGAGTAAATTCTTTGTGAGATAAGAATAATAAAATGTAATTTGGATAAATTTCTAAATAATGTGAAATTTGGTAAATGTGTTAATGAGTTATTGCATGGTGTTAAACCTCATGTTATTGTAATTATTTATGTTTTCCTTGGGAAATGGTTGTGATGTTGTGTGAATAGTTAATGGAAACATATATGTATAACATGAGAACATAGATTGGTAGTGCAGGGTATTGACTGAGGTTCTATGCCCACGGGTTGAGTTAGACTGAGGCACTAAAATCCACCCCTAATGCACGAAGTAGGGATAATACTGATTCTCTATTTCCCTATCGGTTTTATCCACCCGAACTGATGCTTCAAGGTGAAGATATGGTTAACTTGAGGAAGTTGGTCCTAGTGAGATAGGACAACTGTGTGATTTTTCTGATATATGTGATTGTGTACTTTCAACCCATGTAAGTTGTTTTGTTGATGAACCCATGATAAATGTTTTGAAAATTGTATATAATGGGAAATGGGATGAAGTGGTAATATATGGAAATGGTAATAATTATAGGTAATGGACCTAAACTAGCTAAGGGAACTTAATCTTTCCTTGTTATTTATTATTCATTTCACTTTTCATGCACAATTGTTTATACTGGATATTTGGTAGACACCATTGGTGGTGTCCTACTGAGTTGTACTCACACCCTTCTCAGGCTATCTTTGGGTGCCCAAGCAGAACTCATGTTTGCAGGTTAGGTGAAGGGAAAAGGCCCTTGCTTTGAAGTTTGGGTTGGCATGGTTGTACGTAGAGGAGGCCCCAAACTTGGTGTCAGGACCATTTTGGGGATTTCTTAATTTTTCATTATTTTGGATTTTGTTTACCTTTTCACTTGTAGCATGGCATGGTATATTTACTCTTGGACTTGGTTGTACCCTGTTTGGGAATGATTATTTACGCATTCTCTTGTAATATTGATTATTTTTCCACTATTTGGTTTATTTTCTGTTGTGGCTTACTCCGATAAAACGGGGTATAGTCTCGCCAATTGACTATTCAGACCCTTGCTGCTAGTCGAAAACCTTTGGCGTAAAGGGAGGAATGCTTAAGGTCATATAACGACCCGGCTTGGAGCACCGGTTTAGTGTATTCTTGGTCGGGGATGTTACAAAGTTTTATTAGAGGAGGTCTTTCTTCCCCTTCTCTGAAATTTTGTTATTTGGGATGGTAGATGGGATTTATGATGTGTCGTTCCTTGGTAATAAGCTCATGCTTGGGAGTAGCTAACCCATATATGAGGGAAAACCCAAGTAACCCAAGGCAGGAATTGTAGTTCTTGATTGTGCGATGTTACATTTGATGATATTTCACCATTGGGTGATTCACATGTTGTGTGATGTGATTGTTTTATGATATTTGGATCGTGGCCTCAATGGAACTAGGTAGTGCATTCAGGTATCATTGTAGGCACCTAGAGAGATATGTGACATGCATCATGGTAGGAACACACAGGTTGGGTGTGTGAGACATGAAAGATATAATGCACCTTGAATTTTTATAATTGAGAAGGGAAAATGTTGTAAAAGAACCAAGGAAAGTGGGTGAAGATAAAGGAATGTTAAGTGATGTAAAATGAAATATGTGTAGTTATGGGTTGTAATGAATTTAAAATGTTGTTGTATCATGTTGTGTGAGCTTTGGGGTGGTGTATGGTTGTTTACCCCTTGTGGACCATGGACTATGGTAGGGAAGGTCGGGGTGATGTTTTCAGAATACTAAGGTTTATTGGGATGTTGCATGTATGGTGGGTTGTTGTGGCTGGTGAAGAGCCTTCTTGTTATGAAGTTTTGAAAGTTATATGGTATGTGATCTAAACATATGGTTTGTAAATGTAGAGAAATTACACCACAATGTCGAGCGCCAATTGAGAAATAAGAGGATGTTGCTAATAAAACTCCTCCAAAAGAGGGTAAAGATAATGTTGTGATACATGAAGTTAAAGTAGTGTAGTTCCAAGAGAACTTGGCTGGTTTTATGAAGATGAGGGATCAGGACCTAGGGTGGGTTTCACTGAGTATGTTTGAGATAACCAGAGAATTTCAGCTACTGCACCCTCTGGCCTTTACTTGAAAGGGTGGGCCAGAAGTCGTAGAGTTCTGGATAGAGTCTGTCCAGATGATACATGATCATTAAGAGGCTCCCTATATGAAGCGGGTCAAGTTTACAGTTTATATGTTGTTGGGCCAGGCAAAGATTTGGTGGGACATCTTGGCACAAATTGAGCAGGCTAAGGGGATGTTGAGGAAAGATTTCTATGAAAGGTTTTTGGAGAATTTTTACCCAGAGACATTGAGGCAAGAGTGGGCTTCAGAATTCATGAGCCTGACTCAGGGATCGATGTCGGTGATAGAGTATGTTGGCCACTTCACTAACCCGCGATGCTTTGTTCCACTATTTCTGGGGGATGAAGCAGTTGTTGCGAGGTGTTTCTAGGATGGGGTGAGGCACAAGATCTGGTCTTAGGTGAATATATTTCACATGAATCTATTTTCAGAGGTAGTGAATTAGGAATTGATCTCATAAGGGAGCCTAAAGATATTTTATGGGAGTGGGCTTGTCGTGCAAGCTAGGCAGACAAGTGGTGCAACTTCTGAGGGATAGAATCATCATTTTGGAAGTTTTTAGCAAGGAAAAAGTTTTCATGGTGGTCCAAATAGAGGGTTTGCCTCTCAGGGTGGTGATCAGGTGTTCTGATTTTAGTGTGGCAGGCCAGGGAACATGCGTGGCCAGTGTCCTCGACCTCCTATTGAGTATCGGTCATGCATAAGATTGGGAAACATGAAAAGATTATATAGGATCCCTCAGTAATAGAGTATGAATGTTTGTGATAGGATGATGCCCAGTGGAGGTAAGGGATCAGTTGCTCCATATCAGGTAGTCAGTTGGAACTCCACCAACCGTATAGGAAGGGGAATTGTATGTGGAACTCCGAGGTAGGATCACCCATTTCAGTAGGGTAGTGCAGTGTTGGGAACGTAGGTTGGAGCCCAAGGTAGTGGGGCTGGTCAGCTTCATTTAGTTCTATCTGCACCTGGTGATGGTGAGGCTGAGCCATCAACTATTCGAGGTACAATCCTTGTAGCTTCTATTTTTCTAGTGCATTGTTGGACATTGGTGCCACACAAACATTTTGTTTCTTCTCATCTTGTGATAGTGTAGGGTTTTCTTATAGAGAATGTGTGTGGGGTAATGTCGATTGACACTCCATTGGGGGTGAAGAATGATGACATCAAGTATTTCAAGGGATGTACTTTAGAATTCAGTGGGTATCGTTTCCTATGGGACTTGTTCATTCTCAAGATGTTATGGTTTGACTTGATTTTGGGTATGGACTAGTTGGTGTTGTATCGAGTGCACATAGAATGTTACCATCATATGGTATCATCCAGTTCACTGGAGGGTGACACTTATGTTCATCACAGAGAGTGGGATGTTCGAGCAGGTCGTGCAATACTGTTCTGTCGGCAGTTGGATAGGCTCACGACTCTAGTAGCCTATCTTGTGCTTGATGGTGAAATAGGGGAACAATTTGTATTCTCTCCAGTAGTGGATCTGTTTCTAGATGTGTTTCCTGAGGATTTCTCGGTGTTGCCACCCAAGAAGAATGTTGAGTTCACGATATAGTTGCTGCCGGGAGTGGAGTCAGTTTCTATTACACCATACAGAATGTCACTGGAAGAACTTCAAGAGTTAAAGGTTCAACTATAGGAGTTATAATTAAAGGGGTTCGTACATCCTAGTACGTCTCCTTGGGGATCTCCTATGATTTTTTCAAATAAGGCTGATGGTTCATTAAGGTTGTGTGTTGATTATCAGAAGTTAAAACAGATGATAGTGAAAAATCAATAGCCTCTTCCTAGAATAGATGACCTATTTGAATATTTGAGGGTTGAGTCAGTGTTTTATAAGATTGATCTGAGATTGCATTATCACTAATTGAGGGTGAGGTCTTCTGACGTAATGCTGAAAACTTTCAGGAGTCATTTCATATTGTTTCAGTTTGTGGTGATTCCTTTCATCTTGACCAATGCACCAGTAGTGTTCATGTCTTTGATGAACTGGATCTTTCATCCTTATCTGGATCATTTTGTGGTTGTCTTTGTTAACGAAATCTTTGTGTACTTGAAAACTCATGATGATCGTCCCCAACATCTTGACTTCGTCTTGAGTAAACTAAGAGAGCATCAGATTTATGATAACCTATTAAAGTGTTAGTTATATATTAAAGAAGATCATTTTATGGGTCACATCATCTATGAGGTAGGTTTGTCGGTGGATCCAGAGAAAGTGTTGGTTGTTGTGTCTTGGGAGCATGCCAAGAGTGTTTTAGATGTTTGTATTTTTTTGGTTTGGCCGGATATTACCGGATGTTCATTTAGGAATTATCTCATTTGGTATCACCACTGTTGGTATTGACCAAGAAGGAAATCAGATTTGATTGGTCAGAGTCTTGTGAGAATTCCTATTAGGAATTGAAAATGCGATTAACGACCGCACTGATCTTGATCTTACCTGAGCTATGTAAGAAGTATGTTCTATTTTGTGATGCATCTAGTATCGGGCTTGGGGTTGTGTTGATGCAAGATGAGATGGTTGTGGCTTAAGGTTCAAGTCAATTTTGACCCCATAAGTGAAATTATCCCACTCATGATCTGGAGTTGGCTACAGTAGTGTATTCCTTAAAGTGATGGAGGCACTACTTTTTGGGGGAACAGTTCACGGTGTATACCAACAAAAAGAGTTTAAAGTACATATTTTCGCAACAAGATTTGAATCTTTGATAGAGAAGATGTGTCTAGTATCTCAAATATTTCTACTTTGAGATGGTATATACATCAGGGAAAAGAAATATTGTTGCTGATGCTTTGAGCAAGAAGGCTCAGAACCAGGTGGTTCAGGAATCCAGCACCGAGTGGAAGGTGATGGACTTATTTATGGAGATACACCTGGAGGTGTGGGAGGAAAATAGTCATGTGAATCTTGAATACCTAGTTATTTAATACACACTATTGAGCCATGTTAAGGTATGTCAACCTGATGATCCTGAATGTTTGGCTACGATGGAAGGACTTAATGGTGGGGATCCACCTTCAGGTTGGGCCGTCAGTGTGGATGGGTTTGTTTGAGTTCATGATCATGTGGTTCTCCCGGTGAGCATGTAGGAAGAGTTGATGTGTGATTTCCATGCATAAAAATAGGCAGTGAATCTTGGTTGTACTAAGATGCATTGTGATCTCCGTATGCAGTTTTGGTGGCCAGGAATGAAAAAGGAAGTTACGAGTTTTGTGGCACTGTGCCTTACCTATCTGCATGTGAAGGTCGGGCATCAACACCCAGGTGGACTATTACATCTAATGCCCGTTACTAATTTGAAGTGGGATGATTTGATGATGGATTTTGTGGTGGGTATTCTGAGGAAGACTTGGAATAATGACTCAATCTAGGTTGTTTTGGATTGGATAACGAAAGTGGCTCATTTCTTACTGATTTAGGATAAATATAAAGATTAGTTGGGTGAGTTGTATGTTTGGGAAATAGTAAAGTTTCATGGTTTATCACAAACTATAATTTCAGATCATGATCCTCATTTCACATCAAATTTCTAGAAAGAGTTGAAGAAGGTGCTGGGTACATAGGTACTCTTGAGTACGACTTTCCACCCACAGACGGACAGGCAGTCGGAGCGTACTATCCAAGTGTTGGAATACATTTTAAGGGCTAGTGGATTGGATTTTAGTGTTTACTTGGAGAAGAACATGTCACTTTTTTAATTTCCCTACAATTTTTTTTTTCAAGATACAATTCATATGGCACCATTTGAGACTCTCTATGGGATTTCGTGTAGATCTTTGTTGTGTTGGTTGGAGCCCAGTCAAACTGAGCTATTGGGACTGAGTTTCATGCAGAAGACACCAGAGAAGGTTGAGTTGATTCAGAAACAAATGTAAATGGCTCAAAGTAGGTAGAAGTTGTATGAGGATCAGAGGCGTAGGCCTATTTAGTTATAGGTGGGTGAATCTGTGTTCCTTTGGGTGTCTCCAATGTTGGGTCACCAATGAATTCTGAAGCAGGGAAAGTTGTCACCTAGGTATGTGTTGTTGTTTGATATCGTGGATAGGATTGGGCTGGTGGTGTACTGATTGGATCATCCAAAGTGGTATGGTAGGATGAATGATGTATTTCATGTGTCACAACTTTAGTGGTATCAACCTGACCGGACTCATGGTGTGTATGTTGAGGATGTTGTGCATAAGGTTGATGTGTCCTTTGTGGAGCATCCAGTTCATGTCATGGATAATAGTGAGAAAGTCTTGAGGGGAAAGGTTGTTCCATTTGTGTGTGTACAATTCCTGCATGGAAATGTTCAGTAAGAAACATGGGAGAAGGAATCAAATACACAGGCTATGTGGCCTGATCTCTTTTCCTAGGAAGTGTAATGGATATTGGTATCTCAGCTTGAGGACAAGCCATTATAATGTGCGGAGGTTATAAGATCCTAGATTTTGGAAAGGTATGTTCTCATTTATGTTTTGGATTGAATCCCTTTTTATGGTTAATTAAGTGCTTACCTAAGATATAGAGGAGGATTGGGGGTGTTCTGAGGGTTTGGGACATGAAAAGTGGAGAAAATTGGTCTTTCTGGGTAGGTCACACAATCTGTGAATGGTTAGTGCTAACCCTACAAACAACCTAGGAAACCATGTAAGATGTGTATTTTGGGAAAGCGGATTCTGCACAGTTTGCACACAATTTGGAAAACTGTGTGTGTAAACCAAGTGAGGGGGAATTTTGGGACATAAACATCTACACAGTTTACACACAGTTTGTAAAATCGTGTGGGTAAACCTGTAGTCCCGAAACTTCTAAAAATTAAAATTTTTCCACTCTGGGGTTTTTAACCCCAACTCAGGAATTCCTCCCATTTCTCCCCTCTTCACCCTAGGGATGAACCAAATATTTGAATATCTTCAAGAGATAAATCTCCCTCATTTCTAAGGTTTTTTTGGTACCATTAGTTGGTGATCAAAGCTTCGAGTAAGGCTAATCACATCCTTGATTCTCTTTTGAGTTTAGGGTTTGTATCTTCTTATCCTCTCTTTTCGAAGCTCTAAAAAATACTCCATGGGTGAGTTTTAGGTTGAATCTTAAAAGGTTGGTTGAAATGGAATCTAAGGGCTTTATTAAGAGTGTGTCCACCCACATAATTGAGGTAGGTGGTCTACAAGTTATATCCCATGGTTTAATTGTGGAATTTTGCATGTGTGGTTTTGTTCATGGGTATCTCTTGGTATGTTTTAACTAACCATGGAATGTTTTGGTAAAATGATTATTAATATGGTAAATAGAGACCCTCATGATTTTCATGGGATGTGTTGAGGTAATGACATTAATCTAGGGCTACCCATGGGGTGTGATGACTCCCCCAAACCTAGGGATTTGGGAAGAATAAATGAGACTGTTGTGTATTCATGTATAGCCCTTGATAAACTTGTTGGGGTCACTATTAGTGTTGGGTTAGAAGTTGTATGATGCACATAAGCATAGTAATAACCTAAGGGGTGTTGGGTTAATATGTGGAAGTGATTAAAGGCCATAAATGAATAGGTTATGAGAATGGTAATGAATCCAAGTGAGTTATGCATAATGAAAAAGCCTAGTGAGATAAGAATGGTGAATGAATTCTTGGTGAGATAAGCATAATAAAATGGAATTGGGATAAATTGATAAATGATATGAAATGAGTTAAATTTGTTAATGGATTATGGCATGGTGTTAAATATCATCTTATTGTAATGGTTTATGTTTTTCTTGTGAAATGGTTTTGATGTTGTGTAAATGGTTAGTGGAAACATATATGTATAGAATGTTCACATAGATTTGTCGTGTGGGGTATTGACTAAGGTTATAAACCCATGGGTCGAGTTGGAATGAGGCTATAAACTCCTCCCCTAATGCACGGGGTAGGGATAAGACTGATGCTATGTTTCCTTATCGATTACATCCACTCGGAATGATGCTTTGAGGTGAGAATATGGTTGACATGAGGAAGTTGGTCCTAGTGAGATAAAACAATTGTGCATTTTTTCTAATGTATGTGATTGTGTACATTGAGCCCTTGTAAATTTTCATGTTGATGAACCCATGATAAATGTGTTAGAAATGGTAAGTAATGGGAAATGGGATGAAGTGGTAATATATGGAAATGGTAATAACTGTTAGTAATGTACCTAAAATAGTAAAGGAAACTTAATATTTCCTTGTAATTTATTATTCATTTCCCTTTTTCATGCACAATTGTTTATACCAGATATTTTGTAGACACCATTGGTGGTGGCCTACTGAGGTGTACTCACACCCTACTCAGTCCTTCGTTGAGTACCTGAGCAGACTTCATGTTTGCAGGTTAGGAAAAGGGAAAAGGCCCTTGCTAGGAAGTTTGGGATGGAATGGGTATACGTGGAGGAGGACTCAAACATGGATTCAGGACCATTTTGGGTATTTCACAGCTTGTCTTTATTTTTGGTTTTGTTTACCTTTCCACTTGTTTCATGGCATGTAATATTTACTCTCTTACCAGGTTGTACCCTGTTAGGGAATGGTTGTTTAAGAATTCTCTTGTAATATTGATTATTTTTCTACTATTTTTTATTTTCTATTATATCTTACTCTAATAAAAGGGGGTATAGTCTCACCAATTTACTATTCAGACCCTTGATGCTAGTCGGTAACCTTTGGCATATGGGGAGGTGCGCTTAAAGTCATGTAACCACCCGGCTCAGAGCACTGTTTTAGTGGCTTCCGGGTCAGGGAAGTTATAGTATAAACTAGAGGAACACCCTGATACTTGTAATGTAATTAATAAATAGAAAAGAAAATTTTTTGTTCTAAAAGTATGATCAAGTAGTGACAACGAATTCTAACAACTTTTTAAAACTACTCAATAACTCCTCCAAGATAGTAATGTATATCCTGTACATCAAACTATTCTAGTTGACATGAAAAATAGGTTATAAATATATAGTGTGAGCATAAAATTTTTAATTTATAATATCCTCCCTATAAAATCATGAAAAATTATGATTGAAATATACTAAATCATAGAGGAAAAATAAATGAAACTAACTCACCACCTAAATAAGAAATACTAGTATCTCCATCCAAACCATGGATGACTCGCCAAATAATGCATATAAGGAACCCATTCAATATCAAAATAAAATATATAAATTACTATAACCTGATTCCACTTCTCTATTACTTTATCAATCTCACACGCCATTTTCGCACATCTTATTCACATACCCATAATAATTATGTCATCCCTTATGTGATTTAGGACTTGGACATACCAAAAACTATCCCACCAAAGACCTATGATCTTATATTTCCATTAGTCCACATATCCATCTCATCATCATCACCATCTAATATGTTACCAAGTGTATGTCTAGAATCCACTCCAACCTATGTAAATGTATTATAAGTCAACCCATCATATCTTGTTTATGTAAAAGCATGGGAATCTAGGGCCACTACGACCAGATAAATATATATGCTATACGTCAATATATTTTATCCTAAACATAAATTTCTAGTAAATTGTGATCCATCATAACTTATTTAGGAATACACCCAATACCATAATCCAATATAGCCCAGAATACACCTACTCACCTATATCTAGAAGAAGATATAAAGAGAGAGGGAATTTATCTATTTGTTCACTCATCATCCTAGATCATGGAGAAAAAGCCCCCCAAACATTTGGGTGTTGTTTTACCTACCAATATTTGTGGTGTAACATATGAAATTAGAAAATATAAAAATAATATCACACACACCCAAAATAAGATAAAAATACCTTTCCATATTCTTATATTCCTCTATGGTCATATAGAACACATGATTCTACTACTTGGTCTAAGAATAAAATATGCATACAACCATCAATTTCAATATTAATTAATTCTTAGATATTAAAAAATATTATCTCATATTCAATTTCAATGATTTATAATTTTATTATCTCAGAAAAAAGAAAAAAATGCTATTAATAATTTAGTTGTATTCTAAAGTTTTTTATCATTGGATATTCCCATAAACCAAGATCATTTATTTATTAGTGTAATTTATCATTTCATTAATCATTTGGGTACTTTATGACTAATTTGAAGCTTCTACTTATTGGATTCACTCAGCATGAATAACACCATACTTCCTAAAAAAATTAGAAACTGGTCAAATAATTAACATTTTACCATCTAAGCAATATACAAGAAAAAAAGAAGATATGAATTACATTGATGTGTAAAACCCTATATAAACATTTCCCAACCTCTTGCTGTCCCACAACATTTCTTATAATATATTTTATCATGCCTTCATCAACATCAACAGTCAATACAGTCCTAAGATCCAATCCCATTGCCTGTAAAATAATTTTAACCACACTATGGTATCAATAAAAAAATCATATATCTAAATTCATAGGGAAAAAATATATTTTAAATGTACATTTCAACACATATGCAGAATGCACTAAGGATAAAAAATTGAGAATGTTATCCCTTATTCTTAATAAAATAGACTCTCTCATCCTAAATAATTAAAAATAATTTAATTCAATATTAAATTAATCTGTTTATTATGTAATGGTTTTTATTGCAATGAAAATATGGTTAAAAGTTATTAATAATAAATAGTAAACATTATGAAGCATCTAAGCATTATTCTAGGTTATCAATTACTAGAGGAGAAGTAAATATTATTCTCCTACCTCTACCTTTCAATTATGATTCATCCAACTTTATTTTTAAACCAATTTTCAATATATAAAATCCTGATATACAGTAATAATAACATATCAAAGACTAACATACAAATATCATACTATTGATAAATACTAAGAGATGTATTAAAAAATCATAAATCTTATAATGTCATAAACCAATCCTCTCAAAAAATCCCCACATCATGAAATATCAATTATCATAAATTTTTTAAAAATTACCATTTAAATTAACATACCCAAACATATATAGATTTTTATTATATAAATTTAATAATCAATTAGATATTACTGCATGGGATTATTCTTTTTAGTATCATGAATAATACATAGATAAAAAACAAATAAATATCACCATATGCAATATATTTTCATAGATCTTCTTTAATTAAAATTAAAAACCTATGATTTATAAGGTTGTAAGATGAATATATTCATATACAGTATAAGAACACTAAATAATTAGAATAATATAACTCATTAACTATATGAGGTTTATACCAAAATCATTTCATGGATAATAAAATATATATACTAGAATGAGTATAAAACATGAAATTTCATCTTTTATTATTCTTATAAAAATTCTATATTATTACATAATAATCTTTCATGTGATATAACCTGATTATTAACATGTTATGATTAATTTATCCAATTTAAACAAATAATATTAAATCATGATATGATTGTATTTTGTATAATGAAATGATAAGTAAACAAATCCCATCCCGAGTGAAAGAATCTTATATATTATTAATTTAAAAGATAGGATGTGAACATGAGATGGAATATCCAAGGATAACTGTAAAAGAAATATGTGTGTTCTAAGACTTTGAGTGGGATGGTTTTGGTTTTACCTATCTTGATGAAAGGAAACTATAAAAAAACAAATGAATTATATTAATTTTAAAAATAAAGATATTTGAATCTTGGGATTTCCAGATCACTGGTTAAATTTCCACTTTAATTAAGCTTTAATTTTTATATAATTAAAGTCCATGAAAAAAATAATAAATTAAACCCTAAGACTTATAGAAAAAAATAATAATAAATATACTTATTGAATCAAGTTGTAAACATCAATTTTATCATAAACATTCATTAGTTATGTTAAAAAATTTTATTTCTTACATCCTATGTATTCTAGGAAAATATAAAAATATAAATTTATAAATTTAAAAACATAATAAATGTACCCAAAGAATAATACAACTGACTGTGAGATCATATTTTTGAAAATCCATGAAATGACCACATGAGCAAACTATCTAACCACACAAACAAACTAGAAAACCTCAATAATAGTCCATCTAACCATAAGACTAAAATTTGGAAATGGTATGAACTAATTACATATAAAAACAAATTAAATGTATAAAAAAACCAATAGATCATATGAACCAAACAATACCCTATATAAAAAACCAAATAATCACATGAATAATCCAAACAACCATGAAACAAAAAATTTTAATGGTAATGAACCATTTATATTAACAAATAAACCAAATTAAAAAATTATCCAAATGACTACATGAATAGACCAACTGATCATCCGACCAAAATTGTAAATCTAATGTTTAAGGAGAAAAAACACTATGAGAACCCTCCAAACAACTTTAAGCCTTATAAAACAAAATAAAAGGGATCTATAAATCCTACACATTATAGTATTAGTTAGTTTTTTTGGAAACATCCACTATATAATACTCAATAACCAACTCGAATAGGTAAACTCTATGTTTGGAATATTATCACACAATGTGCAAACTATCATAATAGAAAGATCCATTATTCATGTTCATATGTTAAATTTATAAATATTATAATTTAGATTTTATTAAAATTAATTTATTTTTCAATTCACCCTAAAAAATTAGGGTAGGGTGAGTTTTATGATATTTTTCTAAAATAATTTATTTTCATGTGAATAGTAAATATATATATATATATATATATTCATTAAAATAATAGAATTTATGAATATACCAAAAAGTAAGTATAACTTAAATACATTTCAAAAAATTTCATTTACCAAATATATCTTTAGGGAGTAAAATTATACATTTCTAAATACTATTATGCATTTTAAAAAACATTGTTTCACATTATATAAACTAAAGTAACATTTTAAAATAAAAGAAATTATTTTTAGTCTTATTAAAATTAAATATTATTGTGGTAAAAATATATTTCAGAATGATATGAAAGATACATAACATTTATAATAGATCAAATTATTTTATTGAAATCAAAATCATCAATAATTTTATCCCAAACAAATTTTAATCATAAAAGTTCATTTTTTTTCTAAAAACAGGGTTTTACGATTTACATACACTAGTAAAAAAAATTATTTACCTTTCACATAAAAATATCACTGAGAAATGGTTATCATATTTAGTATCAATATTTCCAAATTATTTAAAAATTACTTTTTAATTTTAATCATTAAAAGAAAACTACTTAAGTGAAAATTAATTACCACAACAAAAAACATGGTAAAAGTAAAAAATACTAGAATAACTATCTATAAATATATTTAATTTTTTTAAATGAATTGTATAGGATTTATAAAAGTTATATAAACCCAAATTTAATTATTTCTTACTTTGGATCTATTTACCATTGAATAGTTGCATGCCATCACTGAAATAGTAATGGGTATATAGAAAAAATATATTTTCTTTACTTATAATTAGGGTTCCTTCCACTAATTTATGTTTACTAATTCCTTTGAATTTCATCATAAAATTGTTCCATAAATCCCTTATATAAGTCTCTCTCAATTTCTAATCTATTTTTCTCAGTAATATAGCTTGATGCCTCTATTTACAAGGATATTTTCAAGAGAAAGCGTAAGTTCTCAACATGAGTGTTTCTTACTCTTTCACCTTTTCTACTTAACATTTATTTTGAAATATTATTATTAAAACCATAATATAATGAATATTATATTATTTATTTTATATAACTTTATTATATTACCTGAGATACCACTATTCAGTGCTTTTTACCTACTAATAAAAATAAAACCCCATCCCTTGCTTGTATTGGTAGTCTACGACCTCCACGGAATAGTGTGGTACATTCTTCATCATCACCACTCATAGTTGGTAAAAGGGATTGATTTTAAGAATTAATATGTTTCACATGCCACAAATATGATTCTAAAATGATAATTTATCATATTATTTAGTTCATTCCAATACATTGGGAAATACAAGCGTTAATCATATGAATGTGTCGACTACCACCTCCATGAATGGTGAAATTAAATTTTCATTACCACAGGTCATGGATGGTAATAATAATTACATTAATAAATATATATGATACTTATTTAATATTTATTTTTTAAAAAAATTTATATTAACAATTTATAAAAATTTACTTTACTCATTAAATAACAACAAAATGTTCCCATTTAGGTGAGTTTTTACACAAAAAAGTATGATGTTATTGTATTTATTCCATGAATAATTATAGAATAATATATAATGATAACATCATAAAATAATAATTTAATTATGATGTATTAATTTTCATAGATGTTTTTTCTTTTCTTTATATTCAATACATTTTTTAATAGACCACCTTTTAACTATTAAATGCAATGAAACTAGTTCTTCACAATCATTCATAAAATGAAATGGGATATGAGGAATCTTTGGAACTCCATTACTCTAGTATATTGGATATTCTTAGAATTCTAAACATTGAAATAATACATAATAATCAACTTTTTCATCATGGTACTTGTATGAAACAAGTAATCAAAAATTCCTAATACCCAATAATAGAAATAATCACTAACTAGGTAATATATTTATAATATATGTTAATAAAATAAGTGTATAAAATGTCATAGATATGAATAAGTTTCTAAAGTATGTTATTAAGGTAGTTATATTTATTATACTTGATATTCATGAACCTTAACACAATTTAAGAAATAAATTTAGGTTTTTACATCCTATTTTTGATTCATTAAGATATGATTTTAATTCACCACCTGTTTCCATTATATATTGTATACATTTCCATAGAGAAGTTTTATAAAATTATAAATAAATTTCAAGTTTTTATGAGATTATATTATTATAACTACAACATATTCTTTTGAATCAAGAGTTACTAAAACCATGATAAAAATAAAACTTTTCCTTAGTGGAAATATAATGTTTTGGTAAATAAAAGGTGTTTATAGATTTTTATACATACATTCATTTATATATACTAGAAAGGGGACGAGGTTGTTCCATATAAACACCTAGGGTCAATAAATTTATAAAATTATAGTTGATTATTAACCCAGTACTTACTCAGTGGATGATCAGTGGTCCAAATACTGCACACCAAGCTAGAAAATCCAAGGTATATCCTTGAATGTCAAAATTTATCTTAAAAACCAAAGTAAATGATTTTCCTACCATTAAAATAAGATCCCACCATTTCAAAATGTTAAATCCAATTACTATACTTTATTTATAAACTTTTACTTTAAATGTACCTATCATTATTGCATTATATTTATTTCTCTTTGAAGTGTATTCTCAATAGTGTCTTGATCGTTCCTATCGTGGGATATTCACCTAGTGAGCCACACAATTACATTTAAATGTGAAACATTGATTGTGTTTGTTATATCATATTTAGTTTAAAAGAAATAAGCATTTTCAAAGAACTATTATATTAAGTATTGTATGTTTTTTAAAATTGTAAAAAATCAACCCTATTAAAAAAATTAAATATTAAAATATATTGACATAAATCAAATTATAAATTGAATTGAAATAATATTTATAACATAAAATGTGTAATAACATAATTTGTTTTATTAAGAAATCAGTTTTATTTACTATTTTTATATTTTATGTAAAAGATAAATGTATAAATTTTAGAATTGTTATTTAATAAAATAATCATCATTTTTGAATGCATTATATAAAAAAAATTAGTATTAATTTTTTTATTTTTCTAAAATAATCAATTATTAGGAGAAAAGTAAAAATACACATTTTTTCTAAAAAAACACTTTTATAATACAATATTGACACTAGAGTTTAATGAACATTTTTGTATAATTTTTTTATATTTTATAAGTAATATATATTTTTTAAATATATTTTTTTAATTTATGAAACACATGTTTAAAATTTTTGAAACTCAAGGAATATCTCAAAATAGTTATTTTTATACAGCTATATTAAAAATATGACTTTATCAATTTTACTGCTAACTTCGTTTTTTGACAAAAAACTGGAACAACCTAAAAAGGAAAGTAATAGGGGTCGAAAGTGGTGAACCCCAAAGGCTTCACCACAAATAAATTCCTTTCATAAGGAGGGAAGGGAGTCGAAATTATGAAAAAGAGAAACGTTATCCTCCGTATCTGCTAGGATGGCCAAAGCATCCCCTGCTGGGTTTCCTTCCAAAAGGGTATCATTATCTCCACACCATCAATTATCCACCCCTGCAGTCCCTAAAGATATATGAAATATCCAAGGGATACTCCTTCCTATTAACGAGAAGGCTATTTGGAAGCATGCAATCAGTCTCGATGTTGCTAAGCTTGATGCCATAAATGTCGCACAATAACAGACCACAATGGAGTTCCCTCTCTTCTATTCCCACTGCATTTTCGGGACCAAGGAATACACTAATGTTGAGATGTACCATACCGCAATTGAAGTGAAACAACCCACCACCGCACATGATTCCTTATGCATAATAGCCATCAATGATAATTTTCTGCCCCTGTATGGTATCCTTCCACCTGAGCCAGCAGCCCCTACGAGGGTTACAATCTTTTGGGAGACCCCTACCCAAACATGGAAACATACATCTAAGGAGGGATAAACTCACCCTACCACCTTTAAGGGATTGTAATTTATCCACCAACAAGGCCAAATGGACCTGCACCCCTATATGTGAAGATCTCCCTCCATTACTCTTGCTGTTCGTAGACTCCTATAAGACCCAACACACCACAATTATCAAGGATGCTCATTCCTGGCTATTTCCACTTGATGTGACCATCTCGTGAGCACATGTATCCACAAAATTGTACTCGATGTCCCCATATAGGTAGAGTCTGAGTTGTTGAGCAATAAAGGACCATAAATATCTAGCTCAATCTCCCACATTGAATAGGTGCCACAATGTCTCACCTCTTGGGCTCTCATAGCACCAGCACCGAGAGCGGGTTCTTTTTTTAAATGCGTTTTTAAAAAAAATATAGAAAACAGTTTAGGTAAATTTTTTTAAAAAAAAATAATCTACAAAGGCGGCATCAGCAATGGCGCCTTTCAGGTTAGGTGGAAAGGCGTCAACGCTGTTGCCGCCTATCTAATAAAACCAAAACACATACTATTCTTTTTGTTTTAATTTTTTTTAATTTTTTTTTGTTTTTTTTGTTTATATATATATATATATAAACAAAACAAAACAAAAATAAAATTTTCAGCAAAATTTATCCGCTATTTAAAATCCAACAGTAATCCTATTACAGCAGTCTGGATTCTGACAGAAGCTCTCACCTATGGCTCCCTTTCATAAGACATCTTACCATAGAAATCATTCTACATTTCCGATGTGGGATTCTGGTTCTCCATTTCCTACGCAGAACATTCTGCATTTCCGATGTGAGATTTTATTTCAAGTACGTGACTTTGAAAGAATATAAAATATAAACTGCAATACCAATATAAATGAAACTTAAAACATGGATTAAACATATAAAAATAGTTGAAAACATAAAGAATTTCATAAAAAATGATAAAAAATAATTTATATGCTTTCAAAACCACATTCTTGAAACTTAAAAAGTTTCAACTACGTGACTTTAGAATCCTATAAAATATAAACTACAAAACCAATATAAATGAAACATTATACATGCTTTAAACATATAACAAATTGTTTAAAATAAAAATAATTTTGTAAAAAATGTTGATGGAAAATAATTTATAAATTTTCAAAGACACCAACATGAAACTTAGAAATGTTTCAAGCATGTGACATTGAAAGCCTATAAAATTTAAACTATAAGACCGATATAAATTAAATTTAAAACATGGATTAAAAATATAACAAATAGTAGAAAATTAAAAGAATTTCATAAAAAATGTTAATGAAAAATAATTTATAAGCTTTCAAAACCACCTATTTGAAACATAAAAATGATTCAAATATGTGGCTTTGAAATACTATGAAATATAAACTATGAAACTGGTATAATTTAAAGTTAAAAAATGGATTAAACATATAATAAATTATTAAATTATTAAATTAATAGTATTAAAAATTAATTATATAATAATTAATAAGATAATTTGTAATTATTAATAATTAATTATATAATAATTAACTAATTATTTAGTAATATAATGACTTGTAATAATTACAATTTAATAATTATAATGAAAAATTATAATTTATAACTATATTACTAATTAACTAATTAAATATTATATAAATAATAATTATATTACCATTTAACCAATTAATTACTATATAATAATTTTTAATAAATACTAATTAATAATTATAATGAATAATTATAATTTATAATTATATTACTAATTAACTAATTATAAAAAGGGAATCAGCTCTATCTTTCTCAAAAAATTAACTAATTAACTATTATATATTTAATAAATATATTATTAATTAAATAATTAATTATTATATAATTAATGATTAATAATTACTGATTAACTGTCTACAAATTATATAATTAATAATTATATTACTAATTCACTAATTAATTATTATATAATTAATAATTATATTACTAAGTAACAAATTAATTATTAAATAATTAATAATTATATTACTAATTAACTAATTATATTACTAATTAACTAATTAATTAAAATATAATTAATTATTAATAATTACTAATTAACTAACTAATTATTATACAATTAATAGTTATATAATTGATAATTATATTATTAATTAACTAATTAATAATTAATAATTATAATGAGTAATTATAATTAAAAATTATAATGAATAATTATAATGAATAATTATAAAGAATAATTATATTACTAATTAACTAATTAATTATAATATAGTAATTTTTAACAATTACTAATTAATAATTATAATGAATAATTATATTACTAATTACCTACTTAACTATTATATAATTAATAATTATATTTCCAATTAACTAATTAATTATTATATAATAATTTTTAATAAATACTAATTAATAATTATAATGAATAATTATAATTTATATTTATATTACTAATTAACTAATTATAAAAGGTCCCCACCTCTATCATTCTAAAAAAATTAACTAATTAAATATTATTTATTTAATAATTATATTTCTAATTAACTAATTAGTTATTATATAATTAATTATTAATAATTACTAATTAACTAATTACAAATTATATAATTAATAATTATATTACTAATTAAATAATTAATTATTATATAATTAATTGTTATATTACTAAGAAACTAATTAATTATTAAATAATTAATAATTATATTACTAATTAACTAATTATATTACTAATTAACTAATTAATTATTATATAACTAATTATTAATAATTACTAATTAAATAACTATTTATTATATAATTAATAGTTATATAACTAATAAATATATTAGTAATTAATTATTGATAATTAATAATTATAATGAATAATTATAATGAATAATTATAAAGAATAATTATATTACTAATTAACTAATTAATTATTATATAATAATTTTTAATAATTACTAATTAATAATTATACTGAATAATTATTTTACTAATTAACTAATTAACTATTATATAATTAATAATTGTATTACCAATTAACTAATTAATTATTATATAATAATTTTTAATAAATACTAATTCATAATTGTAACAAATATTTATAATTTATAATTACATTACTAATTAACTAATTATAAAAAGGGTCTCGGCTTTATCTTTCTCAAAAATTAACTAATTAACTATTATATAATTAATAATTATGCTACTAATTAAATAATTAGTTACTATATAATTAATGATTAATAATTACTAATTAATTAATTACAAATTATATAATTAATAATTTTATTACTAATTAACTAATTAATTAATTAATTAATAATAATTAAATTACTAAGTAACTAATTAATTATTAAATAGTTAATAATTATATTACTAACTAATTAATTATATTACTGTTTAACTAAATAATTATTATATAATTAATTATTAATAATTACTAATTAAGTAACTAATTTTTATTCAAATAATAGTTATATAATTAGTAATTACTTTATTAATTAATAATTAATAATTAATAATTAATAATTAATAATTTTAATTAGTAATTATAATGAATAATTATAATTAGTAATTATAATGAATAAATATAATTATAGTTAATAAATAATAATTATAATTTTTAATTATATTACTAATTAACTAACTAACCATTATATAATTAAGTATAATGAATAAATATAATTTATAATTATATTACTAATTAATTAATTAACTATTATATACTGAATAATTATATTACTAATTAATTGGTTAATTATTATATAATTAATTATTAATAATTACTAATTAACTAATTAATTATTATATAATTACTTTTTAATAATATTAATTAAATAATTAAATAATTTATTTTTTGTTTAATCCATTTTTTAACTTTAAATTATATTGGTCTTATAGTTTATATTTTATAGTATTTCAAAGCCACATGAATCATTTTTAAGTTTCAAGTATGTAGTTTTGAAAGCTTATAAATTATATTTCATGAACATTTCTTATTAAATTCTTTTTACCAGAAAAGTGCAGACCACGGGTGTCCCTATGGCCCGAAAATATTATTATATAAAAAATAAGCAAAGGAGACAAGGAGAGTTCAGGATACAATTGACATGCATCATCAAATAACACAAAGTAGGAAAAAACATTTTATCCCTTATGTCTACCACCACGCCCACATCCTCCTCGACCTCTTAGATGTCGTCCCCTCTACCATTGCTTTGGGGTTGGCCACACATCATGATATTTAGTAGCCTCTACCTATGGGACTTGATTGTCCAACTGAGCCATAGTTGCCTCCTCATCCTTACCTTTACCACTTCCAATGGGTTCTCCCATCATTTCCTCAATAGGGGGTTGTCCTAACCGCAGCTCTTTGTTTCTATCCTGCCTGACCAAATTAGAAGAGTTAGCTTTTGTACCAGTCAAAACATTCTTACCTTTTCTTTCCCTGCTCTCCTTGTAGAGCATGTCAAATTTAGGAGAGTTCATAGACTCCAGAACATTAAAAAAATTCTGCTTCATAGGATCCTCCAAGATAACAATAGAGGCCAAAACATGCTCCTTTTCCAACTCAGGATGGTTTGTTTCTTTCCCCAAGTCATGAGGAGTAGCAGACAGAGCCACATTCTCTAGTTGTGAATTCCCAGGTGCAGGGAGCACATCACCTGGAGAGATGTTTTGTTTATCCAGCACAGAACCACTAGAGACACCTTGATGTGTCTCCAAATTCCCAATGGAAGGGGAATCAATAGCAGGTGTTGTCACATGATCAGGAATAGCATGATCAATATCATTGACAGTTGAAGCCAACACACGCCCAGAAAAGTCCCCTTGAAGGGGACCACAAACTTTTCCTTTTGAAAAAAAATGTTCTTCCAGTAGAACTGCAGGATCCACTTCATTGTCACTTTCATGACCATTAGAGCAATCATCATCCAACTTATATGTCTTATCATAAGCAAGGGTATCAGAAATACCATGAGTGGGGGCATGCAATTACCAGAATGTAGCACACCACCAATATTGTTAATATCAAAATGATCATCATATGACTTCCTTCTAGCCACAACATCAGCAGAAGAAACCAGGCCCACATTTCTACTAGAAGTGCCATGCAACATAGGTCATTTGATGGATGAAGGAGGATCATCCTTCAAACATTCAGGAGCACCCTTAAATTTCAAAGCAATAGGTTTGAGCTTGCAATTCTCAATAATATTTCCATGACGTTTACAGTTAGAACATCGCAAAACCCTATGACAGTTGGCTTTAACATTCCTGATCGATGAACAATTAACACAAAATTCTGGAACATGTTCAAATGTAATCTCAAGTTCAAACTTGAACACACCAGAAATAATGTACACAGTCTCTACAAGAGGTAATGACATATCAAACTTGACTAAGATGCGATAAAAGTGACCAAATCGAACCGATGATGTCTCCTTGTCAAGCTTGATTGGGGTCCCAACAGCCAATGCAATATCCCATAAAATGCATGGGTGCCGGAATACCCAGCTCAATCCTTTCACACAAATCCAGGATTAAGGTATGGTATTCTTGGCCTGAAAAGGATCAAACCAAGGATCCCAATTCTGAAATCTCAATATCCCCGGTTAAAGATTCAAAAATCCGCATCTCCATGCCCTCATTTTCAAGTCAATCGAGCAAAAAGTGAAATGAAAAAAATTCATACCAATCAACACCATATGCCAATCGCTGAAACCCCATATATCCTAGAGATGCTTCCAAAGATCGTCAAATTTCCAAGTTACAATCAAATTAGAAGTAAGTATTTCAATAATAGGAAACTTACAGGCACCAATTCTCTCCTGAAAGAGCTGAGGGTTCGCATAGACAACCGCAAGCGCCCCATTCCTTGATATCCAATTATGAGAATCGTCATAACTGGCTCCAGGAAAGAACCTATTAGAGATCATAACCTTCACTAAATCCAAGCAAGAAGGACTTACTGACACCGGAGGCATGTGCTACTTCAAGCCAGAGTCATTACCCTTCTTCTTAGAGGGCCCAACAAAAACCTTCGTGGGATTGAAACAATCGATTGAGTTGTAGTTTTCCATGGATTGAAAACCTAGCCATTGAAACTGTAGAGAGAGAAGCTCTCAACCCCTTCTCTCGCCATCCTCAAAAAATAAAATTATTTTTATTTTCAACTATTTTTTATATGTTTAATCCATGTTTTAAGTTTCATTTATATCGGTCTTATAGTTTATATTTTATAGGATTTCAAAGTCACGTGCTTGAAACATTTTTATGTTTCTTGTTGGTGTCTTTGAAAACTTATAATTTATTTTCCATCAACATTTTTTATGAAATTATTTTTATTTTAAACAATTTTTTATATGTTTAATCCATTTATTAAGTTTCATTTAAATTGGTCTTGTAGTTTATATTTTATAGGCTTCTAAAGTCACGTACTTGAAACATTTTATGCTTCAAGTATGTGGTTTTGAAAGCTTATAAATTATTTTTTATCATCATTTTTTATGAATTTATATTTGTTTTCAACTATTTTTTATATGTTTAATTCATGTTTTAAGTTTCATTTATATTGGTCTTATAGTTTATATTTTATAGTCTTTCAAAGTCATATACTTGAAACAGAATCCCACATCAAAAATGCAGAATGTTATGCGCAGGAAATGGAGAACCAGAATCTCACTTCGGAAATGCAGAATAATTTCCATGGTAAGCTTTCTTATAAAAGGGAGCCATGAGTAAGAGCTTCTGTCAGAATCCTCACTACTATAATGGTAGTACTACTGGATTTTAAATAGCGGATAAATTCTACTGGAAATTTTATTTTTATTTTGTTTTGTTTTGTTTATATATATATATATAAACAAAACAAAACAAAAAAAATAAAAATAAAAAAAAATTAAAACAAAAAAAATAATTTTTTTTTGTTTTAATAGAAAGGTGGCAGCAGCATTGCCGCCTTTGCGCATCAACACACAGGCTGCATCGGCGATGCTGCCTTTGTAACATATTTTTTTTAAAAAAATTAACCTAAACTGTTTTCCAGATTTAAAAAAAAACACATTTAAAAAAATCCCACAGTTGGAAAGATGGGATAGGTAGACTGGTTCTCCTTTTAAGGAATTCGAGATCATCTCGAGGTAGTCCTCCACTGCATGGAGTCCTCGAACCTTGTAGATTAATGAGATGTGATTTGCATAATCTATCTCGACAAAATATTCCCTTTGTAATTTCTCCCACCACTCAAATAATTACAACAATAAACAAATTTTTGTCAGATGACACATATCCAGGTTTATCATGGATTTATATTCCAGGAGCTCGTTCAATCAATTCATGATCAAACTTATTTTTACAAAGTGAAATAAAATTTTACAAAGGGAACCAGTAACATCACCTACAATGCCTTTATAAATACCCTCCTATGGAAAATATTGTTCATGACACTCGTAAGTTCTTCTCTGGTCAAATCCTTGTGTGCAAATTTATCAATAACTCTATGGATAGAGTTATTGGAAGGGACATCCAGAATAGACTTTAATAATAGTGAAAAATGATTTTTCTTCACTATATTTTTGGCATATGAACCATTATCCTACATGAAATAACCAACTCTCAAAATTATCAGGTTAGAAGATAGATTCTTGTAAATGTGATAAATACACAACAATAACAACAAATCCAAATCGAATTAAAGAATGTTCATCGAACCCTATCAGAATTAATATAACCCAATCAGAAGAATGCTATCAAACCAATCAGAAGTAATCTAACTGCAGCAAATGAAAATGAGGAAGGGGGAAGGGGGAAGGGGGAAGGGGTGTTACTTTGTATTCGAAGCACGACTGAGAACCCGCAAGGTGATCCGAAATGAAATTCTAAAAAGAAAAAGGTAAAAAAATCACAGGTAATTGAGAGAAGAAACCCTGCTGCCGATTACGTCACTGAAGACGCTACAGATTGCTTCAATTATAAAACCCAAAAATGACGGAGCTCGGCCGGCCCACCAATAAATAAAAAATATAATTGACGAAAACCCCTTTTTTTCATAATACCACATCAGCCCCATACATTTCCTTTTGCACTCAAATCTAATTAAATTCATCTAAATTATTTTTATAAAAATAAAATGACGTAGAATGACATTGAGACTTAAAATAGGCACCAATACTCAAATTTCAAATGTTATATAAAGGACATAAATTCCATGTGCAATCCTATGAGTTTTATTATAAAAATCATATCATGAGATGAACTCCCGAAAAATTCAATTTACCCAGTTTTTAAGAGTATCAAAAGCCCCAACAAATGAACTAAAGTTGGTTAAGATATTTAATATATAACAAATCTGAACTTTTATAAATGAAATTTCATTTTTAAATGTGTAAATTTATTATTAAGAAATAAAGTTATAAAAAACACTTGCACTATATATCTATTTTTAATGGTTATATTTTTCTGAAATAAAAAAACATTAATCATCATTACATTTGAAAATATAGTCGATGTATAGTTACTAATGAAAAATTGTATTGAAAAAAATATAAATTAAACAACAACTTGTTATGTGTTAGGTACACAAATTATCATACCACATATAAAAATATAAATATAAAAAATTAAACCACAAAATGAAAAAAGATAACATTAAACTCACAAAATATATTAATAAAAATAACATAAAAAACATAGATAATAAAATAAAAAATACACACAACATAAATTTCAATCACACATAACATTATATTTTTAATAGTTTTCCTGTGTTCCATATTTTATTATTATTTTTAATACTTTTTTGTTTTCAACTCATTGGTAATTTATTTTGTTTTGTTTTATTTTTTGTTATAGTTCTTAGTGTTTAAATGGAAAATTCATTTTTTTATTCCTAAGAAAACCACATTTTATTCCTTTTTAATTGGATTGTAATAAAAAAATCAGTTATTAACTTATTTTGTAAATATTCATATTTTATAAAATTGATATTTACACAAATAAAATCATGTTTTTCCTAGGGATTACAATGGTTTCTTATGTGACACTCCATA
This sequence comes from Viscum album, assembly GCA_963277665.1. Classification (NCBI taxonomy): domain Eukaryota; kingdom Viridiplantae; phylum Streptophyta; class Magnoliopsida; order Santalales; family Viscaceae; genus Viscum; species Viscum album. Next base: position 1,442,608,395 of record OY728129.1, read on the forward strand.
TCTAGATTAAATAAAATCATGTTAGTGGTTAAATGAGTATTTATAAGGTTAGGATACAAAATTTAAAACGTGACTAACAAATAGGTAGAGTAAGAGTAATATAATTAGAAAACAATAAACCAAAACACAATTATGTAAATTATTATAAATGGTCCAGAAATAGGAACTAAAAACCTATAAAGAAAACATGAAAATACACATATCTAGTGAGACAAATATATTCGAACCTCAGACATCCCTGTAACTTCACAAGACCCGTTGCCACTACGCTATGCCCAGGGAGTTTATTAATATCAATCATGTTTTAATAATCTATTAAGTATATACCATGGTTAGGTTAATGTACCATCTTAGTACACTCTAAAAAATTATGAAAATTATTAATTTACCTAGTATAATATATTATACATGTTCATTAATTTTCCTCCCAAAAACTTAAGTAATACTGATTTAAAATTATAAAATATAAAAATTATGAACGGATTCCGTAATATACTGATATGATATGATTTCCATTTTAATGGTACTAGGAGGGAGGTTTTTTTATATAAGTTTTTTTTAAAAATATTTTTTAAAAACAAACTAGATTAAAAGTTTTTTTAAAAATATGCCACAAAGGCAGCATCCATGATGTCGCCTTTGGGTCTTGTGTGAAAGGCGACAGTGGCGATGCCTCCTTTCCCCTATAACCAAATTAAAAATCATTTAGTTTTATTTTGTTTTTTGTTTATATATATATATATAAACAAAAATAAAAATAAAAATAAAATTTTCATTAGAATTTATCCGCTATTTAAAATCCAGCAGTACTAAAATTACAGTAGTGAGGATTTTGATGGAAGCTCTCACACAGGGATCCCTTTTATAAGATATCTTACCCTAGAAATCATTCTGCATTTTCGATGTGGGATTCTCGTTCCCCCTTTCCTACGCAGAAAATTCTTCATTTCCGATATGGGATTTTGTTTCAAGTATGTTATTTTGAAAGACTATAAAATATAAACTATAAGATTAATATAAATGAAACATAAAACATGGATTAAAGATATAAAACATAGTTGAAAACAAAAATAATTTCGTAAAAAATGATGATAAAAAAATGATTTATAAGCTTTCAAAACCACCTACTAGAAACTTAAAAATGGTTCAAGTACGTAAATTTGAAAACCTATAAAATATAAACTACAAGACCAATATAAATGAAACTTAATACATGGATTTAACATATAACAAATATTTGAAAATAAAAATAATTTCCTAAAAAATGTTGAGGGAAAATAATTTATAAGTTTTCAAAGATGCCTACATGAAACTTAAAAATGTTTCATGCATGCGACTTTGAATGCCTATAAAATATAAACTATTATAACGCTATAAATGAAAGTTAAAACATGGATTAAAAATATAAAAAATAGTTAAAAATAAAAATAATTTTTTAAAAAATATTCATGAAAATTAATTTATAGGATTTCAAAACCACCTAATCGAATCATAAAAATGTTTTAATTATGTGCCTTTAAAAGCCTATAAAATACCAACTATAAGACTGATATACCGCAAAAATTAGACCATGAATAATCTCTATGGACACCAAAAATTATTATAAAAAAGTAAATAGTACACAAGGGAAATTAAGGGTAGCTGAGGGATTATCCCCACCAACACAAAAGACATAAACCAAGGTTACACTTTTCATCCACGAAATCCACCTCTATCACTTGGATGTCTTCCCCTTTGCCAGTGTTTAGGGGTCTTTCAAGCACCACCAGCCTGAGCATGGTCCTCGGAGGATTACCCCATATGCATGTCTTCATAAGGAACCACTCCTTCCATAGCCTCGGTAACCACCACACCTACTCAGTCAATGCCCTCTTTGACATTGCTTCTGAGTCTGCCATGCCCCGCATCATCATCAGTGACAACATTCTTCTCGCCACCCATGCCTTGAGCTGCCATAGCCAGAACCTCCTCACCATGTAGCTGTCTATACTATGGATCTAACAAAGGAGAGGATGCATCATAACAAGTATTTTTCAGTCAAGAGGTATTCCTTTATCGGCTCTCCATATACAACAAGTCAAAATCTGGAGAGTTAATTGATTTAAGCATTATAAAGAAGTTGGATTTCACAACATTAGTGGTAAGAGACACCACTACATTGGAGGCAGGAACATACAAATCCATTGGATGAGCAAGTGACAGTAAAGATTCATCATTTATAGGGGAAGAAGGTCCCCGATCTGTAGTAGGAGGCAGACACAAAGTGCTCAAAGAAGTTCCCTCCAATGGGGCTGTCACATGGGCAGCAGCTTGCCCAACATTATTCTCCCTGGGTGAAACCATATCAGTATATGAAGGCTCTACTATGCACTCAATAGGAGGAGAGTCATAAGGACCACCTACTATGTTCATAGCAGCAGAGGAAGAAACTTGCACGTAGGGCTGTTCAACTGAGTGATCAAATTGATCCCTTCCATGAGAACCACGCCCACTAAGACAAGAATCCATGGAACTGCCATTTAGTTTCCCCTTATAATGAAATTGTTCTTACAAGATAATAACATCATCCATGTAAATATCATCTTTAGAAATATCACCCCAATTGGAGGCTTCCCCACGTTTAAGAGTCCGAAGAGGAGGCGCACCATTACCCAGAGGATCAGGCAGCATACCTCCACACATCTGATCATCAATAGATATTATTTTTTTCTTACCAGCCACAACATCATAAAATGACAGAAGCCCCCCATTCCCATTACCTTGCACATGATCTTCCCTAATGAATGAATTTGAAACCTTCACCCCATTAGGGATAGATGAATTACCCTTTCCACCATCTGGAAGGCCGCTCCTCATAGACATTGGTGGAGCAGAAACAGATGAAAATTTAAGTTTACAACTTTCAGCAAGATGCCCAAAACGTTTATAGTTGGAGCAACGTAAACCCCTATTACAGTTATCTTGAACATGTCCAATAGTAGAGCAGTTTAAACAGAAATTGGGAACATGCTCGAATTCAATCTCAAGTTCAAATTTAAAATCACCAGTAATCAAAAGCATTGTCTCAACAAGCGGTAATGACATATCAAACTCAACTAAAATGGGAGAAAAATGGCCATAATGAACTATCCTAGTTTCTTTATCAAGCTTAATCGGAGTGCCTATTTCCAGTGAAACATCCCAGAGGACACTTGGATTCCAAAATACCCAATTCAATCCTTTGATGTGAAACCATGATTATGCTACAGTATTCTTAGCTCGAAACGGATCAAACCAGGGATCCCAGTTCTGAAACCTGAGAATCCCTAGCTTAAGATTGATAAAACCTCGACTCCATGCTCTAATTTTCATATCATTCGAATAGAAAGTAAGATGATAAAAGTTCATACCGATCAATACCAACTGCCATTCACTGAAGCCCCAAATTTCTTGAAGGCGCTTCCAAATATCTTCAAGCTTCCAAGAGACATTCTTCTGCGAGCTTAAAAGAGCAATCATAGAATTCTTACAGGAATCAATACGCTCTTGTAAAAATCATGTATTCGCTTTGACTATAGCTCTTACACCATTTCGTGAGATCCGGTTATTATAGGTAGAATCACTACTTCGATAACAAGTGAAAAAATGATCAGAGCCTTTAACTTGCAACGCATTCGGTCGATGAAGCTCAAACAGAGTTGATTTTCAACCCACGCCCGCATCAACCTTCTTCGATGGCCCAATGAACACATCTACAGGATTGAAGTAATCATCCGAAGAAAGCATCACAAAATGAAACCCAAAGCGCCGATGACATAGAGAGAGAAGCTCTCACCCCCTTTCACCATTTCATCTTCATAAGACCGATATAATTTAATGTTCAAACATGGATTAAACATACAATAAATTATTTAATTAGTTAATTAATAATTATTAATTACTAACTTATAATTAATAATTATAATTAATAATTAATAATTAATAGTTATAATGAATACTAATAATGAATAATTATAATGAATAATTATAATGAATAATTATAATGAATAATTATATTACTAATTAACTAATTAACTATTATATAATTAATAATTCTATTACCAATTAACTAATTGATTATTATATAATAATTTTTAATAAATACTAATTAATAATTATAATTTAATATTATATTTCTAATTAACTAATTAGTTATTATATAATTAATGATTAATAATTACTAATTAACTAAATAAAATTTCTATAATTAATACTTATATGACTAATTAACTAATTAATTATTATATAATTAATAATTATATTACTAATTAACTAAATAATTATTATATAATTAATAATTATATTACTAATTAACTAATTTATTATTAAATAATTAATAATTATATTACTAATTAACTAATTTATTATTAAATAATTAATAATTATATTACTAATTAACTAATTATATTATTAATTAACTAAATATATTACTAATTAAATAATTGTTATTATATAATTAACCATTAATAATTACTTATTAACTAACTAAATATCATAAAATTAATAGTTTTATAATTAATAATTATATTAGAAATTAATAATTAATAATTAATAATTATAATGAATAATTATAATGAGTAATTATAATGAATAATTGAAATGAATAATTATAATGAATAATTATAAAGAATAATTATATTACTAATTAACTAATTAATTATTATATAATAATTTTTAATAATTACTAATTAATAATTATAATGAATAATTATATTACTAATTAACTAATTAACTATTATATAATTAATAATTGCATTACCAATTAACTAATTAATTATTATATAATAATTTTTAATAAATACTAATTAATTATTATAATTTATAATTATATTACTAATTAACTAATTATAAAATGGGCATTGACTCTATCTTTATCAAAAAATTAACTAATTAACTATTATATAATTAATAATTATATTACTAATTAACTAATTATTTATTATATAATTAATGATTAATAATTACTAATTAACTAATTAAAAATTATATATTTAATGATTATATCACTAATTAACTAATTAATTATTATATAATTAATAATTATATTACTAAGTAACTATTTAATTATTAAATAATTAATAATTATATTACTAATTAACTGATTATGTTACTAATTAACTAATTAATTATAATATAATTAACTATTAATAATTACTAACTAACTAACTAATTATTATACAATTAATAGTTATATAATTAATAATTATATTATTAATTAACTAATTAATAAATAATTATTGATAATTAATAGTTATAATGAATAATTATAATGAATAATTATAATGAATAATTATAATGAATAATTATAAAGAATAATTATATTACTAATTAACTAATTAATTATTATATAATAATTTTTAATAATTACTAAGTAATAATTATAATGAATAATTATTGTAACATCCCGGTTCTGGAAGCCACCCAGAGGCGCCCCATACCCAGTAGGTAACATGGCCTTAAGCGCATTTCTATGAACGCCAGAGGCTGCCGACTAGCAGCGAGGGCCTTGGGTGTGATAGTGGGGAAACTATGCCCTCATTGGCAGAGTACACAGTAGAAGTACACAAATACATACAATAGCGGAAGCAGTAAATATCCAACAACAGTAAACATCGGAAGACTGATAATTAAACAACTAGAGAAAAATATTTAAATGATGCATGATACAAATGCATTTAGGAAAGTAGCCGAACAAGTCACAATGCTAAATACAGTACTAAACATAAGTACAAAAGGAAAACACATAAACAACTCCTCAGCATCGCAAGCCTCATCTTAGTCTCATGCTCTTCAGCTCCAGTGTAATAAATAACCTAAAGTAGAAGGGCGCTTTCCCTTATCAATACCTACAACAATATAATCCGTTTGGGCCCAAAAGCATGACACAAAGAGGGTGTGAGAAAAAAATCCCAGTAGGCAACCAGCTGAAGATCTGTGCCTAATAGTCAATGAATATATGGCAGGTAAAAGTACAGTAAATAGTAAACAGGAAAGTACTCATCAGCAATCAATCCACAGTTTCTAGCATATAATTTACAAACAAGTAAGCAGTCACTCAAGCAAGTAGAACAAACAGGTAACCTCTGGGTAGTTCTCACAGCCTAACCCCTATGGTTCAACCTACAACAACTAGAAACCCTCTGGGAGGCACACACAGTCTCACCCCTCTGGTTCAGCTAAATAATAGACTCTCTGGGGAAGCACTCACCATCAATTCCCCCTATAGGCTTGTATCATTCTAAAGACACTCTGGGGAAGCACTCAACGTCTCATTCCCCCTCTGGCCCACGTCGAGGAACTAAAGACACTATGAGGAGGCACTCAACATCAATTCTCCCTATGGTCTCGCATCGTATTATAAAGACACTATGGAGAAGACCTTATGTCCATTCTTCCTATGGTCTACTACACTAGGTTCTCAGAGCCTTGTGTAAAGTCAGCAAGTATCGCATCACGTAACGGCCAAATTAACCTAAAGAACTACTTGGCTAGAATTCTACAGCATCTCAGCATAGAGGAACAATAGTCACACCATCCTATAAACTAGGCATGGAAATGGAAAAATCCTAACAAGAAAAACTAGACTGAACAGTCATAAACAGGAAAAACATGCATGGGAAAAACATCCAAAGCACAGTAAAATTACCCTATTCACAAACAATATCCTTTACTCAGGAATATAAGCAAAGAAGGAAAACAACAAGTAAAAAACTGGAAACACGCAATACCCCGTTCAAGGTTATTGTTGGAATTTGCACAAAATACTCAGAGACTTTCTACAGAAAGGCACAAACCACCTACCTTGATGTTAGGAGATCGATATACTTGAACTAAGGGGCTTTAATCCCCTTAAAACATCGAAGATCTACAAAAAATTATAAAACATTCAACCCACGAGAACCTGGAAAAGATAAGGAATTAGGAAATGAGGTTCCAACATAAGAGAGAACTCACAGATGCGGTTCCAACGCAATCGACAGAGTTCGATTCAGAGGAAGGATGATTTCTTAGGGGTTCGTCGAATATCTGTAGCCGTTCGGGAGCTCTTGTCCGAATGAGACCTAAAAGGAGGTATTTCTGGTGATTAGACGTGACCCCGATGCGTTTAATGAAAAAAATAAAATACACGGTGTGTACTTTTGGAGTACATGACATGTACTTACTGTTTCTGTACTCCGCTTTAGGTGGCATCCATGTCACCCCACACGACCGTGTGTGTGGCCCTTAAACGGCCAGCACACGGCCTTGCATGGCAATGAAGTACACAGCATGTACTCATAAAGTACACGGCGTGTACTTTGAAAATTTCCAGAAACTCTTCTTTTTTCAAAAACTACAGAAAAAAGAAAAACATACCTGAAAGAAGGTCTGGGTTCTTACAAATTTCCCCCTTGAATAAATTTGTCCCCAAATTTCCCTAGCGAGGCATAGAAGAAGAAACCCCGAACAACTTCGGCCACTATGATGGTACATCGGCCCCCCTCTCCCAAGTCTCATCATGTACTCACCCATGCTGCCATATCACCCATACCAGAGGAACAGACCGGCCCTGGAGAACATTCGTACTGCGAACAATAATCTGGATAGGATGCTCCTCAAACGATGCATCCGCTTCGAGCTCAACCTCCTCAGGATGAAAGACATGAGACGGGTCTGAAAAGTAACATCAGAGCTGAGAAACATGGAAGACGTCGTGCATAGCCTGACACCTCTGAGGTAACTACAACTGATAGGAAACCGGCCCAACTCTCTCCACCACCTCAAACGGCCCGAAGTACCTCGGTAAAAGATTACCCTATCTATGAATCCTCTTATATCCCAACCTCAGTGCGACACGTAGGAAAACCTGATCCCCAACCTCGAACTCTAGATGTCATCTCTTCTGATCAGTATAAGACTTATGACAAGACTGTGTAGTAGCCATCCTCTTCCAAATCAACTCTATCTACTTTGTGGTCTTCTGAACAAGATGAGGTCCCAGTAAAGTTGTCTCTCCTGTCTCCAGCCAACATAAAGTTGATCGGCATGGCCTACCATACAAAGCCTCGTATGGTGCCATCTGAATTGTTGGTTGAAAACTATTATTGTAGGAAAAGTCAACAAGAGGTATATGCTTTTCCCAAGAACCTCCAAAATCTAGAATGCAATCTCAGAGCATATCCTCAAGCACCTAAATCGTATATTCGGATTGGCCATCTGTTTGGGGATGGTATGTTGTACTCAAAAGTACATATGTACCCAAAGCCTTATGAAGCCCCTGCCAAACCCAAGAAGTAAAACGCGCATCCTTGTCTGAAATAATAGAGTGTGGAACTCCATGTAGATGTACAATCTCTCAGATGTACAACCGTCCCAGATCATCAACACTGAAGGTCTTCTTGATCCGCAAGAAGTGAGAAACCTTTCTAAGCCTGTAGATGAAAACCCAAACATCATCATTCCCTCGAGGAAACCTTGGAAAACCGGTCATGAAGTTCATCGAAACATTGTTCCACTTCCTCTCCAGAATGGGTAACTACTATAAAAGTCCTGATGGTCACTGATGTTCTGCCTTCACCTGCTGACAAGTAGAACATCTCATGATGAAACTAGAAACATCCCTCTTCATACCTGGACACCAATATTGGCGGTGAAGATCATGATACATCTTGGTGACACCAGGATGAACTTCCCAAACTGAGGAATAAAAATACTATATTAACTCCTCGCATATGTCTACGGACACCCATACACGTCCCTAGAAACACAAGATCTCATCCTCACCTACTATCCATCCAGGAATAGGGTCCTCTCCTGACACGCTTTCCCATAGGACTAGGCCTTTAAAATCTGATAGTCGTCTCATTCGTACCCAATCAAGAAGTGTAGAGGTAACAACTAAAGAATATAGAAAATTCTTCCCCTGTCTATTATGAACCTCCAAATACATCTCAGAGAATAGAGTTATAAGCTTCCACTCACTATTGGCCTCCTGAACTGCCTTTATCTGAGTCCTCCTGCTCAATGCACTAGCCACTGTGTTTCCCCTTACCAGCGTATAGGCAAACTCAAAGTCAAAGTACTGAAGATACTAGACCCACCTATGTTGTCTCAGATTCAGATCACGCTGAGTGAAGATGTACTTGAGACCCTAGGCATGAACAACATCTTCCAACTCCAGATCATGGGTCAGGTAATTCCTCTCATGTGGCCTCAACTATCGATACTCGTACGCAATGACTCCATCTACCTGCAAAAGTACGGATCCCAGTCCGATACCTAAAGCATCACAATAAATAGTATATCCCTTTCCCATATCTGGAAAGACTAGTATCGGTACTGAAGTCAACCTCCCTTTCAGCTCCTGAAAGGTTGACTCACAAGAATCTAACCATAAGACCTTCACCCCTTTCTTGGTCAGACCTATCAGTGGTGCTTCTAGGTGTGAAAAGTCCCGTATGAAGCATCTGTAGTATCCATCCAGCCCTAGGAAAATCCGTAACTCAATGAAATTCTTCGTATTCTCCTAGGAAACTACTACCCTCACCTTATTTAGGTCTACTGATACTCCTATCTCTGAGATAACATGACCCAAAAAGTGAATCTGATCCATTCAAAAGTGGCATTTTGAGATCTTAGCATATAAATGATGCTCTCTCAGTGTACTCAGAACGATCTCAAGATGGGTAGCATGGTCGTGTCAAGTGTGAGAGTAAACCAATATTTCTTCCATGAAAACCAACAAAAAGGAATCCAAGTATGGATGGAACACTCAGTTCATCAGTGCCATGAAAACTGCAGGAGCGTTCATGAGGCCGAATGACATAACCATATACTCGTATAGACCATTCCTGCTCCAGAAAGCTGTAAGAGGTATATTACATGGTCTAGTGCGTAACTGATGATAACCGGACCTCAAATTGATCTTTGAGAACACCCAGTATCCTTGAAGCTGATCAAAGATGTCAACAATCCTAGGAAAGGGATATCAGTTCTTGACTGTCAACTGGTTAAACTTCCGATAATCCACACAATGCCTAAGGGTGTTGTTTGCCTTCTTTAAAAACAAGATAGGTAAACCCCAATGAGAAGTATTGGGTCGGATGAAACTCTTTACCTACAACTCCTCCAACTGCTTCTTGAGCTTCTTTAACTCAGGTGTAGCCATCCTATAATGAGGAATAGACACTGGTATCACTCCTAGTACAAGCTCAATAGAAAATTCTACCTCACGCTCTGGAGGAAAACCTGAAAAGTCCTCTAGAAATAAATCCTTGAAACGATCTACCACTGGAGGAAAGTCTAACTGAGAAGTCCCCTGGTCATCCAGATAAAGACTAAAAATATGGGCTATAACTGCTCCCAACCCATGATGCTCTGGACCCGCTCTACTCGCCCATACATCCCACTCGCCCTTATGAAGAAAAGATCCACCCTCTGGTGATATGAAATTCACCATGCGGTGATAACAGTCAACGAATACTTAGAAGGGAACTAGCCAGTCCATTATGAGAATGACATCATAGATCATCATTTCTAGGACATAGAGGTACCATAAGAAGTGACACCCCACAACCTAAAGAGGGCACTCTTTGCACTAACTTCCACTAACCGCTCTAGTCCCCAACAATGTGTCTAGAGTCAAAGTATCGATAGAGGAAAAGATGCAGAGCCCAAGGATCTCCACAAAAACAACAGAGGTAAAGCTATGGGAAGAGCCTGTATTGAAAAGATCAAAAGATAAAACCAAGGCTACTAAGATCGTACCTCGAACTGTAGAGGGTCCAGGATCCTGCTCCTGTGGGGTCTGCTCCACTGTAAAATCCTGACCTGTACCATGGCCCTGTGACCTTGCCTGACTGCTCTGAGCTGACCCACCCTACTGCTGCTGAGAGACTGGCGACTGACCACTATGGCCTCGACCACCACCTCAGCCCAAACATCAGAAAGAACTTCAGTTCCTAGACTAGTGAGAAAATGGTTATGCTGCTTCTGAATGAGGAGTCATGGATGAACCCCTGTCACCAGCTGCTAGTGATAAAAACTAACAAAGGTGCTGAAGGTGACCCATCTTTCCGCAAGATCGACACTCCACTGGGTCTCACTGGCATTGTGACCTCATATGCCCAACCCTTCTACACTGGTACCATACCACCTAGCTACCTAAAGATGTGTCTCGCTGCCTTGGATCACCACGTGTAGACTCCCTACGGTGCTTCCTACTGTCAACTGGTGAAGCACTAACTCTGGAAGTGGAACTGACCTGGCCCTCTGCTCCAGAATCTCTCATATTGCACTCTGCAATCAGTGCCTAGTTGACAATGGAAGTGATGGAAGTCAACCTGAAGATGTTCACATGTGAGCGGATCTACCGTCTAAGACCATACTCAAACTTCCTTTCCAAGAACAACCCATCTCCGCCCTGGAGGGGTGTAAAATGCTGAAACTCGGTGAAATGATAGGAATAATCTATGACAGAAAGAGTAACCTACTCTAGGCTCATGAACTCCTGGTCTCGGTCAGCCCTCAGGGTCTCTGGATAGAAGTAGTTGTAAAATATGCGATGAAACTCCTCCCACACCACAATCTACTGATGACCCACCTGTGAGATCACATCCCACCACCTGTTGGCAGAGTCTCGTATCATGTAGGTAGCAAGATTGACCCACCTTTATGGAGGCATCTCCAGATGCTCAAAGATCGTCATCATGGCTTCTATCCATGACTCTACAGCCTGAGGTCCTCTTTCCCCTAAGAATGTGGGAGGATGCTGCTACTGGAAAACCTGCATCAAGTCTTCCATAGTCGAGGCAGGAGGCAGAGCTCCCTGGACGGTCTGCATCATCCTAAAAAATCCTTCCCTAAACTGCGCATCGGTGCCTGTAACCGGTATCACTACTGGTGCCAAGGCTGGCACAATAGGAGGATCTGCGAGAACTCCCTGATCGGGAATATCTGGCGTCTAATCACCACCTGGAAACTGGCATGCAACCGGAGGACGTCTCAGTGCCATGACTCTACAAGGTCAAAAAACACTTTAGATTACATTTTTAGGCACTGAAAACTAGAATCATGAGAAGGGAACAGGGGAAAGAAAGCATCCAAAATTTTCGAAACATAACTACATGGCGTGTATAAAGACTACAAGACGTGTTCCCTTAAGTCATTTACATGAGTGTGTGCTTTTTTCAAAACTAGTCGTATAACACCCCAAACACACGATGTGTTATCATAACAAATGGTGTGTACCTGAATCATCTTCCCCTGTCTGAGTCATTATACACGGTTAATCCACACATCTCTCCTAAGACAAAACTACATGGTGTGTTCGAGGTAGACATGAGGTGTACTCAACCAGCTTCACCTAACCCGTGTTGTTAGTGAAACGGCCTGTGTACCCTGGTCACAGTACACATCGTGTTCCAGAAGGACACGACATGTACTAAGAAGTCCCAAAAGACCGTGTGGTTAGATACATGGCCAACTACATGGCTGACACTACACGGTGTGTTCCAGGCGGACACGGCCTGTATGAGAAAGGATGAAACTGTCCCATGTTGTTTGTGACACGGACGGGCACCTGGGTCAGACTACATGTCATGTTCAAGGTGGACACAGTGTGTATAAGAAGAGACATCACCGACTGTGTTGTTAACTACATGGCCGGACTCCTTGGATTACACTACAAGACATGCTCAACCGGTACACGACGTGTTCCTGCAAGGTTTTCCCTATCCCGTATCTCTGCCCACACAGCCTGTGACATGGTTAGGGAATACACGACGTGTATAAAAGGTACACAACGTGTACTTAAGAAAAACTATTTCTTCATGAACAGAAGAATACATAGTGTGTAGTCAAAACTACACGGTGTGTATTCTGGGTTTTTCCAGACAGTAAGCCTTAAAAACTACTCCTGAGCCCAGAAAACACTGAAAAGAACACTGAAAGTTCCAAATTCCAATTTGTGAGGGCCCACACTCCCCGTGAATCAATGTTCGGCATTGTTAGAAAGTTACAAACAAGGAAAATAAGCAATGATGCACCAAATTCCAGTCCATGAGGGCCCATAACTCCTAAATAACCAAAGTATGGCATCCATCTAAGAAAATCACTATACAAACAAATTCCCTATTAAACAACATGGATTCTAAAAAATCATATATCACAACATCATGAATATTCTACAAAATGTCTATCACAACAATATGAAATCGTTAATTCATCCTATATTTCATGACAAGAATGCATGGCATGTGATTTCTAACAAGTGCCTATATGATGCATGAGATGGCATACCCTCATCTCATCAGGTTGCGATAGAAATAGAACCTCAATAACAACAACAGTAACAGCACAAAACATGTAAATCACTCAATGTGAAATCAAATCAACTATAAAATTGCAAACCAGTAAAATTAAAATAAACGAGGTAGTATGGCTTTTCCCTGTACACGGGTTAGCTACTCCTGGGAATAGCTTATTACCAAGTACATATTCCATCATATCCCTGGCTATGGGCTCCAAATAGTAATTCAAGAGAAAAGAAACCCTCTGATACAAATTTGTAACATCTTGGTTCCAAAAGACACCCAGAGGCGCCCCGTACCCGGTAGGTCACATGGCCTCAAGCGTATTTCCCCGAACACCTGAGGTTGCCGACTAGCAGCGAGGGCCTCAGGTGTGATATTGGGGAAAATATTCCCTTATTGGAAGAGTACACAGTGGAAGTACACAAATACGTACAATAGTGGAATCAGTAAATATCCAACAACATTAAACAGCGGAAGACTGATAATTAAAAAACTAGATCAAAATATATAAATGATGCATGATACAAATGTGTCGAGGAAAGAAGCCAAACAAGTCACAATTCTAAATATATTACTAAACCCAAGTGCAAAAGGAAAATAGATAAACAAATCCTCAGCATCACACAACTCATTTGTCCCATGCTCTCCAGCCCTAGTGAAATCAGGAAGCTGAAGTAGAAGGGCGCTTTCCCTTATCTATACCTGCAACAATATAATCTGTTTGAGCCCAAAAGAATGACCCAAACAGGGTGTGAGACAAAAATCCCAATAGGAAACCACCCAAAGATCTGTGCCTAATAGTCAGTGAATATATGGCAGATAAAAGTACAGAAAACAGTAAACAAGAAAGTACTCAGCAGCAATAAATCCATAGTTTCTGGCATATAATTTAAAAACAAGTAAGCAGTCACTCAATAAAGTAGAACAAATAGGTAACCTATGGGTAGATATCACAGCCTAACCCTTATGGTTCAACCTACAAGTACTATCAACACTCTGGGACGTACATACAGTCTCACCCATCTAGTTCAGCTAAAGAATAGACTTTTTGGGGAAGCACTCACCATCAATTACCCCTATAGTATCATATCATACTAAAGGTTCTCTCAGGAAGCACTCAACATCTCATTCCCCCTATGGCCCACGTCGAGGAAATACAAACACTCTGAGGAAGCACTCAATGTAAATTCCCCCTATGATCTCACAACATATTATAAAGACACTCAGGAGAAGCCCTTGCATCCATTCTCCCTATGGTCTACTACACTAGGTTCTCACAGCCCTGTGTAAAGTCTGCAAGTATCACATCGCGTAACGGAAAATGTAACCTAAAGAACTAATTGGCTAGCATTCTACAGCATCTCATCATGGAAGAAAAACAGTCACACCATTCTAAAAATAAGGCATGGAACTGGAAAAGTCCAAACCGGAAAAACTAGACCAAACTTTCATAAACAGGGAACATATGCATGGGAAAAACCTCCAAAGCATAGTAAAATTACCCTATTAACAAAAAAATATCCTCTACTCAGGAGTATAAGCAAAGAAGGCAAACAACAAGGTTAAAACAGGAAACACGCAATACCCCATTCAGGGGTATTGGTGGAATTTACACAAAATACTCAAATACATTCTACAGAAAGGCACAAAAAACCTACCTTGATGTTAGGAGATCAATATAATTGAACCACAGGGATTTAATCACCTTATAATGTCGAAGATCTACAAAAACATCTAAAATTTTCGACCCATGAAAACCTATAAAAGAGGAGTAATTATGAAATGAGGTTCCAGCAGAAGAGAGAACTCATCGATGCGATTCCAACGCAATCGACAGAGTTCGATTCAAAGGACGGACGACCACTCAGTGGTTCGTCGAAGATCCATAGCCATTCGGGAGCTCTCGGCTGAACGAGACCTAAAAGGAGGTGTTTCTAGATATTAGACATGACCCCGGTGCGTTTAATGAAAAAAACAAAATATACGGCGTGTACTTTTGGAGTACACGACAAGTACTTACTATTTTCGTACTCTGCTTTAGGCGGCCTCCATGTCACCCAACACGACCGTGTGTGTGGCCCTTACACGGCCAGCACATGGCCTCGTGTGCCAATGAAGTACACGATGTGTACTCATAAAGTACATGGCGTGTACTTCAAAAATTTCTAGAAACTCCTCTTTTCTCAAAAACTCCTGAAAAATTAAAACATACATGAAAAGAAGGTCTGGGTTCTTACAATTATATTACTAATTAGCTACTTAACTATTATATAATTAATAATTATATTACCAATTAACTAATTAATTATTATATAATAATTTTTAATAAATACTAATTAATAATTATAATGAATAGTTATAATTTATAATTATATTACTAATTAACTAATTATAAAAATGGCCCCACCTCTATCGTTCTCAAAAAAATAACTAATTAACTATTATATATTTAGTAATTACATTACTAATTAACTAATTAGTTATTATATAATTAATGATTAATAATTAATAATTAACTAATTACAAATCATATAATTAATAATTATATTACTAATTAACTAATTAATTATTATATAATTAATAATTATATCACTAAGCAACTAATTAATTGTTAAACAATTAATAATCATATTAATAATTAACTAATTATATTAGTAACTAACTAATTATATTACTAATTAACTAATTAATTATTATATAATTAATTATTAATAATTACTAATTAAATAACTAATTATTATATAATTAATATTTATATAACTAATAATCATACTAAAAGAGGCTCAGCCATGGGTTTAGAGACCCAAGACCCCAAAATTTATTTAAAAAAGAGTAAATGTACAAGATACTGGAGGAAATTCAGACATGCAAAATACCACACATAGATAAAAAACTAAAAAACACATCCAATTATCACCTTTTTCTAGGCCGACCTCGACCTCTATATCCTCCCTGATGAACGGGATGGTACCCTCTTCCCCTTTGCATTACGGATTCATTATCCGATGATAAAACCTCAATAGTATGCAATTCAATTTCTTCATGAGAAGCTTCCCCATGCAACATTGAATTCCCTGCTTCAATAGAGGTGATGCCATCCTGGTGAGCAATACCAGTAGGAGACTCCTCATACAGGTCTTGAGGATCCTCCTGTACAGCCTTGGAGTCCTGCACATCAATGAAAGAATGTGTAGCATTGTGATAGGGATGTTCCATCTCCTTTGGGATCTCTAAACCATCAATAGTAGTAGGTTTCAAGGAGGAGCTTCGGTTACTACATCCAGTATTCTTGAGTCCTTCAAGATTAAGCAAATCAAATTCAGGAGTATTAACAGACTCTAACATGGAAAAGAAATTAACAAACGGTTTTATAGGTCCTTGCAAAGCCTCATTACTAGATGCAACCATGGGAGCGACAACCATATTAGTCCCCCTCTGATCCATAGCCATTGGAGGAGATCATACAAGATCATGTCCATGACTAGGTGTAGTAAATTCTTCCAAATTAGAAGGGGGGGATCCTTCCAGAACATAAACTTGATTATGTGCAGAAGATCGCAACAGGCCCTCCTCCCCTAGAACACCTTACAAACCACCAGCCTTCTCAACGGAAGCATTTTTATCCATCAGTACACCCTCTTGAATCCCCTGTTGTACATCAACATCTCCTACAGGAGGAGAAATATTGTCCATCAACAAATCCTCTTCCATCCGAGCATCCACATTGGCCACCTAAACCTCATCATGAGTAATTGTACATGCCCTCAGATTCCTAGGAATCACCAACTGGAAACCATCATCATCAAATATCTTCATCTTACCCTTCCTACAAGTAGACGCCAGTGTAACATGGTCTAACTCTTGATTTACCTCATTTGGGACAATAGCCTCATGCTCTGATTGATTCTCTTCCTCCTCCTCATCCACATCAGACCAGGACCTGTTATCAATACCCCCAGTGATTCCAAAGGTAACCTGCTCCAATGGAGTATCATTAACTGGCACAGCAGTAGCAGTAGCTTGCTAAAATTCAGCAGTCTTAAACAAACCATGTTGGGAAGCCTTAACAAATTAGGAAGTACCAGCATTTTGAGGATCCTTCCTCCTGAATACTTTCTTGTTACCATTCTGGTCAACAAGTTTCTTTTTTCACTGATCGGAGGTATGACCCAAAGATTTATAAAGTGAGAATTTTATATTCCTACGATATTGTACAAGAGCATGACCAATACATAAACAAGACTTACAAAAAGTAGGCAACCACTCATATTGTATAGAAAGTTATAACTTAATCTCACCCGCAACAAGGAAAACTCTATCAATAAGAACTTGAGCTAAATTAATCTCTACCAAAACATGAGGAAAATGACCATACCTAGGATGTTGTGTTTCCTTATCAACCTTAATTGGACAACCAATAGAAGAGGCGACCTCCCATAAAACCGATGGATGCCAGAAAAACCAATTTAAACCCTTAATTTGAATCCAAGTTTGAGTGGAGGAGTTCTTAATTGCAAGAGGACTTGCTAAAGGATCCCACTGTTGAACCATGATGTAACCAGGTTTCTGTGAAACCGGTCCATAACTTCAAGAAACATTTTTCAATTACTTCGATAGAAAAACAATATGGAACTTACCTCTCCCAATTGATATCAAACGCCATTCAGTGAAGCCCTAGCTCTGAGATAAACGAGTTCACACTTCATCAACCCTCAAAGGGGCATCACTCCGAGTCCTCGATAACCTAGCAAGGAGGGAGAATCGACATTCTTCAAGAAGAGATTCCAAAATTTTTGGACTCGCTTCAACAAATGAAATAGATCCATTCTTGGTAATATGTTTATTTAAAGAGGCAAATTCATACTGAGATTTAGAGAAAAACCTATTCCGGGAAGCCGAACCCTCAGAATTCCTCTTAGGTTTCATCACATGTTCCTTCACCGCATCCACAGGATTCGAAGAAATACCACCACCCATAGCCACCACCTTCGAGAGGGTAATGAAGACATCTTTAGGATCAAAGTAGAAATCCAGTAGATTTTCCATTGATCATCAGCTCGAAGAATGTCTGAGAGTCATCACGTGAGATGTCTCCCGCATTTCCTCCCGTATCACTAATAAATATATTAGTAATTAATAATTAATAATTAATAATTATAATGAATCTTTATAATGAAAAATTATAAAGAATAATTATATTCTTAATTAACTAATTAATTATTATATAATAATTTTTAATAATTTCTAATTAATAATTATACTGAATAGTTATATTACTAATTAACTAATTACCTATTATATAATTAATAATTGTATTACCAATTAACTAATTAGTTATTATATAATAATTTTTAATAAATACTAATTCATAATTATAACCAATAATTATAATTTATAATTACATTACTAATTAATGAATTATAAAAAGGGTCTCAGCTTTATCTTTCTCAAAAAATTAACTAATTAACTATTATACAATTAATAATTATTCTACTAATTAAATAATTAGTTACTATATAATTAATGATTAATAATTACTAATTACCTAATAACAAATTATATAATTAATAATTCTATTAAAAATTAAATAATTAATTATTATATAATTAATAATTAAATTACTAAGTAACTAATTAATTGTTAAATAGTTAATAATTATATTACTAGTTAACTAATTATATTACTATTTAAATAAATAATTATTATATAATTAATTATCAATAATTAATAATTAAGTAACTAATTATTATACAAATAATAGTTATATAATTAATAATTATATTAGTAATTAATAATTAATAATTAATAATTATAATTAGTAATTAAAATGAATAATTATAATTAGTAATTATAATGAATAAATATAATGTGTAATTATAAGGAATAATTATAATTAATAATTATAATGAATAATGATAATTTATAATTATATTACTAATTAACTAATTAATTATTATATAATTAATAATTATATTACCAATTAACTAATTAATTATCATAAAATAATTTTTAATAATTAATAATTATTAAGTATAATGAATAAATATAATTTATAATTATATTAATAATTAACTAATTAACTATTATACATTGAATAATTATTTTACTAATTAATTGGTTAATTATTATATAATTAATTGTTAATAATTACTAATTAACTAATTAATTATTATATAATTAATTTTTAATAATATTAATTTAATAATTTAATAATTTATTATATTTTTAATCCATTTTTAAACTTTAAATTATATCGGTATTATAGTTTTTATTTTATAGTAATTCAAAGCCACATGAACCATTTTTAAGTTTCAAGTAGGAGGTTTGGAAAGCTTATAAATTATTTTTCATGAACATTTATTACGAAATTATTTTTATTTTCAACTATTTTTTATATGTTTAATCCATGTTTTAAATTTCATTTATATCGGTCTTATAGTTTATATTTTATGGGCTTTCAAAGTCACGTGCTTGAAACATTTTTAAGGTTCATTTTGTTGTCTTTGAAAACTTATAAATTATTTTTCATCAATATTTTTTATGAAATTATTTTTTATTTTCAGAAATTTTTTATATGTTTAATTCATGTATTAAGTTTCATTTATATTTGTCTTTTAGTTTATATTTTATAGGCTTCTAAAGTCACATACTTGAAACTTTCTAAGTTTGAAGTATGTGGTTTTGAAAGCTTATAAATTAATTTTTATCATCACTTTTTATGAAATTATTTTTTTATTCAACTATTTTTTCTATGTTTAATCCATAATTTAAGTTTCATTTATATTGGTCTTATAGTTTATATTTTATAGTCTTTCAAAGTCACGTACTTGAAATAGAATCACACATCAGAAATATAGAATGTTCTGCGCATGAAATGGAGAACCAGAATCCCACATCGGAAATGAAGAATGATTTCCAGGGTCAACTCTCTTAAAAAAGGGAGCCCTAGGTGAGAGATTCTGTCAGAATCTAGACTGCTGTAATGGCAGTACTGCTGGATTTTAAATAGCGGAAAAATCCTGCTGAAAATTTTATTTTTATTTTGTTTCAATTTGTTTTGTTTTGTTTTGATATATATATATATATATAAACACAAAAAACAAAACAAAATAAAATAGAACAAAACAGAACAAAACAAAAATAAAAATAAAAAATTTTAAAACAAAAAAATAGTATTTTTTTAGTAGAAATGTTGCCACGACATTGTCGCCTTTCCACTTAACCCGAAAGGGGGCATCACCGATGCCTCCTTTACGCACCAACACCTAGACATCATCGGCGATGCCGCCTTTGTAGTATATTTTTTAAAAAAAATTAACCAAAACAGTTTTACAGATTTTTTTTAAAAACACATTT
The DNA here is from genome assembly GCA_963277665.1 of Viscum album. Taxonomy (NCBI): domain Eukaryota; kingdom Viridiplantae; phylum Streptophyta; class Magnoliopsida; order Santalales; family Viscaceae; genus Viscum; species Viscum album. The sequence goes on from OY728129.1 coordinate 1,442,629,061, forward strand.
AAAACAAATACCACCATTGGCCAGAATGGCTAGGTAGACTGCTTCTCCTTTGAAAGAATTTGGGATTGTCTCAAGGTAGTCCTCCACTGGATGGAGGCCTCAAACCATGTAGATTAATGAGACGTGATTTGTATAATCCCTCTTGACAAAATCTTCCCTTCGTAATTTCTCCCACCACTCAGATAACTGCAACAATAAATAAATTGTTGTCAAAGGACACAGATCCAGGTTTATCGTAGATTTATAATCCAGGAGATCATTCAATCAATTCATGAACAAACTTATTTTTACAAAGTGCAATAATATTTTACAAAGTGAACCAAAAACATCACCTACAATTCCTTTCTAATTACCCTCCTCTGGTAAAGATTGTTCATGAAACCCATAAGTTCTTCTCTGGTCAAATAATTATGTGCAAATTTATCAATAACTCTATGGATAGAGTTATTTAAAGACCTAGAAATTTCAAGGAATTTTTTTTCTTAATTTCTTTGGAATTTTACGAGCCTGTAGATTCTGATGGCACTCGATTCCGAGGCCCGTTGACCTCGGAATCATTTTCTAAAGTTTAGCTCGGGTACGTTCAGTGAACGAACAAGCAGGTTTTTCTATCTTTTGAACCAGTGCTCGGAATTGAAATCTAAGGGCACCGATGAACTTACAGCGCCGGTAATTGCTTAAGGGGACCTTTACTGTAGTCATGTTTGCATGGGAGGATAAGATTTTTTATAGGGTTTTAATTAAAGAAGTAAATAAAATTGTTTGTATAATTTTATTCCATATCTAAGGAGGTTAATTCCTCCCATGGGAAGTTGTTGGTGGGGACCACACCCACCCAACTTCCCATGTGTGGATAATTGAAATATGGGTCCCACACGATCCCCAATCTTTCACCTTCCCCTAAACTCCTTAACCCTCTTAAAACCCCCCATTAAACTCCCATGTTAATGTTGATAACTCTCCCAAATTTGTGTAACTCTTCACCTTTCCCTTCCTCCATTAATTCTTGCCAACATTCCTTAATTAATGAGATGAGTCACTTCATTTAATTAATTAAGTGGTTTTATTTTTAATTTTAAAATCATTGTGGTGTGAATAAAAATAATATCATGAGATATTATTTTGAGTTGGAGCTTTTGGTGTGTGGAGAAACTTTGGTGAAGTTCTTGAGTTTTTTAGAGAACTCTTGTGTGAGGAAGAAGAGAACTCCTCTCTCGACGAAGAACGTTGCCTCTTCAAGGAAGAACACTGGTTCCACAAAGATTGATGATGCACTTCCTTTTCTTTTCCCCGCAACAAGAGGGGAGATGCCACATCTTCGGGTACACTCCGACGAGGACGAAATTGACACCGTCATCCATGATGCTCGGCTACCGCGAATCTTTCTCGAGGTAGGGGAATCAAGTTCAATTTTAATGGATTAAAATTATGATTCGTTTGTCGTTGAACATCTTGCTTGTCCAACCTTTTTCTATTGCTTAACGCGGAGGGCGCAAGCCGAAAAAACACGGCCCGCCGACCCTCCGTTTGATCTTGTTTTTTTGATGGAATTAGTGATCGGAGGAGAAACACGGAAGAGGCTGGTGGCGCAAGGGCCTCTGTCGCAGACGCTAAGAAAAGTCGCGGCCAAACAAGCCACGGAGGAGGAAGCATGGTGTCATCGCGCCATGTCGGGGATGCGGAACCAGGGCTAGTGTAGGCCGCGGTATATGAAGGCGGCGCCGTTGCGCCGGCTGTGCAGCGGGAACCGCGGCCCGCTTTGCGGGTCGCTTCCGCGGAAAGACCAGTCGGCCCATCGGTCGGCCGGGTGAAGGGGAGCCGCAGCACTAGGAGGGCATCGCGCTGGGAAACCGGCCGGCCCGTCGGCTAGCCGGGCAGAGCAAATCTGCGGCGCCAGGAGGTCACCACGCCTGAAGAGCCATGGCCCACCGTGCAGGCCGCTTGCAGAAGAAGGCCGACTGACCTAGCCGGCCCGTTTGGGAGGGAGGTTCCAAAAGGCACCGCCAGTTCGGATAGCCAGGGGGGTCGCGCCCCCCTCGGACCGCTTGGCACTCGGGACGAGCCAGCCAGGCCGCGCGCCCTGCCGGGCCGGGCCGCGCCCCTCAGGCCAGGCCGTGCAACTCACCAGGCCGGTCCGACCCCTTTGTCAGGTCAGACCCTCCAAAACCGAGTTGACCCGACCCATCAGCCCATCGGGTCTAACGGACCGGGCCTGTTTCACTTAAACGTGAATAACATAAAGACCGCACGTCCGATCGTCGCACCGTCTGTGGAACTGGAACCATCGTGACGAGGAGGTCCTATTGTTTTACTCTTAGTGAGTTTTGGACAACTTTGGAAAATGGCCGGGTTTGGAATGAGCGTAATTCCAACCGGGCCCTCGGAGCCGAAACACTTATAACTTGAGGACCAGACGTCCAATTGACATTTTATCGACTACGTTGGATTCCTCTTGATGAGACGGTTCTTTTGGCATACTTCACCAAAGGTTTGGACACAGTTTGAGTATGGACGGGTTGGATTTTACCTGAAATCCAACCGGGCCCCTGGAACGGAAATGCTAATAACTCATAGACCATGCGTCCTATTGACGTTCCGTCTGTTGCGTTGAGACCCCTATGACGCGACAGTTCTTTGAGATATATCTTCATAGAACATTGTGACACTTGGAGTTTTAACGAGTAGCTCGTGTAGTGGAACCTCCCGGAGACAAGAATACGGAGTACGGTGACCTTGTAGCTGGATGAGACCTGATGACTACTTGTCTGATTCGTATCATAATGACTTGACTAGCCCAGTGGGGAGCACTACAATGTTGGGGTGGCAGACCCATGGCGATGAGCACTACTATGTTGGGGTGGCAGACCCGCGGTACTCAATAAGAGGAGTACCTCTGTAGGCTAGTAGGGGGAGCACTACTGTGTTGGGGTGGCAGACTCGCGGTACTCGACAGTGGAGGAGTACCTCAGCAATCTAAGGTTAGTGAGTAGCACCTTGGAGTCGTGACAGGACTAATGCGCTCGACAGAGGAGGAGTTCTCTAGAAGTCGTGTTTTCATAATCATGATTAAAAATCCTGGTTTGAGCTGAGTCAATGACCTTTGTGTTTTTCCTCATGATTGAGATGGGTTACTAGATAGCTTAGGTATATGTATGGGCATACAACTAAGTAAAGGTTATCTGTTGAGATCTTTCTTTTTGGTTTATCCTTGTTCGATTTAGTGAGACCTTGAGGGTCTCGGGGTCCGTACTGAGTATCGTTATACTCACCCCTGCACGGGCTATGCCCGCACCTCGTTTTGTTGGATGTAGACGATGGACAACGCTGACGGAGTCTGAGTGTACAAGGACTGGACGACACCTGGAGGTGGACCTCACAACGAGTCGGTACCCGGAGGTGGACCTCACGACAAGACGGTACCCGGAGAAGGTTGACGGACGAGGGTGCTGATGAGGCTATCTGTACCTACCCTTCAGGTAGGATCCTTCGTGGATGATCCAGGAGCTGCTTGTCACCTTCCAGCTATTTTATCTTTTACCTTGTACTTTACAGTTGGGATTGTATTTCCGGCCCCTTACTTTCAACACTACTTTTGTAAAACTGGTTTACTTAGTGTTTGCTTCCGCTTGTACTCTGGTTTTGTGTGTTTATGTTTCATAAAGGCAATTCCTTCCTTTTTATTCAGGATTTATGCCTTTGGTGCTAATCTCCAGCCCCTGGCTTATAGAAGGCGGGCATAGGGTAGTCACGACATGGGCCCTGAGGACGGGTCGTGACAAGTTATTGGAAGGGACATCCAGAATGGACTTTAATAATAGTGAAAACGATTTTTCTTTGCTGTATTTTTGGCATACGAACCTTTTTCTGACATGAAAGAACCAACTCTTAAAATTCTCAGGTTAGAAGACAGATTTCTGTAAATTTGATAAATACACAACAATGACAACAAATCCAAATATAATTAAAGAATACTCATCAAACCCTATTAGAAGTAATCTAACCCAATCATAAGAATGCTACTAAACCAATATGAAGTAATCTAACTACAACAAATGAAAATGAGGAATGGGGAAGGGGGAAGGGGGAAGGTGTGTTACTTTGGATTCGAAGCCCAACTAAGAAACTGAATGGTGATCCCGAATGACATTCTGAAAAGAACAATATAAAAAACTCACAGGTAATCGAGAGAAGAAACCCTGCAATCGATTACGTCACTGAGGACGCTACAGATTGCTTCAACTGTAAAACCCAAAAACGACGAAGCTCTTCCGTCCCACCAATAAATAAAAAATATAATTGAAGAAAACCCCTTATTTTTTTCATAATACCACATCAGCCCCATACATGTCCATTTTCACTCAAATCAAATTAAATTCATCTAAATTATTTTTTAAAAAATACTATGACATCAAATGACCTTGAGACTAAAAATATGCATCAATACTCAAATGTCATACGTTATATAAAGGATATAAATGCCATGTGCAATCCTATGAGTGTTATTAGAAAAATCATATCATGAGATACACTCCTGAAAAATGCCATTTACCCTATTTTTAAGAGTATCACAAGCCCCAACAAATGAACTAAAGTTGGTTAAGATATTTACTATGTAACAATCTGAACTTTTATAAATGAAATTTCATTTTTAAATGTGTAAATGTCATATTAAGAAATAATGTTATAGAAAACACTTGCACTATATTTCTATTTGTAACAGTTATAGTTTTCCGGATTAAAAAAACATTAATCATCATTACATTTGAAAATATAGTCATCGTATAGTTACTAATGAAAAATTGTATTGAAAAGAAAATAAATTAAACAACAATATGTTATGTGTTTGGTACACAAATTATCATACCACATATAAAAATATAAATATAAAAAATTAAACCACAAAATGAAAAAAGATAACATTAAACTCCCAAAATATATTAATATAAATAACATAAAAAAACAAAAATATAGAATAAAATAAAAATTAAAGACAACATAAATTGCGATCACATGTAACATTAAATTTTTAATAGTTTTTCCGTGTTTCATATTTTATTATTATTTTTAATAATTTTTTTGTTTTCCACTCATTGGTAATTTATTTTATTTTGTTTTATTTTTTTATAGTTCTTAGTGTTTAAATGTAAAATTCATTTTTTTATTCCTAAGAAAACCATATTTTATTTTTTTTAATGGGATTGAAATAAAAAAATCAGTTATTAACTTATTTTGTACATATTCATATTTTAAAAAAATTGATATTTACAAAAATAAAATCATGTTTTTTCTAGGGATGAAAATGGTTTACTACGTGACACTCCATGTCTAGATTAAATAAAATCATGTTAGTGGTTAAATGGGTATTTATAAGGTTAGGATACAAAATTTAAAACATGATTAAAAATTTGTAGATTAAGAGTAATATAATTAGAAAATAATAAACCAAAACACAATTATGTAAATTATTATGAACGGTCTAGAAATAGGAACAAAAAACCTATAAAGAAAACATGCAAATACACATATCTAGAAAGTCAAAGATATTCTAACCTCAGACATCCATGCCACTCCACAAGACTCGTTGCCACTATGTTATGCACATGGAGTTTATTACTATTAATCATGTTTTAGTAATCTATTAAGTAAATACCAAGGTCAGATTAATATACCATCTTAGTACACTCTAAAAAATTATGAAAATTATTAATCAACCAAGTATAATATATTATACATGTGCAATAATTTTCCTCCAAAAAACTGAAGTAATGCTGATTTAAAATTATAAAATATAAAAAATTGTGAACAGATTCCGTAATATACTGATATGATATGATTTCTATTTTAATGGTACTAGGAGGGAGTTTTTTATTATAAATATTTTTTATAAATTGTTTTTTAAAAACAGACTAGATTAAATGTTTTTTTAAAGATACGCAACAAAGGCGGCATCTATGATGCCACCTATGGGTCTCGTGTGAAAGGCGGCATCGCCGATGCCCCATTTCCCCGATAACTAATTTAAAAAATTTATTTTTATTTTGTTTTGTTTTGTTTTGTTATATATATATATATATAAATATATATATTACAAAACAAAACCAAATAAAAATAAATTTTTCAGTAGAATTTATCTGCTATTTAAAATTCAGCAGTACTGCCATTACAGTAGTGAGGATTCTGACAGAAGTTCTCACCCATGGCTCCCTTTTATAAGAGAGCTTACCCTGGAAATCATTCTGTATTTCTGATGTGGGTTTCTGGTTCTCCCTTTCCTGCGCAGAACATTCTGCATTTCCGATGTGGGATTCTGTTTCAAGTACGTGACTTTGAAAGACTATAAAATATAAACTATAAGACCAATATAAATGAAACATAAAACATGGATTAAACATATAAAACATAGTTGAAAACAAAAATAATTTCATAAAAAAATGATGATAAAAAATGATTTATAAGCTCTCATAACCACCTACTTGAAACATAAAAATGTTTCAAGTACGTGACTTTGAAAGCCTATAAAATATAAAATAGAAGACCAATATAAATGATACTTAAAAATATAACAAATAGTTGAAAATAAAAATAATTTCGTAAAAAATGTTGATGGAAAATAATTTATAAGCTTTCAAAGACACCTACATGAAACTTAAAAATGTTTCAAGCATATGCCTTTGAAAGCCTATAAAATATAAACTATTAGACCGATTTAAAAGAAACTTAAAAATGGATTAAACATATAACAAATAATTGAAAATAAAAATAATTTCATAAAAAATGTTCATGAAAAATAATTTATAGGTTTTCAAAACCACCTACTTGATACATAAAAATGTTTCAAGTATGTGCCTTTGAAGGCCTATAAAATACAAACTATAAGACCGATATAATTTAATGTTCAAACATGGATTAAACATATAATAAATTATTTAATTAGTTAACTAATAATTATTAATTATTAATTTATAATTACTAATTATAATGAACAATGAATAATTAATAGTTTTAATGAATACTTATAATGAATAATTATATTATTAATTAACTAATTAATTATTATATAATAATTTTTTATAATTAATAATTAATAATTATAATGAATAATTACATTACTAATTAAATAATTAACTATTATATAATTAATAATTATATTACCAATTATCTAATTAATTATTATATGTTAATTTTTAATAAATACTAATTAATAATTATAATGAAAAATTACAATTCATAATTATATTACTAATTAACTAATTATAAAAAGGGCATCACCTCTACATTTCTCAAAAAATTAACTAATTAACTATTATATATTTAATAATTATATTTCTAATTAACTAATTAGTTATTATATAATTAATGATTAATAATTACTAATTTACTAATTAAAATATATAAAATTAATAATTATATTACTAATTAACTAATTAATTATTATATAATAAATAATTATATTACTAAGTAAATAATTAATTATTAAATAATTAATAATTATATTACTAATTAACTTATTATATTATTAATTAACTAAATATATTACTAATTTACTAATTAATTATTATATAATTAATCATTAATAATTACAAATTAACTAACTAATTATCATACAATTAATAGTTATATAATTAATAATTATATTAAAAATTAACTATAAATAAATAATAATTATAATGAATAATTATATTGAATAATTATAATGAATAATTATAATGAATAATTATAAAGAATTATTATATTACTAATTAACTAATTAATTATTATATAATAATTTTTAATAATTACTAATTAATAATTATAATGAATAATTATATTACTAATTAACTAATTAACTATTATATAATTAATAATTGTATTACCAATTAACTAATTAATTATTATATTTTAATTTTTTAATAAATACTAATTAATAATTATAATGAACAATTATAATTTATAATTATATTACTAATTAACTAATTACAAAAAGGGCATTGGCTCTATATTTTTCAAAAATTTAACTAATTAACTATTATATAATTAATAATTATATTACTAATTAACAAATTAGTTACTATATAATTAATGATTAATAATTACTAATTATCTAATTAAAAATTATATAATTAATACTTATATTACTAATTAACTAATTAATTATTATATAATTAATAATTATTTTACTAAGTAACTAATTAATTATTAAATAATTAATAATTATATTACTAATTAACTAATTATATTACTAATTAACTAATTAGTTATAATATAATTAATTATTATTAATTACTAATTAACTAACTAATTATTATACAATTAATAGTTATATAATTGATAATTATATTATTTATTAACTAATTAATAAATAATAATTTATAATTAATGGTTATAATGAATAATTATAATGAATATTTATAATGAATAATTATAAAGAATAATTATATTACTAATTAACTAATTAATTATTATACAATAATTTTTAATAATTACTAATTAATAATTATAATGAATAATTATATTACTAATTACCTACTTAACTATTATATAGTTAATAATTATATTACCAACTAACTAATTAATTATTATATACTAATTTTAAATAAATACTAATTAATAATTATAATGAAGAATTCTAATTTATAATTATATTACTAATTAACTAATTATAAAAAGGGCCTCACCTCTTTTGTTCTCAAAAAATTAACTCATTAAAAATTATATATTTAATAATTATATTACTAATTAATTAATTAGTTATTATATAATTAATGATTAATAATTACTAATTAAATAATTATAAATTATATAATTAATTATTATATTACTAATTAAATAATTAATTATTATATAATTAATAATTATATTACTAAGAAACTAATTAATTATTAAATAATTAATTATTATATTAATAATTAACTAATTATATTACGAATTAACTAATTAATTTTTATATAATTAATTATTAATGATTACTAATTAAATAACTAATTATCATATAATTAATAGTTATATAACTAATAATTTTATTCTTAATTAATAATTTATAATTATAATGAATAATTATAAAGAATAGTTATATTACTAATTAACTAATTAATTATTATATAATAATTTTTAATAATTACTAATTAATAAATATAATGAATAATTATATTACTAATTAACTATTATATAATTAATAATTGTATTACCAATTAACTAATTAACTAATTAACTATTATATAATTAATAATTATACTACTAATTAAATAATTAGTTACAACATAATTAATGATTAATAATTACTAATTACCTAATTACAAATTATATAATTAATAATTCTATAACTATTTAACTAATTAATTATTATATAATTAATAATTAAATTACTAAATAACTAATTAATTATTAAATAGTTAATAATTATATTACTAATTAACTAATTATATTATTATTTAACTAAATAATTATTATATAACTAATTATTAATAATTACTAATTAAGTAACTAATTATTATACGAATAATAGTTATATAATTATTAATTATATTTATAATTAAAAATTAAAAATTAAAAATTATAATTAGTAATTATAATGGATAATTAAAATTAGTAATTATAATGAAAAATGATAATTTATAATTATATTACTAATTAACTAATTAACTATTATATAATTAATAATTATATTACCAATTAACTAATTAATTATTATATAATAATTTTTAAGAAATACTAACTATTAAGTATAATGAATAAATATAATTTATAATTAGGGTCGTGATGGCCTTGGCTGATTACTTCAATCCTGCTGAAGTTTTTGTAGGTCCTTCGAAGAATCTGGAAGGAGGTTCTGGATCGAAGACGCCTCTTGCACCTGCGGGCTTGGGTTCGGGTAGGGCTTCTCGACCGATTGATCTACAGGTAAGGGGTTCTGACCGCTTTTTCCCTGATGCTCGACGTGATGACCCCGCTGTTAATAATCGCATCTCAAGAAGTGGTGCGCTCGTGGTTGTTGAAACGAATCCCCGTTTTTTTCAAGAACGAATTGATGCTTGCAAATTCTCGATCATTGCCCGATTAAGCTCGACGGACTCTTCCTGGAAGGTTGATGATCTTCGGAAGCGTCTCAATGAAATTTGGGGTTTTAGTGATTGGCAGATGTTTTCCATCGGTATGAATTTCTATCATTTTACCTTCGGTTCCAATGCTTTGAAGATGCGGGCCTGGAGTCACGGATTTGTGAATCTTAAACCTGGGATTCCCAGATTTCAAAATTGGGACCCCTGGTTCGACCCTTTTAAGGCCAAAAATACCATAGCCCAATCCTGGATTCGGGTGAAAGGATTGAGTTGGGTATTTTGGCATCCGAATATACTTTTGGATGTGGATTTGGCTGTAGGAACTCCTATTAAACTTGATAAAGAAACTGGTTCTGTTAGATATGGACATTTTGCTCGCATCTTAGTTGAGTTTGATATGTCTTTGCCCCGTGTTGAGACGGTTCTGCTGCTTGCTGGTGAGTTTAAGATTGATCTTGAAATTGAGTTTGAACATGTTCCTTCCTACTGTACAAATTGTTCAGTGATTGGGCATGTTAAAGACAAATGTAACCACGGAGTGAGATGCTCCATCTGTAGGCGATATGGGCATCTTGATAAATGCTATAAGCTTAAATCATCCGGGCTGGGAGGGGCAACTGATGGGGTGAAGGGTGCTGGTTCACCTCTACCTGTGTCTAATGATACTTTAAAGGATCTGGCACCTTCGGGAGCCAAGATGGACTTGGTGAATAATAATTCTTCTGAATTTAAGAAAGTGGGCTCTGCTTCCTTTGTTGATGTTGTTGCTGGTAAAAACACCAATGTGAGGCCTTTGAATGCTCAGCAAGGCAGGGGTGTGCTGTCTCCCCCCTCGGGTGGCAACTCATTCCCCGCTTCTTGCTTGCGTACAACTGAGCAGGGTGAACCCTCTAAATGGGGTGATATGTGTTTTGATGATTCTAATAGTGAACAGGAGATGGATCAAGCAGACTTGCTGGAGGAGCAGTTCTTTGATAAAGGGAAGCTGTGCTGTTTGGGGAAAGGATCCTCTGATTTTTTGGTTGTGCAAAAGGGTGTGCAATGTGTTCATGCTGATAAGGCTCCTGCTCATGATGTTTCTCGCACAGAAGGGGCTTCAAAAGCCTCTGGGTTTTATGTTGATGCTCCTGCATCACCTATAACATTGCCTGTACCAATTGGGGTGGGGAATGCTGGCCTTCCTACCCAGCACACTAGGGATGTTTCGGAGTCCTCTGCTCAGACTGCTTTGTTACCATTGGTTGATTATGCTGATAAGGCTCCTGCTCATGCTGTTTCTCGCACAGAAGGGGCTTCAAAAGCCTCTGGTTCTTATGTTTCTGCTCCTGCAGCGCCTATGACATTTCCTGTCCCAAATGGGGAGGGGAATGCTGGGCTTTCTGCCCAGCACATTAGGGCTGTGTCTGAGTCCCCTGCTCAGACTCATTTGTTACCATTGGTTGTTCCTGTCACTTCTTGCTTAGTCTCATCTGGTGAGGCTTTTGATATGCAGGATGCTGGGAAACCTCCCTCTGATGCCAAGGCTCTTACTGCCTCGGATGCAGGAGCTCATGAATCTGCTATTAAAACGGCAGTGACACCTAAGGTGGCCACTGGTCCTACGGCTTCTAATGTGGCCACTGTTTCTCCAAATTTCTTCTCCACGCTGGACACAATGAACTCTCCTGGGTTTGATCTACTCTACATGAAAATCTGGGCGAGGGGACAACATGCTTCCACGAAAGGTCTCGTTTCTAATGCACCTTCTTTGGATGCACAGGCCACTGCTGAGAAGATTGGGCCGCCCGGTTCCGAGGAATGCATAGAAGATGGTGATGGTAATACTGCTGATTTAGCAGCTGGTTCGCATCATGACGGTTCTGATGGTGGAGATGCGGATGAGCAGGATACTAATTTGCAGATACCGACTCAGTGGAAAAGAGGCCGAAATCCTCGAGGACGTGGTGGTCGTCGTGGAAGAGGCGGGCGAGGAGGTAGGTCCAAAGGCTGATTTTGCCTGTTTCTTTTTGGTGGTGATCACTTGTACCCATCTTTTTCCTAGTTTGTTTGAATGTTTATTTTTAATAATATTTTCTGGATCATGGACTCACCTCCATGATTCCACTGTTTGGAGTATAATTAATAATTATATTACTAATTAACTAATTAACTATTATATACTGAATAATTATTTAAATAATTAATTGGTTAATTATTATATAATTAATTATTAATAATTACTAATTAACTAATTAATAATTATATATTTAATTTTTAATAATATTAATTTAATAATTTAATAATTTATTATACGTTTAATCCATTTTTTAACTTAAAATTATAACAGTCTTATAGTTTATATTTTATAGTATTTCAAAGCCACATAAATCATTTTTATGTTTCAAGTAGGTGGTTTTGAAAGCTTGTAAATTATCTTTCATGAACATTTCTTACGAAATTCTTTTTATTTTCAACTATTTTTTATATGTTCAATACATGTTTCAAGTTTTATTTATATCGGTCTTATAGTTTATATTTTATAGGCTTTCAATGTAACGTGCTTGAAACATTTTTAAGTTTCATGTTGGTGTCTTTGAAAGCTTATAAATTATTTTTCATCAACTTATTTTACAAAATTCTTTTTATTTTCAGCAATTTGGTTTATGTTTAATCCATGTATTAAGTTTCATTTATATTGGTCTTTAGTTTATATTTTATAGGCTTTTAAAGTCAAGTACTTGAAACTTTTTAAGTTTCAAGTATGTGGTTTTGAAAGATTATAAATTATTTTTTATCATCATTTTTTATGAAATTATTTTTGTTTTCAACTATTTTTTATATGTATAATCCAAATTTTAAGTTTTATTTATATTGGTCTTATAGTTTATATTATAAGGTCTTTCAAAGTCATGTACTTGAAACAGAATCCCACATCGGAAATGCAGAATGTTCTGCGCGGGAAATGGAGAACCAGAATCTCACATCGGAAATGCTGAATGACTTCCAAGGTAAGATATCTTATAAAAGTGAGCCCTAGGTGAGAGCTTCTATCAAAATCTAGACTATTATAATGGCAGTACAACTGGATTTCAAATAGCGGATAAATTCTGCTAAAAATTTTATTTTTATTTTATTTTGTTTTGTTTTGTTTTGTTATATATATATATATATATAAACAAAACAAAACACAACACAACAAAATAAAAAAATAAAAACAAAAATTTTTAAAACAAAAAATAGCATTTTTTTGTTTTAGTAGAAAGGCGGAATCGGCGATGCCGCCATTGGAGCATATATAAAAAAATTTAACCTAAACAGTTTTCCATATTTTTTTTAAAACGCATTTGAAAAAATTTCAACAGTTGGCCAGATGGGAAAGGTTGATTGCATCTCCTTTGAAGTAATTCGGGATTGTCTCGAAGTAGTCCTCTGCTGCATGGAGGCCTTGAACCCTATAGATTAATGAGACATGATTTGCACAATCTCTCTCGATAAGATCTTCCCTTTGGAATTCCTCCCACCACTCAGATAACTGCAATAATAAAAAAATTGTTGTCAAATGACACATATCCATGTTTATTGTGGATTTATAATATAGGAGATCATTCAATCAATTCATGAACAAACTTATTTTTACAAAGTGCAATAAAATTTTACAAAGGGAACCAGTAACATCACTTACAATGCCTTTCTAAATACCCTCCTCTGGGAAAGATTGTTCATGACACCCGTAAGTTCTTCTCTGGTCAAATCCTTATGTGAAACTTTATCAATAACTCTATGGATAGAGTTATTGAAAGGGACATCCAGAATGGACTTTAATAAAAGTGAAAAACTATTTTTCTTTGCTGTATTTTTGGAATACAGACCTTTTTTTGACATGAAAGAACCAACTCTCAAAATTCTCAAGTTAGAAGATAGATTCCTGTAAATGTTATAAATACACAACAATGAAAACAAATCCAAATCAAATTAATGAATGTTCATCGAACCCTATCAGATGTAATATAACCCAATCAGAAGAATGCTGTCACGACCCATCCCCCGGGGCCCGTATCGTGACTACCCCAAGCCCACCTTCCATAGGCCAGGGGTTGGCGACTAGTACCAAAGGCGTAATTCCCTAAAAACTGCGAAGGCATTGCCTTTATAAAACATAAACAGACACAATCAAAGTACAAGCAGAAGCAAACTCTAAGTAAAACTGAAAACAAAAGTAGTGTTGAAAGTAAGGGTCCGGAAATACAAGCCCAACTGTAAAGTACAAGATAAAAGACAAAACAGCTGGAAGGTGACAAGCAGCTCCTGGATCGTCCACCACGGATCCTTCCTGAAGGGTAGGTACAGATAGCGCAGCTCCTCGATCGTCCACCACAGATCCTACCTTAAGGGTAGGTACAGATAGCCTCCTCAACGCCCTCGTCCGTCAACCACCTCCGGGTACTGACTCGTCATGAGGTCCACCTCCAGGTGTCGTCCAGTCCTCGTACACTCGGCCTCTGTCAGCGATGTCCATCATCTGCATCCAACACAACGAGGTGCGGGCATAGCCCGTGCAGGGGTGAGCAGAAAGATACTCAGTAGGGACCCCGAGACCCTCAAGGTCTCACTAAATCCAACAAGGATAACCACAAATTAGGATCTCAATAGATAACCCTTACTTAGGTATATGCCCACACATATACCTAAGTTATCAAGTAACCCATCTCAATCATGAGGAAAAACACAAAGCTCATTGAACCAGCTCAAACCATGATTTTAATTCACGATGACGAAAACACGACTGCTAGAGAAATCCTCCTCTGTCAAGTGCAGTAGTCTTGTCATGACTCTGAGGTGCTACTCACTAACCTTAGACTTCTGAGGCACTCCTCCACTATCGATTACCGTGGGTCTGCCACCCCAAAATAGTAGTTCTCCCCACCATGGGTCTGCCTCCCAAACATAGTAGCGCTCCCCCTACTAGCTTACAGAGGTACTCCTCCTGTCAAGTACCATGGTTCTACCGCCCCAACACAGTAGCACTCCTCCACCATGAGTTTTCCACCCCAACATAGTATTTCTCCCCACTAGGCTAGTCAAGTCACTCCGATACGAATCTGACAAGCAGTCATCAGGTCGCAGCCAGCTACAAGGTCATCGTACTCCATATGCTCGTCTCCGGGAGGATCCAATCCACAAGATATTGGTCGAAAACCATGTGTTACAAAGTTACATGAAGAATTATCTCAAAGTACTGCCTCGTCATAGGGGTCTCAATGCAACAGGCGGCGCGTCAATCAGACGCTCGGTCAGTGAGTTGTTAGCCTTATTATTCCAGGGGCCCGGTTGGTTTTGTGTACGAACCAACCCGACCATATCACAACTGTACCAAACCTCAAGTGGAGTATTCCAAAAGAACCATCTCATCAATAGGAATCCAACTTAGTCGACGAAACTTCAATCGGACGTCTGGTCCTCATGTTATAAGCGTTTCCGCTCCAAGGGCCCGGTTGGTTTTGAATTCGAACCAACCCGGACATACCACAACCTCTCAAAAAACTTGAGTTTAATAAACCAAAACGACCGTCTCGAACCAAGGAATCCTATTCAACTGACGATGTGTCGATCAGAGGTGCGTAGCTCAAGTTATGGTCATTTAACCAAAAATGGTCCGAAAAATAGGGGGCCTGGGCCTGGTCCGACCCGGCCCAACACTCCCTGGGTTAGCCCAAACCGGTTCGACCGGACCCGAGTCCAGGTTCGGCTCGGTAGGGTGCGGCCCAGACCAGGTGGCATGGCCTGGCCCACGTGGCTCGCCCCGACTCGGCCGGGGGGGGGGGGGGGGGGGGGGGCTAGTTCGGCCAGCGGTCGAGCGCGGAGCGGGGGCGTGACCCCCCCCCCCCCCCCCGTTAATTGGGATCGTCGGTGCCAGTTGGTGCCTCCCCGTCGTTCCAAGATCCCGCACTACCGCAGGGTCCGTCGCACCGCCGCCGCGGCTGTTTCCGTGGCGGGTTTCCTCCGGCGCCGCGCTGGGGCGCCGCCGCCTCCAGGCGGCCGGCCAGCGCCGGCGCGCCGACGACCCGCACCACCATGACGTTCTGCAGGCCACCAGAGTCGCTCTGGTGGTCCATTTTATCTCTTGTCTGCGCCTACGGCCTTCTCGGGTCGTGATCTTCACTACGACGGCTTCAAACTGTCATTGCGGCCCCGTTTCATCATCGCTCGTCATCTCATGCACAAATGAACAACCATCGGAGGGTCGTTGGGCCGCGTTTGTTCGGCTCGCGCCCTCCGCGTTAGGTGTTATCAATTAACAATAATCAAACACTTGATTTCCACTTCGATAGGGGTATAATTTATTCAAGAATAAATTATACAAACACCCTATAAATAAACTCTCATGCTTTTGAGTATAAACCACTTAAATGAGAAATATACAATATTCCCCAACCTCAATAATTGACATCGCACGTTGGGCATCGTGGAAGACTACGTCACGGGGAAATAATTCGTAGGTGATGTCGGAGTGCGTCCGAGGATGAAGCGTCGTCTCCTCACTTGTCACGGAGAAGAGAATGGTTGGCATGTCATTGTTCTTCATGGAACCGGAGTTCTTCGTCGAAGAAGTCACCATTCTTCGTCGGAGGGTCTGTGTTCTTCCCCAAAAACTCAAGTGCTCCCACACAACAAAAGCCTTCCCCAAAATAAAATAATAAGCTACCATATTATTTTATCTAACACAAGCCATTTCAAATTCAAACATTCAAACCACCTCATTAATTAAATGTGTTGGAAATTAATTAAAGAGAGGTAGAGGAGGTGGAAGAACTCATAAATGTTGGGAGAGTTGTCAACATTAAACAAGGGTGTTTAATGGGGGGGTTAAGGGAGTTATTTGGAGAGTTTAAAGAGGGTTAAGGGAGATGAAAGGTTTGGGATCATGTGGGCCCCACCTCTCATTTATCCACACATGGGAAGTTGGGTGGTTATGGACCCCACCAACAACTTCCCATGGGAGGGTTTAACTTCCAAAGTTATAAAATAAAATTGTTCTAACAATTTTATTTAGTTTAAACTAATTCCCCAAATAATAATTCTCAACCCGCTTAAAACACAACTGCGGTAAAGGTCCCCTTAAGCAATTACCGGCATTGCGGGTTCATTGGTGCCCTCAGATTTCAATTATGATCACCGGTTCAAAAGATAGAAAAACATGCTCATTCATTTACTGAACGTAACCGAGCTAAACTTCAGAAATTGAATCCGGGCACATCGGGCCTCGAAATCAAGAGTCGTCAAATGCCACAGAATCGTAAAATTCCAAAGTATTTAAGAAAAAAATTTCCTTGAAATTTCACGGTCTTTACATTACTCCCACCTTAGGGCTTTACGTCACCGTAAAGATACAACATAAACTAGGGAAATAAATGGGGGTAATGTGCACGCATCAGAGTCTCTCGCTCCCATGTGATCTCATGGAGGTTTTCATACTGCCAATGAAAGCACACAAGAGGAATCGAACATCCCCGTATGACCTATTCCTGTTGATCCTCAACCTCTACTGGAACCTCGTGAAAGTATCCCCGTAATCGATGTCCAGCTCCCCATGATCACTGATGTGGGTCGGGTCGTGCACGTATCTCCTCAGCTGAGATACGTGGAAGATGTCATGCACCCGATGCAACTGAGGTGGAAGGGCCAGGTGGTAAGCCACCTCACCTACCCTGCTGGTGACCTGGAAAGGTCCAATGAAGTGCAGAGATAACTTGCTGCCCCGACCAAATCTCCATAATCCACGTCGAGGTGAGACCCGTAAAAAAATGTGGTCACCATCCTTGAACTCCAGTGGTCTCCATCTCCTATCAGCATAGGACTTATATCTACTCTGTGCAGTCCTCATCTACTCCTGGATGATCTACACTTTCTCCATCATAGACTAAACCATCTCTGGTCCTACAAGAGCTGCTATGATTTCCCCTTTGCTAAAAAGAGAAATCTGGTCTCATCCCTTGGATGAACCACGTCCTTTGCCTAAAACAGTCAACCCTGACATTAATGATAATAATTCATGTCATGGACGACATCGTAAGGCCTAAATGCTACTACTAAGAGATCCAACCATTACTCTCACCTCCAAGGGTTGAGTCACACTGTCGGCATCAATGTGTGGTTACTGGGTCTCCTCCAGTAGAAATCTCAAAAGTGAGGGTCAAGTCAACAGTTTAAACCGGAATCTCTTAGTACACAAAAAGGAAGGAAATAAAACTTCACAAAGATAAGTTTCTTTTATTAGTGCAGCTCAAAGTACAAAGACACAAAGAAAACACAAAAACTAAAACATGAAAACTAGAAGCACCAAGAATAAAGGCCTCCATGCCTGGAACTAGTCTCGCTCCTATCCACCTGCTTCCGGAGCTCCATAGGCATATGCTTCAGCTGCCTGAAGTTGTGCTATCCCATATCCACATGTTCTCTGTGGTCGAGGTGGACCTCCTGGTGGTGGTGGTGGCAACACCTCGAAGCATCGTCCACCACTAGATGCACAACCATCTCCTTTGCCTTGGTCTCCTACTCCTTGCGATCCGCCTTGATCGAACCTCTTCATCTGCGTTGGAGGTCCTTCATCTATCTTCTGATCTTATGAGCAGTGGTTCGGATAGTCACGAGTCATGTGACCCTGTTCTCCGCATGTGTAACACAGCATGGCAGGTCTGGCTCTGTCTCTACCCTGGGTGCCTCGCACTACCGATCCTGAGTCATGTGGTCGACCACCTGTAGGTCTGGTCCTCTTGGACCTTTGCGTCATCTGTCTACTGCCAGCTGTAGAATACTCTACTGCATGTCAGCTAGTGGTGGGTCCTACTACTGGAGACTACTCAGCAAGGAAACTCTTCATTAAGAGGGCTCGCTCCAATACCCCCTATCTGCATCGGGATGCTGTGGGAGACAACTGAATATTTAATCTCTCGCTTGAGTCCATGTTCAAAGGTTCGGGCCCTGAAGAATGGGTCTCGTACCATATCAGTGGAGTAGCGTGAGAGGTTGGTGAACCTTGCTGAGTATTGCGCCACCATCATGATACCCTACTGAAGATGCAGTAGCTCCTGTATACGCACCGCTCGAAGGGTGGCTGGTACAAACTCCGCCCGGAACAGGCTCTCAATGTCTGCCCAGAGAAGTGTCTCCTCGTCATGCATATAGAGCATCAGGCTCCACCATCTGCCTACTGCTGCCTGAAGGAGGCTGGCAGCAAGGATCACCATGAAGTCCGCTGGTGTACCTACTAGCCTGAAGACTCTCACCACAGCCTCCAGCCAATGAGCAGCCGCCCACGGGTCCGTCTTTCCCCTGAACCTGGGTGGCCTCTGGCATTGGAACTCGTGTAGGGTGCTCAAGTGGCGTGCACTCTCTACTGCTGGGGATGGTGGCATCGGTGGCCCAACGGGTGGTAGTACCGCTGGTGCCTCAACTGGAAGAGGGCCCTGTACTGAGGCCTCGCTGCTCAGCAGGCTGTTAGTACGTAAACCTCTCAAGGCTCTAGATGGTCATCCGCGGGGAGGCATCCTGAAAGAACATATGCGACACGGTCAAAAGACTATACCTGGTGAGCTGACCTGGTTTGAGATGACTTAAAATAAACTTTTGAAAACACACACGCAATCAGTGTTTTCATGCACTGAGTCGGAAATCAGAAGTCAGGGTCCTGGTGTATGGATACATCGGCCGCCCGCACCAACACTGGACTCCCTGAACTGAAAACCACACTTAGTACCCTTAACACTATTGCTTCAGTGAAAATAAAGATCAGAATTCTAAGTTCTGTGGTAGAACCAAATCTTCTGATACCAATTTGTCAGGACCCATCTCCCAGGGATCATATCGTGACTACCCCAATCCCGTCTTCCATAGGCCAGGGGCTGGAGACTAGCACCAAAGGCATAATTCCCTAAAAACCGGGAAGAAATTGCCTTTATAAAACATAAACACACACAACCAGAGTACAAGTGGAAGAAAACTCTTTGTAAAACTGAAAACAAAAGTAATGCTTAAAGTAAGGGGCCAGAAATACAAGCCCAACTGTAAAGTACAAGATAAAAGACAAAATAGCTTGAAGGTGACAAGCAGCACCTAGATCGTCCACCATGGATCCTACCTAAAGGGTAGGTACTGATAGCGCAGCTCCTAGATCATCCACCATGGATAGTACCTGAAGGGTAGGTACAGATAGCCTCCTCAGTGTCCCCATCCGTCAACCTCCTCCGGGTACCGACTCGTCGTGAGGTCCACCTCCAGGTGTCATCTAGTCCTTTTACACTCAGCCTCTGTCAGCACTATCCATCATCTACATCCAACACAACGAGGTGCGGGCATAGCCCGTGCAGGGGTGAGTATAACGATACTCAGTAGGGACCCCGAGACCCTCAAGGTCTCACTAAATCCAACAAGGATAACCACAAAGTAGGATATCAACAGAAAACCCTTAGGTTTATGAACATACATATGCATAAGTTATCAAGTAACCCATCTCAATCATGAGGAAAAAGACAAAGATCATTGACTCAGCTCGAACCAAGATTTTTATTCACGATGACGAAAACACAGCTACTCAAGAACTCCTCCTCTGTTGAGCGCGGTAGTCCTGTCATGAATCCGAGGTGTGACTCACTAACCTTAGACTATTGAGGAACTCCTCCACTATCAAGTACTGAGGGTCTGCCACCCCAACACAGTAGTGCTCCCCGCCATGGGTCTACCGCCCCAACACATCAGCGCTCCCCCTACTAGCCTACAGAGGTACTCCTCCTGTCGAGTACCGCGGTTCTACCACCCCAACACAGTAGCGCTCTTGTACCATGGGTCTGCCACCCCAACACAGTAATGCTCCCCACTGGGCTAGTCAAGTCACTCCGATACGAATCAGACAAGCAGTCATCAGGTCTCAGCCAGCTACAAAATCACCGTACTCCGTATGATCGTCTCCGGGAGGATCTGCTCCACAAGCTACTAGTCGACACCTAAGTGTCATGAAGTTCCACGAAGAAGTATCTCAAAGGACCGCCTCATCGTAGGGGTTTCAACGCAATAGACGGTGCGTCAATCAGACGCTCGGTCTGTGAGTTATTAGCCTTATTGTTCCAGGGGCCGATTGGTTTCGTGTACGAACCAACCTGACCATATCAAAAATATACCAAACCTCAAGTGGAGTATTCCAAAAGAACCGCCTCATCAATCGTAATCCAATGTAGTCAACGACATGTCAATCGGACCTCCGGTCCTCAAGATATAAGTGTTTCCGCTCCGAGGGACCGGTTGGTTTCAAATTCGAACCAATCCAGCCATACACAAAATTCACCAAAACATTGAGTGTAATATACCGAAACGACCGTCTCAAACCAAAGAATCCTACGTAACTGACAGTGCATTTATCGGAGGTCTGTATCTCTTGTTATAGTCATTTAACCGAAAAAGGTCCGAAAAATAGGGGGTCTGGGCCCAGTCCGACCCGGCCCAAAACCCCTTGGGTCGACCCGACCCGGTTCCGGGTCCGGCCTGGCTGTCGTGGCCCGGCCCCGGAAGTATGTTCTGGCCTGGCCGGCGCGGTCCGGCCTGGCCCGCGTGGCCCACCTCGGCTTGGCCGTGGGGGGGGAGGCACTGGCTTGGCCAGTGACCGAGCGCGTTGAGCGGAGCAGGCCCCCCCTGCCCGTTTATTGGGACCGGCGGCTCCAACTGGCACTGCCCCGCCGTTCCGGGATCCCACGCGACCGTGGGGTTTGTCACACCTCCGCCGTGACTATTGTCGCGGCGGGTTTCCTCCGGCGGTGCGTTGGGGCACCACTGCATCCAGGCGGCCGGCCGGCGCTGGCGCACCAGAGACCCGCGCTGCCGCGACGTTCCGCGGGCCACCAGTGTCGCTCCGGTGGTCCATTTTAGCTCTCATCTACGCCTACGGCCTTCTCGGGTTGCGCTCTTCACTGCGATGACTTCAAATTGTCATTGAGGCCTCGTTTCATCGTCGCCCGTCATCCCATGCACAAACGAACAACCAGCGGAGGGTCGTCGGGCCGCGTTTGTTCGGCCCACTCCCTCTGCGTTATTCGTTATCAATTGGCAATAATCAAATAGTTGAATCTAACTACGACAAGGGTATAATTTATTCAAGAATAAATTATACAAATATCCTATAAATAAATGCTCATGCTCGAGAGTATAAACCACTTAAATGAGAAATATACAATATTCTCCTACCTCGATAATTGACGTCGCACGTCGGGTGTCGTGGAAGATGGCGTCACGGGTAAAGAATTCGTAGGCGATGTTGGAGTGCGTCCGAGGAAGAAGCGGAATCTCCTCACTTGTCATAGAGAAGAGAATGGTTGGTGTGTCGTCATTCTTCGTGGAACCGGCGTTCTTCATCGAAGAAGTCACTGTTCTTCGTCGGAGGGTCGGTGTTCTTCCCAAAAAACTCAAGAGCTCCCACACAACAAAATCCTTCCCCAAAATAAAATAATAAGCTACCTTATTATTTTATTTAACACAAGCCATTTCAAATTCAAACATTCAAACCACCTCATTAATTAGATGTGTTAGAAATTAATTAAAGAGAGGTAGAGGAGGTGGAAGAACAAATAAATTTTGGGAGAGTTGTCAACATTAAATAAGGGTGTTTAATGGGGGGTTTAAGGGAGTTATTTGGGGAGTTTAAAGAGGGTTAAGGGAGATGAAAGGTTGGGGCTCGTGTGGGCCCCACCTCTCATTTATCCACACAAGGGAAGTTGGGTGGTTGTGGGACCCATAATTAACTTCCCATGGGAGGGTTTAACTTCCAAAGTTAGAAAATAAAATTGTTCTAACAATTTTATTTATTTTAAACTAATTCCCCAAATAATAATTCTCAACCCGCTTAAAACACAACTACGGTAAAGGTCCCCTTAAGCAATTACTGGCGCTGCGAGTTCATCGGTGCCCTCAGATTTCAATTCCGAGCACCGGTTCAAAAGATATAAAAAACTTGCTCGTTCGTTCACTGAATTTACCCGAGCTAAACATCGGAAATTGATTCTGGGCACACGGGGCCTCAGAATCAAGTGCTGTCAGAAGCCATAGACTCGTAAAATTCCAAAGTTTTTAAGAAAAAATTTTCCTTGAAATTTCTGGGTCATTACAAATGGTATCGAACCAATCAGAAATAATCTAACTACAGTAAATACAAATGAGGAAGGGGGAAGGAGGAAGGGGGAAGGGGTGTTACTTTGGATTCCAAGCATGAATGAGAACCCGTATGGTGATCCGGAACGACATTATGAAAAGAAAAAGCTAAAAAACTCACAAGTAATCGAGAGAAGAAACCCTGATGCCGATTATGTCACTGAAGACGCTACAGATTTCTTCAACTGTAAAACCTAAAAATGACAGAGCTCAGCCGGCCCACCAATAAATAAAAAATAATAATTGAAGAAAACCCCATATTTTTTTCATAATACCACATCAGCCACATAAATTTTCATTAGCACCCAAATATAATTAAATTCATCTAAAATACAACGAAATAAAATAACATTGAGACTTAAAATAGGCATCAATACTCCAATATCATACGTTATATAAATGACATAAATGGCATGTGCAATCCTATGAGTGTTATTGGAAAAATTATATCATGAGATACACTCCCGAAAAATGTCATTTATCCTATTTTTAAGAGTATCACAAGCCCCAACAAAGGAACAAAAGTTGGTTAAGATATTTATTATGTAACAATCTGAACATTTATAAATGAAATTTCATTTTTAAATGTGTAAATTTCTTATTAAGAAATAAATTTATAGAAAACATTTTCACTATATTTCTATTTTTAACGGTTAAAGTTTTCTGGATTAAAAAAACATTAATCATCATTACATTTGAAAATATAGTCATAGTATAGTTACTAATGAAAAATTGTATTGAAAAAAAATATATAAATTAAAAAAAACATGTTATGTGTTAGGTACAAAAATTATCATACCACATATAAAAATATAAATATAAAAAATTAAACCAGAAAATGAAAAAAGATAACATTAAACTCACAAAATATATTAATATAAATAACATAAAAAAACAAACATACAGAATAAAATAAAAATTACACACAACATAAATTGTAATCACACATAACATTAAATTTTTAATAGTTTTTCAGTGTTTCATATTTTATTATTATTTTTAATACTTTTTTAGTTTTCCACTTATTGGTAATTTATTTTCTTTTGTTTTATTTTTTGTTATAGTTCTTAGTGTTTAAATGGAAAATTAATTTTTTTTATTCCTAAGAAAATCATATTTTATTCTTTTGTAATTGGATTGTAAAAAAAAATCAGTTATTAACTTATTTTGTACATATTCATATTTTAGAAATTTGATATTTACACAAATAAAATCATGTTTTTTCCAGGGATGACAATGGTTTCCTACGTGACACTCCATGTATAGATTAAATAAAATCATGTTAGTTTTTAAACGAGTATTTATAAGGTTAGGATACAAAATTTAAAACATGATTAACAAATGGGTAGAGTAAGAGTATTATAATTAGAAAACAATAAACCAAAACATAATTATATAAATTATTATGAACAGTTTATAAATAAGAACAAAAAACCTATAAAGAAAACATGAAAATATACATATCTAGAAAGTCAAAGATATTCGAACCTCATACATCCATGACACTCCAAAAGACCTGTTTCCACTATGTTATGCACAAGAGTTTATTAATATTAATCATGTTTCTTTAATCTATTAAGTAAATACCAAGGTCAGATTAATGTACCATCTCAGTACACTCTAAAAAATTATGAAAATTATTAATCAACCTAGTATAATATATTATACAGGTGCATTAATTTTCCTCCCAAAAATGAAGTAATGCTGATTTAAAATTCGAAAATATAAAAAATTGTGAACGGATTCCGCAATATACTAATATGATATGATTGCAATTTTAATGGTACTAGGAGGGGGTTTTCTTTAAATAAGTATTTTTTAAAAATATTTTTTAAAAACAGACTAGGTTAAAAGTTTTTTTAAAAATACGCCACAAAGGTGGCATCCATGATACCTCCTATGGGTCTCATGTGAAAGGCGGCATCACTGATGCTGCCGTTCCCCTATAACCAAATTAAAAAAAATTATTTTTATTTTTTTTGTTTATATATATATATAAATAAAATAAAATAAAAATAAAATTTTCAGAAAAATTTATTTGCTATTTAAAATCCAGCAGTACTGCCATTACAGTAGTGAGGATTCTGACAAAAGCTCTCACCGAGGGCTCCCTTTTATAAGAGAGCTTACCCTGGAAATCATTCTGTATTTCCAATGTGGGATTCTGGTTCTCCCTTTCCTACGTAGAACATTCTTCATTTCTGATGTGGGATTCTATTTCAAGTACGTGACTTTGAAAGACTATAAAATATAAACTATAAGACCAATATAAATAAAACATAAAACATAGATTAAATATATAAATCATAGTTGAAAACAAAAAGAATTTCATAAAAAATGATGATAAAAAATGATTTATAAGCTTTCATAACCACCTACTTGAAACTTAAAAATGTTTCAAGTATGTGACTTTGAAATCCTATAAAATATAAAGTAGAAGACCAATATAAATGAAACTTAAACATATAACAAATAGTTAAAAATAAAAATAATTTCGTAAAAAAATTTGATGGAAAATAATTTATAAGTTTTCAAAGACACCTACATGAAACTTAAAAATGTTTCAAGCACCTGACTTTGAAAGCCTATAAAATATAAACTATTAGACTGATTTAAATGAAACTTAAAACATAAATTAAACATATAACAAATAGTTGAAAATAAAAATAATTTTGTAAAAAATGTTCATGAAAAATAATTTATAGGATTTCAAAACCACCTACTTGAAACATAAAAATGTTTCAAGTATGGGCCTTTGAAAGCATATAAAATACAAACTATAAGACCGATATAATTTAATGTTCAAACATGGATTAAACATATAATAAATTATTTAATAAGTTAATTAATAATTATTAATTACTAATTTATAATTACTAATTATAATGGAAAATTAATAATTAATAGTTATAATGAATACATATAATGAAAAATTATAATGAATAATTATAATGAATAATTATATTAAAAATTAACTAATTAATTATTATATGATAATTTTTTATAATTACTAATTAATAATTATAATGAATAATTATATTACTAATTAACTAATTAACTATTATATTATTAATAATCATATTACCAATTATGTAATTAATTATTATATAATAATTTTTAATAAATAAAAATTAATAATTATAATGAACAATTATAATTTATAATTATATTACTAATTAATTAGTTATAAAAAGGGTATCAGCTCTATCTTTCTCAAAAAATTAACTAATTAACTATTATATATTTAATAATTATATTACTAATTAAATAATTAGTTATTATATAATTAATGATTAATAATTACTCATTAACTAATTAAAATTTATATAATTAATAATTATATTACTAATTATCTAATTAATTATTATATAATTAATAATTATATTACTAAGTAACTAATTAATTATTAAATAATTAATAATTATATTACTGATTAACTAATTATATTATTAATTAACTAAATATATTACTAATTTACAAATTAATTATTATATAATTAATCATTAATAATTACTAATTAACTAACTAATTACCATATAAATAAATAGTTATATAATTAATAATTATATTAGAAATTAATAATTAATAATTAATAATTATAATAAATAATTATATTGAATACTTATAATGAATAATTATAAAGAATAATTATATTACTAATTAACTAATTAATTATTATATAATAATTTTTAATAATTACTAATTACTAATTATAATGAATAATTATATTACAAATTAACTAATTAACTATTTTATAATTAATAATTGCATTACCAATTAGCTAATTAATTATTCTATAATAATTTTTAATAAATACTAATTAATAATTATAATGAATAATTATAATTTATAATTATATTACAAATTAACTAATTTTAAAAAGGACATTGGCTCTATCTTTTTCAAAAAATTAACTAATTAACTATTATATAATTAATAATTATATTAATAATTAACTAATTAGTTAATATATAATTAATGACTAATAATTACTAATTAACTAATTACAGATTATATAACTAATAATTATATTACTAATTAACTAATTAATTATTTTATAATTAATAACTATATTACTAAGTAAATAATTAATTATTAAATAATTAATAATTATATTTCTAATTAACTAATTATATTACTAATTAACTAATTAATTAAAATATAATTTATTTTTATTAATTACTAATTAACTAACTAATTATTATACAATTAATAGTTATATAATTCATAATTATATTATTAATTGACTAATTAATAAATAATAATTTATAATTAATAGTTATAATGAATAATTATAATGAATAATTATAATGAATAATTATAATGAATAATTATAATGAATAATTGTAAAGAATAATTATATTACTAATTGACAAATTAATTATTATTTAATTATTTTTAATAATTACTAATTAATAATTATAATGAATAGTTATATTAGTAATTGCCTACTTAACTATTATATAATTAATAATTATATTACCAATTAACTAATTAATTATTATATAATAATTTTTAATAAATACTAATTAATAATTATAATAAAGAATTATAATTTTTAATTATATTACTAATTAACTAATTATAAAAAGGGACACACCTCTTTTGTTCTCAAAAAATTAACTAATTAACTATTATATATTTAATAATTATATTACTAATTAACTAATTAGTTATTATATAATTAATGATTAATAATTACTAATTAAATAATTACAAATTATATAATTAATAATTATATTACTAATTAATAAATTAATTATTATGTAATCAATAATTATATTACTAAATAACTAATTAATTATTAAATAATTAATAATTATATTACTAATTAACTAATTATATTACTAATTAACTAATTATATTACTAATTAACTAATTAATTATTATATATTTAATTATTAATAATTACTAATTAAATACTAATTATTATATAATTAAAAGTTATATAACTAATAATTATATTAGTAATTAGTAATTAATAATTAATAATTAATAATTATATTGAATAATTATGATGAATAATTATAAAGAATAGTTATATTACTAATTAACTAATTAATTATTATATAATAATTTTTAATAATTATTAATTAATAATTATACTAAATAATTATATTAATAATTAACTATTATATAATTAATAATTGTATTACCAATTAACTAACTAATTATTATATAATAATTTTTAATAAATACTAATTCATAATTATAATAAATAATTATGATTTATAATTACATTACTAATTAACTAATTATAAAAATGGTCTTAGCTTTGTCTTTCTCAAAAAAATTAAGTAATTAACTATTATATAATTATTAATTATACTACTAATTAAATAATTAGTTAAAATTTAATTATTGATTAATAATTAATAATTACCTAATTACAAATTATATAATTAATAATTCTTTTACTAATTAACTAATTAATTATTATATAATTAATAATTAAATTACTAATTAACTAATTAATTATTAAATAGTTAATAATAATATTACTAATTAACTAATTATTTTACTATTTAACTAAATAATTAATTTATAATTAATTATTAATAATTACTAATTAAGTAACTAATTATTATACAAATAATAGTTATATAATTAATAATTATATTATTAATTATTAATTAATAATTAATAATTATATTAATAATTAATAATTAATAATTAATAATTATATTAATAATTAATAATTAATAATTAATAATTAATAATTATAATTAGTAATTATAATTAATTATTAATTATTAATTATTATAATTAGTAATTATAATGAATAATTATAATTTGTAATTATAAGGAATAATTATAATTAATAATTATAATGAATAATGATAATTTATAATTATATTACTAATTAACTAATTAACAATTATATAATTAATTTTTTTTGAAGCCCGAAAGTCATTTATTAAAAAGAGAGAAAAAAAAGACAACAAAAAAGAGAGGAGGGGGTCAGACAAGACATCACTGCCCTCATCAAAAAATCAAAGACCAAGTTTTTTCTTAATCTTCTCTTAAATCATTCTCATCTCTTCTTGAAGAGTAAACCAATTTGTTCCTCGTCCACGCCCACGCCCACGCCCACGCCCGTGACCTCGAGAATAACTTTCCTTTAATCTTTCTGCTTGTTCAAGGAGGCTTACAATGTTAGTATCATCTGAATCAGAACTATATATTGATTGAGAGTCTTCTTTATTAGTAGTCCAATCCGCCCTTCAACTTCCTCGACCACGACTTCGAGGATGACGACCTCGCTTCCATGTTTGGTGCAAAGCTTCTTCTGGGTCTTCATATTCTGTATTAGTGTCGTCTTTAGCCGTCACCCTCGGTTCAATATTTTCATTTCCCACCAAAGTGTCATTGGTGTGCCTATGAATTTCCTTGACATTCTTGCAAGCATCCAGATGGTCATTGCTTACTACAGTAATATCAACAATGAGGTCATGCCCAAGAGGCTCCAACTATTTGGTATGGTCAATGGTCAATGTCTGAGTTGCCTTCTCTTTTTCAGCTGAACCTGGAACTTGGTCATCATGAGGGCACATTCATGGAGAAGCATGTACCAAGGTGCTGGATTCACCAACAAGAGAAGCCTCACCATGGTCTAATACAGCCACAATGGAGCCAGGAAGATCAGATAGCGATTTAGAAAAAGGTAGTGCACTAACCTCTTGAAAATTAGCCTTTGACTTCCTTGAAAGAACCAAATCAAAGACATCATTATCAATCACCTTTGTCTTTCCTTTGTATTTAGAGAAAACAATGTGATCTTACCTCATTTCCCTGTCCACTTCATCCTGGATTTCAGCCTCTCGTTTTGCTTGCTTCTCCTCATCTGAGGTCTCCACCCATGAGGTGGGTTCAAGATCACTTTCAACTTCCTTGGTCTTTTCAGCAACCAGCTCATGAGTGCTTTTGAAATCACCTTTCCCACTCATACCCGCACATCCATCCCCCTATTTGACAATATCAGTAAAAGAAACACTTCTATTGGAAGTACTGTCCTTTCGCTGGTAAACAAGTATTTCCTTCTTGGGACCATTATGAACCTTCATTTGATCCAAATTATCAGCATTGCTAAGTCTACAGACAGTAGAAACATTACCATATTTAATACACTTTGAGCACTTCATGTTCTTGTGGCAATGTTCAACAGAATGTCCAATTCTAAAACAATAATCATAGAAATCTGGAATCCATTCAAAATGGATTGAGAGTTTGAGCTTGAAGTCCCCAGCCATAAAAAAGACAGTATTAATAAGATCACGAGACATATCAATTTCAACTAAAGCTCTGGCATAATGGCCATATCATGCTCTTTCCATCTCCTTGTCAAGTTTAATCTGTTTTCCCACTACCGCAGTAACATCTCGCAAAATCAACGGGTTCCAGAAGAACCAATTCAAACCAGTAATATGAATCCAGACTTGGGAAGTGGTGGTCTTGGATGAATGCATATCGGACATAGGATCCCATTATTTCAATGTATGGAAACCAAGCTTAAGAGGGATTGGGCTGATGCCCCACGCAAGGAATTTTCTATGTTCTGAGGGAAAAACAATATGATAGAGGCCCTTACCAATTGAGATGATATGCCAATCATCAAATCCCAAGTGTCACTGTAAGCAGGTTTTTTAATCCTCAAGTCTCCATGGTGAAGCCTTTCGAGGAACTGAGACTCCGTTTAGAAGTGAGAAACGACATTCCTCGAGACGTTCTTCAAATAAGGAGGGGTTTTCTTCAACGATCGCAATAGACCCATTTCTTGAGATTATTTTATTGGATGACACCAACTCATCCTGGAAATTTTAGAAGAACATGCTGAACAAGTTGGGCTTCAGAGGTTCCGAACCATCCCAAGTTGCTTTTCCGATGTCCAATCTCTTCCTTGAAACAGTGTTCACATGGCCTGTATCCCCTTCGTCTGCCACCACGGGCGTCGCCAAACCAGAACCCGCAGCCCGCGTCACACCATATAATTTATAATTATAATAATTTCTAATTATTAAGTATAATAAATAAATATATTTTATAATTATAATACTAATTAACTAATTAACTATTATATACTGAATAATTATTTAACTAATGAATTTTTTAATTATTATATAATTAATTATTAATAATTACTAATTAACTAATTAATTATTATATAATTAATTTTTAATAATATTAATTTAATAATTGCTAATTAACTAATTAACTATTATATACTGAATAATTATTTAACTAATGAATTGGTTAATTATTATATAATTAATTATTAATAATTACTAATTAACTAAATAATTATTATATAATTAAATTTTAATAATATTAATTTTATAATTTATTAATTTATTATATGTTTAATCCATTTTTTAACTTTAAATTTTATCAGTCTTATAGTTTATTTTTTATAGTATTTCAAAGCCACATAAATCATTTTTAAGTTTCAAGTAGGTGGTTTTGAAAGCTTATAAATTATTTTTCATGAACATTTCTTACAAAATTCTTTTTATTTTTAACTATTTCTTATATGTTTAATACATGTTTTATGTTTCATTTATATCGGTCTTATAATTTATATTTTATAGGCTTTCAAATTCACGTGCATGAAACATTTTTTAAGTTTCATGTTGGTGTCTTTAAAAACTTATAAATTATTTTCCATCAACTTTTTTTATGAAATTATTTTTATTTTCATCAATTTGTTATATTTTTAATCCATGTATTAAGTTTTATTTATATTGGTCTTGCAGTTTATATTTTATAGGCTTCTAAAGTCCAGCACTTGAAACTTTTTTAGTTTCAAGTATGAGGTTTTGAAATCTTATAAATTATTTTTTATCATCAGTTTTTATGAAATTATTTTTGTTTTTAACTATTTTTTATATGTTTAATCCATATTTTAATTTTCATGTATATTGGTTTTATAGTTTATATTTTATAGTCTTTCAAAGTGACATACTGGAAACAGAATCCCACATCGGAAATGCAGAATGTTCTGCACAGGAAATAGAGAACCAGAATCCCACATCGGAAATGCATAATGATTTCCAGGGTAAGATATCTTATAAAAGGGAGCCCTGGGTGGGAGCCTCTGTAAAAATTCAGACTGCTGTAAAGGTAGTACTCTTGGATTTTAAATAGCGGATAAATTGTTCTGAAAATTTTATTTTTATTTTGTTTTGTTTTGTTTATATATATATATATAAACAAAACAAAAACAAAACAAAACAAAAAAAACAAAACAAAAACAAAAACAAAAACAAAACAAAACAAAAAAAATTAAAACAAAAAAATAGATTTTTTTTTTGTTTTAGTAGAAAGGCGGAAACGACATTTCCGCCTTTCCAATTAACCCGAAAGGCAGCATCATCGATGCATTCTTTGTGTTGCTGCATAAAGGCAGCATCGGCGATTACGCCATTGTAGCATATTTAAAAAAATTAACATAAATAGTTTTCCATATTAAAAAAACACATTTAAAAAAATCCACAGTTGGCCAGATGGGCAAGGTGGACTGCTTCTCCTTTGAAGGAATTTAGGATCGTCTCGGGGTATTCCTCTACTGAATGGAGCCCTCGAACCCTGTAGATTAATGAGACGTGATTTGCATAATAACTCTCGACAAAATCTTCCCTTCGTAATTTCTCCCACCACTCAGATAATTGCAACAATAAACAAATTGTTGTCAAACAACACAGATCCACGTATATCGTGTATTTAAAATCTAGGAGCTCATTCAATAAATTCATGAACAAACTTATTTTTACAAAGTGCAATAAAATTTTACAAAGGGAACCAGTAACATCACCTACAATGCCTTTCAAAATACCATCCTTTGGAAAATATTTTTCATGACACCCGTAAGTTCTTCTCTGGTCAAATCCTTATGTGCACATTTATCAATAACTCTATGGATAGAGTTATTGGAAGGGACATCAAGAATGGACTTTAATAATAGTGCAAAACAATTTTTTTCACTGTATTTTTGGAATAAGAACCTTTTTTGACAAGAAAGAACCAACTATCAAAATTCTCAAGTTAGAAGACAGATTCCTCTAAATGTGATAAATACACAACAATGACAACAAATCCAAATCAAATTAATGAATG
Source organism: Viscum album (assembly GCA_963277665.1). NCBI lineage: Eukaryota > Viridiplantae > Streptophyta > Magnoliopsida > Santalales > Viscaceae > Viscum > Viscum album. Next base: position 1,442,662,372 of record OY728129.1, read on the forward strand.
CTCATCGAACCCTATTAGAAGTAATCTAACCCAATCAGAAGAATGCAATCGAACCAATCCGAATTAATCTAACTACAGCAAATGAAAATGAGGAAGGGGGAAGGGGGAAATGGGTAAGGGGTGTTACTTTGGATTCCAAGCATAGAAAAGAACCCGCATGGTGATCCGGAATGACATTATGAAAAGAAGAAGGTAAAAAAGTCACAGGTAATCGAGAGAAGAAACCCTGATGTTGATTATGTCACTAAAGACACTACATATTGCTTCAACTATGAAACCCAAAAACGACAGAGCTCGGCTGGTCCACCAATAAATAAAAAAACAATTGAAGAAAACCCATTATTTTTTTTCATAATACCACATCAGCCCCATACATTTCCATTAGCACTCAATTCTAATTAAATCCATCTAAAATATTTTTAAAAAAATACAATGACATCAAATGACATTGAGACTTAAAGTATGCATCAATACTCAAATGTCATACATTATATAAAAGACATAAATTCCATGTTCAATCCAATGAGTGTTATTAGAAAAATTATATCATGAGATACACTCCCGAAAAATGTCATTTACCCCATTTTTACAAGTATCACAAACCCCAACAAATGAACTAAAGTTGGTTAAGATATTTACTATGTAACAATCTGAACATTTATAAGTGAAATTTCATTTTTAAATGTGTAAATTTCTTATTAAGAAATAAAGTTATAGAAAACACTAGCACTATATTTCTATTTTTAACAGTTATAGTTTGATGGATTAAAGAAGCATTAATCATCATTACATTTGAAAATATAGTCGCCATATAGTTACTAATGAAAAATTGTATTAAAAAATATATAAATTAAAAAACAACATGTTATGTGTTAGGTACACAAATTATCATACCACATATAAAAATGTAAATATTAAAAATTAAACCACAAAATAAAAAAAGATAACATTAAACTCACAAAATATATTAATATAAATAATATAAAAAAACCAACATACAGAATAAAATAAAAATTACACACAACATAAATTGAGATCACACATAACATTAATTTTTAATATTTTTCTAGTGTTCCATATTTTATTATTATTTTTAATAATTTATTGTTTTCCAGTCATTGGTAATTTATTTTGTTTTGTTTTATTTTTTGTTATAGTTCTTAGAGTTTAAATGGTAAATTCATTTTTTTTATTCCTAAGAAAACCATATTTTATTCTTTTTTAATTATATTGTAATAAAAAAATCAGTTATTAACTTATTTTTTACATATTCATATTTTAGAAAATTGATATTTACAAAAATAAAATCATGTTCTTGCTAGGGATGAAAATGGTTTCCTACGTGACACTCCATGTCTAGATTAAATAAAATCATGTTAGTGGTTAAATGAGTATTTATAAGGTTAGGATACAAAATTTAAAACATGATTAAAAAATGGGTAGAGTAAGAGTAATATAATTATAAAATAATAAACCAAAACAAAATTATGTAAATTATTATGAACGGTCTAGAAATAGGAACTAAAAACCTATAGAGAAAACATGAAAATAGACATATCTAGAAAGTCAAAGATATTCAAACCTCAGACATCCCTCACACTCCACAAGACCCATTTCCAATATGTTATACACAGTGAGTTTATTAATATTAATCATGATTTAGTAATCTATTAAGTAAATACCAAGGCTAGATTAATGTTCCATCTTAGTACACTCTAAAAAATTATGAAAATTTTTAATCAACCTAGTATAATATATTATACATATGCATTAATTTTCCTCCCAAAAACTGAATTAATTCTGATTTAAAATTTTAAAATATAAAAAATTGTTAACGGATTCCCCAATATACTGATAAGATATGATTTCCATTTTAATTGTACTAGGAGGGAGTTTTTTTATAAAATAAGTTAATTTTAAAAAATATTTTTTAAAAACAGACTAGGTTAAATTTTTTTTAAAAAAATACGCCACAAAGGTGGCATCTGTGATGCCACCTTTGGGTCTCATGTGAAAAGCGGCATCGCCGATGCCGCCTTTCCCCTATAACCAATTTATAAAAATTTATTTTTATTTTGTTTATATATATATATACATAAACAAAACAAAAATAAAAATAAAAATAAAATTTTCAGCAAAATTTAACCGAAATTTAAAATCCAATAGTACTGCCATTACAGTAGTTAGGATTCTGACTGAAGCTCTCACCCAGGGCTCCTGTTTATAAGAAAGCTTACCCTAGAAATCATTCTGCATTTCCGATGTGGGATTCTGGTTCTCCCATTCCTGTGCAGAACACTTTTCATTTCTGATGTGGGATTCTATTTTAAATACATGACTTTGAAAGACTATAAAATATAAACTATAAGACTAATATAAATAAAACATAAATCAATGATTAAACATATAAAACATAGTTTAAAAAAAAGAATTTCGTAAAAAATGATGATTTAAATGATTTATATGATTTCAAAACCACCTACTTGAAACTTAAAAATGTTTGAAGTACGTGACTTTGAAATCCTATAAAATATAAACTACATGACCAATATAAATGAAACTTAATACATGGATTAAACATATAACAAATAGTTGAAAGTAAAAATAATTTTGTAAAAAATGTTGATGGAAAATAATTTATAAGTTTTCAAAGACAACGACATGAAACTTAAAAATATTAAAAACACATGACTTTGAAAGCCTTTAAAATATAAACTATTAGAACGATTTAAATAACACATAAAACATGGATTAAATATCTAACAAATAGTTGAAAATAAATAGAATTTCGAAAAAAAATTTGCAAGAAAAAAAAATTATAGGATTTCAAAACCACCTACTTAAAACATAAAAATGTTTCAAGTATGTGCATTTGAAAGCCTATAAAATACAAACTATAAGATCGATATAATTTAATTTTCAAACATGGATTAAACATATAATAAATTATTTAATTAGTTAATTAATTATTATTAATTACTAATTTATAATTACTAATTATAATGAATAATGAATAATGAATAGTTATAATGAATACTTATAATGAATACTTATAATGAATAATAATAATGAATAATTATAGTGAATAATTATAATGAATAATTATATTACTAATTAACTAATTAATTATTTGATAATAATTTTTTATAATTACTAATTACTAATTATAATGAATAATTATATTACTAATTAACTAATTAATTATTAAATAATTAATAATTATATTACTAATTAACTAATTAATTATTATATAATAATTTTTAATAATTAATAATTAATAATTATAATGAACAATTATAATTTTTAATTATATTACTAATTAACTAATTATAAAAAGGTCATCGAATCTACCTCTCTCAAAAAATTAATTAATTAATTATTATATATTTAATAATTATATGACTAATTAACTAATTAGTTATTATATAATTAATGATTAATAATTACTCATTAAATAATTAAAATTTATATAATTAATAATTATATTACTAATTAACTAATTAATTATTATATAATTAATAATTATATTACTTAGTAACTAATTAATTATTAAATAATTAATAATTATATTACTAATTAACTAATTCTATTATTAATTAACTAAATATATTATTAATTAACTAATTAATTATTATATAATTAATCATTAATAATTACTAACTAACTAACTAATTATCATACAATTAATAGTTATATAATTAATAATTATATTAAAAATTAAAAATTAAAAATTAAAAATTATAATGAATAATTATTTTGAATAATTATAATGAATAATTATAATGAATAATTATAAAGAATAATTATATTACTAATTAACTAATTAATTATCATATAATAATTTTTAAAAATTAAAATTTAAAAATTATAATAAATAATTATATTACTAATTAACTAATTAACTATTATATAAATAATAATTTCATTAGCAATTAACTAATTAATTATTATATAATAATTTTTAATAAATACTAATTAATAATTAGAATGAATAATTATAATTCATAATTATATTACTAATTAACTAATTATAAAAAGGGCATTGGCTCTATCTTTTTCAAAAAATTAACTAATTAACTATTATATAATTAATAATTATATTACTAATTAACTAATTAGTTACTATATAATTAATGATTAATAATTACTAATTCACTAATTAAAAATTATATAATTAATAATTATATTAATAATTCACCAATTAATTATTATATAATTAATAATTATATTACTAAGTAACTAATTAATTATTAAATAATTAATAAATATATTACTAATTAACTAATTATATTACTAATTAACTAATTAATTATAATATAATTAATTGTTATTAATTACTAATTAACTAACTAATTATTATACCATTAATAGTTATATAATTGATAATTATATTATTAATTTACAAATTAATAAATAATAAATAATAAATAATAGTTACAATGAATAATTATAATGAATAATTATAATGAATAATTATAATGAATAATTATAATGAACAATTATAAAGAATAATTATATTACTAATTAACTAATTAATTATTATATACTAATTTTTAATAATTACTAATTAATAATTATAATGAATAATTATATTACTAATTACTCAAGTTGAGGACACTCACATACAGACTCTTGGATTGATGACCCCTGATATTTCTCAGGTTGATGTCTCCAATCAGAATGATGCGCAACAAAAAATTGATTGCCAGCAAGAAATAAAGAATCTTTTTATGGTATCTGAACTACCTGAGAAATGGGGAAGCGTTTATGAGGATGGACAGGAGAAGGTGGGTACCCCGATTAGCGTTTCAGGCAGTGGTGGGAACACCTCTTACAAGGATGGAATCTTAAGTGGCGCGAAGAAGATTAATGATGGAGAGATCACCTCTGTCCCCTCAAAGAGGAGACCCCGTAAGGATTATTCTAATATTCCCAGAACCATGTCGACCAGATCGTCGTCTAAGTTAGTGGATACAAATATCATTCAAGTCTTACATCAGAATATGTCTTAATCTGAGTGGGAGTCTGCTGGTGACTCTGATTATGGAAATGATATGTCGTACTATGATCTTTAGAACTATTCTTGGTGGTTGAGGTTATAACGACCCATACTTTACATACATTGTTAATACTTCAAAATTGAAGCACACTTATTACAACATATGGCAAAACCACAAAGGACCGTATAGGTATAGTGTCTTTAGAAACTGGGAAACATAAACAACTGGTTCATAAATCTTCTACAGTGTCTCCCATTTATTTCATCATATCTAGGGTCCCTTTTAGCATATTCTACTTAATATCCATCTTCCTGACCTGGGGAAAAGAAAACATAAAAGGGTGAGCTCAAATGCTCAGCAAGGGCAAATAAAGGAAATAAAAATCATATCATATCTTTTTGAAAATCAAAACCTATAAAAGAGATCATAATATCTTAACATGGAATAAATCATAGAAGTGAAAATGAGATCCCCATAATCATAACATAAAACTTGAAACTTTGTGGCATGCACACATAATCATGGAAAATAATTTCTTGTTAGTCATGACTCATTTCCAAGACTATCTTAGTGGTCAAAGTCCCTTTCTGAACCGACTCACCCTCGTTCCAGTCCTGTTTTACTGAACCGGTATAACCTACCGTTCCAGCCATGTCTATCTCATGAGATATAAAATCTTTACCCAATGCATTGGAGGGATATATAGGTCCCACCCATCTTATAATGAATCCTTTCTTATGTGTGCCACATAATCATAAAACATACATCATTGCATAACACATGTAACAAAAATGGGATTCTTGAAACATCATGACATCATAAATCAATTCATATAAGATAAAGTAATTCATAAAAAAAATTTCATCACAACATGATCAAATCAATGTAATAATAGGGATAAAAACAGAACCCTTTATTATCTTAGATGGAAAATAATTTTGATAAAACACTTGAACTCCATTCTTGAGGAAAATATCCTTTCTTCTTCAAAAACATTTTTCCTTTCATAACATGTCATAAAACTTTAAAATAAAAGAAGTTGATTAAAAATAAACTTGAAAACTTGTAAAGTAAGCTTCTTGGAAATAATGTTTAAAAATCCATTCATGCCGTATAAGTTAAAAAAAAATTCTTCGTACTTTTGTCAGAAAAGTCAAAAAGTACCTCGTACGACAAAAGATTCCTTTCATACATATTACTAAAAACTCACCGAAGGGTAAAAATGGATTTAAACAATTGTAGGTGGATGGAAATAATATTACATTTTGATGAAACATGGATGTGGATGATAAAATACACCCCAGTAAATACTTACGAATAAACAATCTCGGATAAAAATGAGATTGTGATATTTCTCTTACCTTAGGTCCAATTTTCTTTGTACGTGTCTGAATCTCCTGTATAATGGTTTAAATAATGTTATTGACTTATTCCAGAATCATACATATTGATATGATATCATATATGTTCATATTCTTAGCTTCTTGATAGTAATATTTCATTGTTACTTGTTACTCGGGTCTTTATTGCCTTTTGTTCTTATGCATATTTTGCCGAATACATTCTTATTCTTCTTTTAAGGTTAGAGATACCTTATATCCAGAATGGTATTAGTGTAACATATATCATATTTATTCATTCAACTCATTTATATAATTACTATGTAATGATGATCATGCAGAACGAGTCGCATCACATCGTGGAGACGGTATTCCGTACGTACGCACGAGTGATGATATTGTTCCTATGATCGTGGAACTGTATTGGAGTATATATATGTTATTTCAGTATCAATATTACTTTATAATAATCATAAATAGTTACTCATTACACCATTATACCCATCCTTGTAAAGTGATGGTGGAAAATAGATTACCCCACGGCGTGGAGACGGTATTCCGTACGTACGCACGCGCGGTGATTTCATTTTTCCGTAGGATGGATAGAAGGTGAATTAGGGTTGTTTCATATTTATAATAACATATCAGTATGTAAGTAATACTGATGTTATTACTTTATCATGAAACAACTAAAGAATAAGAAGTTGAAGAAGAAAGAAATTGAAAAGATCGGTAATGGATATTACCTCTTCTTTGGAACTCCTCTTTGAATCCTCCACTTAGGGAACTAAGATTGGTCTTTGAAGAAGACCAGAACCTCTAGGATTATTCTAGGGAAGTGGAGAGGAGAAAATGGCAGGGGTTTGCCGAGCTTGAGTGCTCAAATTGGTGTGAGGATGAGGGGGAGGAGCTGCCCTTTTATAAGGGAGGAGAGGGGCACCATAGGCATATCTCAAAATATTATTTTATATTAAAGTCAAAATCGGTTTATAATGGTTCCAAAGGGTCTTATTTCGAAGATAAAGTGGGGATGGGTCGAAATCCTATCAACCAATAGGATTTATACAAGATTAGGGTATTATTTTAACCTTATCAATTAGATTTAACTCTAAGTTAAATAATTTAACTTTTACCGTGTCTTTTTGTTTTCTTTCACTATATGGTTAATACACTTACTATAACATGAAAAACGAACCCCAAATTGTTTATTATTAATATATATATCCTTATCTAAGTCATTTGGCCGAACCTTAGATTTTTAGGAATAAAATAAAAATTAATAATATAATATTTTATTTAAAAACTATTTTGTGTCAATTTTGACACTATTTGATATATGATTTTTGTGAAAGTCATAACAGAATTATATGTTTGAACCAAGTTGATTAAATCAACACTAATATATCATAGTAACCTATAAAATTAGTTTAATTCATAAAAAGTCTCAAATTACATTTATTTTTGTGTTTATAACATCAATTATGTCAATATTTCATTAATAAGATAATTACTACATCATCATTGTGTCATAAATAAATTAAATTATTTAATGTCTAAAAATTACAAATAAAATACCATTATGTAGGAAATCGTTTTATATTTCTAATGAATATTTATAGTCGAATTTATCTTATGTATAACCCCATATTAAAAATGATTTACTTATTAAACTTTGATTTTAACTATTTTAACCCTTCTTTAAATAAATTAATAATAAATGTCCTAATCTAATCCAAGTGGGCCTAAATGGTCATATTTTATTCATAAGGTTGTTTTTGGTCGAATTACACTTATCCAATAGAATTAGGACATGTTTTAGGGTAATAGTAATATCATATATACCCTTAGTTACCCTATTTACTATTAACCGCGGTAAAAATAGTAAAAAGTTACTATTCACCAAAAAATTATTTTTATCTCATTGAACCACATTTTACTTACTGATATCAACCGTGTCTGTCGGATTTTTGAAATTCCATTCACAGAAGCGGTAAAATTAAGTTTTATGCAAAATTCAGTTTTTAACCTACCACTTAGTGGTTTCACTATTCATCAAAAATTGAAAGTTTTCAGAAAAATACCAAAATTTCACCCTAGGCTAATTTCGATATTCAGAATCCAAAAATGAAGTCCATTTTGAAAAATAAAATTTATAAAATTTCAAAAAGTGGTTATTACTATTCATAACGGCTAGTTCTAATAATATTTTAATAGCATATCGTTGTTTAGTGAAACTCGGTATTGCGTACGACGCAAGCTATCGAGGAAGGTCGTGATTGCGTGTAAAGTAAGCCAAGCAAGTGTGTAGTGAAAGATTTCTTTGATGATATAAAAACAAAATATTACTCATAAAAATCTCGGGTGTTACATTCTACCCCCCTTAAAAAGAATTTCGCCCTCGAAATTCGTCACTTTGTAACAAACAGATGAGGATACTTCTCCATCATCATATCCTCAAGCTCCCATGTAGCTTCTTCAAGTTGGTGGTTCCTCCATAAAACTTTCACCAATCTAGTGGTCTTGTTTCGTAGGACTTTTTCGCTACGATCCAGAATCTCTATCGGTTGTTCTTCATAAGAAAGATCTTGCTCCAGCGGTACAACTTCTGAGCTGAGTACATGTGAAGGATCTGGTATGTACTTTCTCAGGAGAGATACATGGAACACATCGTGAATTTGAGAGAGATTCGGTGGAAGCGCCAATCGTTAAGCTACCTTCCCAACACGATCCAGTATTTCAAAAGGACCGATATATCTAGGGCTCAATTTCCCCTTTTTTCCAAATCTCATAACCCTCTTCCAGGGAGATATTCGTAAGAACACTTTATCACCCACTTCAAACTCTAGGTCTTTTCTTCGGTTGTCGGCATAACTTTTATGTCGACTCTGAGCTGCTCTTATGTGTTGTTGAATAGATCTGACCTTTTCTACCATTTCATCAACGAGATCAGGTCCTAATAGCTTTCTTTCCCCAACTTCATCCCAGTAAGTTGGAGTCCTGCATTTCTTTTCATAGAGAGCTTCATAAGGAGCCATCTGAATACTGGAGTGAAAGATATTATTATAAGAAAATTCCACCAAAGGTAGGTGTTGATCCCAACCTCCTTTGAAATCCATAGAGCAAGCTCTCAACATATCTTCTAGGGTTTGAATTGTTCTCTCAGACTGACCGTCTGTCTGGGGATGATAAGAAGTGCTGAAACTCAACTCTGTATCCAGAGTATGCTGAAGACTTCGCCAGAACTTCGAGGTAAATCTCGGATCCCGATCCGATATAATAGAAATTGGTACTCCATGCAATCTTACCACTTCCTTTACATATATCTTGGCAAGCTGATCTAGAGATAAATCCTCTCTAATAGGAATGAAGTGTGCAGACTTTGTAAGACGATCAACTATGACCCAGATAGCGTTATTGCCTTTGGATGTTTTAGGAAGTCCTGTGACAAAGTCCATAGTGATGTTTTCCCATTTCCATTCGGGCATGGGTAATGGTTGTAACATCCCCTTAGACTTCTGTCTCTCAGCTTTAACTTGTTGACAAACCAAGCATCGAGAGACATATTCAGCAACATCTCTTTTCATGCCATCCCACCAGAAGTACTCTTTCAGGTCCCTATACATCTTCGTGCTTCCAGGATGAATACAGAATGAAGAACTATGAGCCTCATCCAGCAGCTCCTTCTTTAATTCGGGGATGGAAGGAACACAAACCCGATTCCTGAACTTTATTATCCCATCACAATCAAGGTTGAATTCAGGAATATTTCTCACCTTCTTTTGTAACTCGACATCTTCTTTATGTGCCTCTTTAATCTTCACATGTATAGATGGTTGAACATTAATTTGAGAAAGATAAGATTTTTCCCCTTCCATTATAATTCCAAGATCCATCCTTTGTAAATCCATAAATATTGGATCTTTTGTGATCCTCATCATGGATAAACTAGCATGGTCTTGTCGACTTAATGCATCTGCCACCTTGTTTGCTTTCCCAGGGTGGTAATGGATTGAGCAGTTGTAATCCTTAATCAGCTCCAACCATCTTCTTTGACGCATATTCAACTCCTTTTGTGTGAAAATATACTTTAAACTTTTATGATCAGTATAAATATCACACCTTTCACCATAAAGGTAATGCCTCCAAATCTTTAATGCAAAGATTACCGTAGCCAACTCCAAATCATGTGTTGGGTAATTTTGCTCATGGATTTTCAACTGTCGTGAGGCATAAGCTATCACCATATCATTTTGCATAAGAACACACCCCAATCCCTTCTTTGATGCATCACTGTATATCACAAACCTTTCTCCACTACAAGGCAGTGTGAGCACAGGTGCACTGGATAACCTTCTTTTCAACTCCTTGAAATTCTCTTCACATTCCTCTGTCCAGACAAACTTAACTCCTTTCCGAGTCAACTTGGTGAGTGGATTAGATAATCGTGAAAAATATTTTACAAAACGTCGATAATATCCAGCCAAACCAAGAAAACTTCTAATCTCAGTTACTGTTGTTGGTCTCGACCATCTTTTGATAACCTCTGTTTTTGCTGGATCCACAGATATCCCCTCTTTTGAGATTATGTGACCCAAAAATGCAACTTTTTGAAGCCAAAATTCACACTTGGTAAATTTGGCATAAAGCTTCTCCTTTCTCAGGGTCTTCAATATAATTCTCAAGTGATCTTCATACTCTTCCTTTCTCTTTGAATAGACAAGAATTTCGTCTATAAAGACTACCACAAATTGATCAAGATAGTCTCTAAAGACTCTATTCATTAGATCCATGAAGATAGCAGGGGCATTAGTAAGACCAAATGGCATCACTATAAATTCATAGTGTCCATACCTTGTACGGAAGGCCGTCTTTGGTATATCCTCCCTTTTGACCCTTAATTGATGATACCCTGAACGAAGATCAATCTTGGAAAAGTATTGAGCTCCGCGTAGTTGGTCAAATAAGTCATCAATGCGTGGGAGAGGATATTTTTTCTTGATAGTGATCTTGTTAAGTTCTCGATAATCAATGCAGAGTCTCATTGATCCATCTTTCTTCTTAACAAATAGAACAGGTGCTCCCCAAGGTGACGCACTAGGGCGTATGAATCCCTTATCAAGATTCTCTTGGAGTTGCTTCTTCAATTCCTGCAACTCAGTTGGGGCCATTCTATATGGTGTCTTTGAAATAGGCAAAGCACCCGGTACGAGTTCTATTGAAAACTCAACTTCACGATGTGGTGGAAGACCCGGTAATTCCTCCGGAAAGACATCATCAAACTCCCGTACAATGGGCATATTCTTAATCGTGAGTTTCTCACCAACCATTTGAGATAAATAACCTTCATTTAGTGGAATCAATACCCATAAGATGGAAGAAATTTCCACTGGAAGGTTATGTTCATCCTTGCATTGATATACGATCGTAGATTGATCCGGAATATGAAATGTGACTTCCCTTCTTTGGCAATTGATATGAGCTCCATGTAGATAAAGCCAATCCATGCCAATAATCACATCAAATTCCACTAAAGGAAGGATCACAAGATTTGCAGGAATCACTTTCCCACAAACTTCGATCGGAGAAGAATTATAAACTTTTGATGCGACTGTTGTGCCATTAGGTGTTGTCACAGCTAACTCAACATCTAATTGTTGAGGTAATACGGTGATACCCTTAGAAAATTTTTTATAAATAAAAGAGTGGGTGGATCCAGAATCAAATAAAACATTTGCTACTTTATAGTGGATGGTAAGTGTACCTTTCACCACTTCGTTATCAAACTCCACATCGCTGATAGAAATTGCATGTGACTTTCCTTTGTCATTAGCCTTAAGATTTTGTTGACGTTGACCATCATCATCAACCCTTGGATTTGGGCATTGATTGGCATAATGCCCCATCTCCTTGCACTTGAAACATTGAAGTGTAGTAGGTTCATTCTGTGTATCCCTTCCTTTGTTTGCGTCATTAGACATCTTCTTCCCATTATCACGGCATTCAAATGCCCGATGACCTTCCTTTCCACATTTAAAACATTTGCTTGTCCCTTTAAGACAACTCCTTCCATGTTTCTTTCCACACTTTGAGCATAAGGGAAAGCTCATCTTCTTTTCAGTGTTCTCTTTATATTTTCCTTTGAATTCCATCTTCCTCTTCTTATCAAACCCATGTGACTGATGGGTTACTCCAATCTCCATCTCAACATTGAGAGCACATCGAACGATTTCCTCGTAGCTATTGAAGTCTCTTATGGCTAACGCCCTTTGAAGACTTGGTTTTAAGCCACTAAAGAATCGATCGATCTTACTCTCAGGTTGGATAATAATACCAGAAGCGTACCTTGCAAGTCTTGTAAAATTTGCTTCATAGGTACCAACAGATTCATCATCCCTTTGCTTCAGTTCAAGAAACTCTTTCTCCATCTTTGTTCGAAGAATACGAGGGAAGTACTTATTGAAAAATAAGTTCTTGAAATCGTCCCATTCCATAGACTCAATTTCATCCCTTTGCCTCGTATTCTTAATAAGATTCCACCATTGATCAGCATCTCCTTCCAAACGATACACTGCTAGGATGACTTTATCATGTTCAGAACATTGAAGAACTGAAAATATCTTTTCAGTAGTACTAATCCATTGTTCAGCAACTAATGGATCAGTAGACCCGCTGAAAGAAGGTGGACGCTGCCTCATGAAGGATTCAACAGAATGTTGCTCCTTCCTTTGCTCGTTTGGAAGTCCTGAATGATTCATAGCTTGAGAAAGTTGTGTGAGCATGGCTACAAGATTTTTCATTCCAGCTCCCATATCATTTGGTTGCTCAGGGGGACAATCATTGCATTGCCCATCGCATTCCGCATTAACACGGTTCCTTAGGGTTCCAGCCATTGACTAAAACCAAGAAGAATAGTGTGAGAAACACTAATTATAATAGGAAAACCACATAATTCAAGAATAAAATTTTCATGCTTAAGGTCTTATCCTAGGGTATTCATGGCCATTTCTAAAACACTAAGATTGTGTTCTATGCTTAGACTTATCCTTAGGCTTCTTACTAAGGCTTTCACATCCTAGTTTCCAAAGGTTGACTATACCTTTCCTCTGATACCAACTATAACGACCCATACTTTACATACATTGTTAATACTTCAAAATTGAAGCACACTTATTACAAAATATGACAAAACCACAAAGGACCGTATAGGTATAGTGTCTTTAGAAACTGGGAAACATAAACAACTGGTTCATAAATCTTCTACAGTGTCTCCCATTTATTTCATCATATCTAGGGTCCCTTTTAGCATATTCTACTTAATATCCATCTTCCTGACCTGGGTAAAAGAAAACATAAAAGGGTGAGCTCAAATTCTCAGCAAGGGCAAATAAAGGAAATAAAAATCATATCATATCTTTTTGAAAATCAAAACCTGCAAAAGAGATCATAATATCTTAACATGGAATAAATCATAGAAGTGAAAATGAGATCCCCATAATCATAACATAAAACTTGAAACTTTGTGGCATGCACACATAATCATAGAAAATCATTTCTTGTTAGTCATGACTCATTGCCAAGACTATCTTAGTGGACAAAGTCCCTTTCTGAACCGAGTCACCCTCGTTCCAGTCCTGTTTTACTGAACCGGTATAACCTACCGTTCCAGCCATGTCTATCTCATGAGATATAAAATCTTTACCCAATGCATTGGAGGGATATATAGGTCCCACCCATCTTATAATGAATCCTTTCTTATGTGTGCCACATAATCATAAAACATACATCATTGCATAACACATGTAACAAAAATGGGATTCTTGAAACATCATGACATCATAAATCAATTCATATAAGATAAAGGAATTCATAAAAATAATTCCATCACAACATGATCAAATCAATGTAATAATAGGGATAAAAACAGAACCCTTTATTATCTTAGATGGAAAATAATTTTGATAAAACACTTGAACTCCATTCTTGAGGAAAATATCCTTTCTTCTTCAAAAACATTTTTCCTTTCATAACATGTCATAAAACTTTAAAATAAAAGAAGTTGATTAAAAATAAACTTGAAAACTTGTAAAGGAAGATTCTTGGAAATAATGTTTAAAAATCCATTCATGCCGTATAAGTTAAAAAAACATTCTTCGTACTTTTGTCAGAAAAGTCAAAAAGTACCTCGTACGACAAAAGATTCCTTTCATACATATTACTAAAAACTCACCGAAGGGTAAAAATGGATTTAAACAATTGTAGGTGTATGGAAATAATATTACATTTTGATTAAACATGGATGTGGATGATAAAATACACCCCAGTAAATACTTACGAATAAACAATCTCGGATAAAAATGAGATTGTGATATTTCCCTTACCTTAGGTCCAATTTGCTTTGTACGTGTCCGAAGCTCCTTTATAATGGTTTAAATAATGTTATTGACTTATTACAGAATCATACATATTGATATGATATCATATATGGTCATATTCTTAGCTTCTTGATAGTAATATTTCATTGTTACTTGTTACTCGGGTCTTTATTGCCTTTTGTTCTTATACATGTTTTGCCGAATACATTCTTATTCTTCTTTTAAGGTTAGAGATACCTTATATCCAGAATAGTATTAGTGTAACATATATCATATTTATTCATTTAACTCATTTATATAATTACTATGTAATGATGATCATGCAGAACGAGTCGCATCACATCGTGGAGACGGTATTCCGTACGTACGCACGAGTGATGATATCGTTCCTATGATCGTGGAACTGTATTGGAGTATATATATGTTATTTCAGTATAAATATTACTTTATAATAATCATAAATAGTTACTCATTACACCATTATACCCATCCTTGTAAAGTGATGGTGGAAAATAGATTACACCACGGCGTGGAGACGGTATTCCGTACGTACGCATGCGCGGTGATTTCATTTTTCCGTAGGATGGATAGAAGGTGAATTAGGGTTGTTTCATATTTATAATAACATATCAGTATGTAAGTAATACTGATTTTATTACTTTATCATGAAACAACTAAAGAAGAAGAAGTTGAAGAAGAAAGAAATTGAAAAGATCGGTAATGGATATTACCTCTTCTTTGGAACGCCTCTTTGAATCCTCCACTTAGGGAACTAATATTGGTCTTTGAAGAAGACCAGGACCTCTAGGATTATTCTAGGGAAGTGGGGAGGAGAAAATGGCAGTGGTTGGCCGAGTTTGAGTGCTAAAATTGGTGTGAGGAGGAGGGGGAGGAGGTGCCCTTTTATAAGGGAGGAGAGGGGCACCTTAGGAATATCTCAAAATATTATTTTATATTAAAGTCAAAATCGGTTTATAATGGTTCCAAAGGGTCTTATTTCGAAGCTAAAGTGGGGATGGGTCCAAATCCTATCAACCAATAGGATTTAGACAAGATTAGGGTATTATTTTAACCTTATCAATTAGATTTAACTCTAAGTTAAATAATTTAACTTTTACCGTGTCTTTTTGTTTTCTTTCACTATATGGTTAATACACTTACTATAACATGCCAAACGAACCCCAAATTGTTTATTATTAATATATAAATCCTTATCTAAGTCATTTGGCCGAACCTTAGATTTTTAGGAATAAAATAACAAATAGTAATATAATATTTGATTTAAAAACTATTTTGTGTCAATTTTGACACTATTTGATATATGATTTTTGTGAAAGTCATAACAGAATTATATGTTCGAACCAAGTTGATTAAATCAACAATAATATATCATAGTAACCTAGAAAATTAGTTTAATTCATAAAAAGTCTCAAATTACATTTATTTTTGTGTTTATAACATCAATTATATCAATATTTCATTAATAAGATAATTACTGCATCATCATTGTGTCATAAATAAATTAAATTATTTAATGTCTAAAAATTACAAATAAAATACCATTATGTAGGAAATCTTTTTAGATTTCTAATGAATATTTATAGTCGAATTTATCTTATTTATAACCCCATATTAAAAATGATTTACTTATTAAACTTTGATTTTAACTATTTTAACCCTTCTTTAAATAAATTAATAATAAATGTCCTAATCTAATCCAAGTGGGCCTAAATGGTCATATTTTATTCATAAGGTTGTTTTTGGTCGAATTACACTTATCCAATAGAATTAGGACATGTGTTAGGGTAATAGTAATATCATATATACCCTTAGTTACCCTATTTACTATTAACCGCGGTAAAAATAGTAAAAAGTTACTATTCACCAAAAAATTATTTTTATCTCATTGAACCACATTTTACTTACTGATATCAACCGTGTCTGTCGGATTTTTGAAATTCCATTCACAGAAGCGGTAAAATTAAGTTTTATGCAAAATTTAGTTTTTAACCTACCACTTAGTGGTTTCACTATTCATCAAAAATTGAAAGTTTTCAGAAAAATACCAAAATTTCACCCTAGGTTAATTTCGATATTCCGAATCCAAAAATGAAGTCCATTGTGAAAAATAAAATTTATAAAATTTCAAAAAGTGGTTATTACTATTCATAACGGCTAGTTCTAATAATATTTTAATAGCATATCGTTGTTTAGGGAAACTCGGTATTGCGTACGACGCAAGCTATCGAGGAAGGTCATGATTGCGTGTAAAGTAAGCCAAGCAAGTGTGTAGTGAAAGATTCCTTTGATGATATAAAAACAAAATATTACTCATAAAAATCTCGGGTGTTACAGAGGTCATTTCTGTTTGTTTGACCCCATCCGCCACTCTGATGTACTTTTTCTTTCTTTTTAATAAATGGTCAGAAGCTTTGCTTCTGGCTAGCCTTATCTGGTATAAAAAGGGCCCCACCTATTTCATTCTAAAAAAATTAACCAATTAACCATTTTATATTTAATCATTATATTACTAAATAACTAATTAGTTTTTATATAATCAATGATTAATAATTAGTAATTAAGTAATTAAAAATTATATAATTAATAATTATATTATTAATTAACTAATTAATTATTAACTAATTAATAATTATATTACTTAACAACTAATTAATTATTAAATAATTAATAATTATATTACTAATTAACTAATTATATTACTAATTAACTAATTATATTACTATTTAACCAATTAATTGTCATATAATTAATTATTAATAATTACTAATTAAATAACTAATTATTATATAATTAATAGTTATATAACTAATAATTATATTAGTAATTAGTCATTAATAATTAACAATTATAATGAATAATTATAATGAATAATTATAAAGAATAGTTATATTACTAATTAACTAATTAATTATTATATAATAATTTTTAATAATTACTAATTAAAAAATTTTCTGAATAATTATTTTACTAATTAACTATTATATAATTAATAATTGTATTTCCAATTAACTAATTAATTGTTATATAATAATTTTTAATAAATACTAATTCATAATTATAACAAATAATTAAAATTTATAATTACATTACTAATTAACTAATTATAAAAATGGTCTCGGCTTTATCTTTCTCCAAAAATTAACTATTTAACTATTATATAATTAATAACTATACTCCAAACGGTGGAATCATGGAGGTGAGTCCATGATCCAGAAAATATTATTAAAAATAAACGTTCAATCAAACTAGGAAAAAGATGGGTACAAGTGATCACCACCAAAAAGAAACAGGCAAAATCAGCCTTTGGACCCACCTCCTCGCCTGCCTCTTCCACGACGACCACCACGTCCTCGAGGATTTCGGCCTCTTTTCCACTGAGCCGGTATCTGCAAATTAGTATCCTGCTCATCCGCATCTCCACCATCAGAACCGTCATGATGCGAACCAGCTGCTAAATCAGCAGTATTACCATCACCATCTTCTATGCATTCCTCGGAACCGGGCGGCCCAATCTTCTCAGCAGTGGCCTGTGCATCCAAAGAAGGTGCATTAGAAACGAGACCTTTCGTCGAAGCATGTTTTTTCCTCGCTCGGCTTTTCATGTAGAGTAGATCAAACCCAAGAGAGTTCATTGTGTCCAGCGTGGAGAAAAAATTTGGAGCAACAGTGGCCACATTAGAAGTCGTTGGACCAGTGGCCACCTTATGTGTCACTACCGTTTTAATAGCAGATTCATGAGCTCCTGCATCCGAGGCAGTACGAGCCTTGGCATCAGAGGGAGGTTTCCCAGCATCCTGCATATCAACAGCCTCACCAGATGAGACTAAGCAAGAAGTGACAGGAACATCCAATGGTAACAAATGAGTCTGAGCAGGGGAGTCAGACACAGCCCTAATGTGCTGGGCAGAAAGCCCAGCATTCCCCTCCCCATTTGGGGCAGGCAATATCATAGGTGCTGCAGGAGCAGCAGCATAAGAACCAGAGGCTTTTAAAGCCCCTTCTGTGCGAGAAACAGCATGATCAGGAGCCTTATCAGCATAATCAACCAATGGTAACAAAGCAGTCTGAGCAGAGGACTCCGAAACATCCCTAGTGTGCTGGGCAGGAAGGCCAGCATTCCCCACCCCAATTGGTACAGGCAATGTTATAGGTGATGCAGGAGCATCAACATAAAACCCAGAGGATTTTGAAGCCCCTTCTGTGTGAGAACCATCATGAGCAGGAGCCTTATCAGCATGAACACATTGCACACCCTTTTGCACAACCAAAAAATCAGAGGATCCTTTCCCCAAACAGCACAGCTTCCCGTTATCAATTAACTGCTCCTCCAGCAAGTCTGCTTGATCCATCTCCTGTTCACTATTAGCATCATCAGAACACATATCACCCCATTTAGAGGGTTCACCCTGCTCAGTTTTATGCAAGCAAGAAGCGGGGAATGAGTTGCCACCCGAGGGGGAAGACAGCACACCCCTGCCTTGCTGAGCATTCGAAGGCCTCACATTGGTGTTTTTACCAGCAACAACATCAGCAAAGGAAGCAGAGCCCAATTTCTTAAATTCAGAAGAATTATTATTCACCAAGCCCATCTTGGCTCCCGAAGGTGCCAGATCCTTTACAGTATCATTATACACAGGTAAAGGTGAACCAGCACCCTTCACCCCATCAATTGCCCCTCCTAGCCCGGATGATTTAAGCTTACAGCATTAATCAAGATGCCCATATCGCCTACAGATGGAGCATCTCACTCCTCGGTTACATTTGTCTTTAACATGCCCAATCACTGAACAATTTGTACAGTAGGAAGGAACATGTTCAAACTCAATTTCAAGATCAAACTTAAACTCACCAGCAAGCAGCAGAACCGTCTCAACACGGGGTAAAGACATATCAAACTCAACTAAGATGCGAGCAAAATGTCCATATCTAACAGAACCAGTTTCTTTATCAAGTTTAATAGGAGTTCCCACAGCCAAAGCCACATCCCAAAGTATATTTGAATGCCAAAATACCCAGCTCAATCCTTTCACCCGAATCCAGGATTGGGCTATTGTATTTTTAGCCTTAAAGGGGTCGAACCAGGGGTCCCAATTTTGAAATATGAGAATCCCAGGTTTAAGATTCACAAATCCGTGACTCCAGGCCCGCATCTTCAAAGCATTGGAACCGAAGGTAAAATGATAGAAATTCATACCGATGGAAACCATCTGCCAATCACTAACAACCCCAAATTTCGTTGAGACGCTTCCGAAGATCATCAACCTTCCAGGAAGAGTCCGTCGAGCTTAATCGGGCAATGATCGAAAATTTGCAAGCATCAATTCGTTCTTGAAAAAAACGGGGATTCGCTTCAACAACCACGAGCGCACCATTTCTTGAGATGCGATTATTAACAGCGGGGTCATCACGTCGAGCATCAGGGAAAAGGCGGTCAGAACCCCTTACCTGTAGATCAATCGGTCGAGAAGCCCTACCTGAACCCAAGCCCGCAGGTGCAAGAGGCATCTTCGATCCAGAACCTCCTTCCAGATTCTTCGAAGGACCTACAAAAACTTCAGCAGGATTGAAGTAATCAGCCAAGGCCATCGCGACCAAACCCTAGAACCCATTTCGGAGGAGTGAGAAGCTCTCGAGTCGCCCCATCTCTCTTGGACCAACACAATCTCTTAATAATTATACTACTAATTAAATAATTAGTTACTATATAATTAATGATTAATAATTACTAATTACCTAATTAAAAATTATATAATAAATAATTCTATTACTAATTAACTAATTAACTATTATATAAGTAATAATTAAATTACTAAGTAACTAATTAATTATTAAATAGTTAATAATTATATTACTAATTAACTAATTATATTACAATTTAACTAAATAATTATTATATAATTAATTATTAATAATTACTAATTAAGTAACCAATTATTATACAAATAATAGTTATATAATTAATAATTATATTAATAATTAATAATTAATAATTAATAATTAATAATTAATAATTATAATTAGTAATTATAATGAATAATTATAATTTGTAATCATAATGAATAATTATAATTAATAATTATAATGAATAATGATAATTTATAATTATATTACTAATTAACTATTATATAATTAATAATTATATTACCAATTAACTAATTAATTATCATATAATAATTTTTAATAATTACTAATTATTAAGTATAATGAATAAATATAATTTATAATTATATTACTAATTAAATAATTAACTATTATATATTGAATAATTATATTTCTATTTAATTGGTTAATTATTATATAATTAATTATTAATAATTACTAATTAACTAATTAATTATTATATAATTAATTTTTAATAATATTAATTAACTAATTAAATAATTTATTATATGTTTAATCCATGTTTGAACATTAAATTATATCAGTCTTATAGATTGTAATTTATAGGCTTTCAAAGACACATACTTGAAACATTTTTATGTTTCACGTAGGTGGTTTTGAAATCCTATAAATTATTTTTCATGAACATTTTTTACGAATTTGTTTTTATTTTCAACTATTTTTTATATGTTTAATCCAAGTTTTAAGTGTCATTTAAATGAGTCTAAAAGTTTAATTTTATATGCTTTCAAAGTCACATGCTTGAAACGTTTTTAAGTTTAATGTAGGTGTATTTGAAAACATAAAAATTATTTTCCATCAACATTTTTTATGAAATTATTTTTATTTTCAACTATTTTTTATATGTTTAATCCATGTATTAAGTTTTATATATATTGGTATTTTCGTTTATATTTTATAGGCTTTCAAAGTCACGTACTTGAAAACATTTTTAAGTTTCATGTATGTGGTTTTGAAAGGCTATAAATCATTGTTTATCATCATTTTTATGAGATTATTTTTGTTTTCAACTATGCTTTATATGTTTAATCCATGTTTTATGTTTCATATATATTGGTCTTATAGTTTATATTTTATAGTCTTTCAAAATTGCGTATTTGAAATAGAATCTCAAATCGGAAATGCAGAATGTTCTGTGCAGGAAATGGAGAACCAGAATCCCACATTGGAAATGCAGAATGATTTCCAGGGTAAGCTCTTTTATAAAAGGGAGCCATGGGTGAGAGCTTCTGTTAGAATCCAGACTGCTGTAAAGACAGTACTGCTAGAGTTTAAATAGCGGATAAATTCTGCTGAAAATTTTAATTTTAATTTTTTTTGTTTGGTTTGGTTTTGTTTATATATTTATATATATATACATATATATAAACAAAACAAAACTAAACTAAACAAAACAAAACAAAAAAAAACAAAAAAAACAAAACAAAACAAAACAAACCAAACAAAACAAAACAAATGAAACGAAACGAAATGAAACGAAATGAAATGAAATGAAATGAGAGGAAACGAAACGAAACGAAACAAAACAAAACGAAACGAAACGAAACAAAATGAAATGAAAAGAAACAAACGAAATTAAACCAAACGAAACGAAACAAAACGAAACGAAACGAAATGAAACAAAACAAAACAAAACAAAACAAAACTAAACGAAACAAAACAAAAAGAAACGAAACAAAACAAAACAAAACAAAACAAAATGAAACCAAACGAAATGAAACAAAATGAAATGAAAGGAAACGAAATGAAAAGAAACGAAACGAAACGAAATGAAACCAAAATGAAACGAAATGAAATGAAACGAAACGAAACGAAACAAAATGAAACGAAATGAAATGAAACGAAACGAAACGAAACAAAATGAAACAAAACAAAACAAAACAAAACAAAACAAAACAAAAAAAACCAAAAAAACAAAAAAAAAACAAAACAAAACAAAACAAAACAAAACAAAACAAAATGAAACAAAACAAAACAAAATGAAACAAAACAAAACGAAACAAAATTAAACGAAACGAAATGAAACAAAACAAAACAAAAAAAAAACAAAAAAAAAAACAAAAAAAAAACAAAACAAAAAAACAAAAAGAAAAACAAAACAAAACAAAACAAAACGAAACCAAACGAAACGAAACAAAACAAAACCAAACAAAACAAAACAAAACAAAACAAAACAAAACAAAACAAAACAAAACAAAACAAAATGAAACAAAACAAAACAAAACAAAAAAAATGAAACAAAACGAAACCAAACCAAACAAACCAAAACAAAACCAACAAAACAAAACAAAACAAAACAAATCAAACAAAAAAACAAAACAAAAATAAAAAATTTTAAAACAAAAAAAATAGTATTTTTTTTGTTTTAGTATAAAGGTGGCAACGACGTTGCCCCCTTTCCACTTAACCTGAAAGGAAGCATCACCGATGCCGCCTTTGTGCACCAACACAAAGGCTGCATCGGCGATGCTGCCTTTGTAGCATATTTTTAAAAAAAAAATCCTAAACAGTCTTCTAGATTTTTTTTTTTAAAAACACATTTAAAAAAAATCACACAATTGGCTAGATGGGCTAGGTAGACTGCTTCTCCTTTGAAGGAATTTGGGATCATCTCAAGGTAGTCCTCCACTGCATGGAGGCCTAGAACCCTGTAGATTAATGAGATGTGATTTACATAATCTCTCTCGAAAAAATATTCCCTTCAGAATTTATCTAACCACTCCGATAACTGCAATAATAAAAAAATTGTTTTCAAACGACACAGATTCAGTTTTATCGTGGATTTATAGTCCAGGAGATCTGTTAATCAATTAATGAACAAACTTATTTTTACAAAGTGCAACAAAATTTTACAAAGGGAACCAGTAACATCACCAACAATGCCTTTCTAAATACCCTCCTCTGGAAAAGATTGTTCATGACACCTGGAAGTTCTTCTCTGGTCAAATCCTTATGTGAAAATTTATCAATAACTCTATGGATAGAGTTATTGGAAGGGAAATCCCGAATGTAATTTAATAATAATGCAAATGATTTTTCTACACTGTATTTTTGGCATATAAACCTTTTTTGACATGAAAGAAGCAACTCTCAAAATTTTCAGGTTAGAAGACAGATTCCCCTAAATGTGATAAATACACCACAACGACGACAAATACAAATCTTATTAAAGAATGCTCATCAAACCCTATCAGAATTAATCTAACCAAATCAGAAGAATGTTATCAAACCAATAAGAAGTCATCTAACTGCTGCAAATGAAAATGAGGTAGGGGGAAGGGGGAAGGGGGAAGGGGTGTTACTTTAGATTCGAAGCATGACCGAGAACCTTCATGGTGATTCAGAACGACATTCTGAAAAGAACAAGGTAAAAAACTCACAGGCAATCGAGAGAAGAAACCATGGTGTCAATTATGTCACTGAAGACGCTACAGATTGCTTCAACTGTAAAACCCAAAAACGACGGAGCTCGGACGACCCACCAATAAATAAAAAATATAATTTCAGAAAACCCCTTATTTTTTTAATAATACCTCATCAACGCCATACATTTCCATTTGCACTCAAATCTAATTAAATTCATCTAAATTATTTTTTAAAAAATACAATGACATCAAATGACATTGAGACTTAAAATAGGCATCAATACTCAAATGTCATATGTTATATAAAGGATATAAATTCCATGTGAAATCCTAGGAGTTTTATTGGAAAAATCATATCATGAGATACACTCCTGAAAAATGTCATTTACCCTATTTTTAAGAGTATCACAAGCCCCAAAAAATGAACTAAAGTTGGTTAAGATATTTTCTATGTTACAATTCGAACATTTATAAATGAAATTTTATTTTTAAATGTGTAAATTTCTTATTAAGAAATAAATTAAAAGAAAAAACTTGTAATATATTTCTATTTTTAACGGTTATAGTTTGACGGATTAAAAAACATTAATCATCATTACATTTGAAAATATAGTCATCGTATAGTTACTAGTGAAAAATTGTATTGAAAAAAATATAAATTAAACAACAACATGTTATGTGTTACGTACACAAAGTATCATACCACATATAAAAATATAAATATAAAAAATTAAACCACAAAATGAAAAAGGATAACATTAAACTCACAAAATACATTAATATAAATAACATGAAAAAACATACATAATAAAATAAAAATTACACACAACATAAATTGTAATCACACATAACATTAAAATTTTAATAGTTTTCCGGTGTTCCATATTTTATTATTATTTTTAATACTTTTTTGTTTTCCACTCATTGATAATTTAATTTGTTTTTTTATTTTTTATTATAGTTCTTAGTGATTAAATGGAAAATTTATTTTTTTTAATCCTAAGAAAACCAAATTTTATTCTTTCTTAATTGGATTGTAATAAAAAAACCAGTTATTAACTTATTTTGTACATATTAATATTTTAGAAAGTTGACATTTACAAAAATAAAATCAAGTTTTTTCTTGGGATGAAAATGGTTTCCTACGTGGCACTCCATGTATATATTAAATAAAATCATGTTAGTGGTTAAATGAGTATTTATAAGATTAGGATACAAAATTTAAAACACGATTAACAAATGGGTAGTGTAAGTGTAATATAATTAGAAAACAATAAACTAAAACACAATTATGTAAATTATTATGAACAGTCTAAAAATAGGAACTAAAAACCTATAAAGAAAACTTGCAAATACACATATCTAGAAAGTCAAAGATATTCGAACCTCAGACATCCCTAACACTCCACAAGACCCGTTGCCACTAGGTTATGCACATGGAGTTTATTAATATTAATCATGTTTTAGTAATCTATTATGTAAATACCAAGGTTAGATTAATGTACCATTTTAGTACACTCTAAACAATTATGAAAATTATTAATCGACCTAGTATAAAATATTATACATGTGCGTTAATTTTCCTTCCAAAAAAGGAAGTAATTCTGATTTAAAATTATAAAATATAAAACATTATGAATGGATTATGTAATATACTGATATGATATGATTTCTATTTTAATGGTTCTAGGAGGGAGTTTTTTTAAAATAAGTTTTTTTAAAAATATTTTTTAAAAACAGACTAGGTTAAAAGTTTTTTTAAAAAATATGCTACAAAGGAGGCATGCGTGATTCCGCCTTTCCACTATAACCAAATTTAAAAAATTTATTTTTATTTTGTTTTGTTTTGTTTATATATATATAAACAAAACAAAAACAAAAACAATAATAAAATTTTCAGCATAATTTATCCGCTATTTAAAATCCAGCAATACTTCCATTATAGTTGTGAGGATTCTGATAGAAACTCTCACCTAGGGCTCCCTTTTATAAGAGAGCTTATCCTGAAAATCATTCTGTATTTATGATGTGGGATTCTGGTTCTCCCTTTCCTGCGCAGAACATTATGCATTTTCGATGTGAGATTATATTTCAAATACGTGACTTTGAAAGGCTATAAAATATAAATTATAAGACCAATATAAATGAATCATAAAACATGGATTAAAAATATAAAGCATAGTTGAAAAAAAAGAATTTCATATAAAATGATGATAAAAAATGATTTATAGGCTTTCAAAACGTTTCAGTACGCGACTTTGAAAGCCTATAAAATACAAACTACAGGGTCAATATAAATGAAACTTAATACATGGATTAAATATATAATAAATAGTTGAAAATAAAAATAATTTCACAACAAATGCTGATAAAAAATAATTTATATGTTTTCAAAGATACATACATGAAACTTAAAAATGTTTCAAGTACGTGACTTTGAAAGCCCATAAAATATAACCTATTAGACCGATTTAAATGACACTTAAAACATGGATTGAACATATAAAAAATTGTTAAAAATAAAAAGAAATTTGTAAAAAATGTTAATGAAAAATAATTTATCAGATTCTAAAACCACCTACTTGAAATATAAAAATGATTCAAGTATGTGCCTTTGAAAGCCTATAAAATACAAACTATAAGACCGATATAATTTAATGTTCAATCATGGATTAAACATACAATAAAATATTTAATTAGTTAATTAATAATTATTAATTACTAATTTATAATTACTAATTATAATGAATAATGAATAATTAATAGTTATATTGAATACATATAATGAATAATTATAATGAATAATTATAATGAATAATTATAATGAATAATTATAATGAATAATTATAATGAATAATTATATTAATAATTAACTAATTAATTATTATATAATAATTTTTTATAATTACTAATTAATAATTATAATGAATAATTATATTACTAATTAACTAATTAACTATAATATAATTAATAATAATATTACCAATTAACTAATTATTTATTATATAATAATTTTTAATAAATACTAATTTACAATTATAATGAACAATTGTAATTTATAATAATATTACTAATTAACTAATTATAAAAAGGGCACCAACTCTATCTTTCTCAAAAAACTAACTAATTAACTATTATATATTTAATAATTATATTACTAATTAAATAATTAGTAATTATGTAATTAATGATTAATAATTACTAATAAACTAATTAAAATTAATATAATTTATAATTATATTACTATGTAACTAATTAATTATTATACAATTAAAAATTATATTACTAAGTAACTAATTAATTATTAAATAATTAATAATTATATTACAAATTAACTAATTATATTATTAATTAACTAACTAATTATCATACAATTAATAGTTATATAATTAATAATTATATTAGAAATTAATAATTAATAATTAATAATTATAATGAATAATTATATTGAATAATTATAATGAATAATTATAATGAATAATTATAAAGAATATTTATATTTCTAATTAACTAATTAATAATTATATAATAATTTTTAATTTTTAATAATTAATAATTATAATGAATAATTATATTAATAATTAACTGATTAACTATTATATAATTAATAATTGCATTACCAATTAACTAATTAATTATTATATAATAATTTTTAATAAATACTAATTAATAAATATAATGAATAATTATAATTTATAATTATATTACTAAGTAACTAATTATAAAAAGGGAATTGGCTCTATCTTTTTGAAAAAATTAACTAATTAACAATTATATAATTAATAATTATATTACTAATTAACTAATTAGTTACTATATAATTAATCATTAATAATTACTAATTTACTAATTACAAATTATATAATTAATAATTATATTACTAATTAACTAATTAATTATTATATAATTAATAATTATATTATAAAGTTACAAATTAATTATTAAATAATTACTAATTATATTTCTAATTAATTAATTATAGTACTAATTAACTAATTAATTATAATATAATTAGTTATTATTAATTATTAATTAACTAAATAATTATTATACATTTAATAGTTATATAATTGATAATTATATTATTGATTAACTAATTAATAAATAATAAATAATAATTAATAGTTATAATGGATAATTATTATGAATAATTATAATGAATAATTATAAAGAATAATTATATTACTAATTAACTAATTAATTATTATATAATTTTTTTTAATAATTACTAATTAATAATTATAATGAATAATTATATTACTAATTACCTACTTAACTATTATATAATTAATAATTATATTACCAATTAACCAATTAATTATTATATAATAATTTTTAATAAATACTAATTAATAATTATAATGAAGAATTATAATTTATAATTATATTACCGATTAACTAATTATAAAAAGGGCCCCACCTCTTTAATTCTCAAAAAATTAACTAATTAACTATTATATATTTAATAATTATATTACTAATTAACTAATTAGTTATTATATAATTAATGATTAATAATTACTAATTAACTAATTACAAATTATATAAATAATAATTATATTACTAATTAACTAATTAATTATTATATAATTAATAATTATATTACTAAGAAACTAATTAATTATTAAATAATTAATAATTATATTACTAATTAACTAATTATATTACTAATTAATGAATTATATTACTAATTAAATAATTATATTACTGATTAACTAATTATATTACAAATTAACTAATTAATTATTATACAATTAGTTATTAATAATTACTAATTAAATTACTAATTATTATATAATTAATAGTTATATAACCAATAATTGTATTAGTAAATAATAATTAATAATTAATAATTACAATGAATAAATACAATGAATTACCAGGAAAGTTCAGGATCGAGCGTACTCAACCCTAAAAAATTTATTGAATATTAAAATACATGAACAACAAACAAAAGTGTGATGCAAAAAGTACCACCCAATGCTATCCAAGCAGACCATGGTCCAAGACCCACAAAAGAGTTATAAAAATAAAAAACATTCACAAACACCTAGATCACCAGGCAAAGCATGCACCCCCACTTTATCCGAGAAGTCTCCACATGCACCCAAAAACAAGATGTCAACAGCCTGTCATGGAACCCGCTTTCTGAAGTCACCGCACACCAAAGTCATCCAAACCTACATGCCTTCAATGCATGTCCATATCTCGACCTCATCCCGAGGACGTCTCCCCCCGAAGTCATCGTTCCCACCAAACACATCCCGAGGATCCTCATGTGCTTGAATGACCCGAAGGCTTTCATTTTTATTGATTTTTTGATAACCCCCCTTTCAAGGGATGAGGGGGAACCCTTACAAGGCCTGTAGGCTCAGAGATTACGTGGCCCATAGGCTTAGGAGATTACATGACCCGAATGTCTTAGGGTATTCAACCAGACTATCTACAAGGAACTGCCCCACCCCAACATCTGCATCTTGATAGTAGCTCTCCACCTTTGCATGACCGTCTGGCTAGGCTTCTCGTGCAAGCACAGCCTGATACCGATGGCATAGCTATACCCTCTCATTCTGACAATCCATTTGGCTCTGCTCTAGTGAGTGCACCTGCTCTGAATCCTCTTCTAGGGCTGCTCCTTTTTTTGCAGTGTGTTTGGGGCCTATATTCATGTGGCCCAAAGGCCTTAGGGTGGCCCTAAGGCCTTAAGGTTGCCCGAAGGCCTTGAAAATCAACTGGCCCGAAGGCCATGGATGACCCGAAAGCCTAGCAGGACCCGAGGACCAACCCGGTGGACCGAAGGCCTAGATGGATGAATAGTTCTGGATGCTACAGTACCGAACAGTGCATGTTACAGTGCCTACTATAGTACTGCTACAGTACTACTACAGTACTGCTACAGTCCCAGAAATATGCCTCCCCCCGGATTTGATCTCAGGTCTCATGTGAACTTGATCACCGAAGGTTCTCCCACGCGCCACTGCCAATAGCCAGAAGTCATCCAAACTCACCGGCCTTTACACGGTCCATCCCTAACTTCGCGAGGTCACCAACAACGTTGCTGACACCATAAAACACCTGGGCCTCGCCCAACTTCTCCAACAACTTTGATCCCGATCACAAACCACAAGTGCCACAGACCAAGGTTGCCTCGACCGAAGCTTCAAGTAGGTGGTTTTGAAAGCTTATAAATTATTTTTCATGAACATTTCTAACGAAATTATTTTTATTTTAAACTATTTCTTATATTTTTAATCCATGTTTTAAGTTTCATTTATATCGGTCTTATAGTTTATATTTTATTAGCTTTCAAAGTCACGTACTTGAAACATTTTTAAGTTTTATGTTGGTGTCTATGAAAATCTATAAATTATTTTCCATCAACTTTTTTTACGAAATTCTTTTTATTTTCTACAATTTGTTATATTTTTAATCCATGTTTTTAGTTTCATTTATATTATTCTTGTAGTTTATATTTTATAAGTTTCTAATGTCACGTACTTGAAAATTTTTATGTTTCATGTATGTGGTTTTGAAAGCTTATAAATTATTTTTTATCATCATTTTTTATGAAATTATTACTTTTTTCAACTATTTTTTATATGTTTAATCCATATTTTAAGTTTCATTTATATTGGTCTTATAGTTTATATTTTATAATCTTTTAAAGTCATGTACTTGAAATAGAATCTGACATCGAAAATGCAGAATGTTCTGCGTAGGAAATGGAGAACCAGAATCCCACATCATAAATGAAGAATGATTTCAAGGGAAAACTCTCTTATAAAAGGGAGCCCTAGGTGAGAGTTTCTGTCAGAATCCAGACTACTGTAATGACA